>OW799236.1:60656284-61856284 GCA_941918925.1 Phyto melanocephala
TTACCTTCATAAACGTAAAAAATACAAAAAGTACCATAAGAATTCAAACAAGTACCTTCTTGGTCGCCCATAACATTTTTAGTCTCTCTAGAATCAATAGTCCTTGATTGTACAATCCTATCTTCATAAACGTAGAATATACAAAAAGTACCATAAAAAATCCAAAAAGTACCTTTTTAGTCTCACCTTGCATTAATAGTCACTAATTTTAAAATTCTAGCTTCGCAAACGTTGAAAATACCCAAAGTTCCATAAAAATTCAAAAAAGTACCTTTTTTGTCGTCCATAACATTCTAAGTCTCACCTAGAATTAATAGTCCTTCATTGCACAATCCTACCTTCATTAACGTAGAAAATACAAAAAGTACCATAACAATTCAAAAAAGTACCTTTTTGGTCGACCATAACATTTTTAATCTCACCTGGAATAGTCCTTGATGGTACAATCCTACCTTCATATACGTAGAAAATACCAAAAGTACCATAAACTTTCAAAAAAAGTACATTTTTGTTGCCCATACATTTTCAGTCTCACCTGGAATCAATAGTCCCTTGATTGTACAATCCTATCTTCATAAAACGTATAAAATACAAAAAGTACCATAAAAAATCAAAAAAGTACTGTTTTGGTCGCCTATAACATTTTTAGTCTTACCTTGTATCAATAGTTGCTAATTTCAAAATTCTAGCTTCGCAAACGTTGAAAATACAAGTACCATAAAAATACAAAAAAGTAACTTTTTTGTCGCCCATAACATTTTTAGTCTCACCTGGAATCAATAGTCCTTGATTGTACAATCGTACCTTCATAAACGTAAAAAATACAAAAAGTACCATAAGAATTCAAACAAGTACCTTCTTGGTCGCCCATAACATTTTTAGTCTCTCTAGAATCAATAGTCCTTGATTGTACATCCTATCTTCATAAACGTATAAAATACAAAAAGTACCATAAAAAATCAAAAAAGTACCTTTTTGGTCGCCCATAACATTTTCAGTCTTACCTTGTATCAATAGTCACTAATTTCAAAATTCTAGCTTCGCAAACGGTTAAAATACCCAAATTACCATAAAAATACAAAAAAGTAACTTTTTTGTCGCCCATTACATTTTTAGTCTCACCTGGAATCAATTGCCCTTGATTGTACAATTTTACCTTCATAAACGTAAAAAATACAAAAAGTACCATAAGAATTCAAACAAGTACCTTCTTGGTCGCCCATAACATTTTTAGTCTCTCTAGAATCAATAGTCCTTGATTGTACAATCCTATCTTCATAAACGTAGAATATACAAAAAGTACCATAAAAAATCCAAAAAGTACCTTTTTAGTCTCACCTTGCATTAATAGTCACTAATTTTAAAATTCTAGCTTCGCAAACGTTGAAAATACCCAAAGTTCCATAAAAATTCAAAAAAGTACCTTTTTTTGTCGTCCATAACATTCTAAGTCTCACCTAGAATTAATAGTCCTTCATTGCACAATCCTACCTTCATTAACGTAGAAAATACAAAAAGTACCATAACAATTCAAAAAAGTACCTTTTTGGTCGACCATAACATTTTTAATCTCACCTGGAATAGTCCTTGATGGTACAATCCTACCTTCATATACGTAGAAAATACCAAAAGTACCATAAACTTTCAAAAAAGTACATTTTTTGTTGCCCATACCATTTTCAGTCTCACCTGGAATCAATAGTCCTTGATTGTACAATCCTATCTTCATAAACGTATAAAATACAAAAAGTACCATAAAAAATCAAAAAAGTACTGTTTTGGTCGCCTATAACATTTTCAGTCTTACCTTGGATCAATAGTTGCTAATTTCAAAATTCTAGCTTCGCAAACGCTGAAAATACAAGTACCATAAAAATACAAAAAAGTAACTTTTTTGTCGCCCATTACATTTTTAGTCTCACCTGGAATCAATAGCCCTTGATTGTACAATCTTACCTTCATAAACGTAAAAAATACAAAAAGTACCATAAGAATTCAAACAAGTACCTTTTTGGTCGACCATAACATTTTTAATCTCACCTGGAATAGTCCTTGATGGTACAATCCTACCTTCATATACGTAGAAAATACCAAAAGTACCATAAACTTTCAAAAAAGTAAATTTTTTGTTGCCCATACCATTTTCAGTCTCACCTGGAATCAATAGTCCTTGATTGTACAATCCTATCTTCATAAACGTATAAAATACAAAAAGTACCATAAAAAATCAAAAAAGTACTGTTTTGGTCGCCTATAACATTTTTAGTCTTACCTTGTATCAATAGTTGCTAATTTCAAAATTCTAGCTTCGCAAACGTTGAAAATACAAGTACCATAAAAATACAAAAAAGTAACTTTTTTGTCGCCCATAACATTTTTAGTCTCACCTGGAATCAATAGTCCTTGATTGTGCAATCGTACCTTCATAAACGTAAAAAATACAAAAAGTACCATAAGAATTCAAACAAGTACCTTCTTGGTCGCCCATAACATTTTTAGTCTCTCTAGAATCAATAGTCCTTGATTGTACAATCCTATCTTCATAAACGTAGAATATACAAAAAGTACCATAAAAAATCAAAAAAGTACCTTTTTGGTCGCCCATAACATTTTCAGTCTTACCTTGCATCAATAGTCACTAATTTCAAAATTCTAGCTTCGCAAACGGTTAAAATACCCAAATTACCATAAAAATACCAAAAAGTAACTTTTTTGTCGCCCATAACATTTTTAGTCACACCTGGAATCAATAGTCCTTGATTGTACAATCCTACCTTCATAAACGTAAAAAATACAAAAAGTACCATAAGAATTGAAACAAGTACCTTCTTGGTCGCCTATAACATTTTTAGTCTCACCTTGCATTAATAGTCACTAATTTCAAAATGTTAGCTTCGCAAACGTTGAAAATACCAAAATTACCATAAAAATTCAAAAAAGTACCTTTTTAGTCGCCCATAACATTTTTAGTCTCACCTGGAATCAATAGTCCTTGATTGTACAATCCTATCTTCATAAACGTATAAAATACAAAAAGTACCATAAAAAATAAAAAAAAGTACTGTTTTGGTCGCCTATAACATTTTCAGTCTTACCTTGTATCAATAGTCACTAATTTCAAAATTCTAGCTTCGCAAACGTTGAAAATACAAGTACCATAAAAATTAAAAAGGTAAATTTTTTGTCGCCTATAACTTTTTTAGTCTCCCTAGAATCAATAGTCCTTGATTTCACAATTCTATCTTCATAAACAAAGATAATACAAAAAGTACCATAAGAATTCAAAGAAGTAACTTTTTGGTCGCCTATAACATTTTTAGACTCACCTGGAGTCAATAGTCCTTAATTGTACAATCCTATCTTCATAAACGTATAAATTACAAAAAGTACAATAAAAAATCAAAAAAGTACCTTTTTGGTCGCCCATAACATTTTCAGTCTTACCTTGTATCAATAGTCACTAATTTCAAAATTCTAGCTTCGCAAACGGTTAAAATACCCAAAGTACCATAAAAATACCAAAAAGTAACTTTTTTGTCGCCCATAACATTTTTAGTCACACCTGGAATCAATAGTCCTTGATTGTACAATCCTACCTTCATAAACGTAAAAAATACAAAAAGTACCATAAGAATTGAAACAAGTACCTTCTTGGTCGCCTATAACATTTTTAGTCTCACCTTGCATTAATAGTCACTAATTTCAAAATGTTAGCTTCGCAAACGTTGAAAATACCCAAAGTACCATAACAATTCAAATATGTACCTTTTTTGTCGTCCATAACATTCTAAGTCTCACCTAGAATTAATAGTCCTTCATTGTACAATCCTACCTTCATTAACGTAGAATATACAAAAAGTACCATAACAATTCAAAAAATTACCTTTTTGGTCGACCATAACATTTTTAATCTCACCTGGAAAAGTCCTTGATGGTACAATTCTACCTTCATATACGTAGAAAATACCAAAAGTACCATAAAATTTCAAAAAAGTACATTTTTTGTTGCCCATAACATATTCAGTCTCACCTGGAATTAATAGTCCTTGATTATACAATCCTATCTTCATAAACGTATAAAATACAAAAAGTACCATAAAAAATCAAAAAAGTACTGTTTTGGTCGCCTATAACATTTTTAGTCTTACCCTGTATCAATAGTCACTAATTTCAAAATTCTAGCCTCGCAAACGTTGAAAATACAAGTACCATAAAAATTAAAAAGATACCTTTTTTGTCGCCTACAACATTTTTAGTCTCCCTAGAATCAATAGTCCTTGATTTCACAATCCTATCTTCATAAACAAAGATAATACAAAAAGTACCATAAGAATTCAAAGAAGTAACTTTTTGGTCGCCTATAACATTTTTAGACTCACCTGGAGTCAATAGTCCTTAATTGTACAATCCTATCTTCATAAACGTATAAAATACAAAAAGTACCATAAAAAATCAAAAAAGTACCTTTTTGGTCGCCCATAACATTTTCAGTCTTACCTTGTATCAATAGTTACTAATTTCAAAATTCTAGCTTTGCAAACGTTGAAAATACCAAAATTACCATAAAAATTCCAAAAAGTACCTTTTTGGTCGACCATAACATTTTTATTCTCACCTGGAATAGTCCTTAATGATACAATTCTACCTTCATATACGTAGAAAATACCAAAAGTACCATAAAATTTCAAAAAAGTATATTTTTTGTTGCCCATAACATTTTCAGTCTCACCTGGAATCAATAGTCCTTGATTGTACAATCCTATCTTCATAAACGTATAAAATACAAAAAGTACCATAAAAAATCAAAAAAGTACTGTTTTGGTCGCCTATAACATTTTCAGTCTTACCTTGGATCAATAGTCACTAATTTCAAAATTCTAGCTTCGCAAACGTTAAAAATACAAGTACCATAAAAATTAAAAAGGTACCTTTTTTGTCGCCTATAACATTTTTAGTCTCCCTAGAATCAATAGTCCTTGATTTCACAATCCTATCTTCATAAACAAAGATAATACAAAAAATACCATAAGAATTCAAAGAAGTAACTTTTTGGTCGCCTATAACATTTTTAGATTCACCTGGAGTCAATAGCCCTTAATTGTACAATCCTATCTTCATAAACGTATAAAATACAAAAAGTACCATAAAAAATCAAAAAAGTACCTTTTTGGTCGCCCAAATTAAAATACCCAAATTACCATACAAATACCAAAAAGTAACTTTTTTGTCGCCCATAACATTTTTAGTCTCACCTGGAATCAATAGTCCTTGATTGTACAATCCTACCTTCATAAACGTAAAAAATACAAAAAGTACCATAAGAATTCAAACAAGTACCTTCTTGGTCGCCCATAACATTTTTAGTCTCTCTAGAATCAATAGTCCTTGATTGTACAATCCTATCTTCATAAACGTAGAATATACAAAAAGTACCATAAAAAATCAAAAAAGTACCTTTTTGGGCGTAAAAGTAAAGACAAAAGCCTCTTACCAAAAAGCAAAGTGTGCAAAATTTCAGAATCGTACATCTAATTTTGTCCGTTTTATTAGGTTTTAAATTTAAAATGTACTGAAGAATACACTGCGCGGTATAAATTTTCGTACGTTTTTATCTATAATTCCTTTCCTAATGCATAGATGTAAGCAATTTTTGGGTCGAGATATTGTTTTGACTCTAGAAATATATATTCGAAATTTCATGATTGTACGTTAATGCGTTTGGACACAATCCATTTTATTCGATGTTCGAAGGACACGGTTTTTTTTACCTACTCTTGCATTACGAGCTATAACTCAGTTGCTTATATTCCGATTTAGCCCATTTTCAGTACCAAACAAACCTTGTCTATAAGAAAGATTCTGGCAATTTGAGCCCCCTAGCTTTTTCGGTGCGACCTCTATCGTGCTTTCAACAGACGGACATAGCTAGATCGTCATCAAATCAAACCCTGATTCAGAATATATATACTTTATGGGGTCTAAAATGGATATTTCGATGTGTTACAAACGGAGTGACAAAATGATTATACCACCACCATTTTTTTGGTGGCGGGTATAAAAAGTACCTTTTTGGTAACCCATAACATTTTTAGTCTCACCTTGTATCAAAAGTCACTTTGAAAATACCAAAAGTACCATAAAATTTCAAAAAAGTAAATTTTTTGTTGCCCATAACATTTTCAGTCTCACCTGGAATCAATAGTCCTTGATTGTACAATCCTATCTTCATAAACGTATAAAATACAAAAAGTACCATAAAAAATCAAAAAAGTACTGTTTTGGTCGCCTATAACATTTTCAGTCTTACCTTGTATCAATAGTCACTAATTTCAAAATTCTACCTTTGCAAACGTTGAAAATACCAAAATTACCATAAAAATTCAAAAAAGTACCTTTTTAGTAGCCCATAACATTTTTAGTCTCACCTGGAATCAATAGTCCTTGATTGTACAATCCTATCTTCATAAACGTATAAAATACAAAAAGTACCATAAAATCAAAAAAGTACTGTTTTGGTCGCCTATAACATTTTCAGTCTTACCTTGTATCAATAGTCACTAATTTCAAAATTCTAGCTTCGCAAACGTTGAAAATACAAGTACCATAAAAATTAAAAAGGTACGTTTTTGGTCGCCTATAACATTTTTAGTCTCCCTAGAATCAATAGTCCTTGATTTCACAATCCTATCTTCATAAACAAAGATAATACAAAAAGTACCATGAGAATTCAAAGTAACTTTTTGGTTGCCTATAACATTTTTAGACTCACCTGGAGTCAATAGTCCATAATTGTACAATCCTATCTTCATAAACGTATAAAATACAAAAAGTACCATAAAAAATCAAAAAAGTACCTTTTTGGTCGCCCATAACATTTTCAGTCTTACCTTGTATCAATAGTCATTAATTTCAAAATTCTAGCTTTGCAAACGTTGAAAATACCAAAATTACCATAAAAATTCCAAAAAGTACCTTTTTGGTCGACCATAACATTTGTATTCTCACCTGGAATAGTCCTTAATGGTACAATTCTACCTTCATATACGTAGAAAATACCAAAAGTACCATAAAATTTCAAAAAAGTATATTTTTTGTTGCCCATAACATTTTCAGTCTCACCTGGAATCAATAGTCCTTGATTGTACAATCCTATCTTCATAAACGTATAAAATACAAAAAGTACCATAAAAAATCAAAAAAGTACTGTTTTGGTCGCCTATAACATTTTCAGTCTTACCTTGTATCAATAGTTACTAATTTCAAAATTCTAGCTTCGTAAACGTTGAAAATACAAGTACCATAAAAATTAAAATGGTACCTTTTTTGTCGCCTATAACATTTTCAGTCTTACCTTGTATCAATAGTCACTAATTTCAAAATTCTACCTTTGCAAACGTTGAAAATACCAAAATTACCATAAAAATTCAAAAAAGTACCTTTTTAGTAGCCCATAACATTTTTAGTCTCACCTGGAATCAATAGTCCTTGATTGTACAATCCTATCTTCATAAACCTATAAAATACAAAAAGTACCATAAAATCAAAAAAGTACTGTTTTGGTCGCCTATAACATTTTCAGTCTTACCTTGTATCAATAGTCACTAATTTCAAAATTCTAGCTTCGCAAACGTTGAAAATACAAGTACCATAAAAATTAAAAAGGTACCTTTTTTGATCCCTATAACATTTTTAGTCTCCGTAGAATCAAAAGTCCTTGATTTCACAATCCTATCTTCATAAACAAAGATAATACAAAAAGTACCATAAGAATTCAAAGTAACTTTTTGGTCGCCTATAACATTTTTAGACTCACATGGAGTCAATAGTCCTTAATTGTACAATCCTATCTTCATAAACGTATAAAATACAAAAAGTACAATAAAAAATCAAAAAAGTCCCTTTTTGGTCGCCCATAACATTTTCAGTCTTACCTTGTATCAATAGTCACTAATTTCAAAATTCTAGCTTCGCAAACGGTTAAAATACCCAAAGTACCATATAAATACAAAAAAGTAACTTTTTTGTCGTCCATTACATTTTTAGTCTCACCTGGAATCAATAGCCCTTGATTGTACAATCTTACCTTCATAAACGTAAAAAATACAAAAAGTACCATAAGAATTCAAACAAGTACCTTCTTGGTCGCCCATAACATTTTTAGTCTCTCTAGAATCAATAGTCGTTGATTGTACAATCCTATCTTCATAAACGTAGAATATACAAAAAGTACCATAAAAAATCCAAAAAGTACCTTTTTGGTCGCCTATAACATTTTTAGTCTCACCTTGCATTAATAGTCACTAATTTCAAAATTTTAACTTCGCAAACGTTGAAAATACCCAAAGTACCATAAAAATTCAAAAAAGTACATTTTTTGTCGTCCATAACATTCTAAGTCTCACCTAGAATTAATAGTCCTTCATTGTACAATCCTACCTTCATTAACGTAGAAAATACAAAAAGTACCATAACAATTCAAAAAAGTACCTTTTTGGTCGACCATAACATTTTTAATCTCACCTGGAATAGTCCTTGATGGTACAATTCTACCTTCATATACGTATTAAATACCAAAAGTACTATAAAAAATCAAAAAAGTACTGTTTTGGTCGCCTATAACATTTTCAGTCTTACCTTGTATCAATAGTCCCTAATTTCATAATTCTAGCTTTGCAAACGTTGAAAATACCAAAATTACCATAATATTCAAAAAAGTACCTTTTTAGTAGCCCATAACATTTTTAGTCTCACCTGGAATCAATAGTCCTTGATTGTACAATCCTATCTTCATAAACGTATAAAATACAAAAGGTACCACAAAAAATTTAAAAAGTACTGTTTTGGTCGCCTATAACATTTTCAGTCTTACCTTGTATCAATAGTCACTAATTTCAAAATTCTAGCTTCGCAAACGTTGAAAATACAAGTACCATAAAAATTAAAAAGGTACGTTTTTGGTCGCCTATAACATTTTTAGTCTCCCTAGAATCAATAGTCCTTGATTTCACAATCCTATCTTCATAAACAAAGATAATACAAAAAGTACCATGAGAATTCAAAGTAACTTTTTGGTTGCCTATAACATTTTTAGACTCACCTGGAGTCAATAGTCCTTAATTGTACAATCCTATCTTCATAAACGTATAAAATACAAAAAGTACCATAAAAAATCAAAAAAGTACCTTTTTGGTCGCCCATAACATTTTCAGTCTTACCTTGTATCAATAGTCATTAATTTCAAAATTCTAGCTTTGCAAACGTTGAAAATACCAAAATTACCATAAAAATTCCAAAAAGTACCTTTTTGGTCGACCATAACATTTGTATTCTCACCTGGAATAGTCCTTAATGGTACAATTCTACCTTCATATACGTAGAAAATACCAAAAGTACCATAAAATTTCAAAAAAGTATATTTTTTGTTGCCCATAACATTTTCAGTCTCACCTGGAATCAATAGTCCTTGATTGTACAATCCTATCTTCATAAACGTATAAAATACAAAAAGTACCATAAAAAATCAAAAAAGTACTGTTTTGGTCGCCTATAACATTTTCAGTCTTACCTTGTATCAATAGTTACTAATTTCAAAATTCTAGCTTCGCAAACGTTGAAAATACAAGTACCATAAAAATTAAAAAGGTACCTTTTTTGTCGCCTATAACATTTTCAGTCTTACCTTGTATCAATAGTCACTAATTTCAAAATTCTACCTTTGCAAACGTTGAAAATACCAAAATTACCATAAAAATTCAAAAAAGTACCTTTTTAGTAGCCCATAACATTTTTAGTCTCACCTGGAATCAATAGTCCTTGATTGTACAATCCTATCTTCATAAACGTATAAAATACAAAAAGTACCATAAAATCAAAAAAGTACTGTTTTGGTCGCCTATAACATTTTCAGTCTTACCTTGTATCAATAGTCACTAATTTCAAAATTCTAGCTTCGCAAACGTTGAAAATACAAGTACCATAAAAATTAAAAAGGTACCTTTTTTGATCCCTATAACATTTTTAGTCTCCGTAGAATCAAAAGTCCTTGATTTCACAATCCTATCTTCATAAACAAAGATAATACAAAAAGTACCATAGGAATTCAATGTAACTTTTTGGTCGCCTATAACATTTTTAGACTCACATGGAGTCAATAGTCCTTAATTGTACAATCCTATCTTCATAAACGTATAAAATACAAAAAGTACAATAAAAAATCAAAAAGTTACTTTTTGGTCGCCCATAACATTTTCAGTCTTACCTTGTATCAATAGTCACTAATTTCAAAATTCTAGCTTCGCAAACGGTTAAATTACCCAAAGTACCATAAAAATACAAAAAAGTACATTTTTTGTCGTCCATAACATTCTAAGTCTCACCTAGAATTAATAGTCCTTCATTGTACAATCCTGCATTCATTAACGTAGAAAATACAAAAAGTACCATAACAATTCAAAAAAAGTACCTTTTTGGTCGACCATAACATTTTTAATCTCACCTGGAATAGTCCTTGATGGTACAATTCTACCTTCATATACGTATAAAATACCAAAAGTACCATAAAAAAATCAAAAAAGTACTGTTTTGGTCGCCTATAACATTTTCAGTCTTACCTTGTATCAATAGTCACTAATTTCAAAATTCTACCTTTGCAAACGTTGAAAATACCAAAATTACCATAAAAATTCAAAAAAGTACCTTTTTAGTAGCCCATAACATTTTTAGTCTCACCTGGAATCAATAGTCCTTGATTGTACAATCCTATCTTCATAAACGTATAAAATACAAAAGGTACCACAAAACATTTAAAAAGTACTGTTTTGGTCGCCTATAACATTTTCAGTCTTACCCTGTATCAATAGTCACTAATTTCAAAATTCTAGCTTCGCAAACGTTGAAAATACAAGTATCATAAAAATTAAAAAGGTACCTTTTTTGATCCCTATAACATTTTTAGTCTCCGTAGAATCAAAAGTCCTTGATTTCACAATCCTATCTTCATAAACAAAGATAATACAAAAAGTACCATAGGAATTCAATGTAACTTTTTGGTCGCCTATAACATTTTTAGACTCACATGGAGTCAATAGTCCTTAATTGTACAATCCTATCTTCATAAACGTATAAAATACAAAAAGTACAATAAAAAATCAAAAAAGTTACTTTTTGGTCGCCCATAACATTTTCAGTCTTACCTTGTATCAATAGTCACTAATTTCAAAATTCTAGCTTCGCAAACGGTTAAATTACCCAAAGTACCATAAAAATACAAAAAAGTACATTTTTTGTCGTCCATAACATTCTAAGTCTCACCTAGAATTAATAGTCCTTCATTGTACAATCCTACCTTCATTAACGTAGAAAATACAAAAAGTACCATAACAATTCAAAAAAAGTACCTTTTTGTCGACCATAACATTTTTAATCTCACCTGGAATAGTCCTTGATGGTACAATTCTACCTTCATATACGTATAAAATACCAAAAATACCATAAAAAATCAAAAAAGTACTGTTTTGGTCGCCTATAACATTTTCAGTCTTACCTTGTATCAATAGTCACTAATTTCATAATTCTAGCTTTGCAAACGTTGAAAATACCAAAATTACCATAATATTCAAAAAAAGTACCTTTTTAATAGCCCATAACATTTTTAGTCTCACCTGGAATCAATAGTCCTTGATTGTACAATCCTATCTTCATAAACGTATAAAATACAAAAGGTACCACAAAAAATTTTAAAAGTACTGTTTTGGTCGCCTATAACATTTTCAGTCTTACCTTGTATCAATAGTCACTAATTTCAAAATTCTAGCTTCGCAAACGTTGAAAATACAAGTACCATAAAAATTAAAAAGGTACCTTTTTCGTCGCCTATAACATTTTTAGTCTCCCTAGAATCAATAGTCCTTGATTTTACAATCCTATCTTCATAAACAAAGATAATACAAAAAGTACCATGAGAATTCAAAGTAACTTTTTGGTTGCCTATAACATTTTTAGACTCACCTGGAGTCAATAGCCCTTAATTGTACAATCCTATCTTTATAAACGTATAAAATACAAAAAGTACCATAAAAAATCAAAAAAGTACTGCTTTGGTCGCCTATAACATTTTCAGTCTTACCTTGTATCAATAGTCACTAATTTCAAAATTCTAGCTTCGCAAACGTTGAAAATACAAGTACCATAAAAATTAAAATGGTACCTTTTTTTGTCGCCTATAACATTTTTAGTCTCCCTAGAATCAATAGTCCTTGATTTCACAATCCTACCTTCATAAACAAAGATAATACAAAAAGTACCATAAAAATTCAAAGAAGTACCTTTTTTTTCGCCCATAACATTTTTAGTCTCACCCGGAATCAATAGTCCTTGACTGTAAAATCGTATCTTCATAAACGTATAAAATACAAAAAGTAACATAAAAAATCAAAAAAGTACCTTTTTGGTCGCCCATAACATTTTTAGTCTCACCTGGAATCAATAGTCCTTGATTATACAATCCTATCTTCATAAACGTATAAAATACAAAAAGTACAATAAAAAATCAAAAAAGTACTGTTTTGGTCGCCTATAACATTTTCAGTCTTACCTTGTATCAATAGTCACTAATTTCAAAATTCTAGCTTCGCAAACGTTGAAAATACAAGTACCATAAAAATTAAAATGGTACCTTTTTTTGTCGCCTATAACATTTTTAGTCTCCCTAGAATCAATAGTCCTTGATTTCACAATCCTACCTTCATAAACAAAGATAATACAAAAAGTACCATAAAAATTCAAAGAAGTACCTTTTTTTTCGCCCATAACATTTTTAGTCTCACCCGGAATCAATAGTCCTTGACTGTAAAATCGTATCTTCATAAACGTATAAAATACAAAAAGTAACATAAAAAATCAAAAAAGTACCTTTTTGGTCGCCCATAACATTTTTAGTCTCACCTGGAATCAATAGTCCTTGATTATACAATCCTATCTTCATAAACGTATAAAATACAAAAAGTACAATAAAAAATCAAAAAAGTACTGTTTGGTCGCCTATAACATTTTCAGTCTTACCTTGTATCAATAGTCACTAATTTCAAAATTCTAGCTTCGCAAACGTTGAAAATACCGATATTATCATAAAAATGCCAAAAATTACCTTTTTTGTCGCCCATAACATTTTTAGTCTCACCTGGAATCAATAGTCCTTGATTATACAATCCTATCTTCATAAACGTATAAAATACAAAAAGTACAATAAAAAATCAAAAAAGTACTGTTTTGGTCGCCTATAACATTTTCAGTCTTACCTTGTATCAATAGTCACTAATTTCAAAATTCTAGCTTTGCAAACGTTGAAAATACCGATATTACCATAACAATTCAAAAAAGTACCTTTTTAGTAGCCCATAACATTTTTAGTCTCACCTGGAATCAATAGTCCTTGATTATACAATCCTATCTTCATAAACGTATAAAATACAAAAAGTACAATAAAAAATCAAAAAAGTACTGTTTGGTCGCCTATAACATTTTCAGTCTTACCTTGTATCAATAGCCACTAATTTCAAAATTCTAGCTTTGCAAACGTTGAAAATATCGATATTACCATAAAAATTCAAAAAAGTACCTTTTTAGTAGCCCATAACATTTTTAGTCTCACCTGGAATCAATAGTCCTTGATTATACAATCCTATCTTCATAAACGTATAAAATACAAAAAGTACAATAAAAAATCAAAAAAGTACTGTTTTGGTCGCCTATAACATTTTCAGTCTTACCTTGTATCAATAGTCACTAATTTCAAAATTCTAGCTTCGCAAACGTTGAAAATACAAGTACCATAAAAATTAAAAAGGTACCTTTTTGTCGCCTATAACATTTTTAGTCTCCCTAGAATCAATAGTCCTTGATTTCACAATCCTACCTTCATAAACAAAGATAATACAAAAAGTACCATAAGAATTCAAAGAAGTACCTTTTTTGTCGCCCATAACATTTTTAGTCTCACCCGGAATCAATAGTCCTTGACTGTAAAATCGTATCTTCATAAACGTATAAAATACAAAAAGTAACATAAAAAATCAAAAAAGTACCTTTTTGGTCGCCCATAACATTTTCAGTCTTACCTTGTACCAATAGTCACTTATTTCCAAATTCTTGCTTCGCAAACGGTTAAAATACCCAAAGTACCATAAAAATGCCAAAAATTACCTTTTTTGTCGCCCATAACATTTTTAGTCTCACCTGGAATCAATAGTCCTTGATTATACAATCCTTTCTTCATAAACGTATAAAATACAAAAAGTACAATAAAAAATCAAAAAAGTACTGTTTTGGTCGCCTATAACATTTTCAGTCTTACCTTGTATCAATAGTCACTAATTTCAAAATTCTAGCTTCGCAAACGTTGAAAATACAAGTACCATAAAAATTAAAAAGGTACCTTTTTGTCGCCTATAACATTTTCAGTCTTACCTGGAATCAATAGTCCTTGATTGTACAATCCTATCTTCATAAACGTATAAAATACAAAAAGTACCATAAAAAATCAAAAAAGTACTGTTTTGGTCGCCTATAACATTTTCAGTCTTACCTTGTATCAATAGTCACTAATTTCAAAATTCTACCTTTGCAAACGTTGAAAATACCAAAATTACCATAAAAATTCAAAAAAGTACCTTTTTAGTAGCCCATAACATTTTTAGTCTCACCTGGAATCAATAGTCCTTGATTGTACAGTCCTATCTTCATAAACGTATAAAATACAAAAAGTACCATAAAATCAAAAAAGTACTGTTTGGTCGCCTATAACATTTTCAGTCTTACCTTGTATCAATAGTCACTAATTTCCAAATTCTTGCTTCGCAAACGGTTAAAATACCCAAAGTACCATAAAAATGCCAAAAATAACCTTTTTTGTCGCCCATAACATTTTTAGTCTCACCTGGAATCAATAGTCCTTGATTATACAATCCTATCTTCATAAACGTATAAAATACAAAAAGTACAATAAAAAATCAAAAAAGTACTGTTTTGGTCGCCTATAACATTTTCAGTCTTACCTTGTATCAATAGTCACTATTTTCAAAATTCTAGCTTTGCAAACGTTGAAAATACCGATATTACCATAACAATTCAAAAAAGTACCTTTTTAGTAGCCCATAACATTTTTAGTCTCACCTGGAATCAATAGTCCTTGATTATACAATCCTATTTCATAAACGTATAAAATACAAAAAGTACAATAAAAAATCAAAAAAGTACTGTTTTGGTCGCCTATAACATTTTCAGTCTTACCTTGTATCAAAAGTCACTAATTTCAAAATTCTAGCTTTGCAAACGTTGAAAATACCGATATTACCATAACAATTCAAAAAAGTACCTTTTTAGTAGCCCATAACATTTTTAGTCTCACCTGGAATCAATAGTCCTTGATTATACAATCCTATCTTCATAAACGTATAAAATACAAAAAGTACAATAAAAAATCAAAAAAAGTACTGTTTTGGTCGCCTATAACATTTTCAGTCTTACCTTGTATCAATAGTCACTAATTTCAAAATTCTAGCTTTGCAAACGTTGAAAATACCGATATTACCATAACAATTCAAAAAAGTACCTTTTTAGTAGCCCATAACATTTTTAGTCTCACCTGGAATCAATAGTCCTTGATTATACAATCCTATCTTCATAAACGTATAAAATACAAAAAGTACAATAAAAAATCAAAAAAAGTACTGTTTTGGTCGCCTATAACATTTTCAGTCTTACCTTGTATCAATAGTCACTAATTTCAAAATTCTAGCTTTGCAAACGTTGAAAATATCGATATTACCATAAAAATTCAAAAAAGTACCTTTTTAGTAGCCCATAACATTTTTAGTCTCACCTGGAATCAATAGTCCTTGATTATACAATCCTATCTTCATAAACGTATAAAATACAAAAAGTACAATAAAAAATCAAAAAAAGTACTGTTTTGGTCGCCTATAACATTTTCAGTCTTACCTTGTATCAATAGTCACTAATTTCAAAATTCTAGCTTCGCAAACGTTGAAAATACCGATATTACCATAAAAATGCCAAAAATTACCTTTTTTGTCGCCCATAACATTTTTAGTCTCACCTGGAATCAATAGTCCTTGATTATACAATCCTATCTTCATAAACGTATAAAATACAAAAAGTACAATAAAAAATCAAAAAAGTACTGTTTTGGTCGCCTATAACATTTTCAGTCTTACCTTGTATCAATAGTCACTAATTTCAAAATTCTAGCTTTGCAAACGTTGAAAATACCGATATTACCATAACAATTCAAAAAAGTACCTTTTTAGTAGCCCATAACATTTTTAGTCTCACCTGGAATCAATAGTCCTTGATTATACAATCCTATCTTCATAAACGTATAAAATACAAAAAGTACAATAAAAAATCACAAAAGTACTGTTTGGTCGCCTATAACATTTTCAGTCTTACCTTGTATCAATAGTCACTAATTTCAAAATTCTAGCTTTCCAAACGTTGAAAATACCGATATTACCATAACAATTCAAAAAAGTACCTTTTTAGTAGCCCATAACATTTTTAGTCTCACCTGTAATCAATAGTCCTTGATTATACAATCCTATCTTCATAAACGTATAAAATACAAAAAGTACAATAAAAAATCAAAAAAAGTACTGTTTTGGTCGCCTATAACATTTTCAGTCTTACCTTGTATCAATAGTCACTAATTTCAAAATTCTAGCTTCGCAAACGTTGAAAATACCGATATTACCATAAAAATGCCAAAAATTACCTTTTTTGTCGCCCATAACATTTTTAGTCTCACCTGGAATCAATAGTCCTTGATTATACAATCCTATCTTCATAAACGTATAAAATACAAAAAGTACAATAAAAAATCAAAAAAGTACTGTTTTGGTCGCCTATAACATTTTCAGTCTTACCTTGTATCAATAGTCACTAATTTCAAAATTCTAGCTTTGCAAACGTTGAAAATACCGATATTACCATAACAATTCAAAAAAGTACCTTTTTAGTAGCCCATAACATTTTTAGTCTCACCTGGAATCAATAGTCCTTGATTATACAATCCTATCTTCATAAACGTATAAAATACAAAAAGTACAATAAAAAATCACAAAAGTACTGTTTGGTCGCCTATAACATTTTCAGTCTTACCTTGTATCAATAGTCACTAATTTCAAAATTCTAGCTTTGCAAACGTTGAAAATATCGATATTACCATAAAAATTCAAAAAAGTACCTTTTTTTCGCCTATAACATTTTTAGTCTCCCTAGAATCAATAGTCCTTGATTTCACAATCCTACCTTCATAAACAAAGATAATACAAAAAGTACCATAAGAATTCAAAGAAGTACCTTTTTTGTCGCCCATAACATTTTTAGTCTCACCCGGAATCAATAGTCCTTGACTGTAAAATCGTATCTTCATAAACGTATAAAATACAAAAAGTAACATAAAAAATCAAAAAAGTACCTTTTTGGTCGCCCATAACATATTCAGTCTTACCTTGTACCAATAGTCACTTATTTCCAAATTCTTGCTTCGCAAACGGTTAAAATACCCAAAGTATCATAAAAATGCCAAAAATTACCTTTTTTGTCGCCCATAACATTTTTAGTCTCACCTGGAATCAATAGTCCTTGATTGTACAATCCTACCTTCATAAACGTAAAAAATACAAAAAGTACCATAAGAATTCAAACAAGTACCTTCTTGGTTGCCCATAACATTTTTAGTCTCTTTAGAATCAATAGTCCTTGATTGTACAATCCTATCTTCATAAACGTAGAATACACAAAAAGTACCATAAAAAATCCTAAAAGTACCTTTTTGGTCGCCTATAACATTTTTAGTCTCACCTTGCATTAATAGTCACTAATTTCAAAATTTTAGCTTCGCAAACGTTGAAAAAACCCAAAGTACCATAACAATTCAAAAAAGTACCTTTTTTGTCGTCCATAACATTCTAAGTCTCACCTAGAATTAATAGTCCTTCATTGTACAATCCTACCTTCATTAACGTAGAAAATACAAGAAGTACCATAACAATTCAAAAAAGTACCTTTTTGGTCGACCATAACATTTTTAATCTCACCTGGAATAGTCCTTGATGGTACAATTCTACCTTCATATACGTAGAAAATACCAAAAGTACCATAAAATGTCAAAAAAGTACATTTTTTGTTGCCGATAACATTTTCAGTCTCACCTGGAATCAATAGTCCAGGTAAACGTATAAAATACAAAAAGTACCATAAAAAATCAAAAAAGTACTGTTTTGGTCGCCTATAACATTTTCAGTCTTACCTTGTATCAATAGTCACTAATTTCATAATTCTAGCTTTGCAAACGTTGAAAATACCAAAATTACCATAATATTAAAAAAAGTACCTTTTTAGTAGCCCATAACATTTTTAGTCTCACCTGGAATCAATAGTCCTTGATTGTACAATCCTATCTTCATAAACGTATAAAATACAAAAGGTACCATAAAAAATCAAAAAAGTACTGTTTTGGTCGCCTATAACATTTTCAGTCTTACCTTGTATCAATAGTCAGTAATTTCAAAATTCTAGCTCCGCAAACGTTGAAAATACAAGTACCATAAAAATTAAAAAGGTACCTTTTTTGTCGCCTATAACATTTTTAGTCTCCCTAGAATCAATAGTCCTTGATTTCACAATTCTATCTTCGTAAACAAAGATTATACAAAAAGTACCATGAGAATTCAAAGTAACTTTTTGGTCACCTATAACATTTTTAGACTCACCTGGAGTCAATAGTCCTTAATTGTACAATCCTATCTTCATAAACGTATAAAATACAAAGAGTACCCAAAAAAATCAAAAAAGTACCTTTTTGGTCGCCCATAACATTTTCAGTCGCATCTTGTATCAATAGTCACTAACTTCGAAATTCTTGCTTCGCAAACGTTAAAAATACAAAAGGTACCATAAAAATTCAAAAAAGTACCTTTTTTGTCGCCCATAACATTTTTAGTTTCACCCGGAATCAATAGTCCTTGACTGTAAAATCGTATCTTCATAAACGTATAAAATACCAAAAGTAACAAAAAAAATCAAAAAAGTACCTTTTTGGTCGCCCATAACATTTTCAGTCTTACCTTGTACCAATAGTCACTAATTTCGAAATTCTTGCATTGCAAAAGTTAAATATACAAAAAGTACCATAAAAATTCAGAAAAGTATCTTCTTGGTCAACCATAACATTTCAGTTTAACCTGCAATCAAAAGTCCTTTATTATACAATCCTGCCTTCATAATCGTAGAACATACAAAAAGTACCATAACAACTCAAAAAAGTACCTTTTTGGTAGTCCATAGCATTTTTAGTCTCACCTTGTATCAAAAGTCACTTTGAAAATACCAAAAGTACCATAAAATTTCAAAAAAGTACATTTTTTGTTGCCCATAACATTTTCAGTCTCACCTGGAACCAATAGTCCTTGATTGTACAATCCTATCTTTATAAACGTATAAAATACAAAAAGTACAATAAAAAATCAAAAAAGTACTGTTTTGGTCGCCTATAACATTTTCAGTCTTACCTTGTACCAATAGTCACTAATTTCAAAATTCTAGCTTCGCAAACGTTGAAAATACAAGTAACATAAAAATTAAAAAGGTACCTTTTTTGTCGCCTATAACATTTTTAGTCTCCCTAGAATCAATAGTCCTTGATTTCACAATCCTATCTTCATAAACAAAGATAATACAAAAAAAGAATTCAAAGTAACTTTTTGGTCGCCTATAACATTTTTAGACTCACCTGGAGTCAATAGTCCCTAATTGTACAATCCTATCTTCATAAACGTATAAAATACAAAAAGTACCATAAAAAATCAAAAAAGTACCTTTTTGATCGCCCATAACATTTTCAGTCTTACCTTGTATCAATAGTCACTAATTTCAAAATTCTAGCTTCGCAAACGGTTAAAATACCCAAAGTACCATAAAAATACAAAAAAGTAACTTTTTTGTCGCCCTAACATTTTTAGTCTCACCTGGAATCAATAGTCCTTGATTGTACAATCCTACCTTCATAAACGTAAAAAATACAAAAAGTACCATAAGAATTCAAACAAGTACCTTCTTGGTCGCCCATAACATTTTTAGTCTCTCTAGAATCAATAGTCCTTGATTGTACAATCCTATCTTCATAAACGTAGAATATACAAAAAGTACCATAAAAAATCCAAAAAGTACCTTTTTGGTCGCCTATAACATTTTTAGTCTCACCTTGCATTAATAGTCACTAATTTCAAAATTTTAGCTTCGCAAACGTTGAAAATACCCAAAGTACCATAAAACTTCAAAAAAGTACCTTTTTTGTCGTCCATAACATTCTAAGTCTCACCTAGAATAAATAGTCCTTCATTGTACAATCCTACCTTCATTAACGTAGAAAATACAAAAAGTACCATAACAATTAAAAAAAGTACCTTTTTGGTCGACCATAACGTTTTTAATCTCACCTGGAATAGTCCTTGATGGTACAATCCTACCTTCATATACGTAGAAAATACAAAAAGTACCATAAAAATTCAAAAAGTACCTTTTTGGTCGACCATAACATTTTCAGTCTTATCTGGAATCAATAGTCCTTGATTGTACAATCCTACCTTCATAATAGTAGAAAATACAAAAAGTACCATAAAAATTCAAAAAAGTCCCTTTTTGGTCGCCCATAACATTTTTAGTCTCACCTGGAATCAATAGTCCTCAATTGAACAATCCTACCTTCATAAACGTAGAAAATACAAAAAGTATCATAAAAATTCAAAAAAGTACCTTTTTGGTCGCCCATAACATTTTTAGTCTCACCTGGAATCAATAGTGCTTGCTTGTACGATCCTACCTTTATAAATGTAGAAAATACAAAGAGTACCATAAAAATTAAAAAAAGTACCTTTTTGGTCACCCATAACATTTTTAGTCTTACTTCCCAGCGTGCACAAAAGTACGAAGTCTTACAAATATCTGACTTATTTTACGGACATTTCGTACAGATTTCTGTAAGACATGTCTGGGAAATTTAATGTACGACACGTCTGATAGATTTCTGACTGATTTCGTACCGATATGTCGAAGGGATTTTATTCTTTTTTGTTTACCGACATGTCTGATAGATATCTGACTGATTTCGTACAGAAATTTCTAAGTTGTTTTTATTCCTTTTGTTTTTTTTTCTTTACAAATTAAAACGCAATTTTTTGCCTTTACCAATTTTGTAATTTTGATTTTGTTTGTTTTACAAATTGTTTATTTAAGTCATAAAGTGCAACAAAATAGGTGATATTAAAAAATTTAATTTATTGGTGTGTTAAAAAAGTTTAAAAGAATTATAGAAAGTGATTGTTTTGTGATTAATAAACAATATATGTATATAAAAAGAGTGTCACGTCAGGCTTTTCGACAAAATGTTCAAAAAGATGCGTATTTGGGTTTTCAAGTTAGCTTAAAATATTTAAAAGAATTGTTTTAACTATTATATGTGGCATATAAACAATATATGTAATTAAGTAATAAATTAAATTAATAAAAAAATATAACATAAAACAGAGTTTTATTTTATTAAATATTTCAGACAAACATCCGACAAGCTTTCAGAAATCCATTCGAATGTCGTATAATAAATCCGAATTACCCTGCTTTTTCTTTCAGATTTCTGTTAGATTTCTATCAGACACGTCGGTAAAAAACTCAGAATTTCCCACGACATGTCTGTCAGAATTCGTGTCAACCACTTCATATGTTTGGCGGTCAGAAGTCTGACAGAATTCGTATAGAATTCTTACTTGTTTGTCGACATTTCTTACAGACATCTGACAGATGTCGGACAATTTTGCAGGCTGGGTTGGAATCAATAGTCCTTTATTTTAAGATTCTACCTTTATAAACGTAGAAAATACAAAAAGTATCATAAAAAGGCGAAAAAGTAAATTTTTGGTCCAAGTTGCAAATTCCAAGTTTAAAATGTTCAAATATCTATGTAACAAAATATTTTAATAGACATGATTTAAAGTCAGTAAAGGTGAATTTACCCATTTGTTCTGAACAAAATTTTTTCCGGAGAATAACATTTTTTACTGAGAGTTTTCTGCAGAACGATTCACCCATTTCAGAAAATTTGTCCGAAAAAACAAAGCTGCCATATAATATAAAAATGCAAACAGTTGTACAAAGTGGCAGCACCGCTAGCAAACTATGTAAATAAATACAAACGTAAATTATTTAATTAAAATATATATAAATTGTATTATTGCGACCGATTATGACCCTATGGCTAGGTTTTTGTAAATATATGAATGTATAAATAAACTAAAATGTACTTACGACCGATTACAGTGGCGGCTCCTATTTCATTCCTAAACCCTGTTTTAAATAATTATTTTTGTATGAACTATTGCTCATGTCATACAAACATTCTCTTCCTGGTTTTTTTAATTCTTCTATTAATTTTTGAGCAATATTTTCATTAAATTCCATTTTAATTGTTAATTTTCGGCAAAAACAATTTTTGTATAATAAATGTACTGACACTGTGTGATGTGGCAACCAAATTCAATTTTCATGTAAATATTAAAAAAAAAGTGGCATCCCATTTCAGTTTCTTCTGAACAAAATAATCTCTCTCTCTCTCTCTCAAAAATAAAACGTCAAACTCAATACAAAAAAAATTTATTTTGGACTAAAATTTTATGGGTGAATCCAGCTTAAATCTACTCTTTTTTGTATAAAGGTAATTATGTTCTAAAAAGTTCCAAACTCTTCCCGATTTTTCCCTTTTCTACCCTGTTAGGAATGTGTTTCAATTTTTAAAAATTTTGTGAAAATTGGCCGTCTAATTAGGATTAACATACATACTCCGGAATTTTCCCCTTTTTGGTACCTTTTTTGTCCCCAAAAAGTTTCCAAAAATTTCACCTAAAAAGTTGTCCATATTCTATTAGGAAATAATAATTGTCAAATTTTTTCCCATTAAAATATATAAGAAAAGTTTCTTTTAAAAAAAGTACCAAAAAAAGGAAAAATTTTTGCACCTTATACATGTGAATTTGGAAAAAATGCCGAATTCTTATTAATATTTTTTCGCGGATTACTTAATACAGTTGAAACTTTTTTCCTAGCTTTATGTGTTTGGAAGTTACATAGGGTACCAAAAATGTACCAAATTTTAGTTGGTACCCGTTTTTTCCCCTTAGGGGTTGAAAGTTCAAAACAAGGCCAGACACCTGCCAGCTTATTTTTTGTGCAATTTACAACACTTTTTCAATTTAATTTGTATCATTTTTAGTTAAGCAGATATAAGATTACCGATTTCACCCTTTTTTACCCCCTTAAAGTACGAATTTTAAAAAATCGCTTCTTAGTGGAGCTATGCATTGAAAGAGGAACCGATCGTCCAAATTTCATGTCTCTAGCTCTTGGGCTGTGCGATGATGAATCAGTCACTCACGTTACTCTTTTATATGTATACTAGAAAAGCCCGGCGCGCGTTGCTACGCCCCTTAATGAATAAAAATGCATTCTGAATTTAAATTGAATATCAAGTGCAAAAAGCTATAGACTGTAACTTTTTTTAATGGGCGTGACACTGCCCACTTTTCTAATCACGAAACTGTATAGTCATGACAGCTCAATATGTGTGCAAAGTTTCAGAAAAATCGGTGAAATTAAAGTAGCTCAAAATAATAATTTTTTTTATGGGCGTAGACCCGCCCACTTTTCTAATCACAAAATTATAGAGTCATAACAGCTTAATATGCATGCAAAGTTTCAGAATAATCAGTCCAGTGCAAGTACCTCAAAATCATAACTTTTTTTATAGGCGTGGACCCGCCCACTTTTCTTATCACGAAATTATAAAGTCATGACAGCTCAATATATGTGTAAAGTTTCAGAAAAATCGGTCATGCGCAAGTAGCTAAAAATGATATCTAATTTTTATGGGCGTGGCCCCGCCCGCTTTTTTTTCCACCCATAAACACTCCCTGGTATGTGTACAACAACTTACCAAAGTTTGAGCCCGATCGGTTTTACAGTTTCGGAGTCTACACACACACAGAGTTTCACTTTTATATATATAGACAAAGACTAGCTGACCTGGTCCGCGTCGCTTGCCCAAATCAAACATTAGTATTGTATTACAACCACACGATTAAAATTAAGCTTATAACGAAATTTACGGCCTTTAAATAAAAATCAATGGAATACATATCTTAAAGTTTTTTTTTACAGAATAACTTACATAGGGTGTAGAAATGGGCTCAATCAAAAAAAAAAAACGCTTGTATTTAAGGAAAATTGGAAATTATATCTTTTTTTTATTATTATTATTTTTTATCTGTGTGGAGTCTTTTTTCTCAGTTTACTCCCATCGGACGCGTCCCCAGGTGGCGGATAGAGGGGCTTAGTATAGGGTGGGGGTCTGAGCGGGTCAGACGGTGACAGGCACTAAGGTGAGGGCCACAAAACTGGATCGCTCAGATGCCTTAGAATCCTCTGGGTTCTCGTGGACCAAATAAACTGGGGGCACTTTTAAGGTCAATGTGGTTGGTAGCAGTGCCGAGGACCTGTATGGCTAGTTAGTGGGTAAAGAAACTAGTCGCTAACAGCTCTCCTCGGGCGCTAGGGGACGGGCCGGTTGTAATGATAGTTGCCTAATCCGCGTGCGCCGTCACTGCGCGCGATCGTCGACCCTTTACGTGCCTACTTGTGGGAACAAAATTGAGAAAATTATGGATAGAACGAAATATTGAATCGGATCAGGGTCTTGACGCTGCCCTTACGGACATCCATAAGGTTATTATGGATTAGGAAGGACAGATACGGACACAGATCCAATTGGACGATCTCCTGGGACTATCTGGAGATTCTTTTGAGGGTAGCAACACTCAGAAATTGGGTGATTTAACATTGAGTTCGGAAGATGATTTAGATATCACTATGATATCTGATCCTACCTCGAGCTCAGTGGTGGATCCTCCAAAGTCTAAGAGGGCTGACTTTAAGAGTAATCCCCCAGGATCAGGAGATCGGGTGGCCAACATAGTTCGGCAAGACGCAGTGGTAACATCCGCAGAGTTACCACGGGTAGTGTAGGAGGGCACTCGATAGGATCATGAACCTCTTCGATGTCAGACTGTGTTGGGTACCAGGGCACAATGGAATCGTCGGCAATGAAATTGCTGACGAACTTGCGAGCGGTGGATCGGCATTGCTTTCGACGAGCGAAGAGGACATGGTGAGGCCTCCGTTACGATACTATTTTGGGCGTATCAGGGCGTGTTTATCTGACAGGACCGATATGGCGTGGAGGAACAGAAGAGGCTGCAGGGTGTCAAGGGCTTTATGGCCAGGTTGAACTCAGCGGACTCTACGGTTCTTCTGGGCCTGGGTAGGGTATGTCTGAGGGCCACTGTTGGGGTTTTAAGAGGACACTGTCCTGTGAGGGCTAGGATTAGTAAATGGGATCGCGACACTTCGGATTATTGTAGGATGTGTGAAGATGAGGAGGAACTGGAAACTGTGGAACACATTGTCTGTCACTGCCCAAGGCTACAGAATCACAGGCTAAAGTGGTTAGGTAAACGATTGCACGATGAGTTGGGTGATGTTTCAAAGTGCAAGCTGGGGAATATTATCGGATTCATCATGGAGATCGGGTGGTTAGTAAACATGCAATGGGGCTCGTAGAGAATCTTTCTTTCTTTCTTCTATTTTATTTCCGACTAACTTATTTTTATTTTTATTAATTTCTCATGTACTATATCTTTGGAAACTCTCTCTCTTTCTCTCTTTTCTATCTTTAATATATAAAAGGGTAACGCAATGGACCTTATTGGTCTCCGAGTGTGGGTGTAGGAGGCAGATACTGCTTTCTGCATCCTCTTTCCTACCTACCTACCTATTATTATCCTGTAGAAACCAATGTGAAAAGTACACTAAGAAATGGTAAATGAATTATGTAGGTATTTTGTTATTATAACTCCGACCACAGATTAACTCCGACCGATATATTTGCAAAGAGCACGTAAACTACGTTTCCTTGTTTTAATGTCAATTACGTGAATATTACTGCCAGTGACACATTATTATTATATTCTCCTAATAATAACAAATACAACAAAAAAAGAATTTGTGAAATCGGTCCAGCCATTCACGCGTGATGCCGTGACCAAGGGAAAAAGGAATTCATTTATATATATATATATATAGATTTCACGAAACATTAGCTGATAATTCAACATATTGTTGATAATGGACTACACAAAAATAAATATGACTGAAATAAAAATTGTAAAAGTAATAAAACGGCTTCTTTTATTGCATTAAGCTGAGTTTTAACGAAACAAAAGCAGAAAAAAGTTTAAATTGTAAATTTCATTCTCACTTACTTATGTGAGCACTAAATATGACATTTACTACATTCAACACTGAAAGTGTTTTTGGTAAAAACTTACTGTTTTAGTGTAGTATTTTCGCCCTAACAATATAATGAATATGGATGTTTGTATTATTGGATTTTTGTTACTCAGTCATGCTATACTGAATTGAAAGAAATTTTTAAGACTCAAGTCGCGGGCATATCACAAATAAAAATTAATTTTTTCATAAGAAAAAGTTGAATAACGGAATAGTGTCAAAAACATTGCCTACAAAATTTAAATATAAAAAATTTAAGGTGTTCGTATATCTAAAGGATAGACAGGATTCATCAGTATTATTATAGACTTAATTCAATTAAGAAAAATCTAAACCATATGTAATTACGTTAATACTTACATATTTGTCTCTGTTTTCTGAAATTATAAGTTCATTAAGCTCTTCCAATTCTTCCGTAGTTTTTAAAGGAAAGTTGCTATTTAGATCCTGTTGACTTGCTACGAAGTTGCGCAATAGTAAACTTTGCTCCTCTTGAGCTTCTATTATTATATTAAGTTGAGCTAAACATTTATAATTATTTCAAAGCAATATGTTAATTTTCTTTACAGATATGCTTGTTTTTTACCTTGAATATGATACAGCTTTTGTTCCAATAAATCTGTAAGTAATGTATATCACTAATTATAAATTATAGATACAAAATCATTATTAAACTGTTTCTTACCTCTAAGAGCATCGATTTTTTTCTCGCATGTAGCAATATCTAAAAAAAAGGTTAAAATTACTGTAAACAGTTATTATAAGATTGATATCAGGTTATATATGTTGCTTATATTTTTTCCAATCAACAATATCATTTGAACTCATCTGGCATCACTGCCTCTAACAGAGAACATTAAATCAAAGACATATTTATTCATATTCCCCCGACCACACTAGCAATATGTTTGGTAATTATTGCCACAGCCACAAGATATTAACGTGTGGACTGCATGAATATGTATTATAACACATATTTAGCAATAAATGTTATAATACATTGCTGAGCAATAATCTTTTAACACATGCTGTCAAATTCAATTGCAAACAAATAAAATGAATCAACAACACTAATGTATAAAAGGCCTATTAGACACGCATACTTGTCTTAAGACATGTACGATGGCATACCAAATCTCACTGTGTAATAGCATGTTTGTCGAGTATGTTAGACATGTATGTTGGTTTTCAAAAAACTTTGAAAACCTGAGTCTGTCGCATACCAACATACTCGTCTAATAGCGTGTCTGTTATACTTCATACAAAAATTCATTAAAATTTTTGCCGCTGCTGTGTGCATATCGCAAATTTAAAAAAATGTCTCTCTAATATTATTTTCTGGAAATAGTTTATTGAGAAATATAAAAGCTTCATACAATTGTGGCAAATAAAATCAAATCTGTACCACAACAAACAATTGAAAATTAATGCAGCTATTGACAACATTCCGCTTCATTGCCATGTTTTCGCTTCAAAAATTTCTGTGTAATGGAGTATGCCATCAGCGACAGTGTAATAGCTAAACCCAAAGTATGCCATACACATGTCTTAAGACAAGTATGCGAGTTAAGAAACGAATTTATCATTTTCTAATTAAAACATAAAAATTCTTTCCCAAAAATTATGCTGACACTATATCTGCTAAATTTGTACGGTTTAATATTTCTACGTGTGAACCAAATAAAATAGTCATATTACCATCTGGCATCTCTGCCTCAAACCGTGAACATCGTGTTATTTTTTACTCTAAATTGTTAAACCAATTTTATATATTAAAAAGTCAATAAAAATAAAACTTTAAGTGATTGTGTATTTCTGACAATGTTGTCGCAGAAAAGAAAAAAACTCTGGGGTAATAACCCAAAATTTAAAGTGCCAAAAATATCCGACGTACCTAGCAGCAGTGCAAATAGATTTCAGCTACTTGCAAATGAAGAAGAAGAAGACAGTACTCACAAGGAGAAAATACCACCTATTGTAGTGGACTCAGTTCATAGTTTTTCGTCAGTTTTTGGGCTAATTGGAGAAAGGTATAAGTTTAAAAGAATGTCAATTGGAACAAAAATATTATCTAGTTCAAGAACTCTTTATGAAGAGGCCTTAAATCTACTAAGAACCAAAAAGTACCAGTTTTACACGCATGAAATAAAAGATGCGAAAACCTTTAAATTAGTGTTGTTTGGTCTTATTCAAATGGACACTAAGATAATCAGTGATGAATTTAACAAATCACACAACATAAATCCGGTAAGTGTTAAGGAAATCACTACCAAAAGGTCTACCGCCGACGATACACTATATCTAATTGAGTTCGACCGCCAGCAAGTGCCGAAGAGGGATATATTAAAAATTAGGTATTTTAGTAATATTGCCGTTTACTGGAGAAGACCACTCAAGGGCAGTAAAGGTCCTACACAATGCACCAAATGCTATGTATGGTCATGGTGCTAGAAACTGTAACAGAGTAGTAGTGTGTGCAGCCTGTGCTGGTAATCATGAATTTGCAGATTGCCCATTGAACAAAGCTGCAAATAGTGATAACGTCGTTTATAAATGTCACAACTGCACAAAAAAGAATTTTAGAAATGTGAAGCACAGAGCTGACGACCCTAAATGCCCATGTCGTCAGGAATATCTTGAGATTCGACAACGTACCACAGCCAGAATGAAGGTGCCACAAAGGAATTATATGATGAACTTCAACGTCAATGAAGTTAATTTTCCACAACTGCCCGGTAAGGAGCATCAAAATTATCCACGTGACTCTGGTGCTAAAAATATACTGTACTCTGATGTAACAAGAAGTAAAAATCTTGTGAACAGAAATGAAGATGATATTTCCAATGAGAAATTAATGGAAATATTTTTTGATGCTGTCGATGCACTTCAAAGATGCCAAAATAAGTACGACAAGCTACGAGTGCTGGGAATGATGCTTCAACATGCCATATAAATCAACAGTAAGTCACAATGTTCATGTTATGCACTGGAATGCTCAAGGCATAACGACTGAGTCAGCAGCTTCACAGCTAGAAAAATTTTTATACGACAAGGAAGTTGATATTCTCCTTGTCAATGAGACTTTTTTGAAACCCTACCATAAAATTAAACTTGGGGGCTACAAAATTTATAGAGAGGATAGACCAACACATGGCGGAGGTGTACTCATCGCGATAAAATATAATGTTGAACACGAAATATTACCAACTATAAATACGCGTGTGGCGGAAAATATTTCGGTACGAGTAATAATAAATAGGCGCCCTGTGATATTTACATCTGCGTACAATCCGGCTCACACTATACATTTTAAAACTGATATGGATGCCTTAACTAATCGTTCAAATGACTTCTTTTTATTCGGTGATTTAAACGCTCAACATACTCACTGGAATTGCTTTTCAAACAATATTGCTGGTAATGAGCTTTATAGCCATTGCCTTCAATCGAACTACTATATTTATTACCCGAATGCATTTACTCGTTTTGGACAAAATATAAATCCAGTACAGCCGTCTACAGTAGACATCCTTTTAACTAACTCTTGTCTTCCTTTTTCAACCTTGGAAACACATCCAAATATTCTGCAGTCGGACCATGTACCAATATCTTGCGTCATTTATGGAGAGGTACATAATAGCATTTTGTTGGTACCCCTATATAATCGAGCCGATTGGTTATCAATAAAAAACTGGGTGGAGAATGAAATACTATTACAAGATATAAATCAAAATATTACAAACACAGGTAATCTAGATGTATCATTAAGTAAACTAATATATATTGTAAAAGAAGCTACTAATAGAATACCAGTTGGTCATAGAAACCCCTGGCAACGGCAAATTTCAGAAATTAGCAAAATGCTAATTGCTCAGAGAAACAAATATAGACGTAAATTCCAAAGATGTAGGGATTTAAATTATAAAATGCATTTATATTGTGTCTTGAAACAGCTAAATAGGCTTATTCACTTTCACCTGAATAAAGACAGGAATGAGTCTTGGTCGAAATTCATTTCAAATCTGCCTACCGGTTCCAAAAAGTTTTGGAAATTAACTAAAACTTTAAAAGGCAAGAATCCTACATATTCTAAACTTCATGTAGATGGATCAATTCTGAATTCTGACGTCGAAAAGTCAAATGCAATAGCTGACGTATTTGCTAGTTCACATACTATTACTATTAACAATCCATCACCCATGGACTCGGTTGTATCAAGATGCATTAATGACCTTAATCAAACTCTTATCGACAATACAAGTATTAAACTAACAAATTTGGCTGAAGTCAAATCATTTGTCCATTTGCTGAAAAATAATAAAGCTCCTGGCTTAGATGGGATTAACAGTATAATACTTAAAAATATGCCCGACTCCTTTTTTGAAATTTTAAGTAAATTATTTAACTTCTGCCTGAGCAATGGGTACTTCCCACACGTTTTTAAAATGGCTAAGGTAATTCCAATCCACAAATCTGGAAAGGATCCTAAATTGCCCTCCAGCTATAGGCCAATAAGTATTCTTAGCCTATTGGATAAGGTGTTCGAGAAAATTATTCACTCCAGAATTTTAGATTTTTTAAATTGCAGTAATATCATAAATAAAGAACAATTTGGTTTTCGAAAAGAGCACTCCACTGTACATCAACTTAAGAGAGTTGTTAACTTTCTTGAATGTAATAAAAGTAATCGAAAAAGCACTGGAGTCGTTTTTCTTGATATCGAAAAAGCTTTTGACTCAATCTGGCATGATGGACTAGTGTATAAATTAAATACGTTAAATTTTCCAATTTACCTTCAAAAACTTATCAAAAGCTTTTTAGATAAACGTACGTTTGTTGTATCTGTCAATAACAAATTTTCTAGTGAAAGGCAAATACCTGCGGGCTTGCCGCAAGGATCAGTATTATCCCCTACACTATACTCGATATATACATCTGATGTTACTCTAAGAAGAGACCATGATGCAGCTTTTTACGCGGATGACAGCGCCTTTATTTGTTGCGGTAAAGTCTCGAATGCGATTATTAGAAGAATGGAAAATAATCTTAAATTAATTCGTAAATACTATGACAAATGGAAAATAAAAGTCAATGACGATAAAACTCAAGCAATTATATTTCCATTCAACAAATCGCGAAAACGCTTTCCTACTAGATATTTATCGTCTAGGGGAACAATTATCCCATTGAAGGACGAAATTAAATATCTAGGAGTAATCCTTGACAGAAAACTTTTATTCAAACAACATGTTAATTACATTTGCGAGAAGGCAATTAAGTGTAGTCGTGCCTTATACCCCTTAATTGGCCGAAGATCTAATCTTAATATAAAGAACAAAGTTCTTATTTACAAAATGTGTATTCGACCGATTATGACCTATGGTTGTCAAATCTGGTCCCAAAAGGCTGCTAAAACGCATACAAAAAAATTGCAAGTCATTCAAAATAAAAACTTGAAAATAATACACAATCTACCTTTTAGATATCCAACTTATCTTCTACACAGAAACTTTGACTTCAAAATGTTTAATTTATTGACAAGGGAACTGACGCTGTCATTTAATGAAAAATGCAGAAGGTCAAATTTTGAAATAATAAGAAATTTGCTGAACAACCACTGAGGGTCTTTGGTTTAAAAGACACATTTCAGTGATTGTTTTAAAATCTCTTATAACTTCTAAGTTGATGCGAGGTTTTTTATGAACAACTTTTCCTTAAATCTGTGATATTAGTAGTTTCTTTATTTTATTAATAAGATGTTAATTGTTGTAATACTATATGTAAATTCTCATAGCTCTGTTAATGATATTGATAAAATGAATAAGTTTTTAATAAAGGATAATAATAATAATAAAAATAAAAAAATAGTCATATTACAATCATACTTTTTGCTAAAACTTAATCATAAGCATAAGTGAAGAATGAAAATATTCTTTTGTGAATTGTTAGTTCTAGTTTAGAATTAAAAGAGAAAAGTCAACTTAATGTTGACAAAAATAAATTTTTTTAATAAAACCTTAATTTTAAAATTTAATTTAATGTTGGCAAAAATAATTTTTTTTAATAAAATCTTTATTTAAAAATTTAATTGGCGCCCAACGTGGGGCTAGTCAAAGTAATATATCCTGAAAAAACAAAGTAAGGATCCGCGGCTAGCGAATAAAAATTAAAAATAAGTATCCCAGTGAGAAGGGAGAAAAACAAACATTTTTCCTGAAAGGACAAAGTAAGGATTCGTGGCTAGTGAACAAAAATTAAAAATAAGTATCCCAGTGAGAAGGGAGAAAAAAAATTTTTTTTTTTGTTACAAGTATCCTTGGAAAAAGGAGAAAGCAAAAATTTAAGTGACTAAATATTATTTTAAAAATAAATTTATGAGAATTTAAAAATAAATTTATTATGAGCGACTGAAGTAAGGTATAAGTTATTTACTAAAAACAGTGACAGAAATTTGAAAATATTCGTAAAAGAAAAGAAAACTGTAAATTTTGATACACAAAACACGAATAATATACTGAACAATTTGTCTTTGAAAACTCAAATAATATTTTGAAAGGATTGATAAAATTTTTATCATAAACTAAAATTAAATATTATCCTGCTGGCCAGCCGAGACCCAGCAAACGTGAAGGAAGAAGAGTCCCATCATCATCAACTGCAGACGTGAAGGAAGAAGAGTCCCATCACCATCAACAGAAACAGCAAGAATAACTATTATTTTAATTTTATTGTAAGTAATTTTATTATTGTTACCAATATTACGAATTAAAAAGTGTAAAAAAAGGGAATTCTGTTTTAGACCAAATAAGAAATTTTTGAAAAAAATACATTGTAATTACATTCAAGGAAAAATTAAAATATAAAAATTTAAATAATTGTAAATTAAATAAGTGTGAATTTAAAATCTCTTACATAGTTGTATTGAATTTGGAAAATTTATCACAATAATCTATCTAAACTACTGTAAAAGATCTATATAAAATAAAATAATATTTTACTCAGGATAACTATATAGTACATAAAATATCTTTTTTTAATGCCGGACGAGACCATCGACAGTTTAACAGACAGACTGAGTAGATCCCTTACCATGGCACAAAATACAGTACCAGTAACAGGATTGACAGGACTAACTGAGCTACAGAAGAGACAAATAAAAGACTTAATAAAGGAGACACTTGATACGAGTCCCTTGCCTAGGAGAGTAGAGGAATTAAATAGAAACATTCAACAATTAAGCGGTGTTAATTATGTTGAGGAATACAGGGCTCAAGACATAGATGAGAGAATTAGTTGTGAGGAATCACTTGATGTAATCAAGTCCTTGCCTACATTTAGTGGCAAAAGTTGGCGGGAAGCTGCCAACAATTCTATTAGCTTATATAAAAGGGGAAGTCGTAGGTACTACGCCGCCCTCACAATTTTAAGAAACAAAATAGTTGATGAAGCGAACGACATTCTTACCAATCATGGTACAGTTTTAAGTTTAGAGGCCATCCTAAGCCGTTTAGATTTCGCTTATTCGGATAAAAGGCCGCTCCATATTATTGAGCAGGAAATGAGCATAATGAGACAGGGCTCTTTGGCAATTCTTGACTATTATAATGAAGTCAACAAAAAACTCACTGCTCTGATCAACAAAACTATTATGACACACGGATCGAGTTGGGAGTTAACTAACGAGCTCAATAGGAAAAACCGACAGCACGCTTTACGAGTTTTTATTACAGGATTAAAAGCCCCTTTTGCAAACATTTTATTTTCATTGGCCCCTACTGATCTTCCAAACGCTCTTGCGAAGGCTCAGGAATTGGAGTCTAATAATATAAGAGCTAATTTCGCTCTACAATTTAATAGAAATTCCGAAAACTCTAACCAAAGACCACAAAATGCATTGCGTTTCCCTCATCGTAACGAAAGGAACTTTCCAAAGAATAGTTTTTTCCAAGACAGATATACCCAACCAAGACCAGTACCAATGGAGTTGGGCAGTTCAGCAATCATTGTGCAAAGAACACAACCATTAAATAATGGATATAATTTTAGGGCAAACGCTAATACTAATTTTGCAATTGCTAATTTTGCCAATAGAAATCCAACCAAATTGTTCGAAATTACGAACAGAATCGGTATCCCCAAGGCATTAAACGCCAACAACAAAGCGCTCAAGTAAGCTATCAGCCTCAGCATAAGGCTCAAAGGATAAATAACTTGAATGAGGACGCTTTTTTAGAAGTCGAGCCGGATTGCCCTATATTAGAAAAAGAGGAACATCCGGACGAATTTATACAATATTAATAGACAGTGGTGCTACTAGCTGCTACTGTAGCCCAAATGTATTTAGAATTAGAAAAGATTTAGTTATAAGAAAAAGGGTGAAAACAATAAACGGTTTCACTCATATTAGCCATTTTAGCGAGGCAAGACTATTTGGCATAAGAGAAAGATTTTATGAGATTCCGAATCTCGAAGCTGATATTTTAATTGGGTACAATTTTATGAAAAAAGCGAATATTGTACTAGATTTCGAAAAAGGAACACTCTCAAGCGGAGAGCATTGCGAAAAGTTCCTAAACTTTCAAGAACCTGCGACGGAAAAAGAAGATTATAATAAAAAAAACCACACCCGAAGATGTGAAACAAATTGAAAATATTAATTATTTGAACCAAAACGAAGAAATTGAGTATTTAAGACATAAAATTAATGGGGAAATTTTAAAACTCCATTCTAGAATAGATATGAGATTGCCTTTTAGAACTGACGTAAGAGCAGAAATTAACACAATTGCTGAAACTCCTATATGGAGTAAGCAATATCCATACCCTATGTCAGTTAATGAATTTGTGAACAGGAAAATAAGGAATTTATTAGACGATGGCATTATACGTCCAAGTAGAAGTCCGTACAATTCACCAATTTGGATTGTACCTAAAAAGGGAACAAATGAAGACGGATCCTCAAAATTGAGGATGGTTATTGATTTTAAGAAACTTAACGAACAAACAATTGCAGTACATTATCCGATTCCAGACTGCAATGTTATTTTATCGAATTTGGGAAAGGCTAAATACTTTTCCACCATTGATTTGGAATCTGGTTTCCATCAAATATTAATGAAGGAATCAGATATTATTAAAACGGCTTTTTCCGTGAATAACGGAAAATACGAGTTCTTAAGAATGCCATTTGGGCTAAAGAATGCTCCAGGCATTTTCCAGGCCGCAATGGATGATATCCTTAGAGATTTTATCGGTAAATTTTGTCATGTCTATATAGACATGACTCTCATCTTCACTAGAAGAACACAACAATCACCTTGCTAAGATAATAGAAACTCTTAAGGAAGCAAATATGAAAATTTCTGTGGAAAAATCCGAATTTTATAAAGAAGAAGTTGAATTTTTGGGATACGTTGTAGGATATAATGTGATTAAAACCGATCCAAAAAAAATTGAAACTATACAAAATTATCCTTTACCCGCTACTTTGCGACAACTTAGAAGCTTTGTAGGAATGTCAGGGTATTACAAAAAATTTATTAAAAATTATGCCCTTGTTACAAAGCTACTAACGGTTTACCTATCAGGGGAAAATGGTAGGATATCACAAAACATGTCGAAAAAAACTGAGATTCTATTAAACAAAGATGCAATCGAAGCATTTAATAAGGTAAAAGCTTTATTAATAGACCAGGTGGAATTAGTGCAACCTGATTTTAACAGGAAATTTATTTTAACAACAGACGCATCGAACGTTGCCATAGGAGCTATATTAAGTCAAAAAGCTAAACCTATTACATTCATTTCAAAAACTCTTAATTCTACTAAAAGGAATTACGCAACAAATGAAAAGGAATTATATGCTATAGTGTGGGCGTTAAAAACACTTAGAAACTATTTATATGGTGTAAAGGATTTAGAGATTCATACTGATCATCAGCCATTAACATTTGCTGTTTCAGCCAGAAATCCAAATGCGAAAATGAAAAGATGGCATGCCTTTATTGAAGAATTTGCCCCAAAGATTATTTATAAACCAGGTACAGCGAATGTAGTCCCTGATGCCCTCTTAGACAAATTTTAAACCAAATTTCAGATAATGATAGTATCCATAGTACACATCATTCAACAGAAAGTAGCGACAATTCAGATATTTCTGAAACTAACAAACCTCTTAATGAATTTAAACAGCAAATCCTTTTGTTAAAAAATAGATTCACAATTCATGAATCTATTACAGTTTTTGACAGAACTCGTCATATAATAGAATTTGATACTAGGGAAAATCTATTAACTATTCTAAAGGAATTTGTAAAACCAAATTTAGTTACAGCCATACATTGTACACCAGAGGATCTACATGAATTTAAGGAAACAGTTAGGAACGTATTTACAAATAAGTTTGTTTTTACAAGAATATTCCCAAATGACATCACTAATTTAGATGACCAGCAAAACATAGTAAAGCAAACACACATTCGTGCCCATAGAAACTTTAAGGAGAATTATAAACAGATTTACAAACAATATTACTGGCCCAAAATGTTAAACAACTTTAAGGAATTTATAAGACACTGCGAAATCTGTAATAAAACCAAATACAACAGACATCCACAAAGGGTAAAAATTGGAGAGGCTCCAATTCCTAACAAGGAGGGGGAGTATCTCAACATTGATATTTTTATGCTCAGAACCTTAAATTTATAACTTGCATTGATTCATACTCAAAGTTTTTAATTATAAAATCTATAGAAGATAAAACTAATTTAGGAGAAAAAGTATTGGATGTTTTACAGAATTTTCCTAATGCAAAAAAACTCACTCTCGATAACGAACCGGGATTCACGTCTCCTCAGTTTAAAGCACTAATGCAGCGACTGAGAATAGAACTTTATTATTGCAAACCTCGCCATAGTATAACTAATGGACAAGTTGAAAGGGTCCATTCTACCATTATTGAGATAGCCAGATGTATTAGGGAAGAATTTCATTTAATCAATGATACAGAGGCTTTCTATAGAGCAGCCCAACAATATAACCAAACAATACACTCCGTTATAGGAAATAAACCATCAGACATATTTTTCAATAAAACCCCACATAATCTGTGTGACCTATTAAAGAAAGCACAGAAAAAAATGCTTAAAAAAAACAACTCTAATGGAGTAAAGACATACCAACCAGGAGATGTTGTTTATGAAAAAATAATGGGACATCACCCAGATTTAGAAAACAGAAAATTCAGGAAGACTTAGGAAATAAGGTTAGAATACAGTCTCGTTCATAAAGATAATATAAAGACATAAAAACTTATTATTATGATATATACCTTTACTCTATATTTCTTACAGAAAATGATTTTTACTATTATAATACTACTTGCACTCTTTGCTACTTGTCAGCCCGAGGTACAAATACTGGACTATACAAACTCACAATTAATTTCGATCCATTTAGGACAAACTAGACTAGAAAACGGAAATTTTAAACTTATCCACGTTTTAAATTTGACCGACTATGAACGAATAGCTCACGATTTAAACTTTGAAATAGAACACAAATTATTGAAAAACAGTACAAACCTACCATTCCTTCTTCATCATCAAATAAAAAACCTGTTGAAAAGAATAAAACCAAGACATAAACGTTCAATATATGCTATAGGAACAATATGGAAATGGATAGCAGGTACACCGGACCATGAGGATCACCAAGTAGTAGTAGACAAAATGAACCGACCTCTTAATAACAATGAACGACAGAGGATTATCAATAGAGACTCCATTGACAGAATTAACTTACTGACTAATACCACTAATCAGATTTTGAAGACAGTTAAATCGCTGGAACAAGTTCGGAAAACAGTGGAAGATACCATTATGAACAAATTGAAAATCGTAAGAGACGAACTGACGAACATTGAATATGCTTTACAATGGGAGAGAGTAGGAGTAATTAACTCATTTATACTTTCGGAAAAGGAAAGTTTTGAAGCAAAGACATTTTTAGACTCTGAAAAGTTTCCATACAATAATTTAGAGGAAGCCTTAGGGTTTTCCACCATTAGAATAGCAACAGACGATTCAACTATACATTATAAACCTACCGGCAATAGATAAAGATATTTGTGAAAAAATACTTATAAAACCAGTAAAAAAAACACCAAACTATTGTAAAAGTCAATTCTGAGGAAATAATTAAATGTAATAATAAATTTTATGAAACTAAAAACAATTGTAATCAATTTAATGATTTGTCTATTTGTAATAAAAATAATTTATTAGATATAAGTGAAACAAATTGTATACCACCACTTTTGAATAGCAAAAAGCATGATTGCATAATAATAAATAACCAACACGTACCATCAGTACAAGAACTTTCTGAAGGAATGTTATTTTAAAATCAATTCGAAGGATTTTTGGAAATATCAGGAAAAAAATCTTATCAATTATCTGGAACTTATATAATAAATTTTCATAATGACACAATCACCGTAGAAAATAAAACCTTTATATCAAAAGAATTAACAACATTAAATCCACTTCCAGCTGTATTACAGCTTTCCAATATTAATTCCACTACCCAAGAGGTCCTTTCGCTAGAAATGATTAAGGAACTACAAACCAACAATGTTGATGAAATCGACTTAATAGCAGCAAAAGGGAACATAATGTTTTCATTAAATTTAGTCCTGTCCGCAATTTTAATCTTCAGTCTCTTTTTCATAATTTACATTTTTAAAAACAAAAATTAAAATACCGATCTCAATCTGACAGCAATAACACTATGCTAGTTGAAAAAACAGACAAGCCGGGCACCTGGCGTTTTAACATAATTCATATTTTAATCTTCAGTCTCTTTTTCATAATTTACATTTTTAAAAACAAAAATTAAAATACCGATCTCAATCTGACAGCAATAACACTATGCTAGTTGAAAAAAAGACAAGCCGGGCACCTGGCGTTTTCACATAATTCAGGTACGCTGAATCTAGTGGTGCCCGCGATTTTTTAAGATTGGCTCTGGTTTTCGAGATATACCGTTATTTCGAAAATGGTGGAGGTTGCAGAACATATGTTCGCGTAACTCAAAAACGCTTTAGCTTATTGAAAAAACTTAAAAAACCGAAATTCCGCAATAAAATTTCCTTTAAGAAAAATAAAACTTCTTTCTAATATCCGCCGTCCGTCCGTCCGTCGTTTTAGAAACATAATTTTTTTTTAAAAAAAAAAAATGATTTTTTTTATCAAAATTTCATAATTTTTATTTTTTAAAAAATCATAAAAAATTAAAAAATGCAGCTAGGCTTCTAATTTTTTGCAGACATATAAAAAACGAAGCTGGTAATAAAACAAGTCATAAATCTTTAAAATCTGTTAGCAACTTTTGATTTTATTCACAAAAGTCGACAAATTTTAGTTAATTTAAGAATTTCATAAAACGCAACCCCCCTAAGGGATGGTGATAAGGGGAAAGTATAATTTGAGAAAATGTTAAGAACAAAAAATATTGGAGGTCAGTCATACATTTTATCCCCCCACGAGTGAATCCTAGGCCCTATAAACAAATGATGGAAATGAAAAATAAAGTTGCGCTGGTCATATATTTGGCCTGAGACACCCCTAAGGCGCTGCAGGTGCAAAATTTAAGGCTAGAGTTCTACGCGTATAAAAAACAAAGTTCCAAACAAAATAAGCTATTAGTGATTAAAATCTGTCTACAACTTTTGATTTTTTCAGAAAAGATGTAATTTTTTATAATAACCTAAAAAATTTTTGTTGTTATGTAGCTAAAGTTAAAGTTTTTATTTAGAAATTTATTCTTCTTCCTACTGAAGATTCCAACAAATATCCCCTAATAGCGAATCAACTTGTTTGCCGCTATACCAGTATTCGAGCCTGGCTGTTACTTGGTGAAATCTCTTGCCATGTCAATCAGACTCGGCTGGTGATTGTTCAATAAATTTTTCGGCATGGTAATGCAAAAAATTTTTTTTCAATGACATTCTAATGTTTAAGTTTTTAAATGCGGTTATCATATTTTTGATTATAATTCGATAGTTTTCAGACCGATGATTTCCTAATACATTTTCTATTACTAATTTCACACAATTCCAGGCCAATAGCTCGATATCATTCAATGCAACCTCAAATTGATGGTCCTTCATAAGACGAATGTCCGGTCCATTAAGAATTGCTGTAAAATAAAAGCATTATGATATGAAATAAAAATATAATTTAATAAAGTAGTTAGAGTTCATACCTTCTTTTACTTTCATGCCGCTTAATCGTGGAAAAATTCAGAAACGAATTTATCATTTTCTAATTAAAACATAAAAATTCTTTCCCAAAAATTATGCTGACACTATATCTGCTAAATTTGTACGGTTTAATATTTCTACGTGTGAACCAAATAAAATAGTCATATTACAATCATACTTTTTGCTAAAACTTAATCATAAGCATAAGTGAAGAATGAAAATATTCTTTTGTGAATTGTTAGTTCTAGTTTAGAATTAAAAGAGAAAAGTCAACTTAATGTTGACAAAAATAAATTTTTTTAATAAAATCTTAATTTAAAAATTTAATTTAATGTTGACAAAAATAAATTTTTTTAATAAAATCTTAATTTAAAAATTTAATTTGCGTGTCTAATAGGCCTTTTAGTGAACGTCGCATAGGGGGGTGAATGGTGTATAAAATGGCGATTAATTCATAGAAGTCGTAATATTAAAATTTTGTAATTTGTTGAATATTAATAACTAGCCAAACCCGGCGCGCGTTGCTACGCCCCTTAATGAATCGAAATGCATTCTGAATTTTAATTGAATATTAAGTACAAAAACCTAAAAATTATAATTTTTTTTATAGGCGTGGCCCTGCCCACTTTTCTAATCACGAAATTGTAAAGTCATAACAGCTCAATATGTGTGCAAAGTTTCAGAATAATCGGTCCAGTGCAAGTACCTCAAAATCATACCTTTTTTTTATGGGCGTGGCACTGCCCACTTTTTTAATCACGAAATGATTTAGTCATGACAGCTCAATATGTGTTTAAAGTTTCAGAAAAATCGGTCTGGTGCAAGTACCTCAAATTTATAACCTTTTTTTATGGGCGTGGCCCTGCCCACTTTTCTAATCACGAAAATATATGGTTATGACAGCTTAGTATGTGTGCAAAGTTTCAGAAAAATCGGTCTAGTGCAAGTACCTCAAAATTAAAACTATTTTAGGGGCGTGGCCCCGCCCACTTTTCTTATCACGAAATTATTTAGTCATGACAGCTCGACATGTATGCAAAGTTTCAGAAAAATCAGTCAGGTGCAAGTAGCTAAAACTGATAACTAATTTTTTATGGGCGTGGCCCGCCCACTTTTTTTCATCCATAAACACTCCCCGGTATGTGTACAACAACCTACCAAAGTTTGAGCCCGATCGGTTTTACAGTTTCAGAGTCTATAGCTAACACACACACACACACACACACACAGAGTTTCACTTTTATATATATAGATAGATTGTTGAATATTAATAAATACATAAAAATCATTAAAAAAAACCGTTGAAAAAATATTTTTTTACCTTTAATGGGCTTTTCAGTATTTTGGAAAAAATGGTCGTATATGACTATTTTTGGTGTAACTTTTGAATGAAAAACGATAAATAAGTAAATTAAATTGTAAATTAGAGCATACTTCATGTGCTTTTAGGAGAAATATTTTTTTTTTTTGGTTTACATAAAAAGAATAAATATTTAATATGTATTAATATTAGCAAAATTTTAACATAAAAATCGTATTTTTTCTCAAACATACATAACTTCACAGATTTAACTAAAAAAAAGACATTTATATGGTTTTTTATTTACTTCATTTCATTAACTTCAAAAGTACTATTTACTTCATAATCATCATTAAAATAGCCTTCATCATCATCATTGTCGTATTCGTGGGGAAGAATAAGTAACTCCAATGCAGCCTATGGCATTTGCTCCATTTTCTATTTACAACTATTTTTCATGCTTGAAATTAATGGGTAAGAACTTAAAAGAAATCTATTAAACTCGTGTTCTATGGTCTTTTTCCTACTGCATTTACGCAAAAAGTGCTACCTATAACTTTTAAAGTTCTTATTTCTAGCTTCTTGAGATTGTTCAGTTAGTTGGCCAATAGGCAATGGTGAAAGCGATATAATTTCTGCCCCGTGAATAAAGTATTTATGTAGAGTAGGAGGCATATAATACCATGGATAATTTTTAACAAATATCCTGGCAGTATCATTAGCGAAATTTGAAAATCTTCCGATATTGACTCAATGCCACTCGACGCAACTATTAATGTTGTATGCCTAATTTTTAACAACTGCAAATCAATTTTTGTAATTTCTGCAGATACTTCAGCGTTCTGAAAACAAACGCCTTGCAGTATTCCCATCGTTTGAGTTTCCAAAACCTGGTTTTGGTTGGTCAACAATCAATCCAGTTTTCTCTCTAAATTTCCTTTGAATGCGTTTTTTTTTTGTATCAGCAATAATTTTTTATCATTACATCTAGCTTGCCATTTTTTTATCGGGAGTTTATATGATAAGTGAATAAGACATTAAAAAATCTTATCCAGCCATGAAGGACAAATAAGCCAAACTGCATGTTATCTACTTATATTGACATCTTTTAAAATCATTTTATCAATATTGGTGAACTCTTTACTTGTGGCGCCACATATATAGCATTTTTGTGTGGACTTTGTGTCTGTAATAGCGTTACAAACTTTACCGTTAATCATCACTAGAATTAGTTTGTGATTAACTTTCACTAATCACAATCATAATGCTCGCAAAAATAACAAAAATTATTGAACTTTAAACACACACTGCAAATAAAGTAAACAACTTAGGGCCATTATTATAACTTACCGATAACTAAAGTTAGGATGTTATCGGACAGATAACTAGTTTTTCGTTATTACAACTTCACTTTAACCTAAAAGTGTCCGATAAGTTAAAGGCAAGATCACTCTACCTTTAACTTTTAACGTGAGGTTTATAATTAAATGTTACCATATTTTCTACCGTATAAGGGAATTGTTAACTATTTGCTTGTCGTTGCCACTTTGGTTTTAAAGAACTAATGAATTTGTTCAGCATTTGCTTTGGTGCTGCCATCCTTTAAAATAAATACAATTTATTTTACAGGCAGGTTGTAATAACGAAAAATACTTAATGGTCAGTTTATTGCTCACGTTAACAAAAGTTACCTTTTATTAACATTAACTTTGTCGGCAAGTTGTAATAATGGCCCTTAGAGCTGTTATTTTTTGCAGTTAGTGATGTAGAATTTTATCAACTTTCAAATGTTACCAAACATACATGTGAAAGTTCAAGTTCATTTTTTTAATTAATCGCCACTTTTCTGTGCGTCACAGAAAAAAAGAAAACAAAATATTAAAATTAACTTTCTTATTATAAAAACATTTAAGTTTTTTAATTATATTTAAATATATAATGGCAAAAGAATCATTTTAATCAAGTTGTACTTTGGTGCTTATATCTCAGTTGGATTCTAAATCATTAACATTACAATAAAAAAAATGAATTTCAATATAACTTTTAATTGTTTTTAAAAACCTTATCCATAGAATTTAAATTTCGACAGTTTTTGTACCTAGAGAATCGTTACGTACTAAAAAAAGAGAAAAATATATCATCAAAAATCTCGAAAAAGTTTAATTTTGTTGCATAATATAATTTAAACAACCATTAATTGCTTAATCCAGTAAAAGAAACTATTAATTAATGTATATAATACTCATATGTATAAAGAAATTTTTATTTATTCATACTAATTAGTACTGCTGATAGGTTATTTTATTTTTACAATTCCAAATAACCTAACATAAATTTTCTCAACCGGTTTTTTCCGGTTTAATTTTATTCAAAATATCTAATTTTTGTTTCAATATTGCAAATAGTTCCATTTTTCTAACGTTTTTTTTCCCTCTCCTGTAAACTTTTGAAAACTGCAGATAGGTTATTTTGTCCTAGTCGAAGGTCACACACGACGATTTTAATTGCCCAACTTTTTCCATATATTCTTTTGAACTTGCTTTTATGTTCACACACGACAATTTCTTTGGTGATTTTTCTGTTTTGTTTAGCTTTTCTTTTCTTAGCAATAATAAAAATAAAAACATATTAAAATGCAACAGATATACGCCTGACTGCTTGACACACTTTTATGGCTGAATATACAACAAAGACTAGAGTTTAATACATTAAATTTTGTTAAGAAAATGAAGATGGGAAATGCTCCGGACTATTTACTTGATCAATTGACATACGTTCAAGAAGTTCAACCGTGTTGTGTTCACTTTATTGATAAAAATGTTACTAATTTCTTTTACAATATTTTCTTATTATTATATTATTTTTGTCTTTTCCCAAACCGCTTTTGTTGCGAAAATGTTGATTCTTTATTTCCCACAGGTTGAAGTGGCGCGTGTGCAACATCAGCGAAAATAGTCTGTTTTGCATTTGATTGTTTGGTATGAGGTGTTAAGTTTCGTCTGGGATTTTTGTGTGCTGTTTGAGTATAGGACTGTGTTAACTATCCCCCTCCTTAATTTCAAACGTCCTCGTTTGACGCCTTCGCTTTTGTAAATATTTCATTTAGTCCTTCTACTGCTTTATCCGTTAATTGAATTTGTTATTAATATGGACAAGGAATAGTTTATTGCGTAGTTTATCTTCCCTCCTTCTTCTAGCGTTTTAATATACTTAGCGTTGTTAGCATTCAACTGGTGTAGCATCTGCAATAAGAGTATTTCTTCGATAATACCAGATTTAGATGAAGACTGGAGTATTGTAGGTAACGGTTTAATTATGACTTTTTGTTCATTGTAATACTTTTGTCCTTGAATTTCTATAGTTGTGTTTGTAAAATGTATTAAAAATGTTCCATTTAAAAAAGATGTTTCACTCTCGATTGTGATATCTCCATTGAACTTGTTGAGAAATATAATGCCAGGTGTTATTTCTTCTATATTCGGGATGTGTTGATTATTTATTTCAATGCAGTTTGGGGAACGACTTTTTAAAAGGTTTGTTATACAAGTATCATTTCTTAGATCTACTAATTCATTATTCAAACAGATTTCTAAATAATTAGAATTTTTGCACTTATTTCTAATTCCATATACATATTTCTTTTTCGCAAATCAATATTTCATTAAAATTTATTTTAAATATTAACTAAAATTATTTAAGCTCGAGGTCTTTTAATTAATTTAAATCATATATTTAATTTTTATTAATTCTTCCAATATTTCGCTACTCCGTTGTGTAGCATCGTCAGGAAATATTTGTTTTTATTTTTTTGTAAAATTTTTTTTTTTTTTTTTTTTTTGTGTGAAAAAATAAATTTGAAATAACAAACTTTTGAAAACATTTAACATATAAATTTCAACATTTTGTCATATGGAAAAATTTTTTAAAAAAGTACTAACTTAAAAATTAACAAACAGTTCAATAATATGTATATAATAAGAAATTATATGTGCATATATGTAATGTGTTATTTTTTATGTATTAAATGTCTGTATCTCTGAGCAACATTATCAGTGTCTGCCTTATAGTTAATTCTAAGTGTTGATGGTACATTAATAATTTGTAACATTTCTAACATAAATCTACGCTTATAATTAACTTGTGTTTAAAACTGAAACATTTTCAAAGTTTGGAAAGTGATTTTATTTAGAACAATGAGAGGATAATGCTGTCTTTTGTGAATTTATATTATCCCTATGCCTTTGGTCAGACTTATGTCCAGAAATTCTTGTCTTCAGTTTATTCTTAGTCGTACCTATATACACTTTACTACATTTCTCACTATCATTACCACCACAAGGTATCTTATATACTAAATTCGATCTATCCCATTTTTGTATTCTGTCTTTTGTCTTACTAAATAAATTACCTATTGTATTAAACGTTTTATAAGCTATCCCATATCTATTTGTGTCAAAAACTTTAGATTTCCTTATCCTTTCCGATATTCCCGGTACATAAGTCAATGACTTATAGATTTTTGGCTCAACAATATTCCCTGAATTATTATCATTTCTATAGTCAAATTTACCAATTAATTTATAAATTAATCTAATAGGAAAATCATTATCCTTAAGAATATTCATAACAATTTTTCGATTCTCCTTATGAAAATACCTGTCACTTATCGTAAGTACTCTATCTATAAAGTTTTTCGCCGTATTAATAATAACTTTCTTACTATGCCTAGAAAAATAACACTGTGCATGAAATTGACACTTTTTTTTCGTGACAAGCTGGGCACCTAGCGTTTAAACATAATTCGGGTACGCTAAATCCAGTGGTGCCCTCGGTTTTTTAAGATTGGCTCTGGTTTTCGAGATATACCGTTATTTCGAAAATGGAGGAGGTTGCACCACATATGTTCGCGTAACTCAAAAACGCTTTAGCTTATTCCAAAAACTTAAAAAACCGAAATTCCGCAATAAAATTTCCTTTAAGAAAAGTAAAACTTCTTTCTAATATCCGTAGTCATTTTTAGAAAAATAAGTTTTTTTTTGAAAAAAAAATTAATTTTTTTATCAAAATTTCGAAATTTTTGTTCTTTAAAAATTCATAAAAAATTAAAAAATGCAGCTAGGCTTCTAATTTTTTGCAAACATATAAAAAACAAAGCTGCTAACAAAACAAGCCATAAATGATTAAAATCTGTTTGCAACTTTTGATTTTATTCACAAAAGTCGACAAATTTTAATTAATTTAAGAATTTCATAAAACGCAATATTTGTATGGGAGCTCCCCTAAGGGATGGTGATAAAGGGAAAGTATAATTTAAGAAAATGTTAAGAACAAAAAACAATGAAGGTTGGTCATACATTTTATCCCCCTAGGAGTGAATCCTAGGCCTTAGAAACAAATGTTGGGAATGAAAAATAAAGTTGCGCTGGTCATACATTTGGCCCGTTTAGGGGTATCTCAGGCGCTGCAGGTGCAAAATTTAAGGCTAGGGTTCTACGCGTATAAAAAAATTATAAATTAGTGACATGTAGCAAAACTGCTTTTAAGCTACTTTTGGAAGAATCAATGAATAAGCGCCAATCTCCAGGATTACATTCATTTTGCATTGTGCAACGGTATTTGGCATGGTTCTTGGAATTAAAAATTAAAACATAGTATTTTTGAATTACCTGTGATTTCAAGTTATTGGCAATAAAATCTACACCTGGAAACGGTAGAAATATTATTCGTCCTGGCTTTTTTTTTACAAAACATGCGACTAGTACTTTGATTAAAACAATTACAGTATAAATAAGAGTTCCTCATATATTGAAATATCTAAGATGGGGCCGTGTAAAAAGTTTAATTACTTTTGTTATGTGTGTGGGAAATATAAAAATATACCAAGTCGCCGTAAAATCACTACTGAAACAAGTACCTTGTATGAATCATATTTTTCTTTAAGGGTTATATATGGTAAGAGTTGGACACCATCACTAGTGTGTACACACTGCATTTACCATTTAAATAAGCGGGGGAAAAATGGAGATGCCATGCCATTTGGTGTTCCAATGATTTGGAGAGATCCCATAGTTCATGTTGAAGATGAGTGTTATGCGTGCATAAATTATACAGCGGGTATAAACAGAAGAAAAATGACTTATATGTCTTATACTGAAACAGCATATGCTCGATTTCCGCTGCCACATTCTGATGAAATTACTGTTCCGGGTAGCCATATACCAACAGAACATATTTCCTCAATAATTCATTCTGTTGAAGCGGATAGACTAGCTACTTCAATGTATCAACCGTCATGCATCACGGTTCCATGCAGTCACAATGAAATCACGCAAGATCGTCTGGATATAATGGTACGGCGTCTAAAATTATCTCAAAGACAGAGCATTCTCTTGGCAAAAGAGTTAAAACGAGCTAATATTTTAGCACCAGGTGTACAAACATACGGGGCTATCAATCGCCATAGACGATTTACGACTTTTTTTAAATCTATTGAGAATAATTCTATTGCGTATTGTACTGACATCCGCGGATTGGTTTTAACGATGCAAAATGAATATAATCCTGGAGATTGGCGCTTATTCATTGATTCTTCCAAAAGTAGCTTAAAAGCAGTTTTGCTACATGTCACTAATTTAAAATTTTTTTATACGCGTAGAACCCTAGCCTTAAATTTTGCACCTGCAGCGCCTGAGATACCCCTAAACGGGCCAAATGTATGACCAGCGCAACTTTATTTTTCATTCCCAACATTTGTTTCTAAGGCCTAGGATTCACTCCTAGGGGGATAAAATGTATGACCGACCTTCATTGTTTTTTGTTCTTAACATTTTCTTAAATTATACTTTCCCTTTATCACCATCCCTTAGGGGGCCTCCCATACAAATATTGCGTTTTATGAAATTCTTAAATTAATTAAAATTTGTCGACTTTTGTGAATAAAATCAAAAGTTGCCAACAGATTTTAATCATTTATGGCTTGTTTTGTTAGCAGCTTTGCTTTTTATATGTTTGCAAAAAATTAGAAGCCTAGCTGCATTTTTTTAATTTGTATGAATTTTTAAAGAACAAAAATTTCGAAATTTTGATAAAAAAATTAATTTTTTTTTCAAAAAAAAAATATTTTTCTAAAACGACTACGGATATTAGAAAGAGGTTTTACTTTTCTTAAAGCAAATTTTATTGCGGAATTTCGGTTTTTTAAATTTGTTCAATAAGCTAAAGCGTTTTTGAGTTACGCGAACATATGTGGTGCAACCTCCTCCATTTTCGATATAACGGTATATCTCGAAAACCAGAGCCAATCTTAAAAAACCGAGAGCACAACTGGATTTAGCGTACCCGAATTATGTTAAAACGCTAGGTGCCCGGCTTGTCTGTTTTTTCAACTAGCACAGTGTAATTAATAAGTATCCCTGAAGCAGTTTGTTTTTGATACCAATCTGTTATTAAATTTCCACCTCTTCTTATTACTAGTGTATCTAAATATAGTAAATTTAATGCAAGAGTTAAAACTATTCAAAGAATCTAACATTTCATCAACAGAAAATTTAGAGATGACACAAAATAAATCATCAACATATTTCGTCATTAATCTAGGTTTTACACTTAATTTACCAATACAATTGTCCAATAGTTTCTCCATCACTATATCAGCAACAATAGGAGAAGCTGGTGAACCCATTGGAAGTCCCTCATGCTGTTGGAATATCTTTTCATTATATTGAAAGTATCTATTATCTTCTATACAAAATTTAAGAATACGTAAAAATAAAGTCTTTTCAATCCTAGTATATTTCCCAATAATACCCCATTACTCTTCTTTAATTTCCAACGCTAACTGAACAGGTATACTAGGAAATAACGATACTACATCAAATGAAATCAATAACTCATCACCCTGTATTTTCCGATCTTTAATCCTATTCTTAAACTCTACTGAGTTTTTTACGTTATAATTCGAATTTTCAGTTATCCTATTCAAAATATTCGTTATATATTTACACAATCCATAACTAGGAGAATCCACAAAACAACAAATCGATCTTAAAGGAAAATCATCCTTGTGAATCTTCGGAAGTCCATATTGTTACGTGCCGGTATTTTTCGACTACCAAATACAAAAATAATAAAAGCGAAACATACCCACGCCAAATATTGGGCTAAGGGCATAAAAGGCGGTTGCCAGCTAGCTCGAGCAAAAAGGTCAGTGGTTATCAACCCGGGGTATTTGGCACGTGAACATATGACCGTACCCTACACACCTTTAGAGTACGGAAAATTTTTAAACAAAGCTTTTAAAATCTAACAGCGATGTCGTTATGCAAACGTTGGCATGACCAGGGTATCAATTCTCGTTCTGTGAAACTGTGAAATGAAAAAGTTCTTGTATAGCAAAGGGTATGGTGGCACCATATGATATTACACACAAAAACTTTTCATTTCATAGTTTCATAGAACGAGAATTGATACCCAGGTGGATCGTCACGCCAGGTACTATTGTTTTCCCTCCCGCAATTTGCTTCTATGACAGACCAAGTGCCTAAAATTTTATGTCTGTCCCAATATTGTGATCACCCGCTTAGTTTACCCCACTTACCTTCAACATTCCTCCTCTGAATAAAGAAAATTTAGAATTTCATGATGAACTTACAGAGAAAGTTTATTTTGACAAGTAATTGTTATACACATTCATTAAAAAAAACTAGTGGTAATAATTTTAACGATAATAATTATAATAATAGTTATGATAACGATAATTATGATAAAGTAATTATAATAATTATTATGATAATAAAATACTTATAAAGGCTATACTTAACAAAAAAAAAATCGTAGCCGGTGGTAGTTTTTCTGGTGGGCATGTGGTCGCTGCTGTTGTGTTGTTGCTGGTAGAGTTGACGTTGCTGGTAGAATTGACGTTGCTGGTAGAACGGTGAACTGTCGCTATAACCTTTTTTTTAATTTTGAATTTCTTTTTATTTTTTTGTTTTTCTTACAGTTTGTTTATTTTATATAAGGAAGGGGAGGATTCCTTTGTTATTAATTTTAGTATTTGTTTACTGTTTTATTTAGATATTAATTATGACCGATAATACATGTGTATGTCTGCATGTATTCTTTCCCAATGAATTTAATGTACATATATATATATATATATATATGTATATTTATCAACTATTTTATATTAACTGCATTCGTGTATTAAGAATAAGAACATAACGTGTCTAAATTTGTATTAACAATTTTATAATTTCTTGAACTGAGAAAGATGTTCGAACTGTTATGTGTTTGTAACAAAAAAACTGCTAAAACATATTTGGTTTTGTAACCTTTCGATTGACTTTATGATAATTAACTTTTTTATACTCTTTTAAATAAATTGGAAACTTTGTAGCTTTTGTTTGTTAATTTGTATGTTGTTTCGAAAACAAAATTCTAGGACAGTTTAAAAAGGTGGCCGTTGCTTGTCTCCTTTTCCTACTTTCATTAATTATCTTTATTATTTTCCAAACATTTATATAAATCTATTTCTTGGTATAAATAAAACCGCTGTTTCTTTTTTTCTTGAAAACAATTTCTTTCAAAAACTGGTAATTTTAAGTTTCTTTTGTCGTGTTACTATAAATATGTACTTTCACAATTTACTTCCTGTTCATTAATCTAATTATCTCTCTTTTGAAAAATTTATTATATACTTTATAAATATTTCACTACAGGTATTTTGTTTTCAATTTCAAGTTATAATTTATTTTGTTAACATAAATGCACTTATTTAATTTCACCACAAATTTATAAGCAAACAAATTGTCCTATAAACCCGCCAATGTTTAAAACACGACCGTCCTTTTTTACTTCTTAAAACCAAGTGTCAACTTTCAACTTTTCTTAATCTGACTTTTCTTTTCTTCTCTTTCCCTTTCTTTTTCTTTTTGCAAAGTTGCCGGTAGGTGATCTTGCCTACTGGGCCCTTATAAAAATTATGCAAAATCAGCAAATCGCTGAAAGGCATCACTTGCAAAATCTTTTTTCTTTTCCATTCCTCTTTCCACAAAACCGGTTTGAAATGTGTCGTGCTGCTATTGGTTAAACAATTTAACGGTAAACTGAGGTGATGGCAATTGTAAGAGGAGACGTAAGGACATGAGAGGTGACAAAACTTTCCGTTTGTGATCGTCTATCGAAACTCATATAAAAAAAATTGGTTGCCAACCGTAACAGTTGCATATGTATATGTACATATGTATATGCAAATATGTAAAGTTGTAAAAGAAACGTAGAATTATCGGGCCTTGCCAGAAAATTCGAATGTGTAATTTTGAAAGGCATAGGAGGTTTTTCAAGAAGAAAAATTTAATAGAAAAAATCCGTAACAATATATTCTAGGTGCATTTGCAACATTTGTCTTAAATGTATTCCTTTTATTAATTGTGATAAACCTACCTTTAAAAAGTTCTTCAACTAAAACATTATTTATCTTTTGCAATCTACTCGTAGGATCCTTATTAATCAATTTATATTTCCTATCATTCACAATATTTTTCATCCTAATGTCATAATCTTGTCTTTTTTAAGCTACAGTGGTGTTACCTTTATCAGCTCTTAAAATAAGTAAATCCTTATTCACTTTTAAAAACCTATTCGTTTCATCAACTCTGTTTAATATAAACTTATCCCTATTAGTCAAACTCGTTCTATTCAAATGGTTATCAATAATTGTCGTTAGTTTTGTTCTAGCTATTTACTGTTCTTCTTTATCCTGTATAGTCTGTATAAAATCCTCCCCTTCAGTTATAATTCTTAATGTTGGAAATTCCTCCCTCCTAATAGGTAAAGCGTGTTTATGTCCTAGTGATAATGTCCATTTTACACTATCAGAAATATCTATATTAGTCTTATTTACAAACCATTTACTATTTAACTTAATTCCAAACTCCTTAATTTGTAAATTTTGCAAACAATTAAATTTCTTAATATGTATATTCTTAACCTTATTATTAAATGAAGCTGATAACCTGTCTTCTAACTGTAAAAATTCTTCCATCTCATCTGAAGTAAAATAATATTTCAAATTTATTTTTATTATCGCTAACTCACTTTGAAAATGCTTCAGTAATTCATGTTTTTCTCTTAACGTTAATCTTAAAATTTTGTTTTGGAAATCTGCCGTATATTTTTTGATATTCTGCTGAATTCCAGGTAGCCCCTTTGAACCAAAAATACTTGTTAAATTTTTTGTTAAATTGGCAATAAATTTTGGAATTATCTCTGCGTTTCTGCATCTAATAAGGAAAGTAATTGTTGATTTTATCTTGATAATTTTATCCCTAGTAGTTTTGAATTTATTGATGATTCTTATAACTTGTTGATTCTTCTTAAATTTATTGTAACCCATTCTTGGTAAATTTGATTATAGAAATGATAATAATTCAGGGAATATTGTTGGGCCAAAAATCTATAAGTCATTGAATATATCGGAAAGGATAAGGAAATCTAAAGTTTTTGACACAAATAGATATGGGATGGCCTATAAAACATTTAATACAATAGGTAATTTATTTAGTAAGACAAAAGACAGAATACAAAAATGGGATAGATCGAATTTAGTATATAAGATACCTTGTGGTGGTAATGATAGTGAGAAATGTAGTAAAGTGTATATAGGTACGACTAAGAATAAACTGAAGACAAGAATTTCTGGACATAAGTCTGACCAAAGGCATAGGGATAATATAAATTCACAAAAGACAGCATTATCCTCTCATTGTTCTAAATTAAATCACTTTGAAAATGTTTCAGTTTTAAACACAGAAGTTAATTATAAGCGTAGATTTCTGTTAGAAATGTTACAAATTATTAATGTACCATCAACACTTATAAATTACTATAAGGCAGACACTGATAATGTTGCTCAGAGCTACAGACATTTAATACATAAAAAATAACACATTACATATATGCACATATAATTTCTTATTATATACATATTACACTGCTCTGCAAAAAATAATTTTTTGTCTTCCCATTTAATAAAACTATGTGGACTATATAGATTTTGACGCGCTGAACTCAAATCCGTCGTCGGTTTTTTTCCATCAGATCGGGATTTTTTTTTTATGGGCGTGGCAAATTTTTCCCCCTAAATTAGTCAGGTACGGAGACTGATTTCCTCCTAACTCGAGAACCAGTCTACTGATTTTCAAAAGTAAGACACCAAAAAATGTGTAATAAAATTAGTTTTATTTCATTGGAATAAAATTTGTTTGTATCTCTTATGGTTTTGGAGTTATTTAGAAATTAATGGAGAAAATAAATTTTTTTTCGTGCAAAATTCGTAACATTTTTCAAATTAAAAATGAAATTAAAAAAAATATAAGGCATGTATTCAACATTTTAAACTTTTTTCTGAGAGCTACTTATCTTGAAAATAAAAAAAGCCATAAACCATAAAAATCGGTTAAAAAATGTAGATTTTATTATCAATTTACCGCAGGTACCCAATATTGACCAAATATGTGTAATGCAGCAAACAACGTCAGAGTGGGCGCACTAAAGCGACTTGTAGCAACAATGAATGGCAACTTTTTACTTCTATCTATTTTCGTACAACAAAAACAAATACAAGCAAAAAAAATTTGCTAGATTGTAATTTTGTAGCATCGCCTCGCTTAAAGCACCCACCCTGTCGTCACCCGTAGATAACTTCAAATTACAATAAAAAAATTAAATATTTACAGACTATTTTATTTAAAATAACTCAAAAATTTTGTTAATAATTATTAATTTTTATTTAGGAAACATTGTTAAAATAAAAAAGCAGCTTAAGCTCCCATGCCCTTTTGTCCACATCATTCAATTTCGTTCTAAAGACCTCGTCCTTCATAAGCTGTCGTATATGTGGACCTACAAATATGCCTTCTTTTACTTTAGCATCTCTGATTCTAGGAAATTTGGTCTTAATGTATAGAAAGGCTTCACCATCCTTGTTCATTGCTTTGACAAAATTTTCATTAGGTCTAGCTTTATATGAAAAGAAGAGTTTGTTCCTTTTGTTTTAAAGGCTCTTCTGCTACATTTTTCTCCTGAAATAAAATTTACTCTTTTCGGTCAAATTTTAACATTGTAGTGTTTTTTTTTTTGCGCGGCTATCCCATTTACATAAGAAGCAATAAAACTTAGTATATCCACTTTGCAATCCATTTAACATTGCTACGACTTTAAAATCTGCAGATTCCATGAGTAATGTGAATATTTAATTTTTTGTAGTATCATCTTCATGCTACAATAGATTTCTTTCATATTTCTTGCATATGCAAGTGGGACCGATGGAAATTTGTTGCCATTTTGAAGTAAAACCGCTTTCAAACTTGTCTTGGATGAATTAATAACAAGCCGCCAATCCTGAGATTTATGACTGAAATACAGTTGTAGCAAAAGACCATCGGCATTATCGCAAAATATCAAACCTTCCTCTTTGCTGAAATATATTAAAAAAAGGTTGTTCTTTATTTCGAAAGTAAGAGACGTCAACGTCCGTTTGCACCAAACTCCATTCTTTTCATTGGGATGCAAGAAGCTCAGACTTGTTTTTTTAAAATCCCTAATTTACGAACTAAGTTGTCCATATCAGTTTAATTCGGAAAATAAGGTGTACTCGTTGGACTTCCAAATGAATGCGAACAAACACCCATGTTGGCGTAAGTGGATTTAGTTGCTGCAGAAAGCCCATCTTCTTCATCGTCTGTAGGAGGCAATGGAGGTAAAAATTTACTTGTAAACTGAAAAACTTGTCATTTGACGCATGAAGTATTTGGATAAGTAACTTTATTTTTGGTTTTTTTCGTAAGCCCACATGTTTAGTATGGCAAAAGAAGCAATCGTTTTGATGATTGTGTGGTTCACTCCAAATCGCTGGCTTCATAAACGGCTTCATAAAGACTTATGACTTCCTTTTAACCAACCTCTGAAAGACTTACCACAGCTACTACAACATATTTTCGGCAGCCAATTTTTATCTCTATCATCGGTAGGAAACCCAAAATAACGGCGATAAGCATCTTTAACCTTGAGAACTCCCGTTGAGAACTTAAAGTTAGATCGCTATATACGTAACAAAATAAATTTAGAGATTTGTTACAAATCCTTGACATTTTGTAATATGAAAGCGTTTGTGGATTCTTTAATTGCTTTATTTCTTTACACAATAGCAAAGTACACTATAAGATCTATTGACTGTAGCCAATTTTAACCGCACGATATTCAAATTAAAAGTGACTAACTTATTGCCCATTAGCTTCTATATATACAATAAATACCAGAATCTACCCTAATTTTCTTAATTTGAAATCACAGGTAATTAAAAAATACTGTTATAAATATTAATTCCAAGAACTATGCAAAATACCGTTGTACTTTAGTTCCATTACCCGCTCACTTAACGAAATGTTACATATCGATGCCTTACTTCCTCAACCTCGTATCTTAAAAAATACGGTTTTGACGTTTTCATATCAAACGATTGTTTTATGCTTTAACTAAAAAAGATTAGTAAATTATTACTACTAATATATATAAATACAATCAATTCCTTAATAATTGCATTTAAACTTTTAACCAAACACCGAAGTATGAAAAGATTAACCGTTTTTCTTTTCTATCCTGAAAAATTTAATTTTTTAAGATACGAGGTTGAGGAAGTAAGGCATCGATATATCATATGTACGGCTGGTTGCATTACAATATTGGGTACCTGCGGTAAATTGACAATAAAATCCACATTTCTTAACCGATTTTTATAGCTTACGGCGTTTTTTATTTCCAAGATAAGTAGCTCTTAGAAAAAAGTTTAAAATGTTGAATATTTGCCTTATATTTTTTTTAATTCCATTTTTAAATTGAAAAATATTACGAATTTTGCACGAAAAAAATTTTTTTCTCCATTTATTTCTAAATAACTCCAAAACGATAAGAGATAGAGAAAAATTGTATCCCACTAAAATAAAACCAATTTTGTTACACATTTTTGGGTGTTTTACTTTTGAAAATCGGATGACTGGTTCTCGAGTTAGGATTAAATATGTGTCCGTACCTGACTAATTTAGGGGGAAAAATTTGCCACGCCTATAAAAAAAAAATCCCGATCTGATGGAAAAAAACCGACAACGGATTTGAGTTCAGCGCGTCAAAATCTATATAGTCCACATAGTTTTATTAAATGGAGGATTTTGTTGCAGAGCAGTGTTATTGAACTGTTTGTTAATTTTTTAGTTAGTACTTTTTTACACAATTTTTTCATATGACAAAATGTTGAAATTTATATGTTAAATGTTTTCAAAAGTTTGTTATTCAAAATTTATTTTTTCACACAAAAAAAAAAAATTTTACAAAAAAATAAAAACAAATACTATTTCCTGACGATGCTACACAACGGAGTAGCGAAATATTGGAAGAATTAATAAAAATAAAATATATTATTTAAATTAATTAAAAGACGAGCTTAAATAATTTTAGTTATTATTTAAATTAAAAAAGGTAAAAAAACTAAATAATTATTATAAATAAAGTGAGCACAAAAAACTTAAGCAAATCAAGAATGGGTTACAATAAATTTAAGAAGAATCAAAAAGTTATAAGAATCATCAATAAATTCAAAACTACTAGGGATAAAATTATCAAGATAAAATCAACAATTACTTTCCTTATTAGGTGCAGAAACGCAGGGATAATTCCAAAATTTATTGCCAATTCAACAAAATATGTAACAAGTATTTTTGGTTCAAAGGGGCTACCTGGAATTCAGCAGAATATCACAAAATATACGGCAGATTTCCAAAACAAAATTTTAAGATTAACGTTAAGAGAAAAACATGAATTACTGAAGCATTTTCAAAGTGAGTTAGCGATAATAAAAATAAATTTGAAATATTATTTTACTTCAGATGAGATGGAAGAATTTTTACAGTTAGAAGACAGGTTATCAGCTTAATTTAATAATAAGGTTAAGAATATACATATTAAGAAATTTAGTTGTTTGCAAAATTTACAAATTAAGGAGTTTGGAATTAAGTTAAATAGTAAATGGTTTGTAAATAAGACTAATATAGATATTCCTGATAGTGTAAAATGGACATTATCACTAGGACATAAACACGCTTTACCTATTAGGAGGGAGGAATTTCCGACTTTAAGAATTATAACTGAAGGGGAGGATTTTATACAGACTATACAGGGTAAAGAAGAACAGGAAATAGCTAGAACAAAACTAACGACAATTATTGATAACCATTTGAATAGAACGAGTTTGACTAATAGGGATAAGTTTATATTGAACAGAGTTGATGAAACGAATAGATTTTTAAAAGTGAATAAGGATTTACTTATTTAAAGAGCTGATAAAGGTAACACCACTGTAGCTTTAAAGAGACAAGATTATGACATTAGGATGGAAAATATTGTGAATGATAGGAAATATAAATTGATTAATAAGAATCCTAGGAGTAGATTGCAAAAGATAAATAATGTTTTAGTTGAAGAACTTTTTAAAGGTAGGTTTATCACAATTAATGAAAGGAATACATTTAAGACAAATGTTGCAAATGCACCTAGAATATATGGACTTCCGAAGATTCACAAGGATGATTATAGAAGAGAAATGGGATATTATTGGGAAATATACTAGGATTGAAAAGACTTTATTTTACGTATTCTTAAATTTTGTATAGAAGATAATAGATACTTTCAATATAATGAAAAGATATTCCAACAGCAAGAGGGACTTCCAATGGGTTCACCAGCTTCTCCTATTGTTGCTGATATAGTGATGGAGAAACTATTGGACAATTGTATTGGTAAATTAAGTGTAAAACCTAGATTAATGACGAAATATGTTGATGATTTATTTTGTGTCATCTCTAAATTTTCTGTTGATGAAATGTTAGATTCTTTGAATAGTTTTAACTCTTGCATTAAATTTACTATATTTAGATACACTAGTAATAAGAAGAGGTGGAAATTTAATAACAGATTGGTATCAAAAACAAACTGCTTCAGGGATACTTATTAATTATTTTTCTAGGCATAGTAAGAAAGTTATTATTAATACGGCGAAAAACTTTATAGATAGAGTACTTACGATAAGTGACAGGTATTTTCATAAGGAGAATCGAAAAATTGTTATGAATATTCTTAAGGATAATGATTTTCCTATTAGATTAATTTATAAATTAATTGGTAAATTTGACTATAGAAATGATAATAATTCAGGGAATATTGTTGAGCCAAAAATCTATAAGTCATTGACTTATGTACCGGGAATATCGGAAAGGATAAGGAAATCTAAAGTTTTTGACACAAATAGATATGGGATAGCTTATAAAACGTTTAATACAATAGGTAATTTATTTAGTAAGACAAAAGACAGAATACAAAAATGGGATAGATCGAATTTAGTATATAAGATACCTTGTGGTGGTAATGATAGTGAGAAATGTAGTAAAGTGTATATAGGTACGACTAAGAATAAACTGAAGACAAGAATTTCTGGACATAAGTCTGACCAAAGGCATAGGGATAATATAAATTCACAAAAGACAGCATTATCCTCTCATTGTTCTAAATTAAATCACTTTCCAAACTTTGAAAATGTTTCAGTTTTAAACACAGAAGTTAATTATAAGCGTAGATTTATGTTAGAAATGTTACAAATTATTAATGTACCATCAACACTTATAACACTGCTTTACAAATTTTTAATTTGGAAAAATACCAAGAACGCCACATGCCTAGATAAGTTAATTGGGACCTCCTGAACACGAAAAACGCTGTAATTTTTTTTTTCTAAGTACCGTTTTTTAGATAACGGTACTTTTGTGTTTTTTGGTGTATGGTCCCACTCAAACCCTTGTGGAGCCCAACCGAAGTCTGATCGAGATAAATGGCGTATCGTTGGAAAGGTAATTGAATGCCTTTTCCGTCAATATGCTGTAAATTTCTATCTGATAAGAAATGGCTGAGTTATGGCACCCCAAAGTTCAAAATTTGCCTATTTTTTACGTTTTTTTCAAAATTTTTCATTTTTACTTCGTTTTTTTTTACGTTATAGTAAAGATCTGGAATGTTTTATTTTTTTACCAAATAGCTTATTTAATTACAAACATTTTAAGCGTAATTTGAAAAAAATCGGAAAAAAAATAAAGTTTTTATTAAGGATTTTGTGGAACGACAATATTTTCATCTTCATTGCTTCATTTGCCTATTTTTAACGTTTTTTTTCAAAATTTTTCATATTTACTTCGTTTTTTTTCTACGTTATAGTAAAGATCTGTTTTATTTTTTTACCAAATAGCTTATTTAATTACCAACATTTTAAGCGTAATTTGAAAAAAATCGGATGAAAAATAAAGTTTTTATTAAGGATTTTGTGGAACGACAATATTTTCATCTTCATTGCTTTGAGGTGCCATAACTCAGCCATTTCTTATCAGATAGAAATTTTCAGCATATCGACGGAAAAGGCATTCAATTACCTTTCTAACGATATGCCACTTATCTCGATCAGACTTTTCGGTTGGGCTCCACAAGGGTTTGAGTGAGACCATACACCGAAAAACACAAAAGTACCGTTATCTAAAAAACGGTACTTAGAAAAAAAAATACAACGTTTTTCGTGTTCAGGAGGTCCCAATTAACTTATCTAGGCATGTGGCGTTCTTGGTATTTTTTGGCTGTAAACCAGTGTAATTAACTATAAGGCAGACACTGATAATGTTGCTCAGAGCTACAGACATTTAATACATAAAAAATAACACATTACATATATGCACATATAATTTCTTATTATATACATATTATTGAACTGTTTGTTAATTTTTAAGTTAGTACTTTTTTACACAATTTTTTCATATGACAAAATGTTGAAATTTATATGTTAAATGTTTTCAAAAGTTTGTTATTTAAAATTTATTTTTTCACACAAAAAAAAAAAATTTTTACAAAAAAATAAAAACAAATATTTCCTGACGATGCTATACAACGGAGTAGCGAAATATTGGAAGAATTAATACAAATTAAATATATTATTTAAATTAATTAAAAGACCTCGAGCTTAAATAATTTTAGTTAATAATATTTATTTGGTTGTTGGGTTTAAGCTGGTTTATATGCATTTCACTGGTGCTTATGCCAGATCATCAGTAAACCTTTACCCAAATTTTTGAAAAAGTTTAAAATTTTTATAAGTTATATTTTTAAATTCTCATTAACAAAAAACTATAAAAAACTTTTTCAAAAACCCAACCAACAATTTTTCAATTTTAATTTATTTTATTTTTCTAATCCCTTTAGCATTTGGCTAACCGTTGGTTAACACTAAATGCTTATAAGGGCAACCGAAAAATAAAATCTTTATTTTAGTTAATTTATTAAATTATTTAGGATATGCTCCCATAATTTTTCAATTATATTTATTTGGTTGTTGGGTTTAAGCTGGTTTTTGCTCGAAAAAATAAAAATCAAAAAATAACTTTTATTTTTGCTCGAAAAAATAATAATCAAAAAATAACTTTTATGTTTGCTTGAAAAAATAAAAATCAAAAAATAACTTTTATTTTTGATCGAAAAAATAAAAATCAAAAAATAACTTTTATTTTTGCTCGAAAAAATAAAAATCAAAAAATAACTTTTATTTTTACTCAAAAAAATAAAAATCAAAAAATAACTGTTATCATCTGACTTTTATGAAAAAAGGAATAATTATTACGGTCCCTGTTTTTCTTCACATAAACCGTTTGTCCTGGAAGGTATGTTATAAAATCTTGTTTATTCTTATTATGGAATTCTAGATCCTTTTTCTGTTTAACCTGCAATTTTTCTATATTACTATGGCTTGTCCTTTCTATGTCCTGTGGTGAAAATGTTACTTCCAAAAATTCTTCTATCTGTTTTTCAATTTCTTCTTTCAGAGCCATTGGATATGGGTATGGTCTGCAATATACTGGGTTTTCTGTGGTGGTTTTAGTTTCCCCTTCTACGGATGTGATATATGTAAGTAGTTCATTTGGTTCCGAAAATAATGAAAGATAATCATGTATGATTTTTAGTAGTTGGCTACGTTGGTTATTGGAGAGATGGAAAATTCGTAGATCAATGCTAATAACAGATTGGGATTTTTTCTCTTTTAGTGGTATTACAATGTTAGGTGTTAAAGTCATTAAACTTCTGTCCGTGTGTATAACTGCTTTAACTTTCCTTAAAGTATCATTACCTATAATACCATGGAATGAATGAAGTGCTGGCAATATATAAAATTTAATTTTTCCGCGGTTCGGTCCGAAAATGTCAATAAAAGCGTGGTGTGTTATTCCAAGGTTCCCTGCTACTGAATTTATGTAAAAAGCTCCTTCATTAAGAATAGGATTCCTTATTCTGGTGGATTGTCCGTAATTTTTATTTGAGCCTGTGTCAATCAAAAACTCGAGAATGTCTCCACCCTTATTAATTTCCAAGTAAGGTAGTAAAGACGGCGTTAATCTAAAAAAATAAACACTGTCAATGTCCGATTGTGAAGGTACATTAGACATTTGAAGATTCTGCTGAGGATGATTTTCTTCTGGTGCAACACATAAATTATTGGGATCGGCGTCAATATTTAGCTCCGGTTGTTGGTATTTTTCTTCGTGATATTGAGCTGGACACTGGTAAGTCTCAGTATAAAAGTTCCTCTGAATTTTGTTAGGAATATTTAACGTATCTTAATTTGGTACTTTTTGTGTGAATTGGTAGTTGTTTCTTGGAATATTTTGATAGTTTACTTGTCTTGAATGAATTGACCTGTCTACTTCCATCGGTTGCGGAGGTTTCGGATGAAAATTTTGTCTGTTGGTAAATCCAGTAGATCTTGGTTGAAAACTATTGGTGAATTGTCGTGGTTGTTGTTGTGGAAATTGGGAAAATATTCTCTGTTGTTGTTGTGGTTGATAATTTGGTTTAAAACTATTGTAATTAAATTTTGGAAAATATGTTAATTCAGGGTAAAATATTTTAGTTTGTGGTCTTAAGGGTAATGAGAAATGTTTTGAACGTCTTTCTTGATTGTGGTCGAGGGTTAGTGGCTTCATTCCTTGTGCATATTGTCTTCTGAAATGCATATCATCCAGTTTCAAACACATCTGCAGTGCCTCTGGCAAGCTTTTAGGCTCGCTAACGCTTAGCAATCTTGGCAAATCTCCATTCAGTCCACGCACAAATGTGTCCAGTGCTTTGTTACGATATGAATGCGTCATGGCATTCATCGCATCGTCTGACAATTCGAGGCAAGCAACATTGTCTAATATGAGTGATAACAAGTATACTTTTTGGTAATATTCCGCGACACCTTGGCTTCCTTGGAAAAGTGAATTCAGTTGATACTTCAGTGTTCCCAAATCGCGCCTATCGGAGTAGTGCATCATTAGGCATTTTTTATTTTTGTCCAGTCAAGCGGAGTTCTATAGGACTCCAGTGCAGTGTCTGCATCTCCAACTATTTTGTGTCTGATTACATGTAGTATGGCATAATTTTTCGGAGTTCCCTTAATACTCTCATAGATATTGAGAATTCTGTCCACAGTCTTTCGCCACGAATTAAACTCGCCTGGTTTTCCACTAAATTCCCTCAAGCATTTTACGATATCAGGCACTTGGTCCGCGTCTCTAAGTTGTGAGGTATTTGTGACGTTAAAAGGTATGTCTGAACTTTCGTTATCGTCCGATGTCGTGTTCATGTCCCTAATTGTCTCGTGTATCATACTTTGAATCTGTTCCCTAAGTGTTGGTGTAACATTTGCTAAAGTACTTGTACGATTGGTAGATGTTGAGCTCCCTAAGGATAGGTTACTCAATTGATTTACTAACTAAGATGGGGTATTGGTAGTCATTTTCTATGAGAAACTTCTTTACTATAGATCCAATAAATTATTTTTATAACTCAGAAATTAAAAGAAGAAATATTGTGGGCTTTACTTACTATATTTATAAAAATTTTGTTTTTTTAAAATGTCACTTAAAAATTATTTTCTTTTTAAAAGGAAATTATTTTAGCAAAATTTGTGTTTTTCTTTTGTTTGCTTCTTATTTGAGAAAATTTTATTTTAATATTTTTATAAAAGGAGTTTATTTTAACAGTCTTAGTTTTATCAATGCAAAACATTGTTTGGGAAACATTTATTTTAATATTATATTTGTTTATTGTATTTATAAAAGGAATTTATTTTAACACTTTTAATTTCATCAATGCAAAAATTTGTTTTCTTCTTTTGTTTAAAAAAAATTTGCTTTAATATTATATTTGCTTATTATATTTATAAAAGGAATTTATTTTAACGCTTTTAATTTCATTAATGCAAAAATTTGTTTTTTTTTCTTTTGTTTTTAAAAAAATTTGCTTTAATATTACCCAGCAAAAAAATCTATGACAAAAAAGTGATTTTGCAGGGGTTCAACTGGTGACGAAGTGATTAAATTTAGGTGAAAACACTAATGATTTTAACATTAGCGTGTCATTGGAGATCATGTGTTTACATGAATATTTTAATGAACTACACTCCATTCTAATAAGTGCATGGAATTCATGCATATTTGGTGACAAGTATTGGATATTTCATGTGTTAAAATTGTTTGTTTACATGAATTCTTTAAAATGATATACTTATATATGTTTTTTTGACCTGTTGATGAGCTGCAAATTGGTTAAATAATCAAGCTCAAGGTCTGTTTTTAATAATTTTCTTTATTATTAATTTCGTTCAATATTTCGCCATCCAACGGTTGGCATCTTCAGGAATCTTAAACTATTACATAAAATAAAAAACAAAGTCAAAATTTTGTTTAAATATATTACGTACAAATATATAAAATAAAGAACTTACAAACGAGTGACAATAATTAAATTAACAACACAACATAATTGTAACACATTTAATATTGCACTACTTACCAACTTCTTTTGTTTATTAAGTGTTTGTAGCTTTGTGATGAATTCTCAATATCAGTTTGAAAGTTCAATCGTTGTTGTTGTGGTATATTTATGATATGTAACATTTCAAGTGTGTATCTCTTATTGTACCTCTCTTCAGTTTGTAATATTTGTACATTTTCAAAATCTGGTGTGTGTGCTCTCTCCACACAGTGGGCCGAAAGTGCAGTTTTATGTGTCAAAATACTACTTCTACATCTTAAGTCTGATTTGTGGCCGGCTATTCTAGTTTTTAATTTATTTTTAGTAGTGCCTACATATACCTTATCACATGTTGTGTTTTCATTCCCCGTACATTTTATTCTATATATTAAGTTCGATTTATCATTTTTATTAATTTTGCTTTTTGTTTTTGAAAAGAGTTTTGTCAATGTATTTTCAGTTTTTTGAGCTATTTTACATTTTCCCTTATCGTAGATAGGTACTTTAAATATAAGGAAAAATTTTACACACAGGGAAGTGGATTACCAATGGGCTCACCAGCCTCTCCAATTGTGGCTGATATTGTGATGGAAGAGTTATTGTTGGTTTGTATGGAGGAACTTACAAGTAAGCCAAGACTTTTGACAAAATATGTTGACGACCTATTTGGGATTGTAAAAGAGAATGCTATAGAGGAGACTCTACAAAAGTTAAATAGTTTTCATCCTAGAATTAAATTCACAATGGAAAAAGAAAAAGATGGACGTATAGCATATTTGGACACAATGGTAATAAGAAGAGGAAATATTATAAAAATTGACTGGTACCAAAAACCTACATCTTCTGGAAAACTAGTTAATTTTCACTCTAGCCATCCTAAGAGTATTATTATGAATACAGCAAACAACTTTATCAGTAGAGTATTAACGATTAGTGACAAACAGTTTCATCGGGACAACATAATGAAAATTAAGGAAATATTGAAAATGAATGCATTCCCTGATCATATCATTGAAAATCTGATACGAGATAACAAAAATAAAACACCTAGACTAAGAATACAAGATACAAACGAAATTTACAAATCAATGATATACATACCAAATATTTCGGAAAGAATTTTAAATTCGGACATCTACGATAAGGGAAAATGTAAAATAGCTCAAAAAACTGAAAATACATTGACAAAACTCTTTTCAAAAACAAAAAGCAAAATTAATAAAAATGATAAATCGAACTTAATATATAGAATAAAATGTACGGGGAATGAAAACACAACATGTGATAAGGTATATGTAGGCACTACTAAAAATAAATTAAAAACTAGAATAGCCGGCCACAAATCAGACTTAAGATGTAGAAGTAGTATTTTGACACATAAAACTGCACTTTCGGCCCACTGTGTGGAGAGAGCACACACACCAGATTTTGAAAATGTACAAATATTACAAACTGAAGAGAGGTACAATAAGAGATACACACTTGAAATGTTACATATCATAAATATACCACAACAACAACGATTGAACTTTCAAACTGATATTGAGAATTCATCACAAAGCTACAAACACTTAATAAACAAAAGAAGTTGGTAATTAGTGCAATATTAAATGTGTTACAATTATGTTGTGTTGTTAATTTAATTATTGTCACTCGTTTGTAAGTTCTTTATTTTATATATTTGTACGTAATATATTTAAACAAAATTTTGACTTTGTTTTTTATTTTATGTAATAGTTTAAGATTCCTGAAGATGCCAACCGTTGGATGGCGAAATATTGAACGAAATTAATAATAAAGAAAATTATTAAAAACAGACCTTGAGCTTGATTATTTAACCAATTTGCATGAATTCTTTAAGATATTTTGCATGATGTTGCATTCATTTTTAAGCACATCATTTATGACAAATTATTTAGAATTAATGATTTTACACAATTGATTTAGAAGTCTTGTAAATGTAATTCGCTTTGCACTACTTCTAATTTTTTTTTGCTGGGAATTGTCTAAGATCTTTAGCATGATGTTACATTAATTTTTAAGCACATCAATTATGACAAATTATTTCACATTTAGGAAGTCATTTAGAATGAATGCTTCAACACAATTTATTTAGAACTCTTGAAAATGTAATTCGCTTTGCACTACTTCTAATTTTTTTTTGCTGGGTATATTTGCTTATTATATTTATAAAAGGAATTTATTTTAACGCTTTTATTTCATTAATGCAAAAAATTGTTTTTTTCTTTTGTTTACTTCTTATTTGAGAAAAATTTACTTTAATATTATATTTTAGTTTTACAAACAATCGTTAAGTTTACTTACGCTAGACTTAAACTAATGACCAACATCCCTGCGTTACTGGCTCCGGTTGGTGGGTGGAGATTTTTTGTCCTTTTTCCCTTTCGGCTACTGGGGAAACCTTCTCACTGCTAATCCCGTTTTTTTTTTGCAGAATCCGCATAGTCAAGTGTAGGGTTTTATAACAAAAATTTTTCCAAGTTTTTCTTTTAAATTTTAATTTTCAAGTTTCACTTAGGTTTCACTTTTTCCAGTTTTCTTCCTTATTTTTTTCACCTTTTTTTATTAATATAAGTTTTTATTTATTTATTTATTTCATTTGAAGTAATATCAAAGCTTGGAGTTAGTATTATATATTTTTTTATACCCTTCACACAGTGAAAAAGGGTATATATAGGTTTGTCATTCCGTGTGAAATTTCTACAATTTTCATTTCCGACCCCATAAAGTATATATTTTCTGAAAGCTTATGAATAGGGGAGTCGATTAAGCTCTGTCAGTCTGTCAGTCTGTCCGTGTGTATGTTGAAATCAACTTTTTGAAGCCCCCCGACATAGGTTGGACCCGGATAAGGTATTAAAATATCAGATATATATATATAATATATATATAATATTCGGGAGTAGATCGGTATGGAAAATCAGAAACATCGGTACATAAACAACTGAGATATGAGCAAAAACCCACGACCACCTCGATTTTTTTTTCACAAAAACAACATTACAACAACAACATACATACATACAAACGTGTATACTGTACCCATGTTCTGTAACTTTAGTGAGAACTTCTCGCATCGAAAAGTCATGAAACAAAATATCCCACCGTTTCTCGATGTGTGAGAAAAAAGTGTATCTGTAACTCATGGCGAAAAATACCATTTATGATTACGTTGTTACGTTAGAGCTATCAAAAATTATACTTAATTATAAGAAGAAGAAGAAAAAAAAATAAACTTTAGAAGTGCGGAAATAATAATACATATAAAATATAGAAAATAAAAGTGTTTAAAAAAATAAGTGCAGAAGAAAGAAATAAAATGTACAATGCAGCTTTAGTTAGAGCGGTTGGGGATGATGAAAGGAATATGTTGCGGATTCATCGCAAAAGGTTGTGCGATTCAACAGACTCTTTTGAAATTCCGGAGAATTGATTTAAGGAACTATATCGCTTAAGCAGATCATCAGCAATGGTTCTGCTTGAAGGCACCTTTTATGAGAAAAGGTGTAAGGAATACAAATTTGCCTTCACTTTCCAAGACATTGGTAACATTGTTTCCTTTTGATGATAAACATAATGATGATGGTGGTGTATTTATGATTTTTGTTTAGGACACACGGCATACAAATTAAACAATTTGGTTCAACAATAAACACTTTTTGTAAATATTTAAGGTCTAAATAAAAAAGGAATAAAAAAATTATAAAAATTATTTCGAAATTGAAATAAAAAAAAATAAATGAAAAGAATTTAGCAATTTTATTTAGTTAGTTAGTTTTTTTAAACTTTAAATGACTTTGATGATTGTAAAAATATAATCAATATAAAATAAAATCTATCTTTTTTAGAAATATAAAAACCTTTGTAAATTAAACAAAGATAGTTACCATAAATTATTTCCCGTAGTAAGAAAATTTATAACCTCAAATTTAAAGTAATTAATTTTTCATTTCCTAATTTCTTTCTTTTACATACATAAAAGCTTAAAGCACAAAAAAAAACATTATTTCAATTACAAAATATTTTATAGAAGGTTCGATAGTTTAAACTCGATATCTAATTTTCCTTTTTGTTGCTTTGAAACCCGCATATTTTTCTTAACGATAACAAATTTATAATATTAATACATACATATGTATGCATTAATAATAAAAAGAAACATTTTAACTACATTTTCCATGTTTTTGTCACTGATTTTTGACTTTTTATATTTTTTGGCTCAAAGTTTTTGCAATCTCGCGGTCTTTTTGTTTGTGACTTATTTTGACAGTTCAAAGTGAGAAGTTCTCGCCTGAAAACCTTACAGAAACACTTTTTTTATGGCTTACGAGTATTTTTCTTACGTGACAGGTATTTCTCGCATGAATAGTTACAGAAACAGTACAGTGAGAAAAAACAGCTGTTTGTTTCGATTTGTTGTATTTCTGTACCAATTTACATGTTTCAAGTGAAAAGTTTCTCGTAGCGAGAGTTACAGAACATGGGCACTGGTTAGAGAAAACGTGGCATCGAATCCCAGCTGAGCCAAAAAAAAATTTTTTTTAATTTTTTTAAAATTTTTTTTTAAATTTTTTTTTTTTATTTTTTATTTAATATATTATTAATATTTTTATTATTTTTTTTTAATTTTTTTTTTTATTTTTTTTTGTTTTATATATATTATATATATAATAACTTTTTTTTTTAAATTTTTTTTTTAAATTTTTTTTTTTTTTTTTTTTTAACATACATACGTGAATTTATAATTTTACAATGGAATGTTTTTATATATGTATGTTTTTATATGTATGTACGTATTTCATATGGGATGAATGGTGACACAAACTACTGTTATTGCATGACTACGTTGTGAAGGGTATATAAGATTCGGCACGGCCGAATATAGCGCTCTTACTTGTTTAAGCTTTGTTTGTTTTTTTTTCATATTTCATAGTTTTTTATTATATTTTTTCAAGCTCTATGTAGCTTTTTATTATTATAGTTTTTTATTGTTTTTTTTTCTTTTTTTTTCAAGCTTAATGTGGCTTTACTTTTTTCACTTTTTATACCCGCCACCAAAAAAATGGTGGGGGTATATTCATTTTGTCATTCCGTTTGTAACACATCAAAATATCAATTTTAGACCCCATAAAGTATATATATTCTGAATCGGGGTTTGATTTTATGACTATTTAGCTATGTCCGTCCGTCTGTTGAAAGCACGATAGAGGTCGCACCGAAAAAGCTAGGGAGCTCAAATTTTGCCAGAATCTTTCTTATAGACAAGGTATTGAAAATGGGCAAAATCGGAATGTTAGGAAGAGAGTTATAGCTCGTAAAGCAAGAGTAGGTCGAAAAAACCGTGTCCTTCGAATATCGAATAAAATGGAATTGTGCCCAAACGAATTAACGTAGTCATGAAATTTCGAATATATATTTCCTGAGCAAAAACAATATTTCTCCCCGAAAATTACCTAAATCTATGCATTAGGAAAGGAGTTGTCGATCAAAATGTACGAAAATTTATACCGCACAGTGTATTTAAAAACAAAACCGTCATAAAAGCAACAAAATGTAGTCAAAATTGGATGTACGACTCTGAAATTTTGCACACATGGCTTTTTGGTCAAATGCTTTGTTCTAACGTAAAATAAATGTGACACGCCCACTTTTACGCCCACCTCCCATATAACGTCTTAACTTAAATTCGTATAATTTCTCCACGAATAAAGATTTTAGAATAATAAAGGACTATATTGAAACATCTAAGTTGCATTCATTATTAAAAATAATTTCGACACGCCTACTATTACGCTCACTTTTCACGTTATCCACTGTTAATGAAATTCAAAAGCTCATAAAACCGACAAAATTAGAGCTACGATAATGAAATTTGCTACAGATATCCTTCTAGTCAATGTCATTGTTATGCCGGAAAATTTAGGTGACGCGCCCACTTAACCGCCTACCTCCCATATAACGGTTTATCTCAAATTCATATAATTTCTCTTTGAATAAAGATGTTGGAATAATAAAGGACTATATTGAAACATCTAAGTTGCATTCATTAGTAGAAACAACTTCAACACGCCTACCTTAAAGCCCACTTTCATTAAAAGACTACAACAACTTCGACACGCCTACTATTGCGACCACTTTTCACGTAATCTAGTGTTAATGAAATTTAAAAGCTCATAAAACCGACAAAATTGGAGGTATGATGATGAAATTTGCTACATATTTCTTTCTAGTCAATGTTATTGTTATGCCAGAAAATTTAGGTGACGCGCCCACTTTAACGCATATATGCCATATAACGGTTTATCTCAAATTCATATAATTTCTCTATGAATAAAGAATTTGGAATAATAAAGGACTGTAGTGAAACATCTAAGTTGCATTCATTAGAAGAAACAACTTCAACACGCCTACTTTAACGCCCACTTTCATCGAAAGACTAAATTTACGAAAACATTTAAGAAACATATCGAAGTTATACAAAGAAAGTGATAGATATTTTAGTATAAAGAGATTATTGCATAGCGATTACTGTTAATAACAAACAAATACAGTTTGTGCTATAAATTGTGTTATTTCCCGGGAATTTGAGTTATTTAATCTTCCCGATTTTACTTTTTATTTGTTTTGCTGCGGGATCCCGGGATATTAAAAAATAAATCTCGCATTTTCGGGAAAAAAAAAACCTAGCTACAAAAGAACGGAAAACTGGTGGTGGGTATAAAAGATTCGGCACAGCCGAATATAGTGCTCTTACTTGTTATTGATATTGTTGTGATCCCTTAACACTTTTTACGATGCTGGTCCCTGCTCGGGCGCCTGTTTTGCCTGTTTTGCATTTGTTTGTTTGGTATGAGGTGTTAAGTTTCGTCTGTTTGAGTATAGGGCTGTGTTAACTTATATATGTTTGCGAATGCACTGTATTCTAAAAGATCTATATAGAAGCGTTTAAATGATACCAATATTGCCCATATACATATGTTGAGAAATTTAGTGAAAAATACTTAGAGAATACTTAGTACTTCCTGCCAAAAGAAAGCATGCAAAAATAGTCCCAATACCTAAATCCAACACTGAGTTTCGGCCGATTGCTATTTTATGTTTTTTGTTTAAGGTACTTGAAAGGATTATGCATTCACAAATAAGCGCTTTTATTGAAAAAATACTCTTGTTTGTTAGAAAATCTGGCTTTCGTACGAATCACAGTCCAAACCCATTACAGGTATACACGAATGCCCCATTGGCATGTTGTGCGCTCTATAGAAACGAAAAATTCCCTTAATGAGACCATAATCTTAATTTCGTCAACGTAAAAAATATCGACTAGGCAAAAAACCAGTCCCCTCAATGGAATCTCTTATGAATCTCCAATTTGAATTCCCGGTTGTATTACAGCACTATTTGATATCACTGAAAATTTACGTTAAAATCTTGATAATAACCAAATTTCGTTTCTAGTTCTTATTGATCACTCTTAGGCTTTCGATACTGTGGATCATGCTACCTTAATATGGAAACCTCAGTAGTTGTAAATGGCAAATTCTCGTTTCTCTTGAGGAGTGCCTCAAGAATCAATTATTGGACCTCTGTTTTTTCCATGTATATTTATTTATTCATGTAATATAAAAAGCCACTCTTGGCCAATTAATATATATATATATATATAAATATATATATATATATATTATATATTACAAAGCAGAAAAACCCGAATTCATTATGTATAAATATTTACAATAAAAAATAAAGAAATACTTTATCATTATAATCATTAATATTAAATCGATAACGGTTTATTAATTTACTCATAATTAATTAATTAATCAATCAATCATTGGTTCCCACCCCAAAAACGAAAAAGTTCAATAAAGTAAACGTATGAATGAATGAATTGATCCCAACAGCGGTATGGAATAAAGCAATCACAAAACTATTATTTCATAAGATATCAATTATATAATATTACATAATTATTCAGAGATAAAGCCCAGCAGTTTAAGGCGGAAAGCATTATTAGAGTGAGAAAAAATTCTAAGTTCTAGAGGGTAATAATTCCAGTATTGAGCAATTCTTACTATAAAAGATCTTTCATACAAAGCAGTATTAATTATAGGGATCAATATCTGTGGATTCCTAACAGAATGTGTAATAAAAAATTTAGAGCGAAGTAATGTAGGCAACCCATTTCTAATGATCCTGTAAAAAAAAAGTAAGTTACGATAACGAATATAAGAAGAAAAATTGCAGCCAAGAAAACGTTTGAAATATTCAGAAATATGCTCCCGCCTACGAACCTGGAAAACATACCTCACAATCATATTAAATAGTCTATTTAATCTAGCCAAATTATAAGAAAGTGTACCTGACACAACTTCTAGACCGTACAGCATAATAGACACCAAAAGTGAATGAGCCAAACGACACCTAATTCGAAAAGGTAAATAAATACCCATCGAATAAAGTTTGCGTAGAATTCTAGATATTCTAAAGTACAAATAATCAACGTGATTACCAAAATTTAAATGCCTGTCAATAAAAATACCCAAACATTTGAGGTGATCAGTAAAAATGACAGAAGATCCATTAATAAAAACACTATGACTTACTCAAAACCATCAGGTACTCCAAACAAAAGACAAATTTACAGCAAAAAAAATTGCAGATGATTAAGATAAAAAACGTTGAAGAGTTGAATTAATTTCCAAAGCGAGCTCATTTAGACAACATTAATTACCACTAAATAACAGCATAACGTCATCAGCAAATAAGGCTTTGCAATTCCCTGAGTCAATATAAGCTGGTAAATCATTTATGTATAGAATAAAGAGCAATTTCCCTAACACTGATTCCTGGGGAACTCCAGAGCTAAGAGGAAGCAAATTAGAATATTGGTCATTCACATCAACAAATTGAAACCGCCCCATGAGATAAGACAGAATTAATTTGCAAGCAGTGTAAGAAAACCCAAATAACCCCTTCAATTTCAATAACATCACTGAATAATTAATAGAGTTAAATGCTTTGGCTATATCTAATGAAACCAACGCAGAGACTCTACCATCATTTAAGTGATGCCTAATATCATCTGTCATATCAAGCAAGAGAGATGTTGTATTCTATCCACAACGAAAAGCATATTGAGAGGGAGTAATCAGTTTCCGAACAGAAGTTAATATCTGATCCCTAAGTATGTATTCAACAGCTTTAGACAATGCTGGCAGGATCGAAATAGGCCTTAAATCATCAAGCGAACGTACTAATCTAGACTTTGGAATAGAAACCACACGGGCAATCTTCCATGTCATAGGAAATTTGGAAGTTGTCAAAATTGTATTAACGTGGTGAATAAAAATTCTAGATATATAAGGATAAATAATCTTAATAAATTGTATAGGAATAGCATCAGTTCCGACGGATTTTGATTTAATCCTACAGATCGCATCAAACAACACATTCTGATTTACACAAGCAAATGAAAAATTACCATTAAAATCAACAAAAGGTCCAAGTTCAACATCATTATTACTAACCGGATCAGCCATATTTACAAAATAGGTATTAATATCATCAATATTAAAATCACCAGTCCATCCATTATCACCAGTAACACCACACCTCCTAAGAACACGCCACAAACCAGATGAATCTAGTCTAGAAAAAAATTTGGAGTAATATGCTCTTTTCTCCTTACGAATCACATTCTTAGCTCTATTTCGATACCGGCAAAAGATATTATAAGTATAAGAACTTCTATTTAAGCGACACGCAGAATAAGCCAAGTCCCTAAGAGATGTTGCTAATAAAATTCTATTTGATTTTAACCAATCACTATCATTAGTACGCACTATTTTTCTCACTATAGGCACAAAAGTAAAAAGATAGTTAACAAATGAATTTATAATAGAGCCCTGATAGTCAACATCAATGGACCCCAAAAAAGAGTCAAGGTCAAAATCCGAAACTGAGGATAAGAAACTATCCCAATCAATGCAGTTATAATCCCTATACTCAATAACTTCTACAATACTCACAAAATCTAATTTAAAAACAGCATAAATTAATGAATGATGCGAGATAGAGGGACACTGCACCTGATCAGAAAACAGAACCATAGAGTTGTTACTAGTCAACATGACTAGTCTAATTTTCAAATTACATATTTATTTAAGTAGCTCGTTACGAATGAATAAATCTTATATTGAAAAGTTAAATTTCGATCAGCTTAGAATTAACCTATGGGCGACTGCAAATGGCCTCTGCCTGAACCCTACCAATTCAAAATGTCTCGTTATTCACAATAAGAGTTGTAACAACTATAAATGATGACATCATGATAAATAGATTTAAGATAAATTTTGTTCCATTGACCAAGAATCTGGGAATAATATGCAACAGTTGGACTAACCATATTAACACTCTCGTGGGTCAAGTCTACAGAAAACAAAGTTCTCTGTGGCCAACACAGTTTTATACTCCCCTCAAAATCCGTATTATGCTTGCTAAATCTTATTTAATCCCTTACTTTAAGTACATGACCAGTATGCGTAAATTTAAAGTGGTTTTAAACAACATCGGACTAAGAAGAGTTGATCGCACTTATTCCTTTGCCGAATTACTTCTAGGGGACTCCATCGACTTTTTCAATACTAGAGTTCTTCTGACTCATAAAATAATACATATTCAAACGCCTTCCTATTTGCTCGACAACTTACGTTTTGCAAATCGCTAAGGGACAGAAAGCTCATTACACCTAAGCTAAGGTTTCTCGTATCTGAATGGCAATTTTGCTTTAATAGCACTCGACTTTGGAATTCCCTACCACCAAACCAACAAATTAATAGCAACGTAAATAGCTTTTGAAAAATTTTTTTTATCTTTTTTTTAAAGTTGAATTATATATATTTCAATGTTATTGCAATACGTACTAATGCATTTTTAAGCATTATTTTGTTTCTTTTTTTTCTGTAATTTTGTTTGTTTTTTATATACATATGTATGTAACTATTATTGCACAATTTTTGCATTCCTATACTTTAATTATAAGATATAAGTACATACAGTGGCCGACAAAAGTCTACGTACGACCACACTTTTTGACATTTTAGAAGTCTAAAAACGTTAAATAAAAAACTAATGATGCAGTTTTGTTTCAAATCTAATTTTATTAATTTAAGCAAAAAAAAATATATTTTCCAACACTAACTTAAAAAATTATCCAAGAAAAACAATTAAAATACGTTGACAAAAGTCTATATACGATATTTAAGATAACATAAAATCTTATTTCAAGTATTAAAAACTACCACAATTTTTTAAAATTAATATTTAGTTGGGCCACCATTGGCATCTAAGACTGCCTGTAACCTTCTTAGCATCGAATTAACTAAATTTTCGAACTCTGTGATGAAATATTTTGCCATTCTTCTTGAAGCCTCAGTCTCAGCATTGGGGCACTAGTAATATTATGATTTCGGATCTTTCTTTGTAGTATCTCCCACACGTGCTCAATAACGTTCAAGTCCGGACTTTGTGGTGGTGTGTACAACTGTCGTGGAGCATGGTACAGCAACCAATCTTTGACAATTAACGCCGTATGCTTCGGATCGTTGTCTTGTTGGAATATCCAACTTTCACCAAGACTTAAGTTATCAAAGTTAAAGTTAAGTTATCAGAAATTAAATCCCTTTTCAATATGCTTTTTAGCAAACTCCAAACGAAGTTTACGATTTTTTTCACTTATTAGGGGTTTTTTTCTAGGAGTTCTGCTGTGGTAATCATTATTATTTAAGGTTATTTGTATGGTTCGTGGATGTACAATTATTTCTGATCTTCTGGCTAGCTTTTCGGCCAATTTCGAAGGATTCACCTTAGGGTGTTTGTTCACTTCTTTTAAAATGAAGCTAACGTCTCTTCGATTGAGTTTCTTTGGACGATCACTACGCAGCTTACTTTTAATAGTACCAGTGCTTTTATAATTGCTAAATAATGTTTGAACAGTAGATTTACTTAAATTTAATAGCTTTGATATTTCACCAAATGATTTTTTTTCATTTCTGTGCTTTACAACTAAATTTCTTACTTCAATTGAAATTTCTTTGCGACAAGCCATTATTCCGTTTTAATATTAACTAAATCACTCTAATTCACTACTAAAAAGGATATAAATCAATCCTTTAACGCAATAACAGAAGTAAAAAATAAATAACGACACTTTTTTTTGATATTCAACAACAGTTACAATTGCTTGTTTGTCGTATGTAGACTTTTGTCAACGTATTTTGTTTTTCTTGGATAACTTTTTAAGTTGATGTTGGAAAATATATTTTTTTTGCTTATATTAATAAAATTAAATTTGAAACAAAACTGCATCATTAGTTTTTTATTTAACGTTTTTAGACTTCCAAAATGTCAAAAATTGTGGTCGTACGTAGACTTTTGTCGGCCACTGTATATACATAAAATTCTCTTATTTTTCAATTTTCTACTGACCTACGTCTATGTAATTTTTAATTTGGAGTTGCGTTAGTAAACTAGATTAAAACCAAATTAGATTCTTTTGTCTTGATATTAAAACTTTTTTCCCGAGTGTAAATTTTTTTACTAATTTTGGCTAGCCAGCTACTACATACATATATTTACATATAAGCATTTGATTGTTTAGTGTGCGTATACCAGAGACCTGCGCCGAACGGCTGACAGCCGGCTAAGCTGCGCCGCCGATCATTTTTGGCAGCCGCCGCCGCCGATATTATTTCGGCTAAAAATCGGCTTAAAGTAATCCGCCGATATATTTTTTAATTTTTTTTAATGTATTTTTAAATATTTTTTTAATGTAAAAAAATCAGTTTCTTGAATTTTATTGCTCAAATTATAACAATGTTTGTCTTAACAAGTAACAGTGCTATATTCGGCTGTGCCGAATCTTATATACCCTTCACAACGTGTAGTCATGCAATAACAATTGTTTGTGTCACCATTCATCTCATATAAAATACGTACATATGTATATACTGGTTAGAATAAATGTGGCATCGAATCCCAGCTGAGCCAAAAAAAATTTATTTTATTTTATGTAATATATTATTTATATTTTATTATTTTTTTTTATATTTTTTTAATTTTTTTTTAAAAAATTTTTTAAAATTTTTTTTTAATTTTTTTTTTTAATTTTTTTTAAAAAATTTTTTTAAATTTTTTTTCAATTTTTGTTTTAAATTTTTTTTAAAAAATTTTTTAAAATTTTTTTTCAATTTTTTTTTTTAAATTTTTTTTTTGTAATTTTGTTATTATTTTTTTTTATATTTTTAATATATTTTTTTTTTGGTATGTTTTTTACATGTATTTATGTATGTATGTTGTTGTTGTAATTTTGTAAAAAAACGAGGTGGTCGTGTTTTTTTGCTCATATCTCAGAAAGTTATGGGGCGATTGTGCTGAATTTCAATAGCAATTCATTCCTAGATATTTCCAAGAGATTGATACCATATACAGATCTGAGGAACATATAGTTGCTTCTAAAAGTTGATTTCAACCAACACACGGACAGACGGTCAGGGCTTAATCGACTCCTCTATTCATAAGCTTTCAGAAAATATATAATTTTTGGGGTCAAAAATGAAAATTGTAGAAATTACAAACGGAATGACAAAGCTATATATGTATACCCTTGTGCACCACAGGTGAAGGGTATAAAAAGAGAAGAAATCTAATTAGCATAAAAATCGCTACATTTGAATAGAAAACAGCTGAATATTTACTATTAGTGGGTTTTAGAAAGAATGGAATATGAGAAATAATTACCTACATTACATCACTGGTACAAACGTTCGTTGAAATCTTTTAAAAGTTTAAGTTGTGTTTGAAGTAAAGGTAATTATGAGCGGAAATAAAAAAATTACAGGTTTTTTTAAAAAAATGGAGAGAGAAGAAGACATAGCTTCCAGCTCGGACTCAGATCTTGAGTTAAATTCAATAGAGTCCGACATAAAAAATTACAAAGATGTATTAAACACAAAACAAGAAGTTAAAAATAAATCCAAAACAGTTTTAATAAAAAAAACAGCAGGAGACTCTCCTGTCTGGAGTTATTTTGGCCAAATGTTTATTAACGGAAAAATTATTTTAAATAAATATTTTCTTTGCATACTGTTTTTTATTTGAATATCTAAATGTATATTAAATTCGATACATTTGAGCCGGCTAAGCCGATTTTTTGTATGAGCTGAACAAAATATGGCTAGCCATTCAGATATCGGCTCACAGCCGGCTTTCAGCCGCCGCCGGTCTTTTTGGTAGTCAGCCGCCGCCGCCGTTCAAAATAATCGGCGCAGGTCTCTGGCGTATACTAATGTATGTAAGCATGTACATTATTTACAATCACAACTTACCTAGTTCAGGATGTTCAATTAGAACTTCTGGCTCCGTTTTGATTGACATTACTATATTATCAGGAATTATGGTATCCTCTATAAGCCTTTTTTTACTAGTACTACCATTATAATCCATCTTGTTATATTTAATTAATTTTGCTAATAAACACACACAAAAATATACTGTATCAGAGAAACAAGCCGACCTGAAAAAGTCGGCGGCGGCTGAGGGAAAAATTGTTGGCAGAGGCTCAAAGTCGGCTCGAGCCGACTAAGCCGATAAAACAGAACAAATTTTCAAACATGTTTTTGAAAATAAAAAATATATTTAATTAATAATTTAACATTCTTAAATTAAAGAAAAAAATTCATAACAAAACAAAATCTTATAGGTAGGGTTCAACAATTTTTCTATTGTTGTGCACAAATAGTTGTTTTTTTTGTAGGAGAAGGGTTTAACCGTTTTTTTTTCATTTATGCAGGCACCCGCTACTGAAAAGGCTTTTTCGGAAAAAGCTGACGTTGCTGGTATTCCGAGGCAAATATTGGCTACTTTCGCTATTTTAGGAAACATCTTTACAAAAAAAAACATATTAAGAAACTATAAAAAAAAATTTTGTATTTTGTACAAATGTTCTTAATTAAATTACAAAATGTTAATTAAAAATATTTAAATTTATAAATATTTCTAAAAAAAACTGCGTCTGAGGAAGTTTTAGACAAATCTGATAGTATTTGTTGTCTGGTGTCAGATGCCAATGTATAAATGGCCAAAATATCTCCAACTTTCTGATATTGCACAACGATTTTCGTAACTTCTTTAAATTCTTTTCAAAAGATCATTATAACAGTCTGTAAAGTTTGTATTTCTTATTCAGATTCAGAACCCGAAGAAACAACCTCTTTTTCAAATTTTTTATCTCTAACGAATTAATTTTTAATATTTCTTTGAGACATTATTCACAAAACCACTTGTTTCTATCCAATTTTTATACCCTTCACACAGTGAAAAAGGGTATATATAGGTTTGTCATTCCGTGTGAAATTTCTACAATTTTTATTTCCGACCCCATAAAGTATATATTTTCTGAATGCTTATGAATAGGGGAGTCGATTAAGCTCTGTCAGTCTGTCCGTGTGTATGTTGAAATCAACTTTTTGAAGCCCCCCGACATAGGTTGGAAATATTCGGGAGTAGATCAGTATTGAAAATCAGAAACATCGGTACATAAACAACTGAGATATGAGCAAAAACCCACGACCACCTCGATTTTTTTTTTTCACAAAAACAACATTACAACAACAACATACATACATACAAACATGTATACTGGTTAGAGAAAACGTGGCATCGAATCCCAGCTGAGCCAAAAAATTTTTTTTTCAATTTTTTTAAAAATTTTTTTTTTATTTTTTATTAAATATATATTTTTTATATTTTTATTATTATTTTTCTTTTTTTTTTTTTTTGTTTTTTATATATTATATATATAATAATTTTTTTTTAAATTTTTTTTTTATTTTTTTTTTTTTGTTTTTTTAACATATGTACATACGTGAATTTATAATTTTACAAACTACTGTTATTGCATGACTACACGTTGTGAAGGGTATATAAGATTCGGCATGGCCGAATATAGCGCTCTTACTTGTTTAATTTTAAATGGTGTGACCAAGGCGAATTCACATCAGGTGAATTATTTAGCCCAGCTGTTCATCAGCTGTGAAGAAAGTTTAAGGCCTAAATATCAAAATTTGTATTTTTTATGTTTGTTTACATACGATTGTCAGACAATTAAATAAAATTTTAAAAAGTAAAAAAATTTGTGTTTTGGTTAAAAAAAAGGACATTTTAAAAGTTTTCTTAAAAAAGCATGCCTTCCTGCGCGTTATATAAAAAAAATAATTTTAAAGGTGGTGGAACTTTATTCCGTGTACCTAAAGATGAGCAAAATATAAAGAAGTGGAGTGAAATTTGTGGAGCAAACTTCTCTTTAAGCGCTCGCATTTGTGTAGATAATTTTCTACTAACAAGTATTGTGCATGTTGGGTGCAAGATTATCCTGATGTCAAATGCTGAACCCTTGGCGAATTCAATATATATATATATATACTTATATATATATATACTTATATATATATATACTTATATATATACATATATATATATATTGACTTGCATTTTGTACTATTCAGACTCATAGCCTTGGTCAATTGTTTTTCACCCGTTACACCAGGTTTTGCCATAGCCTGTTCAGTTGTTTTTCCAGCCATTAATGCTTGAGTTTGTGCCAAAAAATTGGCTTACAAAATCCTCTGGTGAGCGTGTGTCAGCTGGAGCTATAAATAACAAAAATAAGCAGAATTAAATAAAAATGCCAGATGAAATAATACACGTACCATTTATACTTACCAGCTACACGAATTCGCGTCATTAGGAAGCTTTCTATATTGAAAAAAAACACATTATTTCTTTAATTATAGTGTAAATTGTACAATTTGATTTAAAATAATATGTACCTATTTATGTATATATTCCCGAATATTTCTGATATTTTAATACCGGGTCCAGGCGCTTCAGAAAGTTGATTTCAACAAAATGATAATTGTAGAAATTTCACACGGAATGACAAACCTATATATACCCTTTTTCACTGTGTGAAGGGTATAATAAGTAAAAGAGAACGAAACTTGGGCAAGTTAATTGCTGAGTCTGAACGTGAAAGCAAGTTCAAAGGAAAATAAAAAACTAACTTGCGCAAGAGACTTGCCTAGTCAGAAAGGGATCTATGTATTTTTTTTGCACTTGTCATTTTTTTCTAGTGATGGTATGTATTTTTTACAGCAATTTCTAGTGAAGACACTAAAATAATTGAAAGATGTGAGCAAGTGTAAAAAGGCTATAAACAAGTTTTTTCAACTTCTCCCACGCATTCCGCTAATATTATTTTTACCCTTGCTCACATCTTTCATCAAATCAACAAGATGTTAACATCTTCCCATATGAATTGTACGTGTTTGTCTCACTCAACATCTTTCGATTATTTTAGTGTCTTCACTAGAAAAAAAAAATATTGTTGCAAAAAAATGGCATCACTAGAAAAAAATTACAAGTGCCAAAAACAAAAAAAAAAATATGTGTCGTATAAAATAAAATATCTTAATTATCTTCATTCTCTAACAAAATCTGCATATTGTAATAATAATTGCTCTCCAAGGGCAATAATTAATACAATTAATACAGAATTTTTAAATCCATTTTCTTTAATTTTTATATGCGCAAACATGTAAAAATAAATATTATGACAGATGAAAGATGAAGGATGAAAGATGTTGCAAATGTAAACAAGTTTTTTTTCATTTTCAACATCTTCCACGCATTCCGCTAAGATGTGAGTAAGTGTAAAAAGGCTATAACTCATTTTGTCCACTTAACATCTTTCGTTATTTTAGTGTCTTCACTAGAATAAAGAAGTATTCACCCCAATTCTAAACAACAATTCCCTGGGAATTTTTTCCCTATTCCCTGTTCCCCTATTCTAAATAATTTCTCCCGGGGAAATTTGTTCCCTTTCCCTTTTCCCTTATTCTAAATAAATTTCGAAATTGGGAAATTATTCCCTGGGAAAAAAGTAGGTATTACGAAAGGTAATTAAAGGGAGAATGTAATAACAATTTTTGGGAAAAAATCCGCCAACAAATTCAAAGGGAGTTGTGACAAAAATGTAAGTATTTAATATTTTTTTATAAAAATTGTGATAAATATTGTAATTTATTGTTACTTTTAGGATAAAAACAACAAACAGGAAGCAGAATAATGAATTGTTTTTTAGTTTTAAAATAATTTTAATTTTTATTTATCTTTTTTGAAGTTTTTAAATTTTTTTAATAAAATGTTATATTTATTTAAAAAATGTATATACATATATAAGAAATGGCTTTATTACAGAAATTTATTAGAGATTATTCGGAATATTTTTTCTAATATTTTTCTATTATATTTTCTAATATTTTGGGCAATGGATAAATATTGTGGTGAGTCTAAGGATACCACATCATTATCCTGAGCGCTCAAATAATCTAAATTTTCTACATCGTTTACTTCAGCATTGCATTTAAAATGAATGCAGATATTATGCAACGCACAGCAAAATTTTGTTATTTTAGCAGCCTTTTTTGGAGCGTAGTGCAGCTGTCTAGCACCAAGAATGCACCTCCATCTATTTTTTAAAACACCATTAATGCGTTCAATCACATTTCAACACTTGGAGTGAATTTTATTTCAACAGGCTCATCCTGGCATCCATTAGCCTCCTAGAAAAAATGCATGTTTAATTTATGAATTGTCTGTTATCATTCAAAACTTTACCAAGAAGCCAATAATTGCTGCCACCTCTAAGGTATTCTTGCTCAAGGTGAGCACGCAATTCGCCAGAATTCCAAATAAATGAATCGTGACACACTCCGGGATGTGAGGCATCAACGTACTGAATCCTCAGCTCATGATCACAGACCTTTAATTTTTTGAGTTCCGTCAACACATCCAATAACGTTTAGAATGCTATACTTCACATAAAGAGCTAACGCAACTTTCCGTTTTTGCACTTCAGTTCTGCAGAAAGTTATCTACATAGGGCGTAAATGTTCCTTATATATTAATAACTTCTGCCAGAACTTTTACCTATACCCGTTTGGTACCAACCTTCAGCGTAAAATCTCACTTAATTTCACGATTGGAGAAATTGCAAACGACTTACCTTTGGGCTGAACACGTCCAACAGATATTTGAACGCCGATTTATTTACTCTGTATTATTTTTCACACCCTCCAAAAGTAAAATTTACTTACAAAATGTGCGGCAACTCAAGTGGGTTGCTGGCGTCACGTAGCATTCTCTTCAGAGTTTTCTGCTTCAGCTATTATTATTAACAACTCTACACTAAACATTTTTGTTCACTTTTAACAATTTTTTTTTATTATTTACGAATATTCACTTTTTACGCTAAAAATTATTAGCAAATATTTTGTCAAAACAAAACAACAAAAGCAAACAGCTGACTTCGAAAATGTAAAATTCTCTCTCCCTTGTTATTCCCTTCCCCGACTGTTTACAATAGGGTTTATTCGCGGGAAAAATGAATTCCCGGGGAATTCAATTCCCTGGAAATATTTAGAATTGGGGTGATTGTAAAAAAATTTGCCAACACTAGAAAAAAATTACAAGTGCAGAAAAAAATACATAGAACTAGGGTTGCCATTTCTATTTTAAAAAAAAGAGGACGCCAGCATAAAAAATGTAGGACATTTGCCCAAAAAAAGAGGACACATTTAAAAAAAATAAATTTGATAAAATTTACGACGCCATTTAAAATACAAAAACAAAATTTGTTTTTACGAAAAAAACTTTATTTACAAAAATACAAACTGAACATATCATTCTGATTTAATAATTGAAAATAAAAACAGAAAACCAAAAAAAAACAACAAAATTATCGGGAATGTACAATTTTAAAAATTTTACATATATTTTTCAACACTTCCAATTTGAGCCAATATATTATCATCGCATCTCTTCAAATATTTGTAAAACTCTAGGCAATCCATATCAAAATTATATACCCTTACTATATTTTTTGTTCAACACTTTCTTCTATATCTTGAAAACAAACTTTATGAAAAACACACAGCTGACAAGCAGACCCCTTTGCCGAACTTTTTTAAAATAAAAGACAAGTTAAAATAGGCCACTTCGATTAATAGCGACAATTAAGGATAATAAGAAAAATTTTGTACAAAGAGAAGTTTTAAAATTGTACTTTTTCAAAACTAGTTGTACGAGCACTAAATCTTCTTTTTATACATTTTGTGACCTGTGATTTAAAGTTAAAATGTAAGAAAAAAACTTCAGAGAAGGTGCAAAAAGCCGGACAACCCCGGACATTTGCTAAAAAAGAAGTAGGACTGCCCCGGATGCCCTAGAAAAGAGGACGGTGTCCGGGGAAAAGAGGACGGATGGCAACCCTACATAGAACGAGAGGACTTGAAATATGTCGAATAAAATAAGATATCTTAATTATCTAAAAAATGAATGTTTTCGATCTTTTAATTAATATAAACAGTTTCTTCTATTGAGCTTGAGATCACTTTTCTTAATAAAAAATAGTTTCAATTTTATTTTCCGATATTTCGCTACCACATTGGGTAGCTTCTTAAGGGAAAGTTTTTACAATTTTTTTTTTTTTTAATTTATTATTTATATTTTTATTATTATTTTTTTTAATTTTTTCTTGTTTTGTATATAGTATTTTTATTTTAATTATTTTTTTTTAAATTCTTTTTTAAAATTTTTTTTTTAATTTTTTTTTATTTTTTATATTATATATTATTTATATTTTTATTATTATTTTTTTAAATTTTTTTTTATTTTTTTTAACATACATACGTAAATTTATAATTTTACATTGGAATGTTTTTATATATGTATTTTACTTGTTTAAATTTTTATTTGCGCAAAATTGTAAAATAAATATTATGACAGATAAAAGATGATGCAAATGTAAACAAGTTTTTTTTATTTTCAATATCTTCCACGCCCTCCGCTAGGATGTGAGAAAGTGTAAAACGGCTATAAGATATGAGCAAGTGTAAAAAGGATGTTATAAGATATAATGCCATGTTCACACAGCAATATGAATTTCGTGGTTCGCTCTCTGAATCTCTTATGCGAATCTTGGCTTTAGACGATAGTTCTTGTTTCACTTTGACATTTGTATTTTTTGTTCAATTATATAATGCGGGGTTTTTTTTTTCTGCGGCTTATGTTTAAAATGGAATAAGAAGTAAGTAAAATTTAAAATAAATTCATGAATATAAATCTATAAAATTTTTAAATGAATGAATGAAACAGGTAGATTCGCTTTCAAAATTTTGTATGGCGAATCTTGTAAATTTAATCAAGATTTGGTCGCGAACCTTGAATAAGAGACCGAACCTCTAATTTTGCTGTCCGTGTGAACATGCTATTACACATTTCATACTATTCTGTGTTTCATACCTACGGTCTTCACCAGCCATCGATTTGTTTGAACAACGAACAATTTTTTGTGTGCACATGAATTTGCCTTGTGTGTACCGCTGTTGTCGATGTTTTGTTCTTGTTCAAACAGCGTTGTCAGAACATTTGTTCGAACAACGATGTCTGATAAAAGGCATTTTGAATATGAAAGAAAGAGACGACACATAAATATACCAACAAAATACTCTTTATACGTTTTCTCCATATCAAAGAACATGAACGATTTTTTGACAGTTGCTCTGCCGACGTTTTGTTCTAGTGTAAACAAATCGATGGCTCGTCAAGACGTAGAGATACATAACACCTCGTCCACAACAGACATGAAATGGTTAACATTAACACTAATATGATGTTAGTGTTAAGTGTGGTCTGCTCATGTTAGAGTTTTCTTAATGTTTTAACACGGTTGTTAAAACATTTGTTTTAACAACGCTTTTATACCATGGCATGACGTTTAAGCTTGACAGAAGTATTTTTTTTTTTTTTTTGCTTTTTTTCTTTTCTTTTTCTTCGGCAAAGTTTAAAGTGTAAAAAACTTGTGAAAAAAGGAAAAATTTGCATTACATTAAAAAAAAAATAAATTAAACTAAAAAGTAATTAAATTTAAACGAAATGAAGTGTAAAAAAGTTTGTGGAGAAAGTTAAAATTATAATTTTATAAGTTCCTACACAAATTCAAAACACAAAAAGGGCTAAAAATCACAGCACATGCAAAAACGTTAAAATACTTTTAAAGCCTTATCTGTATTGCTTCGCCGACAATCGAAAAATAATGAAAAATCTTAACAAACTTAACTTAAGTACATGTACTCCACAGTATGACATACAAAATTTAAATCTACTACTTGACGAGCCATCGATTGGTTAAGACAAGAACAAAACGTCGGCAGAGCAACTGTCAAAAAATTGTTCACTTTCTTTGATATGGAGAAAACGTGTTGATGTTCGTGTTTTGTCTAATCATAATTTTTAATTCGTCGTCAAGATTGTTTCGTGTGCCTTTTTTGTGTTGTGACTTTATATTTATTAAAAAAGTAAAGCAAATTCAAAAATTAAAAATATACAAAATTATAAAAAATATATATGTATATATTTAATATTACGTATTTCATAGTTTCATGGTCCATGCTTTTATTTTTAACTTTTGTTAAAATCGCATTTAGTGCGTCATTAAATTTATTGTTTCTCTCAATTTTTGCCCTTTTCATTCCCTTCCACTGTTTGTCGCCCACAGGGGTTGAAGTTGACAAACTGCAAACTAAAAAGGTGCTCTCTTGACTGCAGTCTTGGCTAAACTCAGCTATTAATTGCAAAAGAGTCTGGACTTACTTCTAGCACCTGGCATGATTCCTGAAATTAAAAGTTAATTTGTATACCAACACTTTAAATTGAAGCCTAGTTTTTCTTACTTTTGACAAACTGCTGGACGTTTTCCGCGATACCACTACGAAGTCGAGAAAATTAAACTCATTAAAGTAAAATAGATGAGGTCTGTAGACATCATCTGATGCTGAACCCGATAGTTTTGAGGCCTCCGCTTTCTTTTTTCCTCCTACGTAAAATAAATAAATATTTAATTTTTTCCTTACCTCCTCCACAGTATTACCCATTTATTTGCTAATTTCGTCCCACGCGTTTCTTTTTAAATCCACTCTCTTGCAGTCCGGGCTTCGGTATTCCCAAAGACATGGATATTGTCGGTAGAGGGCTATGATTTTAAATACGTCCGAAACATGCCAATCCATAGTAACAACTCATACAATTTAAGAACAATTTAAATTAATTTTTTTGTCTTTTTTGATTTTTTTGCTTGTCGTCTTTAATTATTTTTTTTTTAAATTAAAAATGAAGCTGTCAAACGGAAAATGACATTTGATGTCTGACATCGTTGTTCGAACAAATGTTCTGACAACGCTGTTTGAACAAGAACAAAACATCGACAAATGCGGTCCACACCAGGCAAATTCATGTGCGTTCAAAAAATTGTTCGTTGTTCGAACAAATCGATGGCTGGTGTGGACCGTACGTAACATTAAGTTATAACATAATGTTTTAATAACAATTAACCCCCCGACCACACGAGCGATTGATTATGTTTTAAAATAAGCAATAAAGCCGGCAGAATAACGGCATCAAATTGCCAATGTTCAAGCTTATATCTATAGGTGGAGAACACGTTAATATCTTAAAACATACAATTGAAAATTTTCCTGGTGATTGACCTATAATTTAAAATTTTATAAAAAATATACGAAAATAAATTTCACCAAAAACACTAGATTAAAACGATTCTTTTGGCATTATATATTTAAATATAATTAAAAAACTTAAATTTTTTTATAATAACCATGTTAATTTTAATATTTTGTTTTCTTTTTTTTTCTGCGACGTTCTCTTATACAGTAGTGTTGTTGTTACATTTTATTTGTTTGCAATTGAATTTGACAGCTTGTGTTAAAAGATTATTGTTCAGCAATGTATTATAACATTTATTGCTAAATATGTATTCTAATACATATTCATGCAGCCCACACGTTAATATCTTGTGTTCGCAATAGAATTTGACAGTTGCTGTGGCAATAATTGCCAAGCACATTGCTCGTGTGGTCGGGGGGTAATGTCTGTTGTGGACGGGGTGTAAGTGTTTGGCAACACACTATCTCATAATAATATCGATAACATATTAATACCATTCTTATTAGGATTCCCTTATGTATCGCCAAGGTCTATTAAATAAGGTCTGTGCAACTCTACAAAAACAAAAAGCAAAAAAAAATATACGGGCATTTTGTTAGTGTAAAATTACTCTAAGACAGCTAACAGCTGACTAAAATACCAAAAAATTCATCCAGGTGAAATTATCAGTCCATCTGATGGGAAACGTTACTATTTGACAGAGAGCAGCACAGCAAATTCGCCGTTGCATATACCTGTATGAATATGCCCAACGCCAAATTAATTTTGTATTTTCATCTTGTTTAACAATTTTTTCAAGACAACAGAAATAAATTGTGTTAATAGTAAATATTTGCTAAAAATATGGCTGATAAAGATAAAATAGAAGTCTAGACGATGTCTTGAAGAAGCGTGCTGTTTCACAAGGTATGTTGGGCCAGAAAGATGCTCGTTTCGCTGCTGGTGTTGTACAAATGGTGCGTGAAGGCAAAATAGCTAATCGTTGTATTTTCTTGGCCTGTGAGCCAAGTAATGGCAAGGCTGCTATAGCTGTTGGTGTGGCTCAGTCCTTGGGTACAGAAACGCCTTTTACCAGCATGTCCTTTTGCACTGCACTTTTGAATATAAATCATAAGTTGAAAAATTATCAATAAAATTGAAAAATTGAAAAACATAAATGTCGCCCTAAAAAGGTAAACAAATTTTGACAACTTCGAGTAGTAAACATAGGGGAGCAAAAAACGATCAGCTGATTAGTTGAACAGACCTTATTTAATAGACCTTGTGTATCGCCATGAACATAACAAACAATTGAACAAACAATTTTCATATTCTGGCAAACAATTTTCACAGTTGCAAAAAAAAGTACATTCTATGTATACGTGTGAGCACGTGTACTTGCAGTGTTGCTATAATGAAAAACGTTAAATTCTACTGTAAAAATCTCCAGAATCTATTTTTTTTTATTAATATATACAATTGCATATAAAATGTTTATGAAAAAATCATAAGCCGTAACGATTATAAGTAATACTATAAAAATTACAATTTAATTTATTTTGTAAATGTATAATGTATTTTTACATTTATTTTTTTTTTATTTATTAGTCACAAATATTGCTAACTTTTAAATTTTATTTTTTCTTTAATAGAACTAAATTCCATATTATAGTTTGAAAGTTCATAACTAGTTTCACATGGAATACAGAACAGGCGAATTTCTGTTCATATATTTTTATCTCTCTTAAGTCTCTTAACATGTTAAAGTAGCGTTCCCTGCTGTAGTACGTACAAGTGTAGGTGCGTAAAAATAAATATATATTGCCATCGAAAACTACAAGCAAATTTTTAAAAGACAGCATTATATCTTCACAGTTTTGAATTAAATCATTTTCCAAATTTTGAAAATGTTTCAGTTTTAAACACCGATATTAATTATAAACGTAGATTTATGTTAGAAATGTTATAAATTATTAATGTACCATCAACACTTAAAATTAACTATAACCACGGGTCTCCACGTAGCAATATTTATTACCGCAATTGTCAAATTTGATTGCGTCCATAGAGATTGCGACGTGTAGACCGTAAATTGCTATATGTAGCAATTCATTGCGCAATCATTGCTCTGCTGATTGCTTGAGCAATTATTGCCGCAATTAGCTGTCAATATCGTTTAATTTTCTTTGAATTTTTTGTTTTTCTTTGCAGAAACAAAGGATACTCAAAATAATTTTACCTGATAATAATTTGGAGTGAGGTATTCCAAGAAAACCCATAAAAGTTACAACAAAAATATTAAATTTTAGAAATAAATTACTTGTGTCGTGTTCTCCACCCAATGAAAATAAACATACTTTAACAATAAAGTGCCGTTATTCTGCCGACGTTTTTGCTTTTGCTTAGCAATGAAAATTGCTACGTGGAGACCTAGCGTAAGGCAGAATCTGGTGAATTTCTTGTATCACCATTCATCTCAAATGATATACATACGTACATACATATGAAAAACATACTTATATAAAAACATTATAAATTGAGTTACCGTATGTATGTTTGGAAAAAAAAATATATTAAAAATTTAAAAAAAATAAACAAAATTTAAAAAAAAAAAACATATGTATATAAAAAAATATACATAAAAAAATATTTTTTGGTCAGCCGAGCCTCAACCAGTATACCACGTTTGTGTGTATGTATGTGTTGCTGTGAAAAAAACAGATGGTTGTGGTTTTTTCTTCATATCTCAGTTGTTTATGTACCAATTTTTCGGATTTTCAATACGGATCTGCTCCCATATATTTCTGATATTCTAATACATTATCCAGGCGATGTTGGGGGGCTTCAAAGTTCACAATTTCAACATAAACAAGGACAGACGGATAGACTTACAGAGCTTAATGGACTTCCTATTCATTAGCTTTTAGAAAATATATACTTTATAGAGTCGGAAATGAAAATTGTGACACATTTAATATAGACGCACATATCATTGGAAAAATGTGCACTTAATTTTTATTAAATTAAAAAACAATCACAATCTCAAAAAACGAGAACTTATGTCATGGGTATCAATTCTCGCTCTGTGAAAACTTTTAGTGTGTTATATCATATGGTGCCACCATATCATTTACCGTACAAAAACTTTGCATTTCACAGAATGAGAATTGAGCCCTTGGTAAGATATACCTTGTCATGGTGTTACTATAAAAGCAAAGTACACCAAAAATTCCCAAGACGATATATAAAAGGTTTTCCAATAAGAGTGATATGATTTATTAAAAAAAACACTTATTGTTACAGAAAGTTTTTTATTTAATGAGAAGTACAATCGATACAATTAAGTTCTAAATAAAACGACATTCAATAGGCCTCCACGACTTCTTCTGCAGGAACGAATTCGATGAACACAATTTTCGAGCACTTTTTCCACTTAGTCAAGTCGTCATGAATGAAACGTTCAATATTGACTTGTAAAGCTTGAAAAGAGTCTGATTTATTTCGAGAAACCAATGACTTCAAATAACCCCACAAGAAATAGTATAATCATTCATCCACTGTTAGTCAGTCAACATTTCGTTGTATACTGACCTCACAGAAAATAAAACAAATGATTATAAACATTGATTGTTAAAAACAATTATCTGTTCTTATCGCTACCTAACTGGTGGCTAGAGCAGGACAAAAATAGTGATAAATGAAAGATAATAACAAACAAAAAGTAAAAAGGGTTGCTGTTTGGTTAAAATTTCAATCTAACTCATTGTGGTAAAAATATATGAAATAGGAAAAACTAAAAATTAGTTACCGAATTCAATTAACATAAGTCCCGTGAGTTAAATAGATGATATTTACAACCAACATGTAACCACCGATCAGAGAGTGCTGATGATGAAATCGTAGCTGGTTTCGAAAATGCATTCCACTCGGCTAGTGTCGGTAAATATATAATTTTTCAAGATTTATTCTTTCATTTATCACAATTAAAACAAATTCTTTGTAAAAATAAAGAATATTAATATGAACTCAAGCCTGATTAAAAATTTAAATAATAGTATAAATTTCTTGAATTATTCGAATCTGCAAACTTTTCTCACAATAATTCAATTGTTGCATTTGCTGTGTGGCACCTAGCCCCATCTTGTTGAAACCAAATGTTGTCAAGATCAACTTCATCCAATTTCGGCCATAAAAAGTTGGTTATCATCGATCTATACCGCTCTCCATTCACAGTAACTGTGTTATCAGCTTCATTTCCAAAGAAGTACGGACTGATGATTCCACCAGACCAAAAACCTCATCAAACTGTAATGGTTTTTCATGAATAATTTGTAGATTTTCTTCGCACTAGAATCGACAGTTTTGTGTATTTACTGCACTACTCAGATGAAAGTGAGCCTCATCGGAGAAAATAATTTTCTTAAAAAAGTCGTTATCGTTTTCAAAAGTTGTATTTGCGTATATCTCCCCATGATGAAATTGTATACACTACTGAATACAACGAAAAACAAATAAAAGATCATGACATATTACAAATGGCCTTAACGCAACTTCAAAATCATAACATCCCTATTAAGAAAACCTTTTATTTTAGATATGACTTGTCACATTTTTCACTTCACTATTTATAAATTCATGTATAGACAGCTATATACATACAAATTACATATTTTTATCATACTACCCGCTACGTCGATAGCGCAGTTCTTACTATTTACTGAATATCAATTTTTTTTAATTACTAAATATTTTCTGGTTAAAGTTATGAAAATTTGATTCTCTGATTCATTTTAGTTAGAAAAAAGTACACTAAGGATATATCGGGGATATATTTTAAGTTCACAATATGCAAAAACAACTATAACAATAATAAAAGTAGCATTTTGTTCTTCACTGTAATCTTCAAAGTCAACTTGGATTATTAGTACCTTCTTTTAGAATTCTATGTATACAAAATATAAAAACTTCCAAAAAATGTTGATATTACAAAAAGTACCATAAAAAAATAAAAAGTACCTTTTTGGTCGCCCATAACAATTTCAATCCCACCTTGTATCAATAGTCCCTAACTTTAAAATTCTAGCTTCATAAACATAGAATAAATAAATATATATACAAAAAGTACCATGAAAATTCAAAAAAGTACCTTTTAGGTCACCCATAACATTTTCAGTCTCACCTAGTATGAATAGTCGCTAACTTCAAAATTCTAGCTTTATAAACATAGAATATACAAAAAGTACCATACAAATTCAAAAAAGTACCTTTTAGATCACCCATAACATTTTCAGTCTTATCTGGAATCAATAGTCTTTTATTTTACAATTCTACCTTTAAAAACTTAGAAAATACAAAAAGTACAATAAAAATGGGAAAAAGTACATTTTTTAATACAAGTTCGAAATTTCAAGTCTACTACGTTCAAATATATGTATATGTAACAAAATATTTTAATAGACATGATTTAAAGTTAGTAAATCTACTCTTTTTTCCATGAAAGTAATTATGTTCTAAGAAGTACCAAACTGTTTTCCCGAATTTTCCCCTTTTTACCCTATTATGAATGTGTTTAAATTGTTACTAAATTACATAATGTTTGTTAAAATCCCAATTACAAATTTTATGAAAATCGGTCCTGTAATTAGTACCTTGTTTGTCCCCCTAAAAGTTTCCAAAAATGTCACCTAAATAATTGTACGTATTATATTAAGCAATAATTTGTCCAATTAAATAATATTAGAAAAGTTTCTTTTAAAAAAAGTACTAAAAATAAGGACAATTTTTACCCCTTATACATGCGAATTTAAAATAAGTTTCGAAATCCTATTAATATTTTTTTTCGCGGATTAAGTAATACAGTTTAAATTTTTTCCTAGATTTATGTGTTTGGAAGTTACCAAAAAAGTACAATATTATAGTTTTTTTCCCTTCGGGGTTGAAAATTAAAAAAAAGGCCAGACACCTGTCAGCTTATTTTTTGTGCAAATTACAATACTTTTCAATTTAATTTGTATCATTTTAGATAAGTTTGTATAAGATTACCCCTTTTACCCGTTTTTACCTCCTTAAAGTTCAAATTTCCGAAAATCCCTTCTTATACATTGAAAGAGGAACCAATTGTCCCTACCGGGCCACTAGTAAGTTTTATATAAAACAAGTTTTTTTGTCTATGATTTAAATTTTTGTATCTATTAAATCTCAAAAATTTATGACAGACTCTCTACAAATTATTAATTTGTATTTGTAAAACTTTTACTTTTTTTAATTTTTATTTTATTTTTCGTAAATAAAAGTATAAAAGGGTATAGCACCTGTCCGTAAGTACTTGGGAGGGTAATCTATGCATTTTTGGAATCCTCTTGGTGTCTACTATTAGCACCCATATGCCAATAAAGGGCTCAACGAATATTTTAAAAATTATTCAAAACAACTTTTTACCATTTTTCCTAGGTTTTATTGTGTGTGGGCAATTGTGTGTTGGGGTATAGCACCTGTCTGTATGTACTTGGGAGGATAATCTATGCATTTTTGGAATCTACTTGGTGTCCACTATTAGCGCCCATATGCCAATATAGGGCTCAACGAATATTTTAAAAATTATTCAAAAAAACTTTTTACCATTTTTCCTAGGTTTTTTTGTGTGTTGGGGTATAGCACCTGTCTGTAAGTACTTGAGAAGGCAATCTATGCATTTTTGGAATCCTCGTGGTGTCTAATATTAGCACCCATAGGCCAATATAGGGCTCAACGAATATTTTGAAAATTATTCAAAAAAACTTTTTACCATTTTCTATTGCTTTTTTGTGTGTAGGCAATTGTTTGTTAGGGTATAGCAACTGTCTGTAAGTACTTGGGAGGGTAGTCTATACATTTTTGGAATCTACTTGGTGTCCACTATTAGCAATTATATGCCAGTATAGGGCTCAACAAACTTTTCATTCATGATTCTTAAAAAAACTTTTTATAATTTTCTATATGTTATAATATTTTAATGTTTGTTGTCAATGTTTTATCAATAGTTACGTTTTTCAGGGATAATAAAAGAATTTGGTTTTTAGTTAGTTAAAATTAGGATAAAAATATTTTTTTATATTAAGCACGTCCTACTTTGTTTACATTTTTTTATGATTTTGTGTTGTTTTTTGGAGCACGTGGCATTTTTTTTTAATTTTCTTAGAAAAAACTACCTTTTTTGCAACTCTGGAAAAATGTTTGCCATCTTTCCAATGTTTGTTTTTTTCTTGTGCGTTACTGCTAATATATTTTATTTTTAATATTTGCACACATATAAGAAAAAAAATTGTTTATATGAATTATATTTGGAGTCCTTTTTATTTATCCTATTAGTGGTCAATTGACATTTTAGTGTTCAACGATTTTTTCATTAAAAATTCTCAAAAATTCTACCATTTACTATTGGAATTTTACATGGGCAATTGTGTGTTAGTGTATAGCTCCTATCTGTAAGTACTTGGGAGGGTTATCTATGAATTTTTGGAATCTACTTGGTGTCCACTATTAGCACCCATATGCTAATATAGGGCTCAACGAATATTTTGAAAATTATTCAAAAAAAGTTTTTACCATTTTCTATAGGTTTCTTTGGGTGTGGGCAATTGTGTGTTAGGGTATAGCACCTGTCTGTAAGTACTTGGGAGGGTAATCTATTCATTTTTTGGAATCCTCTTGGTGTCTACTATTGGCACCCATATGCCAATGTAGGGCTCAACGTATATTTTAAAAATTATTTTAAAAAACTTTTTACCATTTTTCCTAGGTTTTTTTGTGTGTGGGCAATTGTGTGTTGGGGTATAGCACCTGTCTGTAAGTACTTGGGAGGGTAGTCTATGCATTTTTGGAATCTACTTGGTGTCCACTTTTAGCACCCATATGCCAATATAGGGCTCAACGAATATTTTGAAAATTATTCATAAAAAGTTTTTATCATTTTCTATAGGTTTTTTTGTGTGTGGGCAATTGTGTGTTAGGGTATAGCACCTGTCTGTAAGTACGTGGGAGGGCAATCTATGCATTTTTGGAATCCTCTTGGTGTCTACTATTAGCACCCATATGCCAATATAGGGCTCAACGAATATTTTAAAAATTATTCAAAAAAACTTTTTACCATTTTTCCTAGGTTTTTTTGTGTGTGGGCAATTGTGTGTTGGGGTATGGCACCTGTCTGTAAGTACTTGGGAGGGTAATCTATGCATTTTTGGAATCCACTTAGTGTCCACTATTAGCACCTATATGCCAATATAGGGCTCAACGAATATTTTAAAAATTATTCAAAAAAACTTTTTACCATTTTTCCCAGGTTTTTGTGTGTGTTGGGGTATAGCACCTGTCTGTAAGTACTTGGGAGGGCAATCTATGCATTTTTGGAATCCTCTTGGTGTCTAATATTAGCACCCATATGCCAATATAGGGCTCAACGAATATTTTGAAAATTATTCAAAAAAAACTTTTTACCATTTTCTATTGCTTTTTTGTGTGTGGGCAATTGTTTGTTAGGGTATAGCAACTGTCTGTAAGTACTTGGGAGGGTAGTCTACATTTTTGGAATCTACTTGGGGTCCACTATTAGCACCTATATGCCAATATAGGACTCAACAAACTTTTCATTCATGATTCTTAAAAAACTTTTTATAATTTTCTATTTTTTATAATATTTTAATGTTTGTTGTCAATGTTTTATCAATAGTTACGTTTTTAGGGATAATAAAAGATTTTGGTTTTTAGTTAGTTAAAATTAGGATAAAAATATTTTTTTATATTAAGCACGTGCTACTTTGTTTACATTTTTTTATGATTTTGTGTTGTTTTCTTGAGCACGTGGCATTTTTTTTTTTAATTTTCTTAGAAAAAAGTACCTTTTTGCAACTCTGGAAAATGTTTGCCATATTCCCAATGTTTGTTTTTTTCTTGTGCGTCCCTTATGTTTGATTCTTGCTAATTGATTGTAAAAAATTAGTAATGGATATTAATATAAAAATAGAACAAACTAATATTGATGATGTCAATGTATCCATAAAGGAGGTAAAATTAGAGAAACAAAATGAACTCATAATAAAATGTGAAAATGAGATGCCAGTAAAATTAGAAGATGAACAAAATGAATATTGTCATGAATATCTAAATCATGGTGAGCAGGTAATACATTCTGGAAATTTAGTTAAAAATGAACCAATTGACGAACAATATTTTGAGGATAATAAAGATATCAATGTGGACGATAGTAAAGATTTTTATGATGGCTATGTGGACGATAGCGATGATGAAAATAGTAATAATTGTTATGGTGAAAGTGGTAACAAAACTTTAAATCAGGGTGATAATTCTGAGGAGGAGCTTAATGTGGACAGCGAGTATAATCTAGATTTGGAAATTTATACGCTTAGTCAAGAGAATAAAGTAAATAAATTTTCAGCTTCTGAATCACAGGTTTTATGTAAATTCACTTTAACCAAGTGGTTGTTAAAAAACTACGTAAAGCGGGAATGTCCGGCTTGTAACCAACATTTCGCATATATGGAATGGCGTGAACACATTGAATCCGCGCACCAAGACGTAATTAAGGAATCTGAAGTAAATTACGAAATTAATGGGAGAGTTGGATTCTGTAAAACATGTAGAAAGGAATATGTTACTGAGACTACTCGGTATTTGCACTCAGTAAGACATTCTAAAAATTCTGATGGACTGGATGTTAACGTATGTAGAGTATGCAATTTAAGTTTGTCAAAATATGTATTTTTCTCAAAGCACATTTTAGGCCAACATCCAGAAATTATTGACGAGTTTAAAAAGTCTGGCAATGCTAGAGACCCCTTTAAGTGTCCAATATGCCACTGCAATTACAGCAAATATTACCAGTTATGGTATCACTTTATGGATAATCATCCCCAAGAGTTTAAAAATTTTATCTATATTTGCCATTTATGCACACATAATCGATTTGATAAGGAAGAATTTTTTTTAGAACACATAATTGAATAACATGAACTAAATTCTTGGAAGGCACTTGATTTTCGAAAAATTTTCGAAGATAAGGATTACTATTCATGTGAAAAATGTCATTTATTAATTATAAGAAATGATACACGCAGATTGTTAAAACACTTCTTAGAACACGAGGAAAGTTGCTACTGGAAGTGTAAATTTTGTCGTAAAAGGAATCGTCTAAAATTTGAAAATTCTAGCCATATGTGTTTAGAACTACTAAAACATTTTACCAAAAATTCTAAAAATGAAACTCTTAAGAGTCAAGATTCTAGTTCAACCGAAAAATTAAAATTAAAAAATTTGCAGGAATTTGAAGAGTACATCATTTATGTGTGTCCATTTTGCAAGACTAAATTTACTAGAATGCTTCAATGGCAGCAACATTTAAGAAAAATTCACAAGATTGACACGCTCAAAGGTTTAGAAATGAAAGTAATACCCGCGGACGGCAAAAAATTAAGTTGTGTATTATGCTTCACGGCAGTTCCAAACGTTTCCATGCAATTACATGCTCATCGCTTTCAGCATTTGCCCTATAAGCCCTATACTTGTCGACACTGCACGCAATCATTAGATACGTTTAAGATAGCTGTTAATCACATTAAAAAGCGTTGCCAGGATGAAGAGGATAGAGAATATATTAAGAAAGTTCAGGATATAAAAGCTATAGTGGAGATACAATGTATGGTTTGTAACAACCTAAAATTTTCGGATTCTAATGATCTTATTAAGCACTACGAAGAAGACCACAACAATTTTAAAGAGTTCTTTAACAAACAACAGAATGACAATACGTTTACGTGTAAAGTTTGTTGTAAGGAATGTGTCAAATACAATCATGTTCAAGGTCATTTTGCTGAGAAAAGTTTTAATTGTCCTTTTTGTGTACTCTCGTATACTACATTTAGGCGTTGTTACCGGCATTTGCTTCTTAAACACTTTGTGAAACCCTTAAGTAAACAAGTACCAGTAAAACCAACAAATTACATTCCTAAAGAAACTTCTGTGTCTAATAAGCAGTGTTCTGCGATACCTCAGTTAGCTAAGCCCGGTATTAAAACGCATGCACTCAATGAATTTGCCGAATTTATAACATATGCTTGTCCGGAATGCAATGAAGGTATGTCAAAACAAGAGGACTGGCATCGTCACATTACAACAGAACACAATTTCTTTGAGGATAGAAACTTATATTTTAGGGACACTGATGGCTCTATTAAATGTCCAACATGTAAGTTGAATATGTCAACGTCTACAACACAACAACAAAAACACAAATTAACCCACATGCCGTACCGATCGTTTATATGTAATCAATGTTATGTTCGTTGCAACTCTTTGGGAGTGTTATATAGACATTTTCGTCGCAGACACTTTGCCCAAGGTGAGTTTAAGTGTCCTATTTGTGTTGAAGTTTTACCAACAGTACATCAACAAACGGAACATTTAAAAAACGCACACCGTGATGAATGGCCTATTAGTACATGCTTAATATGCTATAAAGTGTTAAAAACTAAGCAGGGTTTAAATAATCACATGGCTACACATGACGCTGAACGGCCTAAGTACACTTGTCATATTTGTCAGTCTAAATTAATAGTATTAAAAGATTTTAAGTTTCACATGGCTAGGCATGAACAGAAAATAAATATTACAGAGCTGAAAAACAAAACGGAAGATAAGTTTTTTTTGTCATCTAGTTTGGAAAGTAGACAAAGACATAATGGTGAAGAAAATAAAGGTTTAGAAAATAACAAAAAATTTTCTAAAACAACGAAAACTAATAATGCAAAAAGAAGATCTCTTTCGTTATCACCGTCAATAAAAAAAAGAAAACTGATACTTAGAAGTATGCAACAAGCTTAAGAGCTAATATCCATCCCACAAACATATAATTATCTGTAATTAATAAATAAATCAGCTTTCAGTAAACTAAATACATTTTTTAAATTATTTTATTAGAAAAATTAAAAATAAATAAACACAATACATAATTGCTATTCTTTTAAAAAATAATAAAAATAAATAATAATAAAAATACAATTTTAAATACAATGTTTTCTTTGCTAAAGGAAAGAATGGAAGATTTTAGACCTATCAGCCTCTCGTCTTTTTTGCTTAACACCCCGTCCACAACAGACATGAAATGCTTAACATTAACACTAATATGATGTTAGTGTTAAGTGTGGACTGCTCATTTTAGAGTTTTCTTCATGTTTTAACACAGTTGTTAAAACATTTGTTTTAACAACGCTTTTATACCATGGAATGACGTTTAAGCTTGACAGAAGTAATTTTTTTTGCTTTTTTTTCTTTTCTTTTTCTTCGGCAAAGTTTAAAGTGTAAAATAGTTTGTGAAAAAAGGAAAAATTTGCGTAAAATAAAAAAAAAAATTATAAAGGAATTAAATTAAAAAGTAATTAAATTAAATCTAAATAAAGTTTAAAAAAGTTTGTAGACTTTTTTAACCCTGTTGTGGTTACTAACGGTCAATGTTATTTTGAGAGTGAGGGCATGAAGATTGTGGCATATGCGGATGATGCTGGTCAGGGGAAGATTTCTTTCGACGATTAGTGAGGTACTTCAATCGGCGCTATGTACATTATCTTGGGCTGAGCTAGTTCTCTTTACCAGGAGATACAAGGTCGAGGCGTTTAGGCGACCGATGCTTGATGGGGTAGAGTGAGAGTTATCGAGCGGGGCGTAATATCTCGGTGTAGTCGTTGATAGTAAGCTGTCATGGGGTCAGAACACTCGGGAGAGGGTGAAAAGGGGCCTTAATGCCTACTACACCTGCAGGAACTCCATAGGCAAGAGTTGGAGCCTACAACCAAGGGTGGTGAATTGGATTTACACGACGGTGGTAAGACCCATTCTAACATATGGATGTACTGTATGGTGGGAAGTATTAGAAAAGGGTTGTTATAGGAAGCTCCTAACAAAGGTCCAAAGGTGTGCTTCACTTGGCATCACTGGTGCTATGAGAAGCACACCTCAGGGGTCTTTGGACATTATTCTCGGCACTATGCCTATAGAGTTGTGGGTGAAGGGAATGGCGGCAAGGAGCTTGTTTAGGCTAGGTGAGTCAGGGTTGGGTAGGATACTTAACATAGGCCACACTAGAATTTTATGGGAAACGGGTCTCCAGGATTGTGTGCGATGTCAGGGTAATTTGACAGACTACAAGGTCACAGAGATCAGTTTTGTTAGGACACCCCCGCTGATAATTCCGGATAGAGATTGTTGGGTAGGACCCGACAGACTGTTTGAGGGGTGTGCAGTCTTTACGGATGGATCGAAGATGGATATAGGCACAGGGACAGGTGTCTATATTATGGGAGAAAACATCAGGAGGTCTTACAAACTTTCTGATAACTGTAGCGTGTTCCAAGCGGAGATGCTGGCTATTTATAAAGCGACGGATCTTATATTGGAACATGTTCCAAGGGGTAGGGACGTTACTCTATACGTTGACAGTCAGGCGGCGCTAAAGGCCTTGAAGGGACATTATGTCAAATCTAGGTTGGTTGAGAAGTGTAGGAGGGCACTCAATAAGATCATGAACCTCTTCGATGTCAGACTGTGTTGGGTACCAGGGCACAATGGAATCGTCGGCAATGAAATTGCTGACGAACTTGCGCGCGGTGGATCGGCATTGGTTTCGGCGAGCGAAGAGGACATGGTGAGACCTCCGTTAGGATACTATTTTGGGCGTATCAGGGCGTGGGTATCTGACAGGACCCATATGGCGTGGAGGGACAGAAGAGACTGCAGGGTGTCAAGGGCTTTATGGCCCAGGTGAAACTCAGCGGTCTCTACGGTTCTTCTGGGTAGGGTATGTCTGAGGGCCACTATTGGGGTTTTAACAAGGCACTGGCCTGTGAGGACTAGGATTAGCAAATGGGATCGCGACACTCCGGATTATTGTAGGATGTGTGAAGATGAGGAGGTGTTGGAAACTGTGGAACACATTGTCTGTCACTGCCCAAGGCTACATAATCACAGGCTAAAGTGGTTAGGTAAACGATTCCACGATGAGTTGGGTGATGTTTCAAAGTGCAAGCTGGGGAATATTATCGGATTCATCATGGGGATCGGGTGGCTAGTAAACATGCAATGGGGCTCGTAGAGAATATGTTTTTCTTTCTTTCTTCTATTTTATTTCCTACTAACTTATTTTTATACCCTTCACACAGTGAAAAGGGTATATATAGGTTTGTCAATCCGTGTGAAATTTCTACAATTTTCATTTCCGACCCCATAAAGTATATATTTTCTGAAAGCTTATGAATAGGGGAGTCGATTAAGCTCTGTCAGTCTGTCCGTCTGTTCGTGTGTATGTTGAAATCAATTTTTTGAAGGCCGCCGACATCACCAAGACCCGCGTGAGGTATTAAAATATCAGAAATATTCGGGAGCAGATCGTTATTGAAAATCAGAAAAATCTGTACATAAACAACTGAGATATGAGCAAAAAACCACGACCACCTCGTTTTTTTTTTACAACAACACACACCGGATGAACGTAGGTTCGAATCCCAGTTGAGGCAAAAAATTTTATTTTTTTTTTAATACATACATACATAAACTCAATTTATAATTTTTTTTTTTTACAATGGTACGTTTTTGAGTTGATAAAATCATTATAAAGAATAATGAAACATATAGTGTGTATGTATGTACGCATTTATTTAAAGAAAACAAAATGTCACCGCGGCTTTTATTCAACTTAGTATGAGTGGTAGAAATACTTATAAACACATTCATACGTATTGTTAATACTTAAATAGTATTTGTTTTTTATTTTTTATTCACCTCATACAGATTGCAATTACCTCTGTTTAAGTTACAAAATAATTAATAGGTTTTTAGTATAGTGGGTACACCACTGAACTATGAAACTGGAGGTTCGCTGTTCGATACCACTTTCTTTAGTGTTTGCTGATATTTTTATTTTTTTTATTTTTTTTTTTTGCATTTCAATGTACCATGGTCAATATGAGAAGTAAAACGCCAGGTTGAATTAATTAACTATGAAAAGGAATTATTGATTCCAAACCAGGTATTTTTATCGCAATTACATACATTGTTAAAATCCAATAAAGCATTTATTCGTATTGTAAATACTAAAAAAATTTAACAAGAACTGAAAGTATCACTTGAGTATGAATAAAACAGATAAAAGACATAGAAAATCTGAAATAATGAAAATTTTGAATAGAAATTTTCCAACACAATTTAGGAAAAAATTTAATACCTTGTGCTCAACGTTCACATACATATATTTTTGGCTTAGAACCAGGAATAATTTTCACTAACAATTTCTATGAGCAAAAGTTAGGAATTAAGGATACTCGAAACAGTATACCGAAAACTGATTTTTTTAATTGAAGTTTTTTTTTAATTATGTGTTCGAAAACCGCGTTTTCTTATATGCTGAATATTTAATTATTCTATTACTAATATTTTCATTTCTTTTTTCCTTAGATACTTTTTAATAACACTGCTCAGCAGCAAAATCCTCCATTAAATAAAACTATTTGGACTATATGGATTTTGATGCGCTGGACTCAATCCGTTATCAGTTTTTTTCCATCAGATCGAGATTTTTTTATGAGCGTGGCAAATTTTTCCCCTAAACTAGTCAGGTACGGAGACGTATTTCATCCTAGCTCGAGAACCAGTCATCCGATTTTCAAAAATAAAACACCAGAAAATGTGTAACAAAATTGTATTTATTTTAGTTGGAGAGAATTTTTCTCTTATCGTTTTGGAATTATTCAAAAATTAATGGAGAAAAAAAATTGTTTTCGTGCAAAATTCGTAATATTTTTCAATTTAAAAATGAAATTAAAAAAATATAAAGCAAATATTCAACATTTTAAACTTTTTTCTAAGATCTACTTATCTTACAAATAAAAAAAAGCCATAAACCATAAAAATCGGTTAAAAAATTTAGATTTTATTGTCAATTTACCGCAGTTATCCAATATTGACCACATATGTGTAATGCAGCAAACAACGTCAGAGTGAGCGCACTAAAGCGCCTTGTAGCAACAATGAATGGCAACTATTTACTTCTATCTACTTTCGTAGAGCAAAAACAAATACAAGCAAAAAAATTTTCCAGATTGTAATTTTGTAACTTCAAATTACTATAAAAAATTAAAATATTTAAAGCCTGTTTTATTTAAAATAACACAAAATTTTTGTTGATAATTATTAATTTTTATTTAGGAAACATTGTTAAAATAAAAAAGTAGCTTAAGCTGTCCATGCTCTTTCTTCCACATCATTCAATTTCTTTCTAAAGACCTCGTCCTTCATAGGCTTTCGTATTTGTGGACCTACAAATATGTATGCCTTCTTTTACCTTAGCATTACTGATTCTAAGAAATTTGCTCTTAATGTATAGAAAGCCTTCACCATCCTTGTTCATTGTTTTTACAAAATTTTTCATTAGGCCTAGCTTTATGTGAAGAGGAGGCAGAAGAGTTTTTTTGAATCAAAGGCTCTCTGCTACATTTTTTTCATCTGGAATAAAATTTACTCTTTTCGGCCAAATTTTAACATTGTAGTGTTTTTCTTTTGCGTGGCTATCCCATTCACATAAGAAGCAATAAAACTTAGTATATCCACTTTGCAATTTATTTAACATTGCTACGACTTTCAAATCTGCAGATTCCATGAGTAATGGGAATAAAAAAATTTTTTGTAGTATCATCTTCATGCTACAATAATTTTCTTTCATATTTCTTGCATACGCGAGTGGGACCGATGAAAATTTGTTGCCATTGTGAAGTAAAACGGCTTTCAAACTTGTCCTGGATGAATCAATAAATGCCTCCAATCCTCAGATTTATGACTGAAACACAGTTGACGCAAAAAACCATCACAAAATACCAAACCTTCCTCTCTGCTGAAATAATCCAAAAAAGGTTGTTCTTTATTTCGAAAGTACGAGACGTTAACGTCCTTTTGCACCAAATTCCATTCTTTTCATTGGGATGCAAGAAGCTCAGACTTTTTTTAAAGCCCTAAATTACGAACTAAGTTATTCATATCAGTTTAATTCGGAAAATAAGGTTTACTCGTTGGACTTCCAAATGAATGCGAAGAAACACCTATGCTGGCGTAAGTGGATTCAGTTGCTGTAGAAAGCCCATCTTCTTCATCGTCTGTAGGAGGCAATGGAGGTAAAAATTTACTTGTAAACTGGTCGTTTGACGCATGAAGTATTTGGATATGTAATTTTATTTTTGGTTTTTCTTTTTGTAAACCCACGTGTTTTAGTATGGCAAGAGTAGCAACCATTTGATGATTTTGTGGTTCACTCCAAATCGCTGGCTTCATAAACTGCAAAGACTTATGACTTCCTTTTACACAATCTGTTAAAGAACTTGCACAGCTACTACAACATATTTATGGCAGCCAATTTTTATATCTATCATCGATAGGAAACCCAAAATAACGGCGATAAGCATTTTTAATCTTGAAAGATATTGTCTCCCGTTGAGTATTAAAAGTTAGATCGCCACATACGTAACAAAATAAATTTGGAGATTTGTTACAAATCCTTGATATTTTGTAATATAAAACCGTTTGTGGATTTTTTAATTGCTTTATTTCTTTACACAATTACAAAGTACACTATAAGATCTAATTACTGTTGCGGATTTTAACCGCACGATATTCAAATTAAAGTAACTCACTCATTGTCCATCAGCTTCTATACATACAATAAATACTAGAATCTACCCTGTTTTAATTTGAAATTACAGGTAATTGAAAAATACTGTTATAAGTTTTAATTCCAAGAACTATGAAAAATACCGTTGTACTTTAGTTCCATTACCTGCTCACCTAACAAAATGTTACATATATCATATGTAAAGGCCATGACTGACTATTTAGTCGTTCGATATGTCAAAAATTGTATGTGTGTTCAGAAAGTGTGATAGTGTGGACACAAAGTGCACATGTGTGACAGATTTTTTGACAAGTGTGTCCGATTTGATAATCTTTTGAAAATTTTCATAAAATAATAGTTTCTGTGCGATCAGAGTTGCTTTTTCTAAGCAAGTATGACAGTGTGGCATCCAATAACATGCGATTTTTTCATGTAGGACAGAAAACTATCAGATTTTTATTTGACATAATCGCACGACTTTGTAGGATAGTCAGTCATGGCCTTAAGGCTGGCATTTTTTAACCGATTTTTATGATTTATGACTTTTTTTATTTCTAAGATAACTAGCTCTTAGAAAAAAGTTTAAAATGTAAAATATTTGATTTATATTTTTTTTAATTTCATTTTTAAATTGAAAAATATTACGAATTTTGCACGAAAAAAAATGTTTTCTTCATTAATTTTTGAATAATTCCAAAACGACAAGAGATAGAGAACAATTTTATTCGACTAATAATAAAATTTTGTTACAGATCTCCTGGTGTTTAAGTTTTGAAAATCGGATGACTGTTTCCCGAGTTAGGATGAAATATGTCTCCATACCTGACTAATTTAGGGAAAAAAATTTGCCACGCCCATAAAAAAAAATCCCGATCTAATGGATAAAAACCAACAACGGATTTGAGTTCAGTGCATCAAAATCCATATAGTCCACATAGTTTTAATTAACGAGAAAACAAAAAATTATTTTTTGTAGAGCAGTGTAATTAACTCTTGATCATACTCTTGGTCATACAAAATAAATATCTGGTATTACCATTATTTTATGAAAACTTAAAAATATCTTGGTGCGATTGAGATTCCTGGGTATACATTTTGTAAGAATGATCGGTGAAGTTCAAGAGGAGGTGGTGTTGGTCTATATACATACATATGTATGCATTTCTAAAAATATACGGTACAGAAAAATTCTTCAGATTTTTGAGTTTGGTACTTGTAAGAGGTTATTTATTGAGCATTTGCTCAACAATGTATTATTTAATTTGGAATAGCTTATAACTTTTATTTCATAGTGCGCAAAAAATCATGTTTTTATCGTATGTTTAATTATGCTCCGAATTAAAGAAACAAAAGTTGCTAGATAAATTTTATTTAGGATTTTTATGTTTTTGCATTCTTGTCTCAAATAAATCAAATTTTATTTAATTCAATTGCGATTAAATCGAAAATAATTTTTAAAATTCGATTATTTTATTTCTTACAAATTAAATGTAGGTATTTGATTCTAAGAAAAAAATAATCAAAAACGAATAATTCTTTTTGGATATTGCGTTTTTCTTACTTGTTTTTGTTTGTGGTATAAAAAAATTGTAACATTAAATTGTGTACTGTAGCAGGTATAAAAATTTAAACGCCACATAATGCGCTTTAACACCTTGTTTTTACTTATATAAATCAAAAATTATAAAAACCAGATTACGCATTCCGACTGTAAAAATGTTTTCGTTCATTAAAATTAATTTTTATTTTAATCTTGATAGAAACACGACAAAAACACACGTAATTGATCACTAATCATTCACACGTTAATATATTTCTAAAGATCTTCAGCGTTTTTTGTTTTTTTTTTTGCTATTCATTGAAGAAGTTTATGTACCCTTGTTTAATATTTTTCCATAAAGTTATAAGAGCGGGCAGACCACTACCTCTTTATAATTCCTAAAGTCTATGCATATCAATATTATTTGTTGTCCACGAAATCTTTAAAACAGAAGTCTTTAATCAAACACAAAAAAACACTTACTGCATTCTTTATAAAAATTAACCAAAGTTAATAAGGCGGTTATAAGACTGATTTTCTATTGAAATTTTATTTATAATCGCTTAATAATTCATAATAATATTTGTTGTTGAGACAAATATTTAGTTTCTACCTAGTTCTCCAATTCTTTCACTGTCAATGTGCTCGCCTTCAGCGAAAACATCTAAAACTTTTGCGAAATTGTTTTGGTGTACTTTAAAATTTTGCACTAATGTACTCGTCCCTGTATTAAGCGTATAAACTAGCTCAGCCTGTGCAGATTGTAAGTCAGGCAATTTAGAATAATTTATAAATTCATTACGACTCAACAGAGTATTATCGACAATACCAGCTAATAGTAACATTTGAGAAACTTTACGTGTGATTCTCAATAGTTGAGAGACCTTTTGTTCCGGTGAAAAAACTATGCATTGCTGTGATTCAAAAAGGGATAAAATATTTCCATAACGCGAGCCTTCTATTGCTTTTTTAACAATCTTAGCGCCATACATTTTGAAATGCATATTTTGTTTGTGCAATTGTACGCGTACATCAAAAATGTCGTCAGACTTAATAGAATTTAAATGGAATATGGCCACCATCTTAGAATGATCTAACCAATTGCGAACTTCTCGAGCAATGATATCGTTGTATGGGTTCTCAACTACATTGAGTATACGTTTTTCGAAGCAGGTACTAGTCTTGACCGGTTCTGGGTAACGAGGTGTTGTTACCGCAATAACACGGGCTCGTTCATAATGAGGCTGTTTGGGACGCTGTATATTGATTTTACCACGGTACCGTTGAAACTGCAGTAATGGGAAACGTTTTATTTGGTGAAGTTCTGCCAATTGGAAAAATGTGGTTATACAATAAACATTTCATTGTTCTACATTTTTCTTACCAGTTTTTATTAACTGAGACATATTAAGAGTATTGTTTATAATAATTTTCAATTTATGTTAAATAAATATTCGATAAATTTATTTATATTTTAAATGAAAATTAACAATACCATTCAGCAGGAAAACCAACCACTAAACAAAATGTTCGTGTTTTGTTTTTTATGACAAAAACAGCTGTTGAAATTCACAATAAATAATGATAATCCACAATAACATTGATTGTATAGGTGCGTTCCCACCATGAAGTAATCATATAAGATGAAGGCACAGAGTGACAGAATTTTTCGTCTCTATTTTTTAAAGTTTAACAATTTTTTAGACTAAAACCAAACTAACCAAAAGTAAAGGATCAGCTAAAGTTTATTAACTTATATTTTTTTCTCTTTTCCTCTTCTCAGTAAAAAAATTTATATAACTATGTTTACTTATGAATAAAAACCCTAAAGAGCTCTTTGAAGGCCTAAACTTATAAGAATTAAATATTTTCCCTTAAAAAAAAACACAATAGCACGATCCTTGAACAAATAGGAATTTATACACTAACACTAAAAAAAAAAAAATAACACTTAATAAATTAATTCTAATTTAAATTAAATGAATTTTCAATTATTAACTTAAACAACAGGTTGTTGTTAAACAGAAATTAACATTGAGACAATCTCTTTGAAACATACCTCAAAAATATGTCAAGAGTGGCAACATTATCATATAGCAATTAAACACAGCTTGCACAATAAAACGTTCGGAAACAAAAACATTGACATTCATATTGACATTTACACCTTTATTACAACATACATACAACTGCAACCAATAACACTGCTCTGCACCAAAATCCTCCATTTAATAAAACTATGTGGACTATATGGATTTTGACGCGCTGAAGTCAAATCCGTTGTCGGTTTTTTTCCATCAGATCTGGATTTTTTTTTATGGGCGTGGCAAATTTCCCCCCCTAAATTAGTCAGGTACGGACACTCGAGAACCAGTCATCCGATTTTCAAAAATAAAACACCAAAAAATGTGTAACAAAATTGTATTTATTTTAGTGGAATACAATTTTTCTCTATCTCTTATCGTTTTGGAGTTATTTAGAAATTAATGGAGAAAAAAAAATTGTTCGTGCAAAATTCGTAATATTTTTCAAATTAAAAATAGAATTAAAAAAATTATAAGGCAAATATTCAAAATTTTGAACTTTTTTCTGAGCTAATTATCTTGGATATAAAAAAAGCCATAAACCATAAAAATCGGTTAAGTAATGTAGATTTTATTGTCAATTTACAGCAGGTACCTAATATTGTAATGCAACCAGCCTTGCATATGATATATGTAACATTTCGCAGGTAATGGAACTAAAGTTCAACGGTATTTTACATAGTTCTTGGAATTAATATTTATAACAGTATTTTTCAATTACCAGTGATTTGAAATTAATAACATTAGGGTAGATTCTGGTATTTATTGTATATATAGAAGCAAATGGGCAATAAGTGAGTCACTTTTAAGTTGAATATCGTGCGAAATCCACAAACGCTTTCATATTACAAAATGTCAAGGATTTGTAACAAATCTCTAAATTTATTTTGTTACATATGTGGCGATCTAACTTTAAGTTCTCAACGGCAGACAATATCTTCCAAGGTTAAAGATTCTTATCGCCGTTATTTTGGGTTTCCTATCGATGATAGAGACAAAAATTGGCTGCCGAAAATATGTTGTAGTAAATGTGGTAAGTCTTTAAGAGGTTGGTTAAATGGAAGTCATAAGTCTTTATGAAGCTGTTTATGAAGCCAGCGATTTGGAGTGAACCACAAAATCATCAAAATTATTGCTACTTTTGCCATACTAAAACACGTGGGTTTACGAAAAAAAGAAAAAACAAGTAACAGTGCTATATTCGGCCGTGCCGAATCTTATATACCCTTCACAACGTGTAGTCATTCAATAACAATTGTTTGTATCACCATTCATCCCATATAAAATACGTGCATACGTACACGTTAGAATAAATGTGGCATCGAATCCCAGCTGAGCCAAAAAAATTTTATTTTATTTTATTTAATATATTGTTTATATTTTATTATTTTTTTTATATTTTTTTTAAATTTTTTTAGAAAAATTTTTAAAAATTTTTTTTAAATTTTTTTTAAATTTTTTTAATTTTTTTTTTTTGTAGTTTTTTTTATTTTTTTCTTATTTTTAATATTTTTTTTTTTTGTATTTTTTTTTGTTTGGTATGTTTTTTACATGTATGTATGTATGTATGTATGTATGTATGTTGTTGTTGTAATTGTGAAAAAAAAACGAGGTGGTCGTGGTTTTTTGCTCATATCTCAGAAAGTTATGGGGCGATTGTGCTGAATTTCAATAGCGATTCATTCCTGGATATTTCCAAGAGATTGATACCATATACAGATCTGAGGAACATATAGTTGCTTCTAAAAGTTGATTTCAACCAACACACGGACAGACGGGCAGACGGACAGACGGTCAGGGTTTAATCGACTCCTCTATTCATAAGCTTTCAGAAAATATATACTTTATGGGGTCGGAAATGAAAATTGTAGAAATTACAAACGGAATGACAAAGCTATATATACCCTTGTGCACCACAGGTGAAGGGTATAATAAAGTTACATATCCAAATACTTTATGTGTCAGACGACCAGTTTTCCAGTTTACAAGTAAATTTTTACCTCCATTGCCTCCTACAGACGATGAAGAAGATGGGCTTTCTGCAGCAACTGAATCCACTTACGCCAGCATGGGTGTTTCTTCGCATTCATTTGAAAGTCCAACGATTAAACCTTATTTTCCGAGTTAAACTGATATAAATAACTTAGTTCGTAAATTAGGGCTCTCAAAAAATAAGTCTGAGCTTCTTGCATCCCAATTAAAAGAATGGAATTTTGTTCAAAAGGACGTTACTTTCGAAATAAAGAACAACATTTTTTAATATATTTCAGCAAAGAGGAAGGTTTGATATTTTGCGATAATGCTGATGGACTTTTTCGACAACTGTATTTCAGTCATAATTCTGAGGATTGGCGGCTTTTTATTGATTTATCCAAGACAAGTTTGAAAGATATTTTACTTCGCAATGGCAACAAATTTCCACTGGTCCCACTCGCGTATGCAAGAAATATGAAGATGATACTACAAAAAATTAAATATTCACATTACTCATGGAATCTGCAGATTTTATAGTCGTAGCAATGGTAAATGGATTGAAAAGTGGATATACTAAGTTTTATTGCTTCCTATGTGAATGGGATAGCCGCGCAAAAGAAAAACACTACAATGTTAAAATTTGTCCGAAAAGAGTAAATTTTATTCTACGAAAAAAAAATGTAGCAGAAGAGCCTTTAAAACAAAAGGAACAAACTCTTCTCTTCATATAAAGCTAGGCCTAATGAAAAATTTTGTCAAAGCAATGAACAATGATGGTGAAGCCTTTCTATACATTAAGAGCAAATTTCCTAGAATCAGAGATTCTAAAGTAAAAGAAGGCATATTTGTAGGTCCACAAATACGACAGCTTATGAAGGACGAGGTCTTCAGAACGAAATTGAATGATGTGGACAAAAGGGCATGGGGGGCTTAAGCTACTTTTTTATTTTAACAATGTTTCCTAAATAAAGATTAATAATTATTAACAAAATTTTTGTGTTATTTTAAGTAAAATAGTCTGTAAATATTTTGATTTTTTAATTTAATTTGAAGTTATCTTCGGGTGACGACAGGGTGGGTGCTTTAAGCGAGGCGTTGCTACAAAATTACAATTACAATTTTTTTACTTGTATTTGTTTTTGTTGTACGAAAATAGATAGAAGTAAAAAGTTGCAATTCATTGATGCTACAAGGCGCTTTAGTGCGCCCACTCTGACCTTGTTTGCTACATTACACATATCTGAGAAAAAAGTTTAAAATGTTAAATATTTGCCTTATAATTTTTTTAATTCCATTTTTAAGTTGAAAAATATTACGAATTTTGCACGAAAAAATTTTTTTTCTCCATTAATTTCTAAATAACTCCAAAACGATAAGAGATAGAGAAAAATTGTATTCCACTAAAATAAATACAATTTTGTTACACATTTTTTTGGTGTTTTATTTTTGAAAAGCGGATGACTGGTTCTCGAGTTAGGAGGAAATAAGTCTCCGTACCTGACTAATTTAGGGGGAAAAATTTGCCACGCCCATAAAAAAAATCCCGATCTGATGGAACTAAACCGACAACGGATTTGAGTTCAGCGCGTCAAAATACATATAGTCCACATAGTTTTATTAAATGGGAAGACAAAAAATTATTTTTTGCAGAGCAGTGTAATTAATAAAAAACTAATAAATTGATAACAAAAATTCAATAAAAATAAAAGAGAACAAACAGACACCCAACATTAAAAAAAAACAACACACAAACCATAAGACAAACACAAGGACAACCATACTGGGTAAGTATAAAAAAAATTAAGAAAAATTGCAACAGGTCGCCTAGTAAGAAACTTAATTTTTCCTTGCAGAAGTTTCTTAACAAACGAAACCAGCAACATCACATCCCAGTGGTTCCACAACACCCTTCACCCACCACTGCTACGGGCCACCGTCAACACGCTTATACATGTAGCGGTGCCAGACCAGTTGATTTTTTTTTGTGTCCCAATGTTTGTCAAACTTCATATATATAAAAAAAAAATTTCACTGTTAATAATTGCTAAACTCCATATATAATAATTTTAATAATTTGCATTTATCTAACGCAAATTTTTTTATTTTTTGTCTACAATAACTAATTGAGAGTGTAAAGTTTTATCCAAGGCATCTTTATTAATAATGTTATCGCAGTTCGTAGATAATTTTTTTGTTTATCTTTTGTGTAGGTAAGAAAGGGGGATGCAGAAAGCAGTATCTGCCTCCTACACCCACACTCGGAGACCAATAAGGTTCATTGCGTTACCCTTTATATAGTAAAGAAAGAAAAGAGAGAGAGGGTTGCCAAAGACATAATATATTAAAAGAAAGAAATACAGATTCTCTACGAGCCCCATTGCATGTTCACCAACCACCCGATCCCCATGATGAATCCGATAATATACCCCAGCTTGCACTCCGAGACATTACCCAACTCATCGTTTGCCTAACCACTTTAGTCACAGTTTACAGCTTCTCCTCATCTTCACACATCTTACAATAATCCGGAGTGCCGCGATCCCATCTACTAATCCTATGCCCTGTTAAAACCTCAATAGTCCAGGCCCAGAAGTACCGTAGAATCCGCTGAGTTCAAGGGCCATAAAACCCTTGACACTCTGTAGTCTCTTCTGTCCCTCCAGCCATATTGGTCCTGTCAGATTCCCACGCCCTGATACACCCAAAATAGTACCCAAACGGAGGCCTCACCATGTCCTCTTCGCTAGACGAAACCAGTACCGATCAACCGCGCGCAAGTTCGTCAGCAAGTTCATTGCCGACGATTCCATTGTGCCCTGGTATCCAACATAGTCTGACATCGAAGAGGTTCATTATCCTATCGAGTGCCCTCCTACACTTCTCAACTAGCCTAGATTTGACATAATGTCCCTTCAGGGCTTTGAGCGCCACCTGACTGTCAACATATAGAGTAACCTCCCTACCCCTTGGCACATCTTCCAATATAAGATCGGTCGCCCTATAGATAGCCAGTATCTCCGCTTGGAACATACTACAGTTATAAAAAAGCTTGTGAGACCTCCAGATGTTCTCTCCCATAATATAAACACCTGCCTTTGTGCCTATATCCATCCGTAAAGACTGCTCACCCCTCAAACAGTCTATCGGATCCTACCCAACAATCTCTATCTGGAATTATCAGCGGGGGTTTCCTTACAAAACTGATCTCTGTGACCTTGTAGTCTGTCAAATTACCCTGACATTGAACACAATCCTGGAGACCAGTATCCCATAAAATTCTAGTTTGGCCCATGTTAAGTATCCTACCCAACCCTTCACCAAAAACTCTATAGGCATAGTGCCGAGAATGGTATCCAAAGACCCCTGGGGTGTGCTTCTCATAGCACCAGTTATACCGAGTGAAGCACACTTCTGGACCTTTGTAAGGAGCTTCCTATAACAACCCTTCTCCAATACCTTTCACCATACAGTACATCCATATTTCAGAATGGGTCTTACCACCGTTGTGTAAGTCCAATTTACCACCCTTGGTTGTATGCCCCAACTCTTGCCTATGGAGTTCCTGCAAGTGTAGTAGGCATTTAGGCCTCTTTTTACCCTCTCCCGCGTGTTCTGACCCCATGAAAGCTTACTGTCAAGGACTACACCGAGATATTTCGCCCCGCACGCTAATTCTAACTCTACCCCATTAAGCATCGGTTGCCTAAACGCCTCGATTTTGTATCTCTCCAGTCTTCTCTGGGTTCACATCCAGTCCATTGCGTGAAGCCCAAGAAGATAATGTACATTGTGCCGATTGAAGTACCTCGCTAATCGTCGGAAGAAATCTTCCCCTGACCAGCAGAACTACATCATCCGCTTATGCCACAATCTTCATACCCTCACTCTTAAATCTCCTCAAAATAAAATTGACCGTTAGTAACTACAACAGGGACGATAAACACACCCTAACCTCTCTCCACCTCCTAGGTATGTATCTCCTCAGGAGACACGCTCTAAACACTTTCGTCAACAGTAAAAAAATGATCCGCGACGTTTTGCAGCATAGTAGGGATAATTCCATCTGGACCCAGGGACTTACAGGCCTCTAATGTATTAACCGCCCATGCTTCTTTATCCGTCGTTAGCATCTCCTCAACTATCTCTCGTTCTCTATCGATCGATCATAGGTCGACCGATGTTGAATGAGCGTCAATCACATTCACACTGCCGGGAAAGTGTGTCTCCATAAGTAGATCCAGGATCTCCGAGCAAGACTCTGTCCACTCTTGTGTTCCCCTTTATACTTACTGAAGCACACTGTATAGCTCTCCCAATCGTCAGTCTTCACTGGCCTTCTCCCTATTAAGTCTCTCTAACCATAGACCTTTGAACACCCAGTTCTCTGGTCCACTATTTCGGCAATTCCCTTTTCCCTGAAAAGACTAATGGACATGCCGCCCCGTAACTCCCCATAAGAGTGTTAGTGAGTTTCCCCATCAGAGCTCTTACACTCCCCCACTGATATATCCCCTATGCCATACATAGTAGTCTCCCTAAAAGTTGCTCAATTCGTTCTGCGCGGGTTTCTAGAGGGTTTCCTACTAGATCTGGTATAGTCCTGCTGTGGTCTGAAAACGAGTATTCACTCGCAACCTTTCATCCCCTTACAAAATCATAACCCCTATTCGTCAAAGTAATATCTATAACTGCTTCTCTATCCATAGTTCTAAATGTCGGCATACTGCCCTTATCACAATATAGAGATAGTTAGTAGTTATGAAATCAAAAGTTTTCTCACCTCTTTCATTTATGCCACTACTTCCCCACTGACTGTGATGTGCGTTGGCGTTACATCCAAGTACGACATCAAACTTCCTCCTTCTTGCGTACTCGACTAGCCTTCGAACGTCCATGCCTGGTGGATCTGCAGCCTCATAAGGCATATATACTAAGGCTAGTGTTAAAGCTGGTTGACCTTTAGTCTCTCTCCCAACGACAGTTATGTCACCTGTGCTAAAAGAGGACATTAAAACAAAGTTAAATTTTTCTTAGCAACTATGCAACTATGCATGTTCTAACCTTATCATCCGTGGACGTGACGAACAGCATATAGTCCTTTATTCCTAATCCGGAACCTTGTTTTTGTTGATCCAAGGCTCTTGTTTGAGGGCCATGAAGTTGCTCCACTGTAGCGCAGATTTATTTGCACCACTTGCAGCTTCTTTGGACCTGTCAGACCTAGGGAACCTAAACCGTACAGTTCCAAGACCAAATCTGATAATCCCCTTTGCCGCTTCAAATTTACCAAGGGATTCTCTATCCACTGCGAATCTAAGATCCCTTCCAGCATTCTCCTTACAGACCAGCGAAGTCACCAGATCCTCCCAAAAAAGGATTATCAGACCAAAAGGATTATCAGACCAAATCTGATAATCCCCTTTGCCGCTTCAAATTTACCAAGGGATTCTCTATCCACTGCGAATCTAAGATCCCTTCCAGCATTCTCCTTACAGACCAGCGAAGTCACCAGTTTCCATTGGTCTATTTTGAGATCCTCATCCTGGTTGACCAACACTGTCAGTATAGTTTCTACCAATCCAACTGGTGGTCGAACCCACACTGTCACTATTGGACTCAGTGGAAGCTTAGAAGTCCGTATTAATTCCAGACTAGCCCCTGGAAAAAGGTCGCTACAGCCTTTAACTGAGGTTTTTAGAAACTCGAATGAGTTCTTATTGCCGCAGTTGACCACCTTAACGCCCTTTGACCAGTCGGCTTCATTGAAGCAAACGTTCTCAGGCTTGCCCCGAAAGGCTGCTATCCGGTCAATAAGCCTTCCTTCTATCAGCTGCCATCCATCCATGTTGATCCTGCCATCAGGGTTAGCCCGTTCAATGACGGCTGCCAGAATGCCTTCCTGGCTCAAAGACCTTTTAGGATTCTTTGAAGTGGAGTGCTGATCATCTCCAGACCGTGCTCTCTTGGTTATCTCCTTTTTTGGGAGGATCCCAAGTGATCCAGATGGAGCATCACCAACCCTCTTCTTCTTAAATACAGACAAAGGCTTGCCAGTGTTAACAGCTCGTTCCAAAGGCTTGAGCGTTTTTTCCGGCAAGCTAATGCCTGGGGCGTTTCCATCAGTGACCACCACAGCCGTCTCTGCACTCTTACCAGGGTCTTTAGATCCGGCTGGGATGTTCATTGCTGGGACCATGGAGAGGGAAATGCCAAGGACAGCACTGGTGCGGCCCTCTGCCTATGCTTCCTCACCAAATGCCTCTCTCTGGCAGTAAACTGTTTTGGGTCCATCTTGGCTATTTTATACTAAAAGGACAAAGATGTCCTCGTATCATTCCTCGCCTTCTCCTCTTTCGTTCGGCTTTTACCGTCCCGTGGTAACTCTGCGGATGTTACCACTGCGTCTTGCCGAATAATGTTGGTCATCCGATCTCCTGATCCTGGGGGATTACCCTTAGAGTCAGCCCTCTCAGACGTTGGTAGATCAACCACTGAGCTCGAGGTAGGATCAGATATCATAGTGATATCTAAATCCTCTTTCTAACTCAATGTTAGATCATCCAATTTCTGAGTGTTGCTACCCTCAAAGGATTCTGCTTATAGTCCTAGGAGATCGTCCAATTGGATCTGTGTCCGTAACTGCCTTTACTGGTCCATAATAACTTTATAGATGTCCGTAGGGGCAGCGTCAAGACCCTGATCCGAATAAATATGTTGTTCTTTTTGTATTTTTTCTATGTTCTCTTCAATTTTGTTCTCACGAGTAGGCAAGTAAAGGGTTGACGATCGCGCGGAGTGACGGCGTACGTGGATTAGGCAACTATCATTACAACTGGCCCGTGCTCTAGCGCCGGAGGGGAGCTGTTAGCGACTAGTTTCTTTACCCACTAGCTAGCCATACAGGTCCTCGGCACTGCTACCAACCACCTTGACCTTAAAAGTGTCCCCCAGTTTATTTGGTCCACGAGAACCCAGAGGATTCTAAGGCTATGTATATTGTACGGCATCGGAGCGATCCAGTTTTGGGGCCCTCATCTAAGTGCCTGGCACCGTCTGACCCGCTCAGACCACCTACCCTACACTAAGCACACACCCTCAACTTGGTTTTTACATTGAAGTTTTTAAAAACTAATGATCATGAAATAAAAAAATTGCATAACTGCATAGATATATATATACATTGTTGAGGATCTGTCAACAGATAAGGGTATTGTCCCAGAGTTGATGACTGATTCTGTGGCCGGTATGTTTGTTGGTTTATGGATGGTTTGATTTTCATGATATTATGTGGTTTTGTTGCCTATGGTCCCGGATTTTGTGCTTTGCGGTTTGGTTTTTGATTTTTATTTATTTATTTATTTATTTATTTATTTATTTATTATTTCTGTTATTACAATACAACAAGAACAAGTCTTATATTAAAGTATTGCTTAGTTATTTGGCATAATTATAGATATGTAAATATTATCGTAAATTTAAACACTAATAATAATTATTAAAAAAAAATAAAAAATAATAATAAAAAAAAAATAACAATAAAATAATAATAATAATAATAGCTAACAATTTTAATTTAACTTATTTATAACTAACAAAGGGCAAAAGTGCTTGTTTAGAAGGTAAAATAATTACGAAAAGTGCCTAAATATGGCAGATTTGAAATGGCTTGCATTGCTAATAGTTTGTGTTTGAGGGAGTAATTGGCTCCAAAGACGAATTGAATTAATAAAAAAGTGTTGCTCAGATATCGCTTTTGTATATTTAATGTTATTTATCTTGTTACCTCTATTCGACCTTGAGAATGTTATTTTTTTATAGAGATATGGTGGTTGTCGGTTGTATATTATTTTATGCAAGAAGATAAGAGTTCGGCACTTTAATAAATTATCAAAGGTGACATTATAAATTTTATATGCAAATCGAGAAATGCTTTCGTATCTTCTAACACCAAAAATATATCTTGCAATGTTGTTATATGTTACATTCAGCCTTCGTCTACATTTAGCATTACAACTAGCAAATAGCTCACAACCATACATTAGAGTTGGCAGTAAATACGTTTTGGCAAGTAGCATTCGGATGTGTGTCGGTGTAAAATGTTGCGACATCCATAGGTTTCTTAACATAGAAAAAGTTTTTCCACAGTTTATTTTAATATGATCTGACCAATTAAGTTCATTATTAAAAGTTACACCAAGATTTTTTGCAGTGTCTACATAGTTTATAGTTGTGTTATTAATCTGTATTGGCGGAAGATACGTTGTAAGGTGTCTTGATGATTTAATCACTAAAGCAACAGATTTCCGTGGGTTTAAACTCAAGCCATTTGCAGATGCCCATAAATAAATTTGATGTAGATCTTGGTTTACTAGTTGTACACAATTAGATGCGTCTGAAACATTACAACTTATATACAGTTGTACATCATCAGCATACATTTGTATTTGACAATGTTTTATTTGCAAAGGTAGATCGTTAGCGTATATAGAGTATAACAGTGGCCCAAGTATCGATCCTTGGGGAACTCCTCTTGGCATCATACAACTTCTGGAGACAGTTTTTTTGTAGTATACGCTTTGACTTCTATCACTTAGGTATGAGGATAAGAGTTTTAATGCTGTTGACGAGAAATTGCACATTTGTTTCAGCTTAAGGCAAAGAATGGAATGGTGCACAGTATCAAATGCTTTCGAATGGTCAAGCAAAATAAGAAATGACATCATTTGGCGTTTATCAATATGGCACCTTATTTCTTCAGACACGTCAATTAGCGTGGTAAGGCAGCTATGTTTTGGCCTAAATCCAGATTGCCTTGCATTTAGTAACGAGTTAGAATGTAAGTAATTGCTTATTTGTGAGTGTATTAATTTTTCAAATACTTTTGACAGATAAGGCAAAATTGCAATAGGTCGATAACTTTTATCTGGTTTCGGTATTGGTACAATTTTGGCATGTTTCCAAACAGTTGGAAATGTAGATGTAGTTAAAATCGTGTTAAAAAAATGGGTGAAGTAAATTAGTGTATAAGGGAGTGTGAGCTTAATAAACTTAGGATGAATACCATCACAACCGACGGCATTAGATTTTATGCGAAGAAATGAGTCAAGTACATCTTCCTGCGTTAAGTGCGCAAAATTGAATTTAGGCATCTGATGTTGATTAGAGTAGACGTTGTTGTAAAAATTAATATTTATATTGGGGGTCGATATACCTGCGAACTCCTGGTTTAACTGGTTTACATCAATGTCATGTGCATTAGAGCGGTTGGGATTTATTATACACAATTTACGAATATCCCTCCATTTTTTCCATGAGTCAACGGACGTTTGGAACCTGTCTTGGTAAAACATAAACTTAGCCATTCTGATTTTTCTATTAACCAATGCCCTTGCATTTTTAAAGATGACATAAAGTTCTGGTGTTCTAAATCGTTTCCACCTTCCATATGCCTGGTTTCTGTCTTCAATTAAAGATTTTATTAAAGGTGTAAACCAAGGGTTATTATTACGTATAATTTTTGATTTTAAAGGCACGTATTTTTCAAAAAAGTATTTAAGCTTGCAATTTAAAAAATTTAATTGGTCATCAACAGAAGATGTGCAGTACACATAGTTCCAATTTGTTGAAAATAATTCAGTACTTAGACACTGACTGTCTATATTCTTGAAGTCTCTATATTCTCGTATTTGTGGTTCTGAGTTATTATGAGTTTTAAAATCATAAGTTATAAACAATAGATCATGCCGTGAGAACATAGATGCAGATAACTGGTCGAATAACAGAAGACGAGAGGTATTGTTAACAAAACAAAGATCAAGAAGGGTACTTGAAGTGGTCGTAAAATGAGTTGGTATTCTATTATTAACTAAAGTTAATCCAATAGAGCTCATGTCTTCTACAAGGCTGTTTTCTTCCAAAATATTTGAGTTAAAGTCACCTGTTAAGATTATATTTCTATATGCAAGAGTACATATGCTCAGATTTTCTAAGAAAGACTCCATATTAATACTTCTATGGGGTCTATATATAGTTCCAATTAATATGTTTTCACTGTTGTTGCAAATTTCTAGTAAAATAAATTCAATGTTCGCCCCAGCAGCATTTTTACTTTTCTCTTTGCAAGGAATATTTGATTTCACATATGCTGCAACACCACCACCGTTTGTTGATCTGTCTGATCGAAAAAGACGATAACCATTTAAATGGTACATACTGCTATCGACATTTGAGAAAAACCATGTTTCTGAGATGCAAATTATATCAATGTTGCTGTTTTCAAACACAATTCGAAATTCATCGAGTTTATTATTTAAGCTCTGAGCATTTATATGACAGATTTTTAATCCAGACACATTCTTTGAAAGAATTTTTATCATGTTAGTTAAATTTTCTCTAGAGCCAACCCTCGTATTACTAGGACTTAACATCATCATTATATAAGATAGTTTTCTCAACAATGCAAGCGTATAGGAAGTAATAAAGACGCACTAAACATTTTTCGTTATAGTAATAAAATCTAATAGAAGCAAATACATTTATATTGGTTTTAGTTATGAATTTTAAAAATAAGGGAATTACAAATAAGGGAATTACAAATAATACAATGTTAAACAGCAAATTTAATGTTTTATGTGATAAAATTAGTTTCCTGAGAAGTATGCGGTCGAAAAAACTGGTTTAATGTATTTAGTTCATCAATCCGTTTTGGTTCATCATTTTCGAAAGTTTTCACATAAACGATTCCACGATGAATAAACGCTGCAGATAGTGCCTTATCTTTTTTTAACCGATGTGCTCTAACAAAGATTCTATGATTATTAGGTGTAAGATTTTCATTAATATAAAATGGCGTTGAACTATTAAATCCAATTAAATTCAGACGAAGGCAGTCTTTATTTTCCCGAATATAATATTTCACAGCTTTAAGAACATAGTTTCTATCATAAGGACTGTTAAATTTAATGATTATTGCAGCATCTGGCGTACTATTTATTTTATTACTTATGTAGTTGTTGTTTTTGTTTATTTGTACACGGAAAATTTCTTTTACTTCAGGTGGATTAATTTTAATCGTCTCACAAATTAACCGATACATTTCGAAAAGATTTTCATTATTGCTACGCGGAATACCGTTAATACGTAGGTCATGTGCCACTATTGAATTTTCCTGCTTTTGCACAAATTTTTTAAAATATTCTATTTCCGTTTTCAATTCGGCATTATCATCAGTGTGTGCTATTAATTTGTCCGAGGCTGTATTTTTTATTTCCAGAACTGTTGTTTCAAGAGTTAAAACTCTTTCAGATAATTTGTTTAATTCACTCATTGTAATGTTTAGCCTTTTATCAATTTGACTTAAGAGACGATTCTCGCATTCTCGAAACATTGTTTGTATGGATGTTTTTAGTTGTTCACTTAACTTTTCGAATCGTTTATCCATTACTTGTAAGAGCCTAAAGGGCGAGTTTGTTTTATTTAAATAAAGAGAATCTTGGTCTTTACAAAGATTCACACTTGGTGTATTTGCCATATGAGTAGTTTCAACTACCTCTCTTAATCTTTTATGAGCGGGAGAGAAAGAATTATCCATAATTAACGAAACTGAATTCTGATTTTTTTTCTGTTGTTTGTTGCTTTTTTTATTTTTGTTGATACTTTTGCTTTGACTTCTAAGTTTTGTTTTGTACATTGAGATCTGTTGTTTTTATTTATAGGTATTTCGATTTTATTAAAATTAAAATTTCTGTTTTTTATTTAATTAAAAGAGTTTCAAAGAGTTTTGTGGCGTTTTTCTGTTTCTGTTTATTTTAACCACTTTGTTTGTTTTGTATTATTTATTTATTATTTTCACAATAAACAACATTGAGAGAAAAAAAATAAAAAATTAAGCGAATACACGTCTTCACGTCTTTATGTGTTGAATAGTTAATTTGTGATAGTTAATTTAATTTTTAAATAGATTTGACTGTTTATGTATTTCATTAAGGTATACATTTATGTTCTTTTTGTTTTTTGGTAAGTTTTCTGTTAGTCGAGAAACGTTAAGTTTTCAGTTAGGGTAAAATATTAAAAATTGGCAAGTAAGCTGAGTCAAGGACCGTATATATGTACATAAATATATACTTTGCAAATTAAATTGTTTTTCGTTTGTTTCCAATGGTTCTAGCTTAGTCCGTCCATATTTTAGAATATTTATTTAAAATCTTTTAAAATTCTTTTTTTTTAATTTCTTAGCAAACTTATTTTACTTTACCTTCATTGACGTATTTAGAAAGGCAAAACGCTAAGTAGGTATGGTAACCGGAGGATGATGATAATTGAAAGGTCGTATATTAATTTATTAATTATATTGTATCTTTAATATTAAAAAAAGTAGAAAGTAGACAAAAATAGTATTAACACGAGTAATAATTAAAAAGAGAATGAAACTAAGAAACTGTAAAATTCGTACATGCACTTGCAACTAACTGCATAAAGTTAACAAACGTATAAAGTTGACAACTGTTCATAAATCAGAGATGAAAATAGTGTATAATAGTAAGAATAATAAAAATAAAAAAATTAGTTTGACATATGCAGACTTTAAAAAAAGTTTATAACGCTGATAAATTGTATATAAAAACAGTCAGCTGATTGGATACGAGTACCTTATTAATCTATCTTGACAAAAATCGACCACGACTGCCTTGAGTCTTCCATTTTAATATTACGTGTGCTTTCTATTTTTTCATTTGTTTTGGTTTTGTATTGGAATATGTTTTTTTATAATAATTATTTTATACCATCTTTCTCTTATAGCCTTTTTACACTTTCTCACATCTTTCATCAAATCAGCAAGATGTTAACATCTTCCCAATTTAAAGACAGGTTTGTATGTCAACATTTTAAAACAACTTTTAAAGTACGGGAGATGTTACAAAAATGAAGCTCAGTTATCACATGAACAGAAATCATAAATATCAACAGATATTCAAGTTATGAATGTTCGGCCAGAAAATAAAGATTCAAATGCAAACACTGAACCTTTCGACGATAAATTATCTCCAAAGTATGCATCGGATTGCAAAAAAATATCAAGACCAAAACAGAAAGCCAAGACCTTAATGTGTATGTAGTGCTATAGGTATCATATCAACACGAAGTTATAATTTTAGTAAGTTCTATTTCAAAGTTATTTTTATATTTAACCAAAATTTTATAAGGCACAAAAACAAACACGTCACGTAAGAACCCACAGACGCATACATTTGGGACAAATGGTGAAATGTCCATTATGCCCAAAGGAATACTATCGTCAAGACAAGATAATGCGAGGCCATAATATTACCCGTAAAATATATTAAATTATTAATAGTTTTCGTAATTTATATGTGTATTTATATTATTTTATTTTAAGACTAAACATTTGATAGATTGTAAAACATGTGGTAAAAAAGTCTTTTGGGAGAATTTTGAAAGTCATAAAGCAAAGCATTTAAATCAACCTCTGTTGCAGTGCAGAATTTGTAGCAAAGAATTGCACATTCGTAAATCGTACATTATTCACTTTTATAATGCAAGAATAATCTTTTTATAATTTAAAATTTTGTAATGTGCATATGTGTGCGTTTTGGTTGCCAATGCAACCCCGAGATTAAAGTTTGGCCAGATTGTTGGCGGCGCTGGCATGCTGGCGTTTTGCTCCGGCTAGAGCTCGCCGTCTTGGGGTGGTTCTTGCCAACGTACTGGCAATGACACATTGCATACAAAAAATTCATACCAGCAAAGAAATGTAAAAAAAAGAAAAAAAGGAAGGGACCCGAATATGGACTTAACGCGAACTATTTCAAAACTACCATACCTGATGACACCATACACTTGCTGTGGTGTCCTTTTCTACACATCTTTTGGGGGGTTGGCAGATGTTATGCCAACAGATTTTACCCACCCACTGAAATCCCTGGGGATTTCACCATGATCCCCTGCAGCTAAATGTTGGGGACCCCTGACTTCACTTCCGTCAATACTCCATCATCATCCCATTATGCTTACCCTTTTTTAATTATTTCGCCATTAAAATAACTTAAAATTTTCTATTTAAAATTCATCACAAAATTATTTATTTATAAATTATATTTGAAGAAAAAAAAACAATTGTATTTATGTATATAATAAAACAGATGTATGTATAAATCATTAAACAAAATACAAAAATTTTTTTAACTAAATTTAATGAAATAAATGAAAATTACAGCAAGTTTAAAAGTTATAATAAAATTTAGGTAATAACTTTCAAAACTAAAATTTCAACAAATAAAGGATTTACAACATAAACTTAAATTTTACTCTCCCTTTTTAAACTGCCTAGCGTTTTGTCCTAGTCTAATTTATTTTCTTTATGTTTTAACAAAACTTTAAAATATTTTTAATTTTCTTATTGTTTAATTATTTTTTTTTTCTTTTTATTTTAAGGAAAACTGAACTTGATTTGTAGTCAAATACCCTATATCGAAATAACCCTAGTTGTGAGCTCACCCTTTAGGCTTAACGCGCACCCTCTACCAAATCCTCTAGAGGGGATTATAAAAACATAAACGTAAGTTTTCCCTAACAATTTATTAATTATTAAAGAAAACTATAAATATTTTTATTTATTTCATAAAAATGTATGAGTCCAAAAGTTCGTACAGTCTATGGTCAGAATACCTGTACCAGTCAAGGCAGATATGGAACCACTGGAGAAACGGATTGGGTGTGACTGGTGACCAGATGGCTGGGGATTTCGGCTCCCTGTACAGCTTACAAAGGCAATCAATATGGTGACAGCTTCAGAGGACAATGGCTTGAATTATGATGACAGCTTCAGAAGATGACGACTTTATATATGTGTTCTTCTAAATGTTATGTGTGTTGGTTTAATTTTATTTAAGTGTGTTTTGTTTTATTTTAATTTAATGTCTTTTAGTTTAAGGTTTTATACATAATTTTATGGTGTTGTTTTAATTATATTTAAGAGTTCTTTAATTTAATATAATGTTTTTATTTTATTTCTTAAAGTTTTTTTTCTTTTATTTAATTTAAGGTTTTTTTTTTTATTTATATATTTTAACGTTCTTTTTTTATATTTTAATAAAAATTACTTATAAAAAAATTACAACAAAACTTTTCGCACACAACACTATCTTTTCATCTCAATATCTAAAAACAGAATCATCATCATGGCTCCTTTTTCTCTATATCTAAGGCCATCTTTACTTCGCGCCACCAAATTCCAACGTCTTCCACTATCACCATTTTATCTATCAATTTTGTATGTTTTCATTATATTTATCAAAGGTAAACATATACAAATGAAAACAATGAACATATGTTTGTTTCGCTTCTTAATTTGAAGTTGCCACTTTATTTAATTGACAATCTAAAATACTGCCTTACCACCAGGTGCACACGACAAACCCAACCACTCCTGGAGTCCATCAGTGGATCCAGGATGGGAGGGAAAAGAATTGCACTAAACGTTTAAAAAGGGGAATTATGTATACGTAAAGTGACGTGAACCCAAAAAAAATTAAATAATATATTCCTGAGCAAAAATCAATCAGCGATAGTAACAGTGAAATGCAAAAAAAAAAAAATTATAAAACCGAAATTAAAAAAAAATTAAATTAAATATTAAAAATTAGCAAATAGTATTACTAGTAATAATTTTTCTAAAATTAATTGTAAAATTAAAATATGATAAGCCCAAAAAAAATTAATTACAAAAATACCAAATTCAAATAAAAAAACTTAGTTGTAATAAAATACTTCAAAGTGTTAACTGCCTAATATTCGCTACCTATTACCTTTCAGAAATTTCCAATATAAAACTCCAAATTTATAAATATCTAATGATTTTTCTTTCTTTTCTATCCTATTTTCAGATTCACGGTTCCTACAAACTAAATGTTGCAACTATAAACATTGGTAAGTAAATTATATTATCAAATATACTAATAATAAAAAACACAATTTTTCCTTCAATGGATAAATATAGCAAGAATTCGACTTGCTTAATAAAAACAAAAAATTTTTAAATAAAAACTTAAATAACAAAATGTAGGGACTAAAACCACCAAAAATCTTAAGCCAATGCTTAAATTTTTGGCGTGAAGAACCCCCTGACATAAAAAAACAAAATTTTAGCCTCTATTTAAAATAAATAACTATTATTTTTCCTAAAGCAATCTAAAAGGGTAATGCTAATATTACATAGCTTAACATTCATACTTCTCCTTTTAAAAAGTTTATAAAAAAAACAAAAAAAAAATTAATATTAATTAATTAATAAACCATTCATTACGTAGATAAAAAAAAATAATTAAACTTTATTTTCTTTTTTCAAAGGATCAAAAATCCAACGACTGCTGTGCAGATTCATCATGACGTGTGGGTCACAATAAAAATGTAAGTAATACATATACTAATTTAGACAAAATTCAATACTCATAACAATTTTCCATCTTTTCAGATTATACTTAAGCTTTTAAAATATTCCATTCAGTCTAACCCTAGTCATTAGAAAAGTTAAAAAAAATAAAGTAATAGAATTTTAGTTTTAGCAAATAAAACAATGTCCACGAGACATGAATTGAGTACAATTTGTGTAAATTAATTTTTTGACTGAGTTAATTGACACCTCATTAGAATTCCCTATTATGAGTCAGCCCCGTATTTCATCATGAAATGCTTGTTGGGTAATCGTTGTCCGCTCCTAGTACTCAATATAAAAGAATTTACGACTCCATACTAGGTGACTAACGAGTCTTAGCTCTTAATGGCATAGTTCCCCAGAGCGCTATAAAAGACTTGCACTATTGGCATGGTGACCGTCACAATACGTGATGTTTTCGCATAGAGTGTCTAGTTGAGCCAGACGACGAACTACTCCTTTTACGGGATTTTCTAATGAAATGTTCAGTAACTCTTTCAAAAGAAAACACAATTATCCTTAGCACTAAGACTCAAAAAAAACTATATAAAATACGAAATGTGTAGTTATTTGTGCTAACTGTAGAAGTAGAGTAGAACTATTTACTTATACTCGCGTTTAAAAATAAAAAAACTTTATTCAACTTTCTAAGATGCTACGTGAATAGAAACGTTGGGACTAAGACCACCAAAGATATTAAAGCTATTGCTTTAAATCTTTGGCGTGAAATACCCCCAACGATTTCCCCTGAAGGTCTTCTACCTCATACAAGCTATTTCCTACGAGACGTACAATTCTACATTTCAAAAATTTTCTAGCTAATTTAGCATTAAATTGGTTTTTAAAATCGCTCTGCTGAAAATTGCGTCGGTAAACCTCTTGTCCAGGTATGAACTTAATCTGACGACAACGTGTGTTATACGATTTTTCACCACGTTGATAGGCTTTATGTAGATTCTCTCTTATTTTGTGCCTTATTATATCCAATTTTTCAGAATTCGTAACAATATTTACGTCTTTAGTTTTCTAGCAAGCTTATAAACGCTACCATGACCAAACATATTCATCCCAAAAAGAGCGAAGTAGGGAGTGACACCAATCGACGTTTGCACTGAAGATCGCAGCGATGACTCGACTTCAGACAAATATTTGTCCCATTCAGTATGGTCTTCCTGTAAATACGATCTTATCGCTGATAAAATCGATTGGTTCACTCGCTCTGACGCGTTAGCTTGCGGTGAATATATAGCAGTTTTAATATGCTTAATGCCAAAATTAGTTACCAAATCTTTAAAATCTTTGCTCAGAAACTGTTTGCCATTATCCGAAACAATGGTCTCTGGAGTACCAAACTTATGAAAAACTGCAGCTACTAGAAACTTAACAACGTTTTTCGTGCTCGCTTTTGGCATTGCCTTTAGCAACACAAATTTTGTTAGGTGGTCTAAAACTATAAATATATAGCAATTTCCTTGCTTAGAACTAGTGTATGGACCCAAAAAGTCCACAAAAATTCGTTGAAGTGGCCGTTCGGTTTCAGTTTCGGCTCCCATAGGTGGCCTTAAAGTACAATTAGCAGGTTTTGCTTCTCTGCAAACTTGGCAATTTGCTACAAACGAACGAATTTGAGTGTTTTGATGCGGCCAATAAAAATACTTTTTAACACGGCGTAAAGTTTTTCCAAACCCTCCATGCGACGATTGAGGGGGATTGTGACATTTTACGATAATGTCTGACGTTAGTTCGAGTGGAACCCAAAGTTTCCACGAAAAATCTTCATTAATAGGTACACCATCATACGGCTTGATACGTTTGTAGACTAGATTGTCTATTACCTTAATGTCTGGCAGGTTTTCGGCGTTCTCTTGGACTTTTGCTACTAACTCCAGGTAATCATTCGTTTTAAACGCATCTGAATCCAAATTTATAAAATTATTTACATTTGCAGAAATTTCCTCCATATCATAACGTGAAAGAGTGTCGGGAACTATATTTTTCGAGCCTGGTCTATGTTCAACGTTGAATGCAAACGATTGTAAATGTAAGCTCCAACGAGCCAGACGACCACTTAGGTCCTTATGTGACATTAGCCATTTTAGACTACTGTGATCAGTAATCACGGTAAATGGCATAAGTTCAATATAAGGCCTAAACTTTTTAATGGCCATTACGACAGCCAGACATTCTCTCTCTGTGACCGAATAATTTCGCTGAGCCGACGTTAATTTATGCGAAAAAAAAGCAATCGGGTGCTCGCCATCAATTTCATCCTTTTGAAATAATACAGCCCCGATACCTATATCCGATGCATCGCACTGCACGTAAAAATGTCGATCAAAATTTGGATGCGTAACAACTGGAGCTGTAGTAAGGGCTGTTTTCAGCTTATCAAAGGCTTCTTTTGCGTCCTCAGGGAAACTAAACGTTTTAACTTTTTTAAGGGTGTTAAAAGTTGGAGTTGAAATCGTAGCGTAATCTGGTATGAAGCGCCTATACCATCCAGTAGCGCCCATAAAACTTCTAACCTGCTTAGCGGTTCTCGGGTATGTATATTTTAAAATTGTATTTACCTTTTCGGGGTCAGGTTTTAATTCTCCACCTCCTACTATATACCCTAGATAACGGAGTTCTTTAAAGCAAAACTTCGACTTCACTACATTTATGGTCAAACCAGCTGACACCAAACAATCGGATACCTGCAACAGCAACTCCAGATGGGTTTCAAAGTCTGGTGATACAATCAAAAGATCATCCAGATAGACAAAAACTCTATCACGAAGTGCTGAAGGGATCACTTTATCCATCAAGCGGCATAACCTTTGAGCTGCATTACACAAGCCAAAAGGCATGACCTTGAAATGATAAAGCGGTCTCCCCGGCACCGTGAATGCAGTTTTTTCTCTACTGGATGCATCTAATGGTATCTGCCAGAACGCATCTTTCAAATCAACGCTTGAAATGAAATATGTATCCCCCAACCGGCTGAGAAGACCTTCAATGTGCGGCAGAGGATAGGCGTCCTTGATCGTGAGGGCATTGAGTTTACGAGCGTCCAGACACAGACGATTCTTCTCACCCTTGCGGACGAGAGTAACTGGATGACTCCAAGGGCTCTCGCTTTGCTCAATGACCCCAAGGTCAAGCATCCTATCGAGCTCTGCGAACATTAACTTCTGCACAGCTGGCGAGACGGGATAATGTTTATCTTTCACTGGAGTTGCGTCACGGGTATCAATTGTGTGCGTTTCGAGCTGAGTACGACCAAGACCTTTCCTGGTGTAGCAAGGAAATTTTGCAATAATTCGCTCCAAACGAACGCGCTGATCTGGTGTTAAAATATGAGTTTTTACCCGATCCACTTCAACTTCAGTTTCCGGACATAAGTTAACATCGTTCGTTGTTAAACTACAAACACTCGAAAACAAACCAAACTTACGCATAAAATCTACGCCTAAAAACAGTGGTCTACTCAATGTAGGGACCAAATAAAAAGTAATTTCATCCGAAATCTTATTAAAACTAATTTTCGCCTTAACGCGACCGACGATTTTGTGCGGACTACCGTCAGCAGTCTTTATAAATGAGTAAAAATTTAAAATTTCGAGACCCGCTTTGTCCACAAATTCCAGACAATCTTTGCCTAAACATGTGACAGTAGCTCCACTGTCTAACAAACCTTCGATACTACACTCGTTTATAGCTATTTTCACATAAAAACGGGAATCTTCGCCCTCATAAAGCGATGCTGACATTATTTCCCTTATTATCATTTTTCTCCATTTATACCTTTCCCTAGCTTTCCTAATTCTACTCGAAATTTTTCCGAAAATTCTAATTTTAGCCTCACTGTATTCCTTCACACGCTGGTAAAGAGGTTTTATAGTACGAACCGATGGCTTCTCTACTTCAATATGTCTTTTCTCAGTATTAACTAAAATCTTTATTGGCCTATCTGGTTCGACGCAATTAGTTGATTTGGCTAACGGGATCACGTTTGTGTTGAACGAGTCTCCCCCGTTTGAGGCTTGTTCAGTGGCTGGTTTCCCTGACACTTAGGGCATTTTGGGGTAACAACGTTATCTCGTCCACATCTAAAACAGAAAATTCTACGGTGTGGCGAGGGACAGTCCATAAAGCTATGGCCTATTTGCTTGCAGTTCCAGCAGGTGTAACGGCTACTGGATGATATGGCCTCAACATCCAAACTTTGTTCAGGTACCTCCACTTCTTCAAAACCAATTTCATGTACGCGTGGCACTATTGGACGTTGCTGGTATTGTGGTCTTTGACTAGCTAATAAATTTTCAGCTCTTTTAGCCTGTTGACAAAAATCGTTCAAGCCTTCAATTCGTACTGAAAACAATAAATGCGATAATGACGGCTTCAAATTAGCCCTCATTATCTCTACGAGATCCCTTTCAGTATAAGGCGACCTTTGTTGATTTCTTAGCCTCAGGACAGCATTATAAAAATCTTCAAACGATTCTTGAGGCAGTTGGCGACGATCCATAATTTTCTTTTGCAGCTGAAACTCACTCTCAGAACGTCTATACTGCGTGAGAAAAGCTCGCTCTAAATCTTCCCAGGTTTGTATTGGATTTAATTTTCTTAAATTCCAGTACCAATCTAAAGCCTGGCCCTCCAACAATAGATGAAAACTGCGTTTAATATCATTAAACGTGCAGTTGTTGTCTTGGCGTAGCACATCGACACGAAAGATAAAATCTTCAGCACTCATAGACTTCGTAGAACCATCAAACTTAATACCCCACTTCGACAAATCTACCTTACGTGAAACAGGGTAGGCAAACTCTGGTGGTATATTTGGTGCTGGTACGGATTGTGCTGCAAAAAGAGGTACTTGCTGTTGTTGTAACGGTTGTTGTGGTGGCATACTATACGCTGGTCTTGATGCTTGCTGATACGTTAACGGCTGCTGGACATTTAGAAAAGGTAAGTTTAACATATTTTGTTGTTGTAAATTTCTATCTAACAAATTTTGTTGCCCTCCAGGTAATTGTTGTGAACTCGATATAAATTCTGGTGGTGAGGTTACAATCTGTGGAACGTTACAACTTACGGCTCGTGCTATCTCTTGCTGCATTGAAACACGAAGTTCATGCATTTGCCTATCTAATTCACCTCGGAAGGCATTCATCACGTTAACACCCTCTCCAACGTTATTGCTCGGTTGTGTAACTTGAGTAGGCGGCCGACTATTACGATATTCTTGCTGAACATTCCTCGCAGTAATGCTGCTATAATCCGGTGAAGTTACTGTGTTCATAGACATACCACTTTCATTTAAAAATCCAGTGCGATCATTAGCCAGAGACATAAAATGTTGTACGGCTGGTGTAACGTTTGACGTAGTAGTGGTAACGGTTGCAATATTGTTACTAGCTATAGAAAACGTTGGACCTGCGGTGGAAACTGAAGTTCCTACGATTGTGCGTGGTACATTCTCCATATCAGGGTTACTATTAAATTCGGTACCGTTGACAAAAAGTTGATTTCTAGCAGAACGCGTTAAAACCATTACTAGCTAAAAGCTAAAAAAAATTGAAATTTACCTTGAGAACGTTGCAAAACGAGATAAAAATCGAAAATTACTAACGAAAATAATCAAAAACACCTTTTTGTGAAAAAGTATTAAACTGCGAATATAAATATTAAAAAAAATTATAAAAAGGTAAATAAAAACGATAAAAAAAAAAAATAATTTGGTTCAAATATAATTCACTTTTTCTAAAATAAAATTTATAATATATATTCATTCAGGCTGATAATGGGGTTTTCAGATGACAGCGATTGACGGAGTAGACAACTGTACACATACGTAAGTATATGCATACAGATTAAAAATGTGTAGAAAAAGACACTTACATTCATTATTTTATCTCTAATTCACAGGTTTCACAAGTGTAAGGCGTATAACTGGAAACTAATTTGAGTCAACTACGAAATAATTTGGATGTGACGCAACTAAACGTCTGGTAATAAAACCACATAACGTTCAGGACGAATCACTAACCAAATCTATTCGGAGTTGGTAAAACTAGCAAAAAAAAACTATAAATATTTAAGTAAAATTTAATGAAAAACTAAATATGAAGCAATGAAAACTCCAGGCATTAATATCCAAAAAAGCCAGTCTTCATATGAAAAACTAAAAATTAAAAACAAAATAAAATCATCCCCCATCTCAAAATGTCGCAACGCGAAAGTGACTATAAGTCGCTACCTTTCGGGACTTACAAAATCAGGTAAGGGCATATGCAAAAAAAACTATTGTTATATTAACTAAAAACTTTCTATTTTAACAGATTTATTGCACACAAACTAATGTCGCAACGCGTCGAGGACTCTTAAAATAACTCGACTGGGACCTACATTAGCTGTAGGCTATGCAGCTGATAAAATAAAAACGAAAAAAAACTGGTAAACTAATCCATATTCGGGCCCCACGTTGGGCGCCATTTTGTAATGTGCATATGTGTGCGTTTTGGTTGCCAATGCAACCCCGAGATTAAAGTTTGGCCAGATTGTTGGCGGCGCTGGCATGCTGGCGTTTTGCTCCGGCTAGAGCTCGCCGTCTTGGGGTGGTTCTTGCCAACGTACTGGCAATGACACATTGCATACAAAAAATTCATACCAGCAAAGAAATGTAAAAAAAAGAAAAAAAGGAAGGGACCCGAATATGGACTTAACGCGAACTATTTCAAAACTACCATACCTGATGACACCATACACTTGCTGTGGTGTCCTTTTCTACACATCTTTTGGGGGGTTGGCAGATGTTATGCCAACAGCTTTTACCCACCCACTGAAATCCCTGGGGATTTCACCATGATCCCCTGCAGCTAAATGTTGGGGACCCCTGACTTCACTTCCGTCAATACTCCATCATCATCCCATTATGCTTACCCTTTTTTAATTATTTCGCCATTAAAATAACTTAAAATTTTCTATTTAAAATTCATCACAAAATTATTTATTTATAAATTATATTTGAAGAAAAAAAAAACAATTGTATTTATGTATATAATAAAACAGATGTATGTATAAATCATTAAACAAAATACAAAAATTTTTTTAACTAAATTTAATGAAATAAATGAAAATTACAGCAAGTTTAAAAGTTATAATAAAATTTAGGTAATAACTTTCAAAACTAAAATTTCAACAAATAAAAGATTTACAACATAAACTTAAATTTTACTCTCCCTTTTTAAACTGCCTAGCGTTTTGTCCTAGTCTAATTTATTTTCTTTATGTTTTAACAAAACTTTAAAATATTTTTAATTTTCTTATTGTTTAATTATTTTTTTTTTCTTTTTATTTTAAGGAAAACTGAACTTGATTTGTAGGCAAATACCCTATATCGAAATAACCCTAGTTGTGAGCTCACCCTTTAGGCTTAACGCGCACCCTCTACCAAATCCTCTAGAGGGGATTATAAAAACACAAACGTAAGTTTTCCCTAACAATTTATTAATTATTAAAGAAAACTATAAATATTTTTATTTATTTCATAAAAATGTATGAGTCCAAAAGTTCGTACAGTCTATGGTCAGAATACCTGTACCAGTCAAGGCAGATATGGAACCACTGGAGAAACGGATTGGGTGTGGCTGGTGACCAGATGGCTGAGGATTTCGGCTCCCTGTACAGCTTACAAAGGCAATCAATATGGTGACAGCTTCAGAGGACAATGGCTTGAATTATGATGACAGCTTCAGAAGATGACGGCTTTATATATGTGTTCTTCTAAATGTTATGTGTGTTGGTTTAATTTTATTTAAGTGTGTTTTATTTTAATTTAAGGTTTTATACATAATTTTATGGTGTTGTTTTAATTATATTTAAGAGTTCTTTAATTTAATATAATGCTTTTATTTTATTTTTTAAAGTTTTTTTTCTTTTATTTAATTTAAGGTTTTTTTTTTTTATTTATATATTTTAACGTTCTTTTTTTATATTTTAATAAAAATTACTTATAAAAAAATTACAACAAAACTTTTCGCACACAACACTATCTTTTCATCTCAATATCCAAAAACAGAATCATCATCATGGCTCCTTTTTCTCTATATCTAAGGCCATCTTTACTTCGCGCCACCAAATTCCAACGTCTTCCACTGTCACCATTTTATCTATCAATTTTGTATGTTTTCATTGTATTTATCAAAGGTAAACATATAAAAATGAAAACAATGAACATATGTTTGTTTCGCTTCTTAATTTGAAGTTGCCACTTTATTTAATTGACAATCTAAAATACTGCCTTACCACCAGGTGCACACGACAAACCCAACCACTCCTGGAGTCAATCAGTGGATCCAGGATGGGAGGAAAAAGAATTGCACTAAACGTTTAAAAAGGTGAATTATGTATACGTAAAGTGACGTGAACCCAAAAAAAATTAAATAATATATTCCTGAGCAAAAATCAATCAGCGATAGTAACAGTGAAATGCAAAAAAAAAAATTATAAAACCGAAATTAAAAAAAAATTAAATTAAATATTAAAAATTAACAAATAGTATTACTAGTAATAATTTTTCTAAAATTAATTGTAAAATTAAAATATGATAAGCCCAAAAAAAATTAATTACAAAAATACCAAATTCAAATAAAAAAACTTAGTTGTAATAAAATACTTCAAAGTGTTAACTGCCTAATATTCGCTACCTATTAACTTTCAGAAATTTCCAATATAAAACTCCAAATTTATAAATATCTAATGATTTTTCTTTCTTTTCTATCCTATTTTCAGATTCACGGTTCCTACAAACTAAATGTTGCAACTATAAACATTGGTAAGTAAATTATATTATCAAATATACTAATAATAAAAAACACAATTTTTCCTTCAATGGATAAATATAGCAAGAATTCGACTTGCTTAATAAAAACAAAAAATTTTTAAATAAAAACTTAAATAACAAAATGTAGGGACTAAAACCACCAAAAATCTTAAGCCAATGCTTAAATTTTTGGCGTGAAGAACCCCCTGACATAAAAAAACAAAATTTTAGCCTCTATTTAAAATAAATAACTATTATTTTTCCTAAAGCAATCTAAAAGGGTAATGCTAATATTACATAGCTTAACATTCATACTTCTCCTTTTAAAAAGTTTATAAAAAAAACAAAAAAAAAATTAATATTAATTAATTAATAAACCATTCATTACGTAGATAAAAAAAAATAATTAAACTTTATTTTCTTTTTTCAAAGGATCAAAAATCCAACGACTGCTGTGCAGATTCATCATGACGTGTGGGTCACAATAAAAATCTAAGTAATACATATACTAATTTAGACAAAATTCAATACTCATAACAATTTTCCATCTTTTCAGATTATACTTAAGCTTTTAAAATATTCCATTCAGTCTAACCCTAGTCATTAGAAAAGTTAAAAAAAAAACAAGTAAAAGCGCTATATTCGGCCGTGCCGAATCTTATATACCCTTCACAACGTGTAGTCATGCAATAACAGTAAATTCACGTATGTATGTTAAAAAAAACAAAAAAATAAAAAAGAAATTTAAAAAAAAAAATTTAAAAAAAAAATTAAAAAAAAAAATTATTATATACATATATAATATATATAAAACAAAAAAAAATAAAAAAAAATTAAAAAAAAAATAATTAAAAAAAAATAATAAAAATATATATAATATATTAAATAAAAAATAAAAAAAAAATAAAAAAAAAATTAAAAAAAAATTTTAAAAAAATTAAAAAAAAATTTTTTTGGCTCAGCTGGGATTCGATGCCACGTTTTCCCTAACCAGTATACACGTTTGTATGTATGTATGTTGTTGTTGTAATGTTGTTTTTGTGAAAAGAAAATCGAGGTGGTCGTGGGTTTTTGCTCATATCTCAGTTGTTTATGTACCGATGTTTCTGATTTTCAATACCAATCTACTCCCGAATATTTCTGATATTTTAATACCTAACCCGGGTCCAACCTATGTCGGGGGGCTTCAAAAAGTTGATTTCAACATACACACGGACAGACGGACAGACTGACAGGGCTTAATCGACTTCCCTATTCATAAGCTTTCAGAAAATATATACTTTATGGGGTCGGAAATGAAAATTGTAGAAATTTCACACGGAATGACAAACCTATATATACCCTTTTTCACTGTGTGAAGGGTATAATAAAGTAATAGAATTTTAGTTTTAGCAAATAAAACAATGTCCACGAGACATGAATTGAGTACAATTTGTGTAAATTAATTTTTTGACTGAGTTAATTGACACCTCATTAGAATTCCCTATTATGAGTCAGCCCCGTATTTCATCATGAAATGCTTGTTGGGTAATCGTTGTCCGCTCCTAGTACTCAATATAAAAGAATTTACGACTCCACACTAGGTGACTAACGAGTCTTAGCTGTTAATGGCATAGTTCCCCAGAGCGCTATAAAAGACTTGCACTATTGGCATGGTGACCGTCACAATACGTGATGTTTTCGCATAGAGTGTCTAGTTGAGCCAGACAACGAACTACTCCTTTTACGGGATTTTCTAATGAAATGTTCAGTAACTCTTTCAAAAGAAAACACAATTATCCTTAGCACTAAGACTCAAAAAAAACTATATAAAATACGAAATGTGTAGTTATTTGTGCTAACTGTAGAAGTAGAGTAGAACTATTTACTTATACTCGCGTTTAAAAATAAAAAAACTTTATTCAACTTTCTAAGATGCTACGTGAATAGAAACGTTGGGACTAAGACCACCAAAGATATTAAAGCTATTGCTTTAAATCTTTGGCGTGAAATACCCCCAACGATTTACCCTGAAGGTCTTCTACCTCATACAAGCTATTTCCTACGGGACGTACGATTCTACATTTCAAAAATTTTCTAGCTAATTTAGCATTAAATTGGTTTTTAAAATCGCTCTGCTGAAAATTGCGTCGGTAAACCTCTTGTCCAGGTATGAACTTAATCTGACGACAACGTGTGTTATACGATTTTTCACCACGTTGATAGGCTTTATGTAGATTCTCTCTTATTTTGTGCCTTATTATATCCAATTTTTCAGAATTCGTAACAATATTTACGTCGGGATCATCTAGGCTCTTTAGTTTTCTAGCAAGCTTATAAACGCTACCATGACCAAACATATTCATCCCAAAAAGAGCGAAGTAGGGAGTGACACCAATCGACGTTTGCACTGAAGATCGCAGCGATGACTCGACTTCAGACAAATATTTGTCCCATTCAGTATGGTCTTCCTGTAAATACGATCTTATCGCTGATAAAATCGATTGATTCACTCGCTCTGACGCGTTAGCTTGCGGTGAATATATAGCAGTTTTAATATGCTTAATGCCAAAATTAGTTACCAAATCTTTAAAATCTTTGCTCAGAAACTGTTTGCCATTATCCGAAACAATGGTCTCTGGAGTACCAAACTTTGAAAAACTTCAGCTACTAGAAACTTAACAACGTTTTTCGTGCTCGCTTTTGGCATTGCCTTTAGCAACACAAATTTTGTTAGGTGGTCTAAAACTATAAATATATAGCAATTTCCTTGCTTAGAACTAGTGTATGGACCCAAAAAGTCCACAAAAATTCGTTGAAGTGGCCGTTCGGTTTCAGTTTCGGCTCCCATAGGTGGCCTTAAAGTACAATTAGCAGGTTTTGCTTCTCTGCAAACTTTGAAATTTGCTACAAACGAACGAATTTGAGTGTTTTGATGCGGCCAATAAAAATACTCTTTAACACGGCGTAAAGTTTTTCCAAACCCTCCATGCGACGATTGAGGGGGATTGTGACATTTTACGATAATGTCTGACGTTAGTTCGAGTGGAACCCAAAGTTTCCACGAAAAATCTTCATTAATAGGTACACCATCATACGGCTTGATACGTTTGTAGACTAGATTGTCTATTACCTTAATGTCTGGCAGGTTTTCGGCGTTCTCTTGGACTTTTGCTACTAACTCCAGGTAATCATTCGTTTTAAACGCATCTGAATCCAAATTTATAAAATTATTTACATTTGCAGAAATTTCCTCCATATCATAACGTGAAAGAGTGTCGGGAACTATATTTTTCGAGCCTGGTCTATGTTCAACGTTGAATGCAAACGATTGTAAATGTAAGCTCCAACGAGCCAGACGACCACTTAGGTCCTTATGTGACATTAGCCATTTTAGACTACTGTGATCAGTAATCACGGTAAATGGCATAAGTTCAATATAAGGCCTAAACTTTTTAATGGCCATTACGACAGCCAGACATTCTCTCTCTGTAACCGAATAATTTCGCTGAGCCGACGTTAATTTATGCGAAAAAAAAGCAATCGGGTGCTCGCCATCAATTTCATCCTTATGAAATAATACAGCCCCGATACCTATATCCGATGCATCGCACTGCACGTAAAAATGTCGATCAAAATTTGGATGCGTAACAACTGGAGCTGTAGTAAGGGCTGTTTTCAGCTTATCAAAGGCTTCTTTTGCGTCCTCAGGGAAACTAAACGTTTTCCCTTTTTTAAGGGTGTTAAAAATTGGAGTTGAAATCGTAGCGTAATCTGGTATGAAGCGCCTATACCATCCAGTAGCGCCCATAAAACTTCTAACCTGCTTAGCGGTTCTCGGGTATGTATATTTTAAAATTGTATTTACCTTTTCGGGGTCAGGTTTTAATTCTCCACCTCCTACTATATACCCTAGATAACGGAGTTCTTTAAAGCAAAACTTCGACTTCACTACATTTATGGTCAAACCAGCTGACACCAAACAATCGGATACCTGCAACAGCAACTCCAGATGGGTTTCAAAGTCTGGTGATACAATCAAAAGATCATCCAGATAGACAAAAACTCTATCACGAAGTGCTGAAGGAATCACTTTATCCATCAAGCGGCATAACCTTTGAGCTGCATTACACAAGCCAAAAGGCATGACCTTGAAATGATAAAGCGGTCTCCCCGGCACCGTGAATGCAGTTTTTTCTCTACTGGATGCATCTAATGGTATCTGCCAGAACGCATCTTTCAAATCAACGCTTGAAATGAAATATGTATCCCCCAACCGGCTGAGAAGACCTTCAATGTGCGGCAGAGGATAGGCGTCCTTGATCGTGAGGGCATTGAGTTTACGAGCGTCCAGACACAGACGATTCTTCTCACCCTTGCGGACGAGAGTAACCGGATGACTCCAAGGGCTCTCGCTTTGCTCAATGACCCCAAGGTCAAGCATCCTATCGAGCTCTGCGAACATTAACTTCTGCACAGCTGGCGAGACGGGATAATGTTTATCTTTCACTAAAGTTGCGTCACGGGTATCAATTGTGTGCGTTTCGAGCTGAGTACGACCAAGACCTTTCCTGGTGTAGCAAGGAAATTTTGCAATAATTCGCTCCAAACGAACGCGCTGATCTGGTGTTAAAATATGAGTTTTTACCCGATCCACTTCAACTTCAGTTTCCGGACATAAGTTAACATCGTTCGTTGTTAAACTACAAACACTCGAAAACAAACCAAACTTACGCATAAAATCTACGCCTAAAAACAGTGGTCTACTCAATGTAGGGACCAAATAAAAAGTAATTTCATCCGAAATCTTATTAAAACTAATTTTCGCCTTAACGCGACCGACGATTTTGTGCGGACTACCGTCAGCAGTCTTTATAAATGAGTAAAAATTAAAAATTTCGAGACCCGCTTTGTCCACAAATTCCAAACAATCTTTGCCTAAACATGTGACAGTAGCTCCACTGTCTAACAAACCTTCGATACTACACTCGTTTATAGCTATTTTCACATAAAAACGGGAATCTTCGCCCTCATAAAGCGATGCTGACATTATTTCCCTTCTTATCATTTTTCTCCATTTATACCTTTCCCTAGCTTTCCTAATTCTACTCGAAATTTTTCCGAAAATTCTAATTTTAGCCTCACTGTATTCCTTCACACGCTGGTGAAGAGGTTTTATAGTACGAACCGATGGCTTCTCTACTTCAATATGTCTTTTCTCAGTATTAACTAAAATCTTTATTGGCCTATCTGGTTCGACGCAATTAGTTGATTTGGCTAACGGGATCACGTTTGTGTTGAACGAGTCTCCCCCGTTTGAGGCTTGTTCAGTGGCTGGTTTCCCTGACACTTAGGGCATTTTGGGGTAACAACGTTATCTCGTCCACATCTAAAACAGAAAATTCTACGGTGTGGCGAGGGACAGTCCATAAAGCTATGGCCTATTTGCTTACAGTTCCAGCAGGTGTAACGGCTACTGGATGATATGGCCTCAACATCCAAACTTTGTTCAGGTACCTCCACTTCTTCAAAACCAATTTCATGTACGCGTGGCACTATTGGACGTTGCTGGTATTGTGGTCTTTGACTAGCTAATAAATTTTCAGCTCTTTTAGCCTGTTGACAAAAATCGTTCAAGCCTTCAATTCGTACTGAAAACAATAAATGCGATAATGACGGCTTCAAATTAGCCCTCATTATCTCTACGAGATCCCTTTCAGTATAAGGCGACCTTTGTTGATTTCTTAGCCTCAGGACAGCATTATAAAAATCTTCAAACGATTCTTGAGGCAGTTGGCGACGATCCATAATTTTCTTTTGCAGCTGAAACTCACTCTCAGAACGTCTATACTGCGTGAGAAAAGCTCGCTCTAAATCTTCCCAGGTTTGTATTGGATTTAATTTTCTTAAATTCCAGTACCAATCTAAAGCCTGGCCCTCCAACAATAGATGAAAACTGCGTTTAATATCATTAAACGTGCAGTTGTTGTCTTGGCGTAGCACATCGACACGAAAGATAAAATCTTCAGCACTCATAGACTTCGTAGAACCATCAAACTTAATACCCCACTTCGACAAATCTACCTTACGTGAAACAGGGTAGGCAAACTCTTGTGGTATATTTGGTGCTGGTACGGATTGTGCTGCAAAAAGAGGTACTTGCTGTTGTTGTAACGGTTGTTGTGGTGGCATACTATACGCTGGTCTTGATGCTTGCTGATACGTTAACGGCTGCTGGACATTTAGAAAAGGTAAGTTTAACATATTTTGTTGTTGTAAATTTCTATCTAACAAATTTTGTTGCCCTCCAGGTAATTGTTGTGAACTCGATATAAATTCTGGTGGTGAGGTTACAATCTGTGGAACGTTACGACTTACGGCTCGTGCTATCTCTTGCTGCATTGAAACACGAAGTTCATGCATTTGCCTATCTAATTCACCTCGGAAGGCATTCATCACGTTAACACCCTCTCCAACGTTATTGCTCGGTTGTGTAACTTGAGTAGGCGGCCGACTATTACGATATTCTTGCTGAACATTCCTCGCAGTAATGCTGCTATAATCCGGTGAAGTTACTGTGTTCATAGACATACCACTTTCATTTAAAAATCCAGTGCGATCATTAGCCAGAGACATAAAATGTTGTACGGCTGGTGTAACGTTTGACGTAGTAGTGGTAACGGTTGCAATATTGTTACTAGCTATAGAAAACGTTGGACCTGCGGTGGAAACTGAAGTTCCTACGATTGTGCGTGGTACATTCTCCATATCAGGGTTACTATTAAATTCGGTACCGTTGACAAAAAGTTGATTTCTAGCAGAACGCGTTAAAACCATTACTAGCTAAAAGCTAAAAAAAATTGAAATTTACCTTGAGAACGTTGCAAAACGAGATAAAAATCGAAAATTACTAACGAAAATAATCAAAAACACCTTTTTGTGAAAAAGTATTAAACTGCGAATATAAATATTAAAAAAAATTATAAAAAGGTAAATAAAAACGATAAAAAAAAAATAATTTGGTTCAAATATAATTCACTTTTTCTAAAATAAAATTTATAATATATATTCATTCAGGCTGATAATGGGGTTTTCAGATGACAGAGATTGACGGAGTAGACAACTGTACACATACGTAAGTATATGCATACAGATTAAAAATGTGTAGAAAAAGACACTTACATTCATTATTTTATCTCTAATTCACAGGTTTCACAAGTGTATGGCGTATAACTGGAAACTAATTTGAGTCAACTACGAAATAATTTGGATGTGACGCAACTAAACGTCTGGTAATAAAACCACATAACGTTCAGGACGAATCACTAACCAAATCTATTCGGAGTTGGTAAAACTAGCAAAAAAAAACTATAAATATTTAAGTAAAATTTAATGAAAAACTAAATATGAAGCAATGAAAACTCCAGGCATTAATATCCAAAAAAGCCAGTCTTCATATGAAAAACTAAAAATTAAAAACAAAATAAAATCATCCCCCATCTTAAAATGTCGCAACGCGAAAGTGACTATAAGTCGCTACCTTTCGGGACTTACAAAATCAGGTAAGGGCATATGCAAAAAAAACTATTGTTATATTAACTAAAAACTTTCTATTTTAACAGATTTATTGCACACAAACTAATGTCGCAACGCGTCGAGGACTCTTAAAATAACTCGACCGGGACCTACATTAGCTGTAGGCTATGCAGCTGATAAAATAAAAACGAAAAAAAACTGGTAAACTAATCCATATTCGGGCCCCACGTTGGGCGCCATTTTGTAATGTGCATATGTGTGCGTTTTGGTTGCCAATGCAACCCCGAGATTAAAGTTTGGCCAGATTGTTGGCGGCGCTGGCATGCTGGCGTTTTGCTCCGGCTAGAGCTCGCCGTCTTGGGGTGGTTCTTGCCAACGTACTGGCAATGACACATTGCATACAAAAAATTCATACCAGCAAAGAAATGTAAAAAAAAGAAAAAAAGGAAGGGACCCGAATATGGACTTAACGCGAACTATTTCAAAACTACCATACCTGATGACACCATACACTTGCTGTGGTGTCCTTTTCTACACATCTTTTGGGGGGTTGGCAGATGTTATGCCAACAGCTTTTACCCACCCACTGAAATCCCTGGGGATTTCACCATGATCCCCTGCAGCTAAATGTTGGGGACCCCTGACTTCACTTCCGTCAATACTCCATCATCATCCCATTATGCTTACCCTTTTTTAATTATTTCGCCATTAAAATAACTTAAAATTTTCTATTTAAAATTCATCACAAAATTATTTATTTATAAATTATATTTGAAGAAAAAAAAAACAATTGTATTTATGTATATAATAAAACAGATGTATGTATAAATCATTAAACAAAATACAAAAATTTTTTTAACTAAATTTAATGAAATAAATGAAAATTACAGCAAGTTTAAAAGTTATAATAAAATTTAGGTAATAACTTTCAAAACTAAAATTTCAACAAATAAAGGATTTACAACATAAACTTAAATTTTACTCTCCCTTTTTAAACTGCCTAGCGTTTTGTCCTAGTCTAATTTATTTTCTTTATGTTTTAACAAAACTTTAAAATATTTTTAATTTTCTTATTGTTTAATTATTTTTTTTTTCTTTTTATTTTAAGGAAAACTGAACTTGATTTGTAGGCAAATACCCTATATCGAAATAACCCTAGTTGTGAGCTCACCCTTTAGGCTTAACGCGCACCCTCTACCAAATCCTCTAGAGGGGATTATAAAAACACAAACGTAAGTTTTCCCTAACAATTTATTAATTATTAAAGAAAACTATAAATATTTTTATTTATTTCATAAAAATGTATGAGTCCAAAAGTTCGTACAGTCTATGGTCAGAATACCTGTACCAGTCAAGGCAGATATGGAACCACTGGAGAAACGGATTGGGTGTGGCTGGTGACCAGATGGCTGAGGATTTCGGCTCCCTGTACAGCTTACAAAGGCAATCAATATGGTGACAGCTTCAGAGGACAATGGCTTGAATTATGATGACAGCTTCAGAAGATGACGGCTTTATATATGTGTTCTTCTAAATGTTATGTGTGTTGGTTTAATTTTATTTAAGTGTGTTTTATTTTAATTTAAGGTTTTATACATAATTTTATGGTGTTGTTTTAATTATATTTAAGAGTTCTTTAATTTAATATAATGCTTTTATTTTATTTTTTAAAGTTTTTTTTCTTTTATTTAATTTAAGGTTTTTTTTTTTTATTTATATATTTTAACGTTCTTTTTTTATATTTTAATAAAAATTACTTATAAAAAAATTACAACAAAACTTTTCGCACACAACACTATCTTTTCATCTCAATATCCAAAAACAGAATCATCATCATGGCTCCTTTTTCTCTATATCTAAGGCCATCTTTACTTCGCGCCACCAAATTCCAACGTCTTCCACTGTCACCATTTTATCTATCAATTTTGTATGTTTTCATTGTATTTATCAAAGGTAAACATATAAAAATGAAAACAATGAACATATGTTTGTTTCGCTTCTTAATTTGAAGTTGCCACTTTATTTAATTGACAATCTAAAATACTGCCTTACCACCAGGTGCACACGACAAACCCAACCACTCCTGGAGTCAATCAGTGGATCCAGGATGGGAGGAAAAAGAATTGCACTAAACGTTTAAAAAGGTGAATTATGTATACGTAAAGTGACGTGAACCCAAAAAAAATTAAATAATATATTCCTGAGCAAAAATCAATCAGCGATAGTAACAGTGAAATGCAAAAAAAAAAAATTATAAAACCGAAATTAAAAAAAAATTAAATTAAATATTAAAAATTAACAAATAGTATTACTAGTAATAATTTTTCTAAAATTAATTGTAAAATTAAAATATGATAAGCCCAAAAAAAATTAATTACAAAAATACCAAATTCAAATAAAAAAACTTAGTTGTAATAAAATACTTCAAAGTGTTAACTGCCTAATATTCGCTACCTATTAACTTTCAGAAATTTCCAATATAAAACTCCAAATTTATAAATATCTAATGATTTTTCTTTCTTTTCTATCCTATTTTCAGATTCACGGTTCCTACAAACTAAATGTTGCAACTATAAACATTGGTAAGTAAATTATATTATCAAATATACTAATAATAAAAAACACAATTTTTCCTTCAATGGATAAATATAGCAAGAATTCGACTTGCTTAATAAAAACAAAAAATTTTTAAATAAAAACTTAAATAACAAAATGTAGGGACTAAAACCACCAAAAATCTTAAGCCAATGCTTAAATTTTTGGCGTGAAGAACCCCCTGACATAAAAAAACAAAATTTTAGCCTCTATTTAAAATAAATAACTATTATTTTTCCTAAAGCAATCTAAAAGGGTAATGCTAATATTACATAGCTTAACATTCATACTTCTCCTTTTAAAAAGTTTATAAAAAAAACAAAAAAAAAAATTAATATTAATTAATTAATAAACCATTCATTACGTAGATAAAAAAAAATAATTAAACTTTATTTTCTTTTTTCAAAGGATCAAAAATCCAACGACTGCTGTGCAGATTCATCATGACGTGTGGGTCACAATAAAAATCTAAGTAATACATATACTAATTTAGACAAAATTCAATACTCATAACAATTTTCCATCTTTTCAGATTATACTTAAGCTTTTAAAATATTCCATTCAGTCTAACCCTAGTCATTAGAAAAGTTAAAAAAAAACAAGTAAAAGCGCTATATTCGGCCGTGCCGAATCTTATATACCCTTCACAACGTGTAGTCATGCAATAACAGTAAATTCACGTATGTATGTTAAAAAAAACAAAAAAATAAAAAAGAAATTTAAAAAAAAAAAATTTAAAAAAAAAATTAAAAAAAAAAATTATTATATACATATATAATATATATAAAACAAAAAAAAAATAAAAAAAAATTAAAAAAAAAATAATTAAAAAAAAATAATAATAAAAATATATATAATATATTAAATAAAAAATAAAAAAAAAATAAAAAAAAATTAAAAAAAAATTTAAAAAAAATTAAAAAAAAATTTTTTTGGCTCAGCTGGGATTCGATGCCACGTTTTCCCTAACCAGTATACACGTTTGTATGTATGTATGTTGTTGTTGTAATGTTGTTTTTGTGAAAAGAAAATCGAGGTGGTCGTGGGTTTTTGCTCATATCTCAGTTGTTTATGTACCGATGTTTCTGATTTTCAATACCAATCTACTCCCGAATATTTCTGATATTTTAATACCTAACCCGGGTCCAACCTATGTCGGGGGGCTTCAAAAAGTTGATTTCAACATACACACGGACAGACGGTCAGACGGACAGACTGACAGGGCTTAATCGACTTCCCTATTCATAAGCTTTCAGAAAATATATACTTTATGGGGTCGGAAATGAAAATTGTAGAAATTTCACACGGAATGACAAACCTATATATACCCTTTTTCACTGTGTGAAGGGTATAATAAAGTAATAGAATTTTAGTTTTAGCAAATAAAACAATGTCCACGAGACATGAATTGAGTACAATTTGTGTAAATTAATTTTTTGACTGAGTTAATTGACACCTCATTAGAATTCCCTATTATGAGTCAGCCCCGTATTTCATCATGAAATGCTTGTTGGGTAATCGTTGTCCGCTCCTAGTACTCAATATAAAAGAATTTACGACTCCACACTAGGTGACTAACGAGTCTTAGCTGTTAATGGCATAGTTCCCCAGAGCGCTATAAAAGACTTGCACTATTGGCATGGTGACCGTCACAATACGTGATGTTTTCGCATAGAGTGTCTAGTTGAGCCAGACGACGAACTACTCCTTTTACGGGATTTTCTAATGAAATGTTCAGTAACTCTTTCAAAAGAAAACACAATTATCCTTAGCACTAAGACTCAAAAAAAACTATATAAAATACGAAATGTGTAGTTATTTGTGCTAACTGTAGAAGTAGAGTAGAACTATTTACTTATACTCGCGTTTAAAAATAAAAAAACTTTATTCAACTTTCTAAGATGCTACGTGAATAGAAACGTTGGGACTAAGACCACCAAAGATATTAAAGCTATTGCTTTAAATCTTTGGCGTGAAATACCCCCAATGATTTACCCTGAAGGTCTTCTACCTCATACAAGCTATTTCCTACGGGACGTACGATTCTACATTTCAAAAATTTTCTAGCTAATTTAGCATTAAATTGGTTTTTAAAATCGCTCTGCTGAAAATTGCGTCGGTAAACCTCTTGTCCAGGTATGAACTTAATCTGACGACAACGTGTGTTATACGATTTTTCACCACGTTGATAGGCTTTATGTAGATTCTCTCTTATTTTGTGCCTTATTATATCCAATTTTTCAGAATTCGTAACAATATTTACGTCTTTAGTTTTCTAGCAAGCTTATAAACGCTACCATGACCAAACATATTCATCCCAAAAAGAGCGAAGTAGGGAGTGACACCAATCGACGTTTGCACTGAAGATCGCAGCGATGACTCGACTTCAGACAAATATTTGTCCCATTCAGTATGGTCTTCCTGTAAATACGATCTTATCGCTGATAAAATCGATTGATTCACTCGCTCTGACGCGTTAGCTTGCGGTGAATATATAGCAGTTTTAATATGCTTAATGCCAAAATTAGTTACCAAATCTTTAAAATCTTTGCTCAGAAACTGTTTGCCATTATCCGAAACAATGGTCTCTGGAGTACCAAACTTATGAAAAACTTCAGCTACTAGAAACTTAACAACGTTTTTCGTGCTCGCTTTTGGCATTGCCTTTAGCAACACAAATTTTGTTAGGTGGTCTAAAACTATAAATATATAGCAATTTCCTTGCTTAGAACTAGTGTATGGACCCAAAAAGTCCACAAAAATTCGTTGAAGTGGCCGTTCGGTTTCAGTTTCGGCTCCCATAGGTGGCCTTAAAGTACAATTAGCAGGTTTTGCTTCTCTGCAAACTTTGCAATTTGCTACAAACGAACGAATTTGAGTGTTTTGATGCGGCCAATAAAAATACTCTTTAACACGGCGTAAAGTTTTTCCAAACCCTCCATGCGACGATTGAGGGGGATTGTGACATTTTACGATAATGTCTGACGTTAGTTCGAGTGGAACCCAAAGTTTCCACGAAAAATCTTCATTAATAGGTACACCATCATACGGCTTGATACGTTTGTAGACTAGATTGTCTATTACCTTAATGTCTGGCAGGTTTTCGGCGTTCTCTTGGACTTTTGCTACTAACTCCAGGTAATCATTCGTTTTAAACGCATCTGAATCCAAATTTATAAAATTATTTACATTTGCAGAAATTTCCTCCATATCATAACGTGAAAGAGTGTCGGGAACTATATTTTTCGAGCCTGGTCTATGTTCAACGTTGAATGCAAACGATTGTAAATGTAAGCTCCAACGAGCCAGACGACCACTTAGGTCCTTATGTGACATTAGCCATTTTAGACTACTGTGATCAGTAATCACGGTAAATGGCATAAGTTCAATATAAGGCCTAAACTTTTTAATGGCCATTACGACAGCCAGACATTCTCTCTCTGTTACCGAATAATTTCGCTGAGCCGACGTTAATTTATGCGAAAAAAAAGCAATCGGGTGCTCGCCATCAATTTCATCCTTTTGAAATAATACAGCCCCGATACCTATATCCGATGCATCGCACTGCACGTAAAAATGTCGATCAAAATTTGGATGCGTAACAACTGGAGCTGTAGTAAGGGCTGTTTTCAGCTTATCAAAGGCTTCTTTTGCGTCCTCAGGGAAACTAAACGTTTTCCCTTTTTTAAGGGTGTTAAAAATTGGAGTTGAAATCGTAGCGTAATCTGGTATGAAGCGCCTATACCATCCAGTAGCGCCCATAAAACTTCTAACCTGCTTAGCGGTTCTCGGGTATGTATATTTTAAAATTGTATTTACCTTTTCGGGGTCAGGTTTTAATTCTCCACCTCCTACTATATACCCTAGATAACGGAGTTCTTTAAAGCAAAACTTCGACTTCACTACATTTATGGTCAAACCAGCTGACACCAAACAATCGGATACCTGCAACAGCAACTCCAGATGGGTTTCAAAGTCTGGTGATACAATCAAAAGATCATCCAGATAGACAAAAACTCTATCACGAAGTGCTGAAGGAATCACTTTATCCATCAAGCGGCATAACCTTTGAGCTGCATTACACAAGCCAAAAGGCATGACCTTGAAATGATAAAGCGGTCTCCCCGGCACCGTGAATGCAGTTTTTTCTCTACTGGATGCGTCTAATGGTATCTGCCAGAACGCATCTTTCAAATCAACGCTTGAAATGAAATATGTATCCCCCAACCGGCTGAGAAGACCTTCAATGTGCGGCAGAGGATAGGCGTCCTTGATCGTGAGGGCATTGAGTTTACGAGCGTCCAGACACAGACGATTCTTCTCACCCTTGCGGACGAGAGTAACCGGATGACTCCAAGGGCTCTCGCTTTGCTCAATGACCCCAAGGTCAAGCATCCTATCGAGCTCTGCGAACATTAACTTCTGCACAGCTGGCGAGACGGGATAATGTTTATCTTTCACTAAAGTTGCGTCACGGGTATCAATTGTGTGCGTTTCGAGCTGAGTACGACCAAGACCTTTCCTGGTGTAGCAAGGAAATTTTGCAATAATTCGCTCCAAACGAACGCGCTGATCTGGTGTTAAAATATGAGTTTTTACCCGATCCACTTCAACTTCAGTTTCCGGACATAAGTTAACATCGTTCGTTGTTAAACTACAAACACTCGAAAACAAACCAAACTTACGCATAAAATCTACGCCTAAAAACAGTGGTCTACTCAATGTAGGGACCAAATAAAAAGTAATTTCATCCGAAATCTTATTAAAACTAATTTTCGCCTTAACGCGACCGACGATTTTGTGCGGACTACCGTCAGCAGTCTTTATAAATGAGTAAAAATTTAAAATTTCGAGACCCGCTTTGTCCACAAATTCCAGACAATCTTTGCCTAAACATGTGACAGTAGCTCCACTGTCTAACAAACCTTCGATACTACACTCGTTTATAGCTATTTTCACATAAAAACGGGAATCTTCGCCCTCATAAAGCGATGCTGACATTATTTCCCTTCTTATCATTTTTCTCCATTTATACCTTTCCCTAGCTTTCCTAATTCTACTCGAAATTTTTCCGAAAATTCTAATTTTAGCCTCACTGTATTCCTTCACACGCTGGTGAAGAGGTTTTATAGTACGAACCGATGGCTTCTCTACTTCAATATGTCTTTTCTCAGTATTAACTAAAATCTTTATTGGCCTATCTGGTTCGACGCAATTAGTTGATTTGGCTAACGGGATCACGTTTGTGTTGAACGAGTCTCCCCCGTTTGAGGCTTGTTCAGTGGCTGGTTTCCCTGACACTTAGGGCATTTTGGGGTAACAACGTTATCTCGTCCACATCTAAAACAGAAAATTCTACGGTGTGGCGAGGGACAGTCCATAAAGCTATGGCCTATTTGCTTGCAGTTCCAGCAGGTGTAACGGCTACTGGATGATATGGCCTCAACATCCAAACTTTGTTCAGGTACCTCCACTTCTTCAAAACCAATTTCATGTACGCGTGGCACTATTGGACGTTGCTGGTATTGTGGTCTTTGACTAGCTAATAAATTTTCAGCTCTTTTAGCCTGTTGACAAAAATCGTTCAAGCCTTCAATTCGTACTGAAAACAATAAATGCGATAATGACGGCTTCAAATTAGCCCTCATTATCTCTACGAGATCCCTTTCAGTATAAGGCGACCTTTGTTGATTTCTTAGCCTCAGGACAGCATTATAAAAATCTTCAAACGATTCTTGAGGCAGTTGGCGACGATCCATAATTTTCTTTTGCAGCTGAAACTCACTCTCAGAACGTCTATACTGCGTGAGAAAAGCTCGCTCTAAATCTTCCCAGGTTTGTATTGGATTTAATTTTCTTAAATTCCAGTACCAATCTAAAGCCTGGCCCTCCAACAATAGATGAAAACTGCGTTTAATATCATTAAACGTGCAGTTGTTGTCTTGGCGTAGCACATCGACACGAAAGATAAAATCTTCAGCACTCATAGACTTCGTAGAACCATCAAACTTAATACCCCACTTCGACAAATCTACCTTACGTGAAACAGGGTAGGCAAACTCTTGTGGTATATTTGGTGCTGGTACGGATTGTGCTGCAAAAAGAGGTACTTGCTGTTGTTGTAACGGTTGTTGTGGTGGCATACTATACGCTGGTCTTGATGCTTGCTGATACGTTAACGGCTGCTGGACATTTAGAAAAGGTAAGTTTAACATATTTTGTTGTTGTAAATTTCTATCTAACAAATTTTGTTGCCCTCCAGGTAATTGTTGTGAACTCGATATAAATTCTGGTGGTGAGGTTACAATCTGTGGAACGTTACGACTTACGGCTCGTGCTATCTCTTGCTGCATTGAAACACGAAGTTCATGCATTTGCCTATCTAATTCACCTCGGAAGGCATTCATCACGTTAACACCCTCTCCAACGTTATTGCTCGGTTGTGTAACTTGAGTAGGCGGCCGACTATTACGATATTCTTGCTGAACATTCCTCGCAGTAATGCTGCTATAATCCGGTGAAGTTACTGTGTTCATAGACATACCACTTTCATTTAAAAATCCAGTGCGATCATTAGCCAGAGACATAAAATGTTGTACGGCTGGTGTAACGTTTGACGTAGTAGTGGTAACGGTTGCAATACTGTTACTAGCTATAGAAAACGTTGGACCTGCGGTGGAAACTGAAGTTCCTACGGTTGTGCGTGGTACATTCTCCATATCAGGGTTACTATTAAATTCGGTACCGTTGACAAAAAGTTGATTTCTAGCAGAACGCGTTAAAACCATTACTAGCTAAAAGCTAAAAAAAATTGAAATTTACCTTGAGAACGTTGCAAAACGAGATAAAAATCGAAAATTACTAACGAAAATAATCAAAAACACCTTTTTGTGAAAAAGTATTAAACTGCGAATATAAATATTAAAAAAAATTATAAAAAGGTAAATAAAAACGATAAAAAAAAAATAATTTGGTTCAAATATAATTCACTTTTTCTAAAATAAAATTTATAATATATATTCATTCAGGCTGATAATGGGGTTTTCAGATGACAGAGATTGACGGAGTAGACAACTGTACACATACGTAAGTATATGCACACAGATTAAAAATGTGTAGAAAAAGACACTTACATTCATTATTTTATCTCTAATTCACAGGTTTCACAAGTGTATGGCGTATAACTGGAAACTAATTTGAGTCAACTACGAAATAATTTGGATGTGACGCAACTAAACGTCTGGTAATAAAACCACATAACGTTCAGGACGAATCACTAACCAAATCTATTCGGAGTTGGTAAAACTAGCAAAAAAAACTATAAATATTTAAGTAAAATTTAATGAAAAACTAAATATGAAGCAATGAAAACTCCAGGCATTAATATCAAAAAAAGCCAGTCTTCATATGAAAAACTAAAAATTAAAAACAAAATAAAATCATCCCCCATCTCAAAATGTCGCAACGCGAAAGTGACTATAAGTCGCTACCTTTCGGGACTTACAAAATCAGGTAAGGGCATATGCAAAAAAAACTATTGTTATATTAACTAAAAACTTTCTATTTTAACAGATTTATTGCACACAAACTAATGTCGCAACGCGTCGAGGACTCTTAAAATAACTCGACCGGGACCTACATTAGCTGTAGGCTATGCAGCTGATAAAATAAAAACGAAAAAAAACTGGTAAACTAATCCATATTCGGGACCCACGTTGGGCGCCATTTTGTAATGTGCATATGTGTGCGTTTTGGTTGCCAATGCAACCCCGAGATTAAAGTTTGGCCAGATTGTTGGCGGCGCTGGCATGCTGGCGTTTTGCTCCGGCTAGAGCTCGCCGTCTTGGGGTGGTTCTTGCCAACGTACTGGCAATGACACATTGCATACAAAAAATTCATACCAGCAAAGAAATGTAAAAAAAAGAAAAAAAGGAAGGGACCCGAATATGGACTTAACGCGAACTATTTCAAAACTACCATACCTGATGACACCATACACTTGCTGTGGTGTCCTTTTCTACACATCTTTTGGGGGGTTGGCAGATGTTATGCCAACAGCTTTTACCCACCCACTGAAATCCCTGGGGATTTCACCATGATCCCCTGCAGCTAAATGTTGGGGACCCCTGACTTCACTTCCGTCAATACTCCATCATCATCCCATTATGCTTACCCTTTTTTAATTATTTCGCCATTAAAATAACTTAAAATTTTCTATTTAAAATTCATCACAAAATTATTTATTTATAAATTATATTTGAAGAAAAAAAAAACAATTGTATTTATGTATATAATAAAACAGATGTATGTATAAATCATTAAACAAAATACAAAAATTTTTTTAACTAAATTTAATGAAATAAATGAAAATTACAGCAAGTTTAAAAGTTATAATAAAATTTAGGTAATAACTTTCAAAACTAAAATTTCAACAAATAAAGGATTTACAACATAAACTTAAATTTTACTCTCCCTTTTTAAACTGCCTAGCGTTTTGTCCTAGTCTAATTTATTTTCTTTATGTTTTAACAAAACTTTAAAATATTTTTAATTTTCTTATTGTTTAATTATTTTTTTTTTCTTTTTATTTTAAGGAAAACTGAACTTGATTTGTAGGCAAATACCCTATATCGAAATAACCCTAGTTGTGAGCTCACCCTTTAGGCTTAACGCGCACCCTCTACCAAATCCTCTAGAGGGGATTATAAAAACACAAACGTAAGTTTTCCCTAACAATTTATTAATTATTAAAGAAAACTATAAATATTTTTATTTATTTCATAAAAATGTATGAGTCCAAAAGTTCGTACAGTCTATGGTCAGAATACCTGTACCAGTCAAGGCAGATATGGAACCACTGGAGAAACGGATTGGGTGTGGCTGGTGACCAGATGGCTGAGGATTTCGGCTCCCTGTACAGCTTACAAAGGCAATCAATATGGTGACAGCTTCAGAGGACAATGGCTTGAATTATGATGACAGCTTCAGAAGATGACGGCTTTATATATGTGTTCTTCTAAATGTTATGTGTGTTGGTTTAATTTTATTTAAGTGTGTTTTATTTTAATTTAAGGTTTTATACATAATTTTATGGTGTTGTTTTAATTATATTTAAGAGTTCTTTAATTTAATATAATGCTTTTATTTTATTTTTTAAAGTTTTTTTTCTTTTATTTAATTTAAGGTTTTTTTTTTTTATTTATATATTTTAACGTTCTTTTTTTATATTTTAATAAAAATTACTTATAAAAAAATTACAACAAAACTTTTCGCACACAACACTATCTTTTCAACTCAATATCCAAAAACAGAATCATCATCATGGCTCCTTTTTCTCTATATCTAAGGCCATCTTTACTTCGCGCCACCAAATTCCAACGTCTTCCACTGTCACCATTTTATCTATCAATTTTGTATGTTTTCATTGTATTTATCAAAGGTAAACATATAAAAATGAAAACAATGAACATATGTTTGTTTCGCTTCTTAATTTGAAGTTGCCACTTTATTTAATTGACAATCTAAAATACTGCCTTACCACCAGGTGCACACGACAAACCCAACCACTCCTGGAGTCAATCAGTGGATCCAGGATGGGAGGGAAAAGAATTGCACTAAACGTTTAAAAAGGTGAATTATGTATACGTAAAGTGACGTGAACCCAAAAAAAATTAAATAATATATTCCTGAGCAAAAATCAATCAGCGATAGTAACAGTGAAATGCAAAAAAAAAAAAAATTATAAAACCGAAATTAAAAAAAAATTAAATTAAATATTAAAAATTAACAAATAGTATTACTAGTAATAATTTTTCTAAAATTAATTGTAAAATTAAAATATGAAAATATTAAAAATTAATTACAAAAATACCAAATTCAAATAAAAAAACTTAGTTGTAATAAAATACTTCAAAGTGTTAACTGCCTAATATTCGCTACCTATTAACTTTCAGAAATTTCCAATATAAAACTCCAAATTTATAAATATCTAATGATTTTTCTTTCTTTTCTATCCTATTTTCAGATTCACGGTTCCTACAAACTAAATTTTGCAACTTTAAACATTGGTAAGTAAATTATATTATCAAATATACTAATAATAAAAAACACAATTTTTCCTTCAATGGATAAATATAGCAAGAATCCGACTTGCTTAATAAAAACAAAAAATTTTTAAATAAAAACTTAAATAACAAAATGTAGGGACTAAAACCACCAAAAATCTTAAGCCAATGCTTAAATTTTTGGCGTGAAGAACCCCCTGACATAAAAAAACAAAATTTTAGCCTCTATTTAAAATAAATAACTATTATTTTTCCTAAAGCAATCTAAAAGGGTAATGCTAATATTACATAGCTTAACATTCATACTTCTCCTTTTAAAAAGTTTATAAAAAAAACAAAAAAAAATTAATATTAATTAATTAATAAACCATTCATTACGTAGATAAAAAAAAATAATTAAACTTTATTTTCTTTTTTCAAAGGATCAAAAATCCAACGACTGCTGTGCAGATTCATCATGACGTGTGGGTCACAATAAAAATCTAAGTAATACATATACTAATTTAGACAAAATTCAATACTCATAACAATTTTCCATCTTTTCAGATTATACTTAAGCTTTTAAAATATTCCATTCAGTCTAACCCTAGTCATTAGAAAAGTTAAAAAAAAATAAAGTAATAGAATTTTAGTTTTAGCAAATAAAACAATGTCCACGAGACATGAATTGAGTACAATTTGTGTAAATTAATTTTTTGACTGTGTTAATTGACACCTCATTAGAATTCCCTATTATGAGTCAGCCCCGTATTTCATCATGAAATGCTTGTTGGGTAATCGTTGTCCGCTCCTAGTACTCAATATAAAAGAATTTACGACTCCATACTAGGTGACTAACGAGTCTTAGCTGTTAATGGCATAGTTCCCCAGAGCGCTATAAAAGACTTGCACTATTGGCATGGTGACCGTCACAATACGTGATGTTTTCGCATAGAGTGTCTAGTTGAGCCAGACGACGAACTACTCCTTTTACGGGATTTTCTAATGAAATGTTCAGTAACTCTTTCAAAAGAAAACACAATTATCCTTAGCACTAAGACTCAAAAAAAACTATATAAAATACGAAATGTGTAGTTATTTGTGCTAACTGTAGAAGTAGAGTAGAACTATTTACTTATACTCGCGTTTAAAAATAAAAAAACTTTATTCAACTTTCTAAGATGCTACGTGAATAGAAACGTTGGGACTAAGACCACCAAAGATATTAAAGCTATTGCTTTAAATCTTTGGCGTGAAATACCCCCAACGATTTACCCTGAAGGTCTTCTACCTCATACAAGCTATTTCCTACGGGACGTACGATTCTACATTTCAAAAATTTTCTAGCTAATTTAGCATTAAATTGGTTTTTAAAATCGCTCTGCTGAAAATTGCGTCGGTAAACCTCTTGTCCAGGTATGAACTTAATCTGACGACAACGTGTGTTATACGATTTTTCACCACGTTGATAGGCTTTATGTAGATTCTCTCTTATTTTGTGCCTTATTATATCCAATTTTTCAGAATTCGTAACAATATTTACGTCGGGATCATCTAGGCTCTTTAGTTTTCTAGCAAGCTTATAAACGCTACCATGACCAAACATATTCATCCCAAAAAGAGAGTAGGGAGTGACACCAATCGACGTTTGCACTGAAGATCGCAGCGATGACTCGACTTCAGACAAATATTTGTCCCATTCAGTATGGTCTTCCTGTAAATACGATCTTATCGCTGATAAAATCGATTGATTCACTCGCTCTGACGCGTTAGCTTGCGGTGAATATATAGCAGTTTTAATATGCTTAATGCCAAAATTAGTTACCAAATCTTTAAAATCTTTGCTCAGAAACTGTTTGCCATTATCCGAAACAATGGTCTCTGGAGTACCAAACTTATGAAAAACTTCAGCTACTAGAAACTTAACAACGTTTTTCGTGCTCGCTTTTGGCATTGCCTTTAGCAACACAAATTTTGTTAGGTGGTCTAAAACTATAAATATATAGCAATTTCCTTGCTTAGAACGAGTGTATGGACCCAAAAAGTCCACAAAAATTCGTTGAAATGGCCGTTCGGTTTCAGTTTCGGCTCCCATAGGTGGCCTTAAAGTACAATTAGCAGGTTTTGCTTCTCTGCAAACTTGGCAATTTGCTACAAACGAACGAATTTGAGTGTTTTGATGCGGCCAATAAAAATACTCTTTAACACGGCGTAAAGTTTTTCCAAACCCTCCATGCGACGATTGAGGGGGATTGTGACATTTTACGATAATGTCTGACGTTAGTTCGAGTGGAACCCAAAGTTTCCACGAAAAATCTTCATTAATAGGTACACCATCATACGGCTTGATACGTTTGTAGACTAGATTGTCTATTACCTTAATGTCTGGCAGGTTTTCGGCGTTCTCTTGGACTTTTGCTACTAACTCCAGGTAATCATTCGTTTTAAACGCATCTGAATCCAAATTTATAAAATTATTTACATTTGCAGAAATTTCCTCCATATCATAACGTGAAAGAGTGTCGGGAACTATATTTTTCGAGCCTGGTCTATGTTCAACGTTGAATGCAAACGATTGTAAATGTAAGCTCCAACGAGCCAGACGACCACTTAGGTCCTTATGTGACATTAGCCATTTTAGACTACTGTGATCAGTAATCACGGTAAATGGCATAAGTTCAATATAAGGCCTAAACTTTTTAATGGCCATTACGACAGCCAGACATTCTCTCTCTGTGACCGAATAATTTCGCTGAGCCGACGTTAATTTATGCGAAAAAAAAGCAATCGGGTGCTCGCCATCAATTTCATCCTTTTGAAATAATACAGCCCCGATACCTATATCCGATGCATCGCACTGCACGTAAAAATGTCGATCAAAATTTGGATGCGTAACAACTGGAGCTGTAGTAAGGGCTGTTTTCAGCTTATCAAAGGCTTCTTTTGCGTCCTCAGGAAAACTAAACGTTTTCCCTTTTTTAAGGGTGTTAAAAATTGGAGTTGAAATCGTAGCGTAATCTGGTATGAAGCGCCTATACCATCCAGTAGCGCCCATAAAACTTCTAACCTGCTTAGCGGTTCTCGGGTATGTATATTTTAAAATTGTATTTACCTTTTCGGGGTCAGGTTTTAATTCTCCACCTCCTACTATATACCCTAGATAACGGAGTTCTTTAAAGCAAAACTTCGACTTCACTACATTTATGGTCAAACCAGCTGACACCAAACAATCGGATACCTGCAACAGCAACTCCAGATGGGTTTCAAAGTCTGGTGATACAATCAAAAGATCATCCAGATAGACAAAAACTCTATCACGAAGTGCTGAAGGGATCACTTTATCCATCAAGCGGCATAACCTTTGAGCTGCATTACACAAGCCAAAAGGCATGACCTTGAAATGATAAAGCGGTCTCCCCGGCACCGTGAATGCAGTTTTTTCTCTACTGGATGCATCTAATGGTATCTGCCAGAACGCATCTTTCAAATCAACGCTTGAAATGAAATATGTATCCCCCAACCGGCTGAGAAGACCTTCAATGTGCGGCAGAGGATAGGCGTCCTTGATCGTGAGGGCATTGAGTTTACGAGCGTCCAGACACAGACGATTCTTCTCACCCTTGCGGACGAGAGTAACCGGATGACTCCAAGGGCTCTCGCTTTGCTCAATGACCCCAAGGTCAAGCATCCTATCGAGCTCTGCGAACATTAACTTCTGCACAGCTGGCGAGACGGGATAATGTTTATCTTTCACTAAAGTTGCGTCACGGGTATCAATTGTGTGCGTTTCGAGCTGAGTACGACCAAGACCTTTCCTGGTGTAGCAAGGAAATTTTGCAATAATTCGCTCCAAACGAACGCGCTGATCTGGTGTTAAAATATGAGTTTTTACCCGATCCACTTCAACTTCAGTTTCCGGACATAAGTTAACATCGTTCGTTGTTAAACTACTAACACTCGAAAACAAACCAAACTTACGCATAAAATCTACGCCTAAAAACAGTGGTCTACTCAATGTAGGGACCAAATAAAAAGTAATTTCATCCGAAATCTTATTAAAACTAATTTTCGCCTTAACGCGACCGACGATTTTGTGCGGACTACCGTCAGCAGTCTTTATAAATGAGTAAAAATTTAAAATTTCGAGACCCGCTTTGTCCACAAATTCCAGACAATCTTTGCCTAAACATGTGACAGTAGCTCCACTGTCTAACAAACCTTCGATACTACACTCGTTAATAGCTATTTTCACATAAAAACGGGAATCTTCGCCCTCATAAAGCGATGCTGACATTATTTCCCTTCTTCTCATTTTTCTCCATTTATGCCTTTCCCTAGCTTTCCTAATTCTACTCGAAATTTTTCCGAAAATTCTAATTTTAGCCTCACTGTATTCCTTCACACGCTGGTGAAGAGGTTTTATAGTACGAACCGATGGCTTCTCTACTTCAATATGTCTTTTCTCAGTATTAACTAAAATCTTTATTGGCCTATCTGGTTCGACGCAATTAGTTGATTTGGCTAACGGGATCACGTTTGTGTTGAACGAGTCTCCCCCGTTTGAGGCTTGTTCAGTGGCTGGTTTCCCTGACACTTAGGGCATTTTGGGGTAACAACGTTATCTCGTCCACATCTAGAACAGAAAATTCTACGGTGTGGCGAGGGACAGTCCATAAAGCTATGGCCTATTTGCTTGCAGTTCCAGCAGGTGTAACGGCTACTGGATGATATGGCCTCAACATCCAAACTTTGTTCAGGTACCTCCACTTCTTCAAAACCAATTTCATGTACGCGTGGCACTATTGGACGTTGCTGGTATTGTGGTCTTTGACTAGCTAATAAATGTTCAGCTCTTTTAGCCTGTTGACAAAAATCGTTCAAGCCTTCAATTCGTACTGAAAACAATAAATGCGATAATGACGGCTTCAAATTAGCCCTCATTATCTCTACGAGATCCCTTTCAGTATAAGGCGACCTTTGTTGATTTCTTAGCCTCAGGACAGCATTATAAAAATCTTTAAACGATTCTTGAGGCAGTTGGCGACGATCCATAATTTTCTTTTGCAGCTGAAACTCACTCTTATAACGTCTATACTGCGTGAGAAAAGCTCGCTCTAAATCTTCCCAGGTTTGTATTGGATTTAATTTTCTTAAATTCCAGTACCAATCTAAAGCCTGGCCCTCCAACAATAGATGAAAACTGCGTTTAATATCATTAAACGTGCAGTTGTTGTCTTGGCGTAGCACATCGACACGAAAGATAAAATCTTCAGCACTCATAGACTTCGTAGAACCATCAAACTTAATACCCCACTTCGACAAATCTACCTTACGTGAAACAGGGTAGGCAAACTCTGGTGGTATATTTGGTGCTGGTACGGATTGTGCTGCAAAAAGAGGTACTTGCTGTTGTTGTAACGGTTGTTGTGGTGGCATACTATACGCTGGTCTTGATGCTTGCTGATACGTTAACGGCTGCTGGACATTTAGAAAAGGTAAGTTTAACATATTTTGTTGTTGTAAATTTCTATCTAACAAATTTTGTTGCCCTCCAGGTAATTGTTGTGAACTCGATATAAATTCTGGTGGTGAGGTTACAATCTGTGGAACGTTACGACTTACGGCTCGTGCTATCTCTTGCTGCATTGAAACACGAAGTTCATGCATTTGCCTATCTTATTCACCTCGGAAGGCATTCATCACGTTAACACCCTCTCCAACGTTATTGCTCGGTTGTGTAACTTGAGTAGGCGGCCGACTATTACGATATTCTTGCTGAACATTCCTCGCAGTAATGCTGCTATAATCCGGTGAAGTTACTGTGTTCATAGACATACCACTTTCATTTAAAAATCCAGTGCGATCATTAGCCAGAGACATAAAATGTTGTACGACTGGTGTAACGTTTGACGTAGTAGTGGTAACGGTTGCAATATTGTTACTAGCTATAGAAAACGTTGGACCTGCGGTGGAAACTGAAGTTCCTACGGTTTTGCGTGGTACATTCTCCATATCAGGGTTACTATTAAATTCGGTACCGTTGACAAAAAGTTGATTTCTAGCAGAACGCGTTAAAACCATTACTAGCTAAAAGCTAAAAAAATTGAAATTTACCTTGAGAACGTTGCAAAACGAGATAAAAATCGAAAATTACTAACGAAAATAATCAAAAACACCTTTTTGTGAAAAAGTATTAAACTGCGAATATAAATATTAAAAAAAATTATAAAAAGGTAAATAAAAACGATAAAAAAAAATAATTTGGTTCAAATATAATTCACTTTTTCTAAAATAAAATTTATAATATATATTCATTCAGGCTGATAATGGGGTTTTCAGATGACAGAGATTGACGGAGTAGACAACTGTACACATACGTAAGTATATGCATACAGATTAAAAATGTGTAGAAAAAGACACTTACATTCATTATTTTATCTCTAATTCACAGGTTTCACAAGTGTAAGGCGTATAACTGGAAACTAATTTGAGTCAACTACGAAATAATTTGGATGTGACGCAACTAAACGTCTGGTAATAAAACCACATAACGTTCAGGACGAATCACTAACCAAATCTATTCGGAGTTGGTAAAACTAGCAAAAAAAAACTATAAATATTTAAGTAAAATTTAATGAAAAACTAAATATGAAGCAATGAAAACCCCAGGCATTAATATCCAAAAAAGCCAGTCTTCATATGAAAAACTAAAAATTAAAAACAAAATAAAATCATCCCCCATCTCAAAATGTCGCAACGCGAAAGTGACTATAAGTCGCTACCTTTCGGGACTTACAAAATCAGGTAAGGGCATATGCAAAAAAAACTATTGTTATATTAACTAAAAACTTTCTATTTTAACAGATTTATTGCACACAAACTAATGTCGCAACGCGTCGAGGACTCTTAAAATAACTCGACCGGGACTTACATTAGCTGTAGGCTATGCAGCTGATAAAATAAAAACGAAAAAAAACTGGTAAACTAATCCATATTCGGGCCCCACGTTGGGCGCCATTTTGTAATGTGCATATGTGTGCGTTTTGGTTGCCAATGCAACCCCGAGATTAAAGTTTGGCCAGATTGTTGGCGGCGCTGGCATGCTGGCGTTTTGCTCCGGCTAGAGCTCGCCGTCTTGGGGTGGTTCTTGCCAACGTACTGGCAATGACACATTGCATACAAAAAATTCATACCAGCAAAGAAATGTAAAAAAAAGAAAAAAAGGAAGGGACCCGAATATGGACTTAACGCGAACTATTTCAAAACTACCATACCTGATGACACCATACACTTGCTGTGGTGTCCTTTTCTACACATCTTTTGGGGGGTTGGCAGATGTTATGCCAACAGCTTTTACCCACCCACTGAAATCCCTGGGGATTTCACCATGATCCCCTGCAGCTAAATGTTGGGAACCCCTGACTTCACTTCCGTCAATACTCCATCATCATCCTATTATGCTTACCCTTTTTTAATTATTTCGCCATTAAAATAACTTAAAATTTTCTATTTAAAATTCATCACAAAATTATTTATTTATAAATTATATTTGAAGAAAAAAAAAACAATTGTATTTATGTATATAATAAAACAGATGTATGTATAAATCATTAAACAAAATACAAAAATTTTTTTAACTAAATTTAATGAAATAAATGAAAATTACAGCAAGTTTAAAAGTTATAATAAAATTTAGGTAATAACTTTCAAAACTAAAATTTCAACAAATAAAGGATTTACAACATAAACTTAAATTTTACTCTCCCTTTTTAAACTGCCTAGCGTTTTGTCCTAGTCTAATTTATTTTCTTTATGTTTTAACAAAACTTTAAAATATTTTTAATTTTCTTATTGTTTAATTATTTTTTTTTCTTTTTATTTTAAGGAAAACTGAACTTGATTTGTAGGCAAATACCCTATATCGAAATAACCCTAGTTGTGAGCTCACCCTTTAGGCTTAACGCGCACCCTCTACCAAATCCTCTAGAGGGGATTATAAAAACACAAACGTAAGTTTTCCCTAACAATTTATTAATTATTAAAGAAAACTATAAATATTTTTATTTATTTCATAAAAATGTATGAGTCCAAAAGTTCGTACAGTCTATGGTCAGAATACCTGTACCAGTCAAGGCAGATATGAAACCACTGGAGAAACGGATTGGGTGTGGCTGGTGACCAGATGGCTGAGGATTTCGGCTCCCTGTACAGCTTACAAAGGCAATCAATATGGTGACAGCTTCAGAGGACAATGGCTTGAATTATGATGACAGCTTCAGAAGATGACGGCTTTATATATGTGTTCTTCTAAATGTTATGTGTGTTGGTTTAATTTTATTTAAGTGTGTTTTATTTTAATTTAAGGTTTTATACATAATTTTATGGTGTTGTTTTAATTATATTTAAGAGTTCTTTAATTTAATATAATGTTTTTATTTTATTTCTTAAAGTTTTTTTTCTTTTATTTAATTTAAGGTTTTTTTTTTTTATTTATATATTTTAACGTTCTTTTTTTATATTTTAATAAGAATTACTTATAAAAAAATTACAACAAAACTTTTCGCACACAACACTATCTTTTCATCTCAATATCCAAAAACAGAATCATCATCATGGCTCCTTTTTCTCTATATCTAAGGCCATCTTTACTTCGCGCCACCAAATTCCAACGTCTTCCACTGTCACCATTTTATCTATCAATTTTGTATGTTTTCATTGTATTTATCAAAGGTAAACATATACAAATGAAAACAATGAACATATGTTTGTTTCGCTTCTTAATTTGAAGTTGCCACTTTATTTAATTGACAATCTAAAATACTGCCTTACCACCAGGTGCACACGACAAACCCAACCACTCCTGGAGTCAATCAGTGGATCCAGGATGGGAGGGAAAAGAATTGCACTAAACGTTTAAAAAGGTGAATTATGTATACGTAAAGTGACGTGAACCCAAAAAAAATTAAATAATATATTCCTGAGCAAAAATCAATCAGCGATAGTAACAGTGAAATGCAAAAAAAAAAAAAATTATAAAACCGAAATTAAAAAAAAATTAAATTAAATATTAAAAATTAACAAATAGTATTACTAGTAATAATTTTTCTAAAATTAATTGTAAAATTAAAATATGAAAATATTAAAAATTAATTACAAAAATACCAAATTCAAATAAAAAAACTTAGTTGTAATAAAATACTTCAAAGTGTTAACTGCCTAATATTCGCTACCTATTAACTTTCAGAAATTTCCAATATAAAACTCCAAATTTATAAATATCTAATGATTTTTCTTTCTTTTCTATCCTATTTTCAGATTCACGGTTCCTACAAACTAAATTTTGCAACTTTAAACATTGGTAAGTAAATTATATTATCAAATATACTAATAATAAAAAACACAATTTTTCCTTCAATGGATAAATATAGCAAGAATCCGACTTGCTTAATAAAAACAAAAAATTTTTAAATAAAAACTTAAATAACAAAATGTAGGGACTAAAACCACCAAAAATCTTAAGCCAATGCTTAAATTTTTGGCGTGAAGAACCCCCTGACATAAAAAAACAAAATTTTAGCCTCTATTTAAAATAAATAACTATTATTTTTCCTAAAGCAATCTAAAAGGGTAATGCTAATATTACATAGCTTAACATTCATACTTCTCCTTTTAAAAAGTTTATAAAAAAAACAAAAAAAAATTAATATTAATTAATTAATAAACCATTCATTACGTAGATAAAAAAAAATAATTAAACTTTATTTTCTTTTTTCAAAGGATCAAAAATCCAACGACTGCTGTGCAGATTCATCATGACGTGTGGGTCACAATAAAAATCTAAGTAATACATATACTAATTTAGACAAAATTCAATACTCATAACAATTTTCCATCTTTTCAGATTATACTTAAGCTTTTAAAATATTCCATTCAGTCTAACCCTAGTCATTAGAAAAGTTAAAAAAAAATAAAGTAATAGAATTTTAGTTTTAGCAAATAAAACAATGTCCACGAGACATGAATTGAGTACAATTTGTGTAAATTAATTTTTTGACTGAGTTAATTGACACCTCATTAGAATTCCCTATTATGAGTCAGCCCCGTATTTCATCATGAAATGCTTGTTGGGTAATCGTTGTCCGCTCCTAGTACTCAATATAAAAGAATTTACGACTCCATACTAGGTGACTAACGAGTCTTAGCTGTTAATGGCATAGTTCCCCAGAGCGCTATAAAAGACTTGCACTATTGGCATGGTGACCGTCACAATACGTGATGTTTTCGCATAGAGTGTCTAGTTGAGCCAGACGACGAACTACTCCTTTTACGGGATTTTCTAATGAAATGTTCAGTAACTCTTTCAAAAGAAAACACAATTATCCTTAGCACTAAGACTCAAAAAAAACTATATAAAATACGAAATGTGTAGTTATTTGTGCTAACTGTAGAAGTAGAGTAGAACTATTTACTTATACTCGCGTTTAAAAATAAAAAAACTTTATTCAACTTTCTAAGATGCTACGTGAATAGAAACGTTGGGACTAAGACCACCAAAGATATTAAAGCTATTGCTTTAAATCTTTGGCGTGAAATACCCCCAACGATTTACCCTGAAGGTCTTCTACCTCATACAAGCTATTTCCTACGGGACGTACGATTCTACATTTCAAAAATTTTCTAGCTAATTTAGCATTAAATTGGTTTTTAAAATCACTCTGCTGAAAATTGCGTCGGTAAACCTCTTGTCCAGGTATGAACTTAATCTGACGACAACGTGTGTTATACGATTTTTCACCACGTTGATAGGCTTTATGTAGATTCTCTCTTATTTTGTGCCTTATTATATCCAATTTTTCAGAATTCGTAACAATATTTACGTCGGAATCATCTAGGCTCTTTAGTTTTCTAGCAAGCTTATAAACGCTACCATGACCAAACATATTCATCCCAAAAAGAGCGAAGTAGGGAGTGACACCAATCGACGTTTGCACTGAAGATCGCAGCGATGACTCGACTTCAGACAAATATTTGTCCCATTCAGTATGGTCTTCCTGTAAATACGATCTTATCGCTGATAAAATCGATTGATTCACTCGCTCTGACGCGTTAGCTTGCGGTGAATATATAGCAGTTTTAATATGCTTAATGCCAAAATTAGTTACCAAATCTTTAAAATCTTTGCTCAGAAACTGTTTGCCATTATCCGAAACAATGGTCTCTGGAGTACCAAACTTATGAAAAACTTCAGCTACTAGAAACTTAACAACGTTTTTCGTGCTCGCTTTTGGCATTGCCTTTAGCAACACAAATTTTGTTAGGTGGTCTAAAACTATAAATATATAGCAATTTCCTTGCTTAGAACGAGTGTATGGACCCAAAAAGTCCACAAAAATTCGTTGAAATGGCCGTTCGGTTTCAGTTTCGGCTCCCATAGGTGGCCTTAAAGTACAATTAGCAGGTTTTGCTTCTCTGCAAACTTGGCAATTTGCTACAAACGAACGAATTTGAGTGTTTTGATGCGGCCAATAAAAATACTCTTTAACACGGCGTAAAGTTTTTCCAAACCCTCCATGCGACGATTGAGGGGGATTGTGACATTTTACGATAATGTCTGACGTTAGTTCGAGTGGAACCCAAAGTTTCCACGAAAAATCTTCATTAATAGGTACACCATCATACGGCTTGATACGTTTGTAGACTAGATTGTCTATTACCTTAATGTCTGGCAGGTTTTCGGCGTTCTCTTGGACTTTTGCTACTAACTCCAGGTAATCATTCGTTTTAAACGCATCTGAATCCAAATTTATAAAATTATTTACATTTGCAGAAATTTCCTCCATATCATAACGTGAAAGAGTGTCGGGAACTATATTTTTCGAGCCTGGTCTATGTTCAACGTTGAATGCAAACGATTGTAAATGTAAGCTCCAACGAGCCAGACGACCACTTAGGTCCTTATGTGACATTAGCCATTTTAGACTACTGTGATCAGTAATCACGGTAAATGGCATAAGTTCAATATAAGGCCTAAACTTTTTAATGGCCATTACGACAGCCAGACATTCTCTCTCTGTGACCGAATAATTTCGCTGAGCCGACGTTAATTTATGCGAAAAAAAAGCAATCGGGTGCTCGCCATCAATTTCATCCTTTTGAAATAATACAGCCCCGATACCTATATCCGATGCATCGCACTGCACGTAAAAATGTCGATCAAAATTTGGATGCGTAACAACTGGAGCTGTAGTAAGGGCTGTTTTCAGCTTATCAAAGGCTTCTTTTGCGTCCTCAGGGAAACTAAACGTTTTCCCTTTTTTAAGGGTGTTAAAAATTGGAGTTGAAATCGTAGCGTAATCTGGTATGAAGCGCCTATACCATCCAGTAGCGCCCATAAAACTTCTAACCTGCTTAGCGGTTCTCGGGTATGTATATTTTAAAATTGTATTTACCTTTTCGGGGTCAGGTTTTAATTCTCCACCTCCTACTATATACCCTAGATAACGGAGTTCTTTAAAGCAAAACTTCGACTTCACTACATTTATGGTCAAACCAGCTGACACCAAACAATCGGATACCTGCAACAGCAACTCCAGATGGGTTTCAAAGTCTGGTGATACAATCAAAAGATCATCCAGATAGACAAAAACTCTATCACGAAGTGCTGAAGGGATCACTTTATCCATCAAGCGGCATAACCTTTGAGCTGCATTACACAAGCCAAAAGGCATGACCTTGAAATGATAAAGCGGTCTCCCCGGCACCGTGAATGCAGTTTTTTCTCTACTGGATGCATCTAATGGTATCTGCCAGAACGCATCTTTCAAATCAACGCTTGAAATGAAATATGTATCCCCCAACCGGCTGAGAAGACCTTCAATGTGCGGCAGAGGATAGGCGTCCTTGATCGTGAGGGCATTGAGTTTACGAGCGTCCAGACACAGACGATTCTTCTCACCCTTGCGGACGAGAGTAACCGGATGACTCCAAGGGCTCTCGCTTTGCTCAATGACCCCAAGGTCAAGCATCCTATCGAGCTCTGCGAACATTAACTTCTGCACAGCTGGCGAGACGGGATAATGTTTATCTTTCACTAAAGTTGCGTCACGGGTATCAATTGTGTGCGTTTCGAGCTGAGTACGACCAAGACCTTTCCTGGTGTAGCAAGGAAATTTTGCAATAATTCGCTCCAAACGAACGCGCTGATCTGGTGTTAAAATATGAGTTTTTACCCGATCCACTTCAACTTCAGTTTCCGGACATAAGTTAACATCGTTCGTTGTTAAACTACTAACACTCGAAAACAAACCAAACTTACGCATAAAATCTACGCCTAAAAACAGTGGTCTACTCAATGTAGGGACCAAATAAAAAGTAATTTCATCCGAAATCTTATTAAAACTAATTTTCGCCTTAACGCGACCGACGATTTTGTGCGGACTACCGTCAGCAGTCTTTATAAATGAGTAAAAATTTAAAATTTCGAGACCCGCTTTGTCCACAAATTCCAGACAATCTTTGCCTAAACATGTGACAGTAGCTCCACTGTCTAACAAACCTTCGATACTACACTCGTTAATAGCTATTTTCACATAAAAACGGGAATCTTCGCCCTCATAAAGCGATGCTGACATTATTTCCCTTCTTCTCATTTTTCTCCATTTATGCCTTTCCCTAGCTTTCCTAATTCTACTCGAAATTTTTCCGAAAATTCTAATTTTAGCCTCACTGTATTCCTTCACACGCTGGTGAAGAGGTTTTATAGTACGAACCGATGGCTTCTCTACTTCAATATGTCTTTTCTCAGTATTAACTAAAATCTTTATTGGCCTATCTGGTTCGACGCAATTAGTTGATTTGGCTAACGGGATCACGTTTGTGTTGAACGAGTCTCCCCCGTTTGAGGCTTGTTCAGTGGCTGGTTTCCCTGACACTTAGGGCATTTTGGGGTAACAACGTTATCTCGTCCACATCTAGAACAGAAAATTCTACGGTGTGGCGAGGGACAGTCCATAAAGCTATGGCCTATTTGCTTGCAGTTCCAGCAGGTGTAACGGCTACTGGATGATATGGCCTCAACATCCAAACTTTGTTCAGGTACCTCCACTTCTTCAAAACCAATTTCATGTACGCGTGGCACTATTGGACGTTGCTGGTATTGTGGTCTTTGAATAGCTAATAAATGTTCAGCTCTTTTAGCCTGTTGACAAAAATCGTTCAAGCCTTCAATTCGTACTGAAAACAATAAATGCGATAATGACGGCTTCAAATTAGCCCTCATTATCTCTACGAGATCCCTTTCAGTATAAGGCGACCTTTGTTGATTTCTTAGCCTCAGGACAGCATTATAAAAATCTTTAAACGATTCTTGAGGCAGTTGGCGACGATCCATAATTTTCTTTTGCAGCTGAAACTCACTCTTATAACGTCTATACTGCGTGAGAAAAGCTCGCTCTAAATCTTCCCAGGTTTGTATTGGATTTAATTTTCTTAAATTCCAGTACCAATCTAAAGCCTGGCCCTCCAACAATAGATGAAAACTGCGTTTAATATCATTAAACGTGCAGTTGTTGTCTTGGCGTAGCACATCGACACGAAAGATAAAATCTTCAGCACTCATAGACTTCGTAGAACCATCAAACTTAATACCCCACTTCGACAAATCTACCTTACGTGAAACAGGGTAGGCAAACTCTGGTGGTATATTTGGTGCTGGTACGGATTGTGCTGCAAAAAGAGGTACTTGCTGTTGTTGTAACGGTTGTTGTGGTGGCATACTATACGCTGGTCTTGATGCTTGCTGATACGTTAACGGCTGCTGGACATTTAGAAAAGGTAAGTTTAACATATTTTGTTGTTGTAAATTTCTATCTAACAAATTTTGTTGCCCTCCAGGTAATTGTTGTGAACTCGATATAAATTCTGGTGGTGAGGTTACAATCTGTGGAACGTTACGACTTACGGCTCGTGCTATCTCTTGCTGCATTGAAACACGAAGTTCATGCATTTGCCTATCTTATTCACCTCGGAAGGCATTCATCACGTTAACACCCTCTCCAACGTTATTGCTCGGTTGTGTAACTTGAGTAGGCGGCCGACTATTACGATATTCTTGCTGAACATTCCTCGCAGTAATGCTGCTATAATCCGGTGAAGTTACTGTGTTCATAGACATACCACTTTCATTTAAAAATCCAGTGCGATCATTAGCCAGAGACATAAAATGTTGTACGACTGGTGTAACGTTTGACGTAGTAGTGGTAACGGTTGCAATATTGTTACTAGCTATAGAAAACGTTGGACCTGCGGTGGAAACTGAAGTTCCTACGGTTTTGCGTGGTACATTCTCCATATCAGGGTTACTATTAAATTCGGTACCGTTGACAAAAAGTTGATTTCTAGCAGAACGCGTTAAAACCATTACTAGCTAAAAGCTAAAAAAATTGAAATTTACCTTGAGAACGTTGCAAAACGAGATAAAAATCGAAAATTACTAACGAAAATAATCAAAAACACCTTTTTGTGAAAAAGTATTAAACTGCGAATATAAATATTAAAAAAAATTATAAAAAGGTAAATAAAAACGATAAAAAAAAATAATTTGGTTCAAATATAATTCACTTTTTCTAAAATAAAATTTATAATATATATTCATTCAGGCTGATAATGGGGTTTTCAGATGACAGAGATTGACGGAGTAGACAACTGTACACATACGTAAGTATATGCATACAGATTAAAAATGTGTAGAAAAAGACACTTACATTCATTATTTTATCTCTAATTCACAGGTTTCACAAGTGTAAGGCGTATAACTGGAAACTAATTTGAGTCAACTACGAAATAATTTGGATGTGACGCAACTAAACGTCTGGTAATAAAACCACATAACGTTCAGGACGAATCACTAACCAAATCTATTCGGAGTTGGTAAAACTAGCAAAAAAAAACTATAAATATTTAAGTAAAATTTAATGAAAAACTAAATATGAAGCAATGAAAACCCCAGGCATTAATATCCAAAAAAGCCAGTCTTCATATGAAAAACTAAAAATTAAAAACAAAATAAAATCATCCCCCATCTCAAAATGTCGCAACGCGAAAGTGACTATAAGTCGCTACCTTTCGGGACTTACAAAATCAGGTAAGGGCATATGCAAAAAAAACTATTGTTATATTAACTAAAAACTTTCTATTTTAACAGATTTATTGCACACAAACTAATGTCGCAACGCGTCGAGGACTCTTAAAATAACTCGACCGGGACTTACATTAGCTGTAGGCTATGCAGCTGATAAAATAAAAACGAAAAAAAACTGGTAAACTAATCCATATTCGGGCCCCACGTTGGGCGCCATTTTGTAATGTGCATATGTGTGCGTTTTGGTTGCCAATGCAACCCCGAGATTAAAGTTTGGCCAGATTGTTGGCGGCGCTGGCATGCTGGCGTTTTGCTCCGGCTAGAGCTCGCCGTCTTGGGGTGGTTCTTGCCAACGTACTGGCAATGACACATTGCATACAAAAAATTCATACCAGCAAAGAAATGTAAAAAAAAGAAAAAAAGGAAGGGACCCGAATATGGACTTAACGCGAACTATTTCAAAACTACCATACCTGATGACACCATACACTTGCTGTGGTGTCCTTTTCTACACATCTTTTGGGGGGTTGGCAGATGTTATGCCAACAGCTTTTACCCACCCACTGAAATCCCTGGGGATTTCACCATGATCCCCTGCAGCTAAATGTTGGGAACCCCTGACTTCACTTCCGTCAATACTCCATCATCATCCTATTATGCTTACCCTTTTTTAATTATTTCGCCATTAAAATAACTTAAAATTTTCTATTTAAAATTCATCACAAAATTATTTATTTATAAATTATATTTGAAGAAAAAAAAAACAATTGTATTTATGTATATAATAAAACAGATGTATGTATAAATCATTAAACAAAATACAAAAATTTTTTTAACTAAATTTAATGAAATAAATGAAAATTACAGCAAGTTTAAAAGTTATAATAAAATTTAGGTAATAACTTTCAAAACTAAAATTTCAACAAATAAAGGATTTACAACATAAACTTAAATTTTACTCTCCCTTTTTAAACTGCCTAGCGTTTTGTCCTAGTCTAATTTATTTTCTTTATGTTTTAACAAAACTTTAAAATATTTTTAATTTTCTTATTGTTTAATTATTTTTTTTTCTTTTTATTTTAAGGAAAACTGAACTTGATTTGTAGGCAAATACCCTATATCGAAATAACCCTAGTTGTGAGCTCACCCTTTAGGCTTAACGCGCACCCTCTACCAAATCCTCTAGAGGGGATTATAAAAACACAAACGTAAGTTTTCCCTAACAATTTATTAATTATTAAAGAAAACTATAAATATTTTTATTTATTTCATAAAAATGTATGAGTCCAAAAGTTCGTACAGTCTATGGTCAGAATACCTGTACCAGTCAAGGCAGATATGAAACCACTGGAGAAACGGATTGGGTGTGGCTGGTGACCAGATGGCTGAGGATTTCGGCTCCCTGTACAGCTTACAAAGGCAATCAATATGGTGACAGCTTCAGAGGACAATGGCTTGAATTATGATGACAGCTTCAGAAGATGACGGCTTTATATATGTGTTCTTCTAAATGTTATGTGTGTTGGTTTAATTTTATTTAAGTGTGTTTTATTTTAATTTAAGGTTTTATACATAATTTTATGGTGTTGTTTTAATTATATTTAAGAGTTCTTTAATTTAATATAATGTTTTTATTTTATTTCTTAAAGTTTTTTTTCTTTTATTTAATTTAAGGTTTTTTTTTTTATTTATATATTTTAACGTTCTTTTTTTATATTTTAATAAGAATTACTTATAAAAAAATTACAACAAAACTTTTCGCACACAACACTATCTTTTCATCTCAATATCCAAAAACAGAATCATCATCATGGCTCCTTTTTCTCTATATCTAAGGCCATCTTTACTTCGCGCCACCAAATTCCAACGTCTTCCACTGTCACCATTTTATCTATCAATTTTGTATGTTTTCATTGTATTTATCAAAGGTAAACATATACAAATGAAAACAATGAACATATGTTTGTTTCGCTTCTTAATTTGAAGTTGCCACTTTATTTAATTGACAATCTAAAATACTGCCTTACCACCAGGTGCACACGACAAACCCAACCACTCCTGGAGTCAATCAGTGGATCCAGGATGGGAGGGAAAAGAATTGCACTAAACGTTTAAAAAGGTGAATTATGTATACGTAAAGTGACGTGAACCCAAAAAAAATTAAATAATATATTCCTGAGCAAAAATCAATCAGCGATAGTAACAGTGAAATGCAAAAAAAAAAAAAATTATAAAACCGAAATTAAAAAAAAATTAAATTAAATATTAAAAATTAACAAATAGTATTACTAGTAATAATTTTTCTAAAATTAATTGTAAAATTAAAATATAAAAATATTAAAAATTAATTACAAAAATACCAAATTCAAATAAAAAAACTTAGTTGTAATAAAATACTTCAAAGTGTTAACTGCCTAATATTCGCTACCTATTAACTTTCAGAAATTTCCAATATAAAACTCCAAATTTATAAATATCTAATGATTTTTCTTTCTTTTCTATCCTATTTTCAGATTCACGGTTCCTACAAACTAAATTTTGCAACTTTAAACATTGGTAAGTAAATTATATTATCAAATATACTAATAATAAAAAACACAATTTTTCCTTCAATGGATAAATATAGCAAGAATCCGACTTGCTTAATAAAAACAAAAAATTTTTAAATAAAAACTTAAATAACAAAATGTAGGGACTAAAACCACCAAAAATCTTAAGCCAATGCTTAAATTTTTGGCGTGAAGAACCCCCTGACATAAAAAAACAAAATTTTAGCCTCTATTTAAAATAAATAACTATTATTTTTCCTAAAGCAATCTAAAAGGGTAATGCTAATATTACATAGCTTAACATTCATACTTCTCCTTTTAAAAAGTTTATAAAAAAAACAAAAAAAAATTAATATTAATTAATTAATAAACCATTCATTACGTAGATAAAAAAAAATAATTAAACTTTATTTTCTTTTTTCAAAGGATCAAAAATCCAACGACTGCTGTGCAGATTCATCATGACGTGTGGGTCACAATAAAAATCTAAGTAATACATATACTAATTTAGACAAAATTCAATACTCATAACAATTTTCCATCTTTTCAGATTATACTTAAGCTTTTAAAATATTCCATTCAGTCTAACCCTAGTCATTAGAAAAGTTAAAAAAAAATAAAGTAATAGAATTTTAGTTTTAGCAAATAAAACAATGTCCACGAGACATGAATTGAGTACAATTTGTGTAAATTAATTTTTTGACTGAGTTAATTGACACCTCATTAGAATTCCCTATTATGAGTCAGCCCCGTATTTCATCATGAAATGCTTGTTGGGTAATCGTTGTCCGCTCCTAGTACTCAATATAAAAGAATTTACGACTCCATACTAGGTGACTAACGAGTCTTAGCTGTTAATGGCATAGTTCCCCAGAGCGCTATAAAAGACTTGCACTATTGGCATGGTGACCGTCACAATACGTGATGTTTTCGCATAGAGTGTCTAGTTGAGCCAGACGACGAACTACTCCTTTTACGGGATTTTCTAATGAAATGTTCAGTAACTCTTTCAAAAGAAAACACAATTATCCTTAGCACTAAGACTCAAAAAAAACTATATAAAATACGAAATGTGTAGTTATTTGTGCTAACTGTAGAAGTAGAGTAGAACTATTTACTTATACTCGCGTTTAAAAATAAAAAAACTTTATTCAACTTTCTAAGATGCTACGTGAATAGAAACGTTGGGACTAAGACCACCAAAGATATTAAAGCTATTGCTTTAAATCTTTGGCGTGAAATACCCCCAACGATTTACCCTGAAGGTCTTCTACCTCATACAAGCTATTTCCTACGGGACGTACGATTCTACATTTCAAAAATTTTCTAGCTAATTTAGCATTAAATTGGTTTTTAAAATCACTCTGCTGAAAATTGCGTCGGTAAACCTCTTGTCCAGGTATGAACTTAATCTGACGACAACGTGTGTTATACGATTTTTCACCACGTTGATAGGCTTTATGTAGATTCTCTCTTATTTTGTGCCTTATTATATCCAATTTTTCAGAATTCGTAACAATATTTACGTCGGAATCATCTAGGCTCTTTAGTTTTCTAGCAAGCTTATAAACGCTACCATGACCAAACATATTCATCCCAAAAAGAGCGAAGTAGGGAGTGACACCAATCGACGTTTGCACTGAAGATCGCAGCGATGACTCGACTTCAGACAAATATTTGTCCCATTCAGTATGGTCTTCCTGTAAATACGATCTTATCGCTGATAAAATCGATTGATTCACTCGCTCTGACGCGTTAGCTTGCGGTGAATATATAGCAGTTTTAATATGCTTAATGCCAAAATTAGTTACCAAATCTTTAAAATCTTTGCTCAGAAACTGTTTGCCATTATCCGAAACAATGGTCTCTGGAGTACCAAACTTATGAAAAACTTCAGCTACTAGAAACTTAACAACGTTTTTCGTGCTCGCTTTTGGCATTGCCTTTAGCAACACAAATTTTGTTAGGTGGTCTAAAACTATAAATATATAGCAATTTCCTTGCTTAGAACGAGTGTATGGACCCAAAAAGTCCACAAAAATTCGTTGAAATGGCCGTTCGGTTTCAGTTTCGGCTCCCATAGGTGGCCTTAAAGTACAATTAGCAGGTTTTGCTTCTCTGCAAACTTGGCAATTTGCTACAAACGAACGAATTTGAGTGTTTTGATGCGGCCAATAAAAATACTCTTTAACACGGCGTAAAGTTTTTCCAAACCCTCCATGCGACGATTGAGGGGGATTGTGACATTTTACGATAATGTCTGACGTTAGTTCGAGTGGAACCCAAAGTTTCCACGAAAAATCTCATTAATAGGTATACCATCATACGGCTTGATACGTTTGTAGACTAGATTGTCTATTACCTTAATGTCTGGCAGGTTTTCGGCGTTCTCTTGGACTTTTGCTACTAACTCCAGGTAATCATTCGTTTTAAACGCATCTGAATCCAAATTTATAAAATTATTTACATTTGCAGAAATTTCCTCCATATCATAACGTGAAAGAGTGTCGGGAACTATATTTTTCGAGCCTGGTCTATGTTCAACGTTGAATGCAAACGATTGTAAATGTAAGCTCCAACGAGCCAGACGACCACTTAGGTCCTTATGTGACATTAGCCATTTTAGACTACTGTGATCAGTAATCACGGTAAATGGCATAAGTTCAATATAAGGCCTAAACTTTTTAATGGCCATTACGACAGCCAGACATTCTCTCTCTGTGACCGAATAATTTCGCTGAGCCGACGTTAATTTATGCGAAAAAAAAGCAATCGGGTGCTCGCCATCAATTTCATCCTTTTGAAATAATACAGCCCCGATACCTATATCCGATGCATCGCACTGCACGTAAAAATGTCGATCAAAATTTGGATGCGTAACAACTGGAGCTGTAGTAAGGGCTGTTTTCAGCTTATCAAAGGCTTCTTTTGCGTCCTCAGGGAAACTAAACGTTTTAACTTTTTTAAGGGTGTTAAAAGTTGGAGTTGAAATCGTAGCGTAATCTGGTATGAAGCGCCTATACCATCCAGTAGCGCCCATAAAACTTCTAACCTGCTTAGCGGTTCTCGGGTATGTATATTTTAAAATTGTATTTACCTTTTCGGGGTCAGGTTTTAATTCTCCACCTCCTACTATATACCCTAGATAACGGAGTTCTTTAAAGCAAAACTTCGACTTCACTACATTTATGGTCAAACCAGCTGACACCAAACAATCGGATACCTGCAACAGCAACTCCAGATGGGTTTCAAAGTCTGGTGATACAATCAAAAGATCATCCAGATAGACAAAAACTCTATCACGAAGTGCTGAAGGGATCACTTTATCCATCAAGCGGCATAACCTTTGAGCTGCATTACACAAGCCAAAAGGCATGACCTTGAAATGATAAAGCGGTCTCCCCGGCACCGTGAATGCAGTTTTTTCTCTACTGGATGCATCTAATGGTATCTGCCAGAACGCATCTTTCAAATCAACGCTTGAAATGAAATATGTATCCCCCAACCGGCTGAGAAGACCTTCAATGTGCGGCAGAGGATAGGCGTCCTTGATCGTGAGGGCATTGAGTTTACGAGCGTCCAGACACAGACGATTCTTCTCACCCTTGCGGACGAGAGTAACCGGATGACTCCAAGGGCTCTCGCTTTGCTCAATGACCCCAAGGTCAAGCATCCTATCGAGCTCTGCGAACATTAACTTCTGCACAGCTGGCGAGACGGGATAATGTTTATCTTTCACTGGAGTTGCGTCACGGGTATCAATTGTGTGCGTTTCGAGCTGAGTACGACCAAGACCTTTCCTGGTGTAGCAAGGAAATTTTGCAATAATTCGCTCCAAACGAACGCGCAGATCTGGTGTTAAAATATGAGTTTTTACCCGATCCACTTCAACTTCAGTTTCCGGACATAAGTTAACATCGTTCGTTGTTAAACTACTAACACTCGAAAACAAACCAAACTTACGCATAAAATCTACGCCTAAAAACAGTGGTCTACTCAATGTAGGGACCAAATAAAAAGTAATTTCATCCGAAATCTTATTAAAACTAATTTTCGCCTTAACGCGACCGACGATTTTGTGCGGACTACCGTCAGCAGTATTTATAAATGAGTAAAAATTTAAAATTTCGAGATCCGCTTTGTCCACAAATTCCAGACAATCTTTGCCTAAGCATGTGACAGTAGCTCCACTGTCTAACAAACCTTCGATACTACACTCGTTTATAGCTATTTTCACATAAAAACGGGAATCTTCGCCATCATAAAGCGATGCTGATATTATTTCCCTTCTTATCATTTTTCTCCGTTTATACCTTTCCCTAGCTTTCCTAATTCTACTCGAAATTTTTCCGAAAATTCTAATTTTAGCCTCACTGTATTCCTTCACACGCTGGTGAAGAGGTTTTATAGTACGAACCGATGGCTTCTCTACTTCAATATGTCTTTTCTCAGTATTAACTAAAATCTTTATCGGCCTATCTGGTTCGACGCAATTAGTTGATTTGGATAACGGGATCACGTTTTTGTTGAACGAGTCTCCCCCGTTTGAGGCTTGTTCAGTGGCTGGTTTCCCTGACACTTAGGGCATTTTGGGGTAACAAAGTTATCTCGTCCACATCTAAAACAGAAAATTCTACGGTGTGGCGAGGGACAGTCCATAAAGCTATGGCCTATTTGCTTGCAGTTCCAGCAGGTGTAACGGCTACTGGATGATATGGCCTCAACATCCAAACTTTGTTCAGGTACCTCCACTTCTTCAAAACCAATTTCATGTACGCGTGGCACTATTGGACGTTGCTGGTATTGTGGTCTTTGACTAGCTAATAAATGTTCAGCTCTTTTAGCCTGTTGACAAAAATCGTTCAAGCCTTCAATTCGTACTGAAAACAATAAATGCGATAATGACGGCTTCAAATTAGCCCTCATTATCTCTACGAGATCCCTTTCAGTATAAGGCGACCTTTGTTGATTTCTTAGCCTCAGGACAGCATTATAAAAATCTTCAAACGATTCTTGAGGCAGTTGGCGACGATCCATAATTTTCTTTTGCAGCTGAAACTCACTCTCATAACGTCTATACTGCGTGAGAAAAGCTCGCTCTAAATCTTCCCAGGTTTGTATTGGATTTAATTTTCTTAAATTCCAGCACCAATCTAGATCCTGGCCCTCCAACAATAGATGAAAACTGCGTTTAATATCATTAAACGTGCAGTTGTTGTCTTGGCGTAGCATATCGACACGAAAGATAAAATCTTCAGCACTCATAGACTTCGTAGAACCATCAAACTTAATACCCCACTTCGACAAATCTACCTTACGTGAAACAGGGTAGGCAAACTCTGGTGGTATATTTGGTGCTGGTACGGATTGTGCTGCAAAAAGAGGTACTTGCTGTTGTTGTAACGGTTGTTGTGGTGGCATACTATACGCTGGTCTTGATGCTTGCTGATACGTTAACGGCTGCTGGACATTTAGAAAGGGCTCTCGCTTTGCTCAATGACCCCAAGGTCAAGCATCCTATCGAGCTCTGCGAACATTAACTTCTGCACAGCTGGCGAGACGGGATAATGTTTATCTTTCACTGGAGTTGCGTCACGGGTATCAATTGTGTGCGTTTCGAGCTGAGTACGACCAAGACCTTTCCTGGTGTAGCAAGGAAATTTTGCAATAATTCGCTCCAAACGAACGCGCTGATCTGGTGTTAAAATATGAGTTTTTACCCGATCCACTTCAACTTCAGTTTCCGGCCATAAGTTAACATCGTTCGTTGTTAAACTACTAACACTCGAAAACAAACCAAACTTACGCATAAAATCTACGCCTAAAAACAGTGGTCTACTCAATGTAGGGACCAAATAAAAAGTAATTTCATCCGAAATCTTATTAAAACTAATTTTCGCCTTAACGCGACCGACGATTTTGTGCGGACTACCGTCAGCAGTCTTTATAAATGAGTAAAAATTTAAAATTTCGAGACCCGCTTTGTCCACAAATTCCAGACAATCTTTGCCTAAACATGTGACAGTAGCTCCACTGTCTAACAAACCTTCGATACTACACTCGTTTATAGCTATTTTCACATAAAAACGGGAATCTTCGCCCTCATACAGCGATGCTGACATTATTTCCCTTCTTATCATTTTTCTCCGTTTATACCTTTCCCTAGCTTTCCTAATACTACTCGAAATTTTTCCGAAAATTCTAATTTTAGCCTCACTGTATTCCTTCACACGCTGGTGAAGAGGTTTTATAGTACGAACCGATGGCTTCTCTACTTCAATGTCTTTTCTCAGTATTAACTAAAATCTTTATTGGCATATCTGGTTCGACGCAATTAGTTGATTTGGATAACGGGATCACGTTTGTGTTGAACGAGTCTCCCCCATTTGAGGCTTGTGCAGTGGCTGGTTTCCCTGACACTTAGGGCATTTTGGGGTAACAAAGTTATCTCGTCCACATCTAAAACAGAAAATTCTACGGTGTGGCGAGGGACAGTCCATAAAGCTATGGCCTATTTGCTTGCAGTTCCAGCAGGTGTAACGGCTACTGGATGATATGGCCTCAACATCCAAACTTTGTTCATGTACCTCCACTTCTTCAAAACCAATTTCATGTACGCGTGGCACTATTGGACGTTGCTGGTATTGTGGTCTTTGACTAGCTAATAAATGTTCAGCTCTTTTAGCCTGTTGACAAAAATCGTTCAAGCCTTCAATTCGTACTGAAAACAATAAATGCGATAATGACGGCTTCAAATTAGCCCTCATTATCTCTACGAGATCCCTTTCAGTATAAGGCGACCTTTGTTAATTTCTTAGCCTCAGGACAGCATTATAAAAATCTTCAAACGATTCTTGAGGCAGTTGGCGACGATCCATAATTTTCTTTTGCAGCTGAAACTCACTCTCATAACGTCTATACTGCGTGAGAAAAGCTCGCTCTAAATCTTCCCAGGTTTGTATTGGATTTTATTTTCTTAAATTCCAGTACCAATCTAGAGCCTGGCCCTCCAACAATAGATGAAAACTGCGTTTAATATCATTAAACGTGCAGTTGTTGTCTCGGCGTAGCACATCGACACGAAAGATAAAATCTTCAGCACTCATAGACTTCGTAGAACCATCAAACTTAATACCCCACTTCGACAAATCTACCTACGTGAAACAGGGTAGGCAAACTCTGGTGTTAAATTTGGTGCTGGTACGGATTGTGCTGCAAAAAGAGGTACTTGCTGTTGTTGTAACGGTTGTTGTGGTGGCATACTATACGCTGGTCTTGATGCTTGCTGCTGGACATTTAGAAAAGGTAAGTTTAACATATTTTGTTGTTGTAACATAGAGCGTGTTTACATGAAGGGACTGTAACGGTCGTTTTTGCAATACAAATTTATGTCATGCAAATGTTGCCTAAATAGAAAATAAATTTTAAATACGTATAGTGGTATGGCGTCCCAAAAGGTTTGTTTAACAAACATTAAATAAAAAAATCAACGTTTTGTTTATTAAAATTTACGTTGAATTATAAAATTTTAATACGTAACTAATTAATATTTCATCGTTCTCAAACCATGATCAAACAAAATTCTATACTAATAGTTTCAAATCGATACATTTCTTACAACGCAGTCTGAAAAGGGTTAATCATATTAATAATATTTATATAATGTTTTTATAGAGCCTTATTATTCGTTAGTTTTTCTCCCTTCTATATTCATATATATCGGGGTTATAATTTTGTTGGTATATAAATTGAGTGATTTATAGACAGCTGTTCATGTTTATTTATTTTGTTGTATTTGTTTCTCACAATAATAATATAACATAGTATAATAACTACTACCAAAGAATATAAATCATATAGAATGCGCATCACGTACAAATAAAAATTTCTTATAGCGGGTTCTAACATTGCAACCCGCTCTCTTCATTACGAATGGCTCTCATATAGTTTCGCTCACAATATTTTGTCAAGGTAATTTGTTGTTGGTTTCTTTATTCATATTTATTTACCATACACTCACAAAATTTTGTAAATGTAATTTGTTGTTGGTTTCTTTATTCATATTTATTTACCATGCACTCGTTTAACATCATGCGTTAGACCAGGAAGCAAAGAAACAAAATACGAACACGTGTTTGTCTGTTGTTTATGCATGTATGTATGCATGGATGTGTTAATGTTCTTTAAATAAAGAAATGAGAAAATAAAAATTTACATTTATAAAAAGGTCAAATAAATTCAAACAAATGTGAACAAACATTGTTTTGAAAACAAATACGCTCGAGTGTGTTACAGTAGCAAAAGCATATATATATTGTTGTTGTACGAATGAGATTGCATCAATTGTGATCGAATTTTATTTGCCCTTCTTAGCGAAAATTTTATTGTACGTGTACAATTTTATTGATTTGAGATAATTTTAATACAATGAAATTTATTATACTTAGGTGAACATTTTTTTTCAAGCATTTGAATTTCACTTGAGGTATTTTAAATAAATAAAAAAGGCGATGTTTTCTAATGTATTACAGACACTTTTACAAATTGAAGTTTTCGAAAAAACTTTCGCCTATTGTCAAGTACACTCAATGTTTAAACATGTAGCTCTAGTGTGATATTTTTTATTTTAAAGTGTAATTTATAATTTATTTTAGCTACTTTATTCTCTAAAATTACAATTTTTATTAAAATTGCTGTCACTGTTTCGCCAATAATATGTTGGCTCGTCAGGAAACAAATAGTTATGTATGTATTTTGTGATAAAAGAAATTTAAATTTTATGTAAGAAAGGCAAAACTCAATAAAAAATACTTATATACCTGTTCCCTGCACTGCAATTATTTGACCGTTTCCTAAAAAAAACCCACATGCAATAAATGTGCAAAAACTAGCTAAACCGAAGTCAGGTAGAATTTTTGTATTGTTGTTGTATTTTAAGAGCCACAAATCGTCAAGGACACTTCGCCCGAAATTTTTTTAGTGATTTTTTAAAGGCTCTGCAGCTTTTTATTTTATTTTGAAGCATTTCATAACACATTTCAGTTTCAAAGCTGCAGTGAAGCATTACGTACTGTGTGTCTAGAAATTATAATAAAAGTAAATAAAAAAATAAAAATAACGCAATAAATAAAAACTCTACTAAAGCAATGAATTCGAGTACAATAAAGAAAAATAAATCGCAATCGGGCATAAAATGCTGCGTAAAAAAATGCTAAAAGTCGACAAGACATTTTAAGGGCTTAAAAATGTTTAAATTTCTTTCGCCGGGTATGATACTAGGTCAAATTTGGCAAGAGAATTGTCGAATTCCTGGGAAGAATTTTAATAAAAATCTTTATATTTGCGAAAATCAATTTTCAAGTTCATACGTTGGGGAAAAAATTAAAAGCTGACGCCATTCGAACTGTAGATATTGATGAAATGGAGGAAGAATTGGAAGATTTTAACGCAGAGTTCAGGTCCTCCCCAAAAAATTTAGATTGGGAAAATATTGAAGCGCCCTTCTGCTAAAATTGCGAAAATCAAACTCTACGTGTAGATCACAAAAAAATTCAAAAAATTTTAAAATCAAAGCGACCCACACAAAATAAAGTTAAATCGTAAAAATATAAAAAAAGTCTATTATTAAATCGATTTTTTGTTTACAAAATATAAGCGCAGAAAGCAAAATTTTTTGTAAGCTTTTGTTGAGCTCTCGGCCAAAGGAATATTCTGAAAATGTAAAATATTTAGCTCAGAACATATTTTACAAATCTCAATCCACATACTTATTTCTAAGGGTCAAATTAAATTTGAGTCTTCCTCACATTTCCACCTTGAATCGGTGGGTGCCGATTAAATTTCTTCAGCCCGGCTTAAAAAATAATGCTTTCGAATTCGTGGAGGAAAAATGCTTCCAGTTGGATGACAGATGTGCTAAGCATATGGTTTTAGTTATGGATGAAATGAGCATAAGAAAAGAGTTGAGGTATAATAGAAGTCTAGATTTAGTTGATGGATTTGGAACAACTGGATTTGAAAGGACTAATAGAATTGCCACTCATGTATGTGTTTTTATGATTAAATCTATGTTTTCTAATTTTTCAATCATTCTTAATTACTTTATTTGCTACAACGGCTTATCTGCGGATACTTTAAGTGAAATAGTTAAAGAAAATTATAATATTTTAAAAAGCATGGGTATAAACGTTCGTGCCCTTGTATGTGATCAAGGCTCGACTAACAGAAAATGTTTCTCCAACATTAGAGTATCTGTGGAAAAGCCGTTTTTTTAAACTAATGATCAGAAAGTTTTTTGCATGTACCCCATTTAATTAAGTCTTTGCGGAATGGCTGGTTAAAGTGTGACATAAAATGACCGGATGGAACGGTAAGTTTTCAAGTAATTAAGGATTTGTATGCAAGTGCAAAAACAAAAATGTGCCCAAAATTGACACGGCAACACATTTACCCTAACTGTTTTGAAAAAATGTGTGTAAAATTTGCAAAACAAATTTTCAGCAGAACTGTTGCGGCTGCTATCAAAACTATTTCCGAAACCACAAAATTTAAGATAAATTCCACAAAATCGGCCTTATCAACAGTTCAGTTTGTGGAAAAAATTGACAAGATTTTCAATTGTCTTAATAGTGGCTCCCTTTATGGTGATAACTGCTACAGATCTGTAATTCAGGTTAACAGTGAATCATATAAATTTATTAATTTTTTTTGCAATATTTAGAAAATGTGGAGTTTTTGGATAAAAAGAAGCGTGTTTTCTTTTTAAATGAAATGAAGCTCACTCTTAAATCAGTTCTTATGTTAACCGATGATATTTTAAAAGAAGGTGATGATGTATATTTTTTAATGACAAAATCCCTTAATCAGGACAAATTAGAAAACACGTTTTCTGTATTGCGGCAGAAAGGGGGCAACAATAACAACCGTCTGTAGCCGAATTGAATAATATTTTGACAAAAATAATGGTGACTAAAATAGTTCAGTCAAGCTCTTCTAGCAACTGCGAACTTGTACAAGACGAAATAGCGAACGTTGATGCTGGCTTTCAAGCAGATTTATGTATTGAACATAAAGAACCAAGTTGCTATGAAATTGACAATGTTGATTTCGAGAGCCACACATATGCAGATTATTTTCTGGAAGATGTTTTTGAAAATTCTGCAGTTATAAATTTCGAAGTAGTTTCTATGAGATACTTTGTTGGATATGTAGCATTTAAAGTCATTCCAAAATTACAATGCAAAAAATGTTGTGACGAATTGAGAAAGACGGATGAAGTTCTAACAGCACCAAGCGAGCTTTTTATACACTTTAACAATTATCAGTCGCTTACAGATTTTGGAAGCTTAGCTGCTCCATCAGATAAACTAATGGATGCTAGTAAAAGACATATTTTAATATTTCATAAAATTTTTAAATCTGAGCCCCAAATATAAAATTGGTATAAAATCTTTTATTATTGAGTCATGTAAACGCTTGACTTGAAGTTTTGGACTTTCTACTATTACTACTCCTCCGAAAGCATTGCTCTTGGTCTATAGAAAAATAAAGTTCCAAGAAAAAAAAAAAATACAAAATTTAGCAAACGAATGATGTAATTTATTAAAGTAAAACAACTTTGTTAATTATACAAGGGTGGTTCACATCCCTATTGAACACTTTTTGATGGCAGAAATTAATGAAGTGGGAAAAACATAAAAAATTATTTATTCGTAACAAAAATACATACATAGTTTGTTTTTATTTCAATTGTTTTATAAAAAAACAACTTATTACTTTTCCAATATTATTATTTAATTTATTTTGAAATGAATAAACTTTTCAACATTCTGTTTGTTCTAAAAAAAATAATACATAATTCTCAGCTCTAGTTTTTTATATAAAGTTTTTTCTATGTACCTGATATATCTGATATGTTTGTATTAAAAAAAAAATAAACAAAAATATTTTAATATAAAATCCCTTTCATGATTATATGGATAAAAATACTAAACTGAAAAAAATTAAATAAATTTTTTTTTAAATTTCTTAAAAAAATGTTGACAGCAAAATTGTTTCGCTTATTAAAACGAAATAATATGCATTTTTCCTTATGTTGTCAAACTTTAGTATGTATGTAGGTATAAATATTCAAAGTTTTTAAAAGGAAATATTTAAGATTCAAAAAAATTTAAACCAAAATAATTTTAATTTTTAAATATACAAAAGAAAAGAGAATATTAATATTAAAATTTTAACAAGACAAAGAATAAAGTAGCTAAAATAAATTATAAATTACACTTTAAAATAAAAAATATCACACTAGAGCTACATGTATAAACATTTAGTGTACTTGACAATAAGCGAAAGTTTTTTCGAAAACTCCAATTTGTAAAAGTATCTGTAATACATTAGAAAACATCGCCTTTTTTATTTATTTAAAATACCTCAAGTAAAATTCAAATGCTTGAAAAAAACATTTTCACCTATAAAAAATTTCATTCTATTAAAATTATCTCAAATCAATCAAAATGTACACGTACACTAAAATTTCGCTAAGAAGGGCAAATAAAATTCGATCACAATTGATGCAATCTCATTCGTACAACAACAATATATATATGATTTTGCTACTGTAACACAGTCGAGCGTATTTGTTTTCAATATAATGTTTGCTCACATTTATTTGAATTTATTTGACCACTTTTATAAATGTAAATTTATATTCCCTCATATCATTGTTTGAAGAACATTAACCCATCCATACATACATGCATAAACAACATACATACACGCGTACGTAGTTAAACGTCTGACTGACTGTCTGACTGACAACAATTTGTTGAGATGATGAATAGATATTGAATTTGTGCAAGAAATGAAAATATCAAAACATAAACAAACATACATGCATGCAAGCTGAAGTATTTACAAACACACGCAATTACGTATGAGAGCGAAACATTGTTATGCTCTTTACTTTGCTTCTTTCCCTTTTGCCTTACCGACCGCGTCGTAAAATTTTTTTAAAAAATATTTCAATTTGGGCCTTCATGTGCATTCTATATGATTTATATTCTTTGCTACTACTTAGTTGCCCAGGTTAACGTAAAACACTGGGCCAATTCAAAGTGGTTGCATATCAGTCATATTTGTGCTATTTCATATTATTTTATGCATGCATAAAATTTTTGTTAATAATTTCCATGCAAAAAAAATAATATGACTTTACACATTTGTTTCCTATGTATAAGAAATTGTTTATGTTATACTTTTAACCATACTGTCTCTCAGAGAGAATTTCTTCGCTTCTCACCTCTCAAAGAGAATATTTTCTATTTTCTACTTTCCTGTATACATACAATTTTTAACAGCGTCATCTCTTTGTCTTCTTTCTTGTATTAAATACATAATTTGTTAACAAAAGGTGTTCAAAGTCACTAGTCATATTAATATGAATTATATGACATAGTACAATATGAGAGTCTACTTTGAATTGGCCCACTATATATTTAATCGCAATATAAGTAGCTAAATATATATAATTTCTAAAACAGATTTGTAACATGCAAACATTTTTGGTGTAATTTTAATCCTAAATAGATACACCTTAAATACAAAATTCACTTTACCTATGTTCATGCATGCGAAATTACATACACGTAGGCCAACACTATAATACTACCCCATTGCTACTACTACTTCCATTTATTTCAACCTGCTTTCGTTAAGTTTTTTTTTCTCAATTTTTGTCTGCACAACTAGGCATCATAATGAGTTGTCAGTGATTTTAGCGTTCTTTTTATTTGCAAGATTTGAACAGAGCGGATCGTAAGAAAACAAAGTAGCAAGTGTATAATTAAAATAGTGAAGTGAAATTTATCAAATATTTTAATATTGGCATCAAGGTAATACTACAACAAACGCCTTACTTTTGCATTCATACAATTTTGCAAACATATGTATAATACACCAGGTAATAATAATTTTTGTTAGATATATATATATATATATATATATATATATATATGTTCCTTTAACTCCCACTGGAGCATAGGGCGCCAATTTTTGTTAGATAACCAAATGAAATAGTGAATAAAAGTGACATTTTCTATAGAAAATTCTTGGCGATCTGTGGAAAACAATTTCTAACGGTTCAACTAGCACGTGCACCTTACTTTAGAGTTTCGTAAACCGAAACGCATGTGTTGGAGAAGGGAAACGCTATCCAACATAGCTCACGTGGACGTGAACAAAACCTATCTATTCGACGACATTTTGAAATTTTATATTATGCATTCAATATTCCACCTGAACAATTAATGTGCGTTGTCAAGCACGGTATGACTCAAGGTCTTACGATAAATAATTCTTAGACAAATCTACTCTGCAAACCAACTATAGACATCATTTCAACAATATGTAGAACATTTTTTTTATTAAAAAATTCGCTACATAGCCAACATCCCCAAAATGCCTAAAATTAAAAATTTTGTAAAATAATTTACCTAACCTAAGTCAATAATGGAACAAAAGAACTAGCCCAGAAAGCAGCCTTCCCTAGATTCATTAACATTCATTTTCCTCATATAACTAACATCGTTTTGTGAATTTAATTAACGGAATTATAACCAATGAATAATTATAATTCTATCATCTAAACAACATTTTATTTATTAACCTACTTTTTATTAATTTATATCGGAAACAATGGTACACTGTTATAGTAAATTTGCTACATTACCTAAAAATTATGTAAATACCTTAAACTATCATGTCACCTTAACGTTCTAAATTTATTAAACTAATACACAGTAACCTAAATCCGAATTCATTAAAAGTAGATGTATACGTATGTACATATAAACTAAAACTATGCAAAAACTAAAAATTTACTTATAATTGAACCAACGAATATCAAAGAAAAAAAAAATTTACTTAACTAAGCTTTTTACGTCTACAACAACTTGATCATCGTGTTCCTGCTGGAGGCCTTCATCAGATCATCATGATGCGGTAAGTGCAGTCATAATGATTTTCATATTTATCGTCTCTGTAATTAGCAAAAGTCAAAAGAAGCAACAATTAATTTATATTTTCTAATTTTTAAACTGAGCCTTTGTTTGAAATGTAAATTTATTAGTTATTGTTAATTATCTTTGTCCACACCTGATTCTGATTTTTTTAACATCGTCATATGACCCTGAAAAAGAGTGGTACATTGAAAATGTACGATTAAATTGATAACAGCTTTATATATGTATTTTGCTAATGCAATGAGAGTTTAACAGCGAAAAGATTTGTATTTTAAAATTACTACTAGGTTTGTTCGACGTACGTTACCGCGGGAACCCGCGGGCTCCCAATTTTACCGAAAAGCGTTTCTTGTGTTGAAAATTGGGTAAATTGGGTAAATGAGAACGTTCATGAGAGAGTAATTTGTGTTTCTCTTTTTACCAGACTTTACCCGTACTTTTTTGCGTGTAAAATGGAAAAACTGTCAGATCACTAAATCAGCTGTTTTCAAATTGTAAAAATATAAAAGATTGAAAAGATTTTTTATTTTTGTAAACAATGGAATATAGGTTGTCTGAGAATATAAATAGAGTTTTTATAATTTGAATAATTTTAATAACTAATAAAACATATGCATTTCACTCTAGTGTTTGTTTGGACATACTTTAACAAACATTAAACTTCAAAACTAAAAATTTGTTGAACAATTTTTTTAAGCAAAAGCAGAGGTCCAAGCTGTTGGTAGAAAAACGGCGTGGTGGCGGCTAAGTGCAAAAATTACCGGCGGTAGATTGTAGCTGGCTTAAGAAATTATTAAAATAAAAAAAAAAACCGAAAATAAGTGTTAACGAAATAAGTAGGTTTTGCGTTAATCATATTGTGCAGTCATATCTTTACGATTACAAAAACTTAGCATTCCACTATTTTTTATAACAAGAGTATTGATCCAGGATATATTTTAATAAAACTCAATATATTAAATTTTAATGTGAATCATTTTTATTTTGGCTTAAGTTTATTTATTCTTTTATTTAATTTTATAATTCAAATTAAATTAAATTGTAACCACTTTTAAGAAAATATATAGAGAATATGAACATGTTGAATAAACAATTGTCATTTGATAGGTGAAGTAAAAAATTCAACAAAAATTTGAAAAATAATACTACCTACCTACCTACCTTCACTAATTCAAATTTCATTGAATTGTAACATAAATAAAAATTTTCAATAACATAGTAGTATACCGATAAAGAGTGATGATGATGAAATCGTAGCTGATTTCGAAAATGCATTCCACTCGGCTAATATCGGAAATAATTTTAGAAAGAATATTCCTAAAAATGGTTACAATTTAATTTAATTTGGATTATAAAATTAAATAACTCAAGCCAAAATAAAAATGATTCACATTAAAATTTAATATAAATATAGTAAAAAGTTCGAATAAAATATAAACATAAAACTCAATATTATTTACTATATCAAACCTAATAATGATGATGAAACTATTTTAACGTTATCATACAGAAAGTTCTGTTTTTTTATAATAGAAAATTAAATTGATTTCGTATTACCATATATGCACATATGAAAGCGAGTTAAAAAAACAACGATATATGTTAATATGTTTTTCTTGTAAGTTTCAGTGCAGCCGTAATACATATACTCTATTGTTTGATTGCGGACATAACAGAGTTATTTTAAATCTTTTTCATTAAAACTTAGTGCTAAGTCCCCTTTTACAATAGAGAAACTGAAAAGCAGACAGTCGAAATTTCGTAGCAACGGGTGGAAGTGCATAGTACACATTTATTTCTCTTTAATTTTTTATATATTTTTTCATATTTCATATTATTTTTTTATCTCATCATCTCTTTAGCAGTTCGTTATACGATCTAAACACCATACGACAGCGAAAAAAAATTAGAAAAATAAATTTCTTAATTGTAAAAATTTTAGGAAGTTTTAAAAGAGAATAAGAAAGATATATGCCTCTCGTTTCTAGTTTGTAAAAAGCATTTAACGCCATCAGTCGAGATAGCCTGATGCGGTTCATCCGAACAAAATAATTCGGCGACGGCGGTAAGCCGGCTGGGGGCATATCAACCCGGACCTCTAAACAACAGCTGTACAATTTTGACGTTTTTTTTCGGGCTTGAAATGTGGTTTTTTGCGTTCCAGCAAATTTTGGTAAATTAATCGTTTTCTGAGAGAATTTTTTGCTTACTCTCATTTTACCGGACTTTACCCGGATTTACGTCGAACAAACCTACTCTCTTAAGGAAATTTTTAGCTAGTAACGTTCATGTACATACGATAATACCCCTTTCGCATTGGGCAAGTCACTTGCTCAAGTTAGTTTTTTATTTTCTTTTATTTTTCTTTGAACTTGCTTTCATGTTCAGACTCAGCAACTGACTTGCCCAAGTTTCGTTCTCTTTTACTTATTATACTCTTCACACAGTGAAAAAGGGTATATATAGGTTTGTCATTCCGTTTGAAATTTCTACAATTATCAATTATCTACACATACATACAAACGTGGTATACTGGTTAGAGTGAGCCAAAAAATTTTTTTTATTTTATATTTTATTAAAATTTTTATTGTTTTATTTTTAATTTTTCTTTTAATTTATTTTTTTTTAAGCACATAAGTAAACTTAATGTATAATATTACAATGGGATGTTTTTATATATGTATGTTTTGTATGTACGTATTTCATATGAGATAAATGGTGACATAAACAATTGTTGTTGCATGACAACACGTTGTGAAGGGTATATAAGATTCGGCATGGCCGAATATAGCACTCTTGTTTGTTTTTATTACTCTTTTGTTTTTGGTTTCTCAACAAAAACTTGCTCGTACTTGCCGAGTACAGGCAAGTGTGTACTCAAAAATGAGCAAGTTTCTCCCTCTTAACCCGACCTTACCCCTTTTGCCTATAAACACAACACTTGCGCAAGTCACTTGCGCAAGTGACTTGCCTAGTCTGAAAGCCGTGTAAGTAACAGTGTTTACATTTGATCTCATCTAGGCAGCTTTGTCTGCTTGCTTTGAGTTCTGATTTGTTTATTTTTTTTCTGCAAACTTTACTTGCGTATGTAATTATGATCAAATAATAATGATTATTGCTTCTCTTGGATTTTGTCTGTAAAATTTTGTGTTTTTGTCAAGTATACAGTTTATATAAACAATATTAACCCATAGAACTCATGTAATTTATGGTAATACATTTAATTCTTTGATATTACATTTATTTTATAATACATAAGTATATATACATATATAATTGAAATGAAAAAATATAATTAACTGGATTTTTGTTATATAAAGCTTTCAATTTATAATAATAAATTTATTTTTATTCGGTACATTTAAATTTTCCAATGAAGTGTTTTACAATCAGCATGAACTGCTAAGAAATATGTTAAGGATGTTTTCCTACAGCGGAAGTAACGTGGCTATGTAAGATCAATAGATACGTTTAAATATGGGGTTTCAATTAAATTTTAGCCATTGAAACATAGGTAGGAGTGGGTTATGAGGCTCTTCCTCTCAGTGACACCTGAGAGCGGTTATTTATAGGATTAAATTTGCTAACATCATTTTAATTTCTTAACATAGTTATGACTAGATAGGGGCATAAATATATTTTAAATATCTAGTCATTCTGGCCCTAACATCTTAACGTAATCGAAATAAATAGGGAGTCTATAATAAAAAGTATGTAATAAAATTGAGGGTTATAGGAAAGGACCGAACCCCCCACACCACTGTTGCTAGCTCATCAAAGGCTCCCGCAGTCCTATCCCTATAAACTTCCTGTGTCTGCAGTTGTGTCTCTGTCACAATGGTAATGACATTTTCCACCGTTTTCAGATTTTTTTTGTGTAACATGGTCGCCTTGCGCTGTACATTACAATGTCGCTTTGCACTTTATATGGAAACCATGACCTTCTGGCCAACTGTGTTTTGTGCTACCCGTTACATGTAAACTTAACAATTTCTGAAAATTCAAATTGTGTTTTTTACAAACTTAACGTCACTTACATTACCTCTGGCATTACAACTTACATTACATCTGGCATTACAGATTTTTACATTACATTCTGGCGCCCAACGTGGGGCTGATAGGACTATATTTTGTTTTTTCAGCTTTGCAAAAATTTCCGTTTAATAAAGTAGATTTTATTGTTAAGCTTAGCTTTTAATTTGTAAGTAACATGCCATGGTTTTTAAAGAATAATCATTAAAGTTTTGTAGGAACTTTCAACTATTTGAGTGTAAAATGTCGAATATGTTGACCATTTAATGTTTAATGATCCTTTCGATAATAAGCATTGTATATATTTACCAATTTTAAGTTCATGCAATATTGTTAAGATGAAAGGATGTTAAAATTTTTTTAATGCGAATTTAACTACCAGACGCGCATGCTGGATTTCATTATTTTGCAGTCAGCGAATTAATGACCAATGCACTTTTGGGGATATAAAGACATAAAAAGAAAATATAACTTAATATTAGTATCAAGTTATGGCATAAAAAGTTGAGCATGCTTCTCGTCAACAACAATACACTATAGACCGGTTTTTTTTGACCTAATGTTAGAAAGTTTAATCCTAAATAAATATCTTACAGTTACGTTTTCTGCTCGTAGAAAACACCCAGATATTATAAATTTTTATTTGTTTCTTTGTTTATATCTATATATAGTTCTGTTCGGGATAATGGTGACATAAATAAAATACATTTATCTTGTATAAGTGAACCCAGGTTTAATAGCGAAGAAAACCGCTAGAAGTATATCGGTTATTTTTATGTTTTAAAACCTTTTTTTTTTAAGCAAAATCTCCTTTATTATTAAAACTTTATTCTTCAGTGTTATTGAATTATAGAATTCGTAGAATTAATTAGACACAAAGGAAAAATTCTGATTTACGATATATATAACTTTTCGTTAACAAAGACTATTTTGTTGAGGTCTTCTAAATTTTTGTTTGTTTTGGCTAGTGGCTATATCAATTCGAGGTAAAACTTTTCTAAATTTTTTTTTAATACTATTTTGAAAAAGTAAATTTTTTTTCGGTTTGTTGAGAATAGTATTTTGCGTTGTAAATTGTATACTTTTTCAAAATGTCGGTCCAGGAAATACCACCTGAGGATGGTATACCACCTCCACTTCCATTGGCATCGACTCAAATTGAACCGTCCGCTTGTCATATCTGCCATAAGACTATGGTGGAAGGATCAAATTGCTTGTTAATACAGACATGTTCACACGCGTTTCACAGACATTGCATAGAGTCCTCGCTGGCTTCAAATTCAGAATGTCCAGAATGCAAACGACCTTGTCAGCTTTCAGAACTACGAAAACTAGTTATTTGTGAAAGGGTCACTTCACGTCTCACAACTAAATCAAAACCTAGAGGGGCTATGTCCAAGCACTATAATACTCGTAGTTCTCAAAGAATTAACTTACCTGATACATTTTATCCAATTGATGAAGCTGGGGCTGTTTCACTTACTCGGGGACCAAACCAATCGTTTAGTGAAATAAACCCTGCTATAGCAAATGAACCCTTGGGTAACACACCAACAAGAACCAACAATCGTTTACCCCCACCTACCAATAGTAGTGTTGATTACGCAGAAATTAATAGATTAATTGAGGAAAACGTCAGTCGTTTGTTAGAAAATTTAAACGTTATACCACCGAATAATAATAATGCTAGTTTGAACGATAATCAGAATCACACACAACACAATGAGTATTCAAGGCATCAGTCGCGCCCTAATGGCAATGCTTCTTATAATATTTCACCAATTGCTATGTCAAACTTAAGTACTAGAACTGTGAATGCTGATAAAATAACGTCAGTAATTAAGAACTGGAACCTTAAATTCGATGATTCGTCAGCAGGCTTACATGTCGAGGAATTTTTATACCGGATAAGATCTCTACCAAATGAAAATTTTAATGGCGATTTTGGCATAATTTGCAAAAACTTGCATATTTTACTCATAGGAAAGGCACGTGAATGGTACTGGCGTTACCATAAACAGGTTCGTTCTATTCAGTGGGATGAATTTTGTGATGCCATTCGTTGCCAGTATAAATACTTTAAGTACTCATTTGACATACGGGAAGAAGTACGAAACCGTAAACAAAAGATCGGAGAAACGTTCGATACCTTTTTTGAATCTATTTTATCCATTATGGACAGGCTTCCAACACCCATGTCAGATATGGAGTTAATTGAAATACTTGCCAGAAATTTACGCCCGGAAATAAGGCAAGATTTATTGTATGTACCCATCCATTCTATATCCCATTTTCGTAAACTTGTGCAAATGCGTGAACATTTTCTAAATGAGGAATCCGTCCGAAAAAATAATTCGTTACGCAACCAAAATGTTATGCCACGACGCTATATCGCTGATATAGATTCCACGAGCAACGATTTAGTAGAAAGTGAACCTTGTAAGGTCTCAGTCGAGGCAATTCAACGCCGCGAAACTTCCACTAAATGCTGGAATTGCGATGAAATTGGACATCAATGGCAAAACTGTTTAAAAGACCGGACAATTTTCTGCTATGGTTGCGGGGTGAAAAACATATACAAACCCAAGTGTGAAAATTGTCTTAGCAAAAATAACCCTGTCTCAAAAAACTTCCGAACTTCAGGTCCACTGAAGGACACGATATAAATCATATCTCTATTCGTATTACCAAATGGGAAAAATCTACGAACACTGATAATGACAATTTTTATTCTGATCTACGACAAGACTTAGATGACAAATCTATTAAAATCCTGAAACGTTCAAAACCTGATTATGATCAACTATACTCTGATTATGATAGGTCTAAAATAATATATCCGAAACTCCCATATCACAAACGTTGGGAAGTATACCTCCGGAAAAGAGATGAAATTTTTAATATATCGGTTTTGTCAAATAATCTACGTAACCGGACTAAACGTTCAACTATTCGTATGCGTAAATTTTATAAAATGAAAAGACTGTGTCGTAAACTTTTAATTTCTTCCATAATTTCAAATCCGAAAGATCTCAGATATTATGCAAAGGTAAAATTTTTAGATTTTGAGGAACTAGGTCTACTCGACACCGGCGCAAATATCAGTTGTATAGGGTCAGATTTGGCGTCAAAGAATTTTTCTGAATTTTCTGGATATACGCGATGTAAATCGAATGTTACAACCGCAGATGGTAAATCACAACAAGTTTATGGCTGGCTTGATGTTGAAATTTTGTTTAGAAACGAGTGTAGACAAATTAAGTTATTTATAATACCTTCAATTTCTCAGAGATTAATCCTTGGGATTGACTTTTGGAAGAAGTTTTCGCTGTTTCCAGATTTTGTTGGGTCTGCAGACATGATTTGTTTAAATAATTCGCCCAACTTGTCCGTATCCGATCTATCCGAACAAATACTAAGGTCCCAAAGTTCATCCGATAATAATTCCGAATTTAAAAATTCTCTAGATGAAACTCTATATTCTTTATCCGAAAGCCAACGTCAACAGCTTAGTGCTGTTATAAATCTTTTCCCGAATTTTGAAAAGCAAGGGTTGGGAAGAACCAGTCTTATTAGACACTCGATTGATGTAGGAGATACTACTCCAATCAAGTCACGGTTCTATCCAGTTTCTCCCGCAGTTGAGAAACTGATGTACGGTGAACTTGATCGTATGTTGGCATTAGGGGTGATAGAACCTTCAACTTCCCCCTGGAGTTCACCAATGCGTTTGGTTGTAAAACCAAATAAAGTCCGATTATGTTTAGATGCACGTAAAGTTAATTTTGCAACCAAAAAAGATGCGTATCCTTTACCAAACTTAGAGGGAATCTTTGCAAGACTTCCAAAGGCCAATCTCATAACGAAACTGGATTTAAAAGATGCTTATTGGCAGATTGCCTTAGATGAAAAGTCCAAAACTCTGACAGCTTTCACAGTTCCAGGAAGGCCACTCTACCAATTTGTCGTTATGCCTTTCGGACTGTGCAATGCTCCTCAGACAATGTGCAGACTTATGGATGAAATTATCCCAGCAGACCTACGTCACTGTGTCTTTGGGTATCTTGACGATTTAATAATCGTATCCGAAGATTTCACCTCTCATCTGGAAGTTTTGATTCGTATTGCATCACAGTTTAGGAAAGCTAATTTAACACTAAACATTTCTAAATCCAAATTTTGTGTGACAAAAGTAAATTACTTAGGATATATGATAGGAAGCAGTGGTATCACAACTGATCCGGAAAAAGTATCTGCAATAAACAACTAGCCCGTTCCAAAAACTTTAAAGCAAGTAAGAGGTTTCCTTGGATTGGCTGGGTGGTACCGTAGATTTATCGAGAATTTTTCTTCGGTTGTTTACCCGATTACGGAAGTATTATTCACCAAGAGGATTTTTAAGTGGACAGATGAGGCGCAGAGTGCATTTGAAAAGGTGAAAAATTTACTCACATCGGCTCCTGTGCTAACGAATCCTGATTTCAGTAAGAAGTTTTTTCTTCACTGTGACGCCAATGATTACGGAATTGGCGCAGTATTAGTACAATTAGACGAGAATGGTGAAGAACGCCCAATTGCGTACATGAGCAAAAAACTAAATACTGCCCAAAGAAATTACAGCGTCACAGAAAGAGAATGTCTAGCTGCAATAGAGGCTATTAAACGATTTCGGTGCTATTTGGAAATGCAGGAGTTCGAGGTGATAACTGATCACTCTAGTCTTGTATGGCTTATGCGACAACCTGATTTGAGTGGAAGATTAGCCAGGTGGGCCTTAAAGCTTCAAACGTATAATTTTAGTATTAGCCATCGAAAGGGCAAGGATCATGTTGTCCCAGACGCTCTTTCCAGAATTCCCACTGATGATATCGCAACTTTAGAATTAGTCGAACCAGAAATTTGTTTAGATTCTGCACACTTTAATGATCCAGAGTATGAAAGTTTGAAAATTAAAATATCTAAAAACCCGGAAAAATTTCCTGATGTAAAAGTAATTAATAAATATGTATATTATCGCACACAACATTATAGTGGCGTTGAATCTCAAGAAGATGTATGCTGGAAATTATGGGTGCCGGATAAATTACGACAAGACACAATTGCTAAGGCACATGATACACCTGTAAAAGCCTAAAGAGGAATGCTCAAGACACTCGAGATATTAAGAAGACACTTTTTCTGGCCTGGAATGGTTCGCAATGTTCGAGATTATGTACGAGCATGTGATATTTGTAAGACAACTAAAGCTCCCAATTTTGTGATGAAACCCGCTATGAATCAATCAAGTGTGGCAATACGTCCATTTCAGCGTCTATTTATAGATATTCTTGGTCCATATCCACGAAGTAAAGCTGGATATACTGGTTTACTTATAGTGTTAGACCATTTAACAAAATTCCATTGGCTGTGTCCATTGTTCGCTTGTTGTTTACGTCCAAGGCTGTTCAAAATTTTTTTAAAAATTACATTTTCCACATATATGGTGTTTCTGAAATAATTGTCAGTGACAATGGCAGTCAGTTTCGCGCTAACGACCTAAATGCATTTTTCACTACCTATAGCATTAGACATACCTACACGGCGTTGTACTCTCCCCAATCCAATGCCTCTGAACGCGTAAACCGATCGCTTATTGCAGGCATTAGAGCATATCTCAAGTCTGATCATCGTTTATGGGATGAAAAACTCAGTGAAATCAGCTGTGCACTCCGAAATTCCTATCATCAGTCTATAGGTAGTACACCTTTTCATGCACTATTTGGATTTGAGATGATCACACATGCTGAAACTTATAAGTTATTAGGACAACTGCGACTATTGAACGAACCTACAGCAAAGCTTTCTAGAGATGACCATCTTCAACTGATAAGACAGGATATACGTAAATGTATAAAACAAGCACAAGCAAAGAATCAACATCAATATAATCTTCGAACAAGGCCACAAAACTTTAAAATAGGTGAAGAAGTCTTTCGTCGCAACATCGCTCAAAGTAATTTCGAAAAGCATTTTAATGCTAAACTCTCCGCTCTATTTATTAAATCACGTATTAAGGAAAAAATTGGTAATCACTACTATGTTCTAGAGGACTTAACAGGAAAAATAATAGGTACATATCACGGAAAAGATATCCGAAAATAACTCCCCTTTTTCCATTCAATTTTCGCACGCAAAGCTTGAAAAATGTTTGGTTTTGTAACGGTCGTTTTTGCAATACAAATTTATGTCATGCAAATGTTGCCTAAATAGAAAATAAATTTTAAATACGTATAGTGGTATGGCGTCCCAAAAGGTTTGTTTAACAAACATTAAATAAAAAAATCAACGTTTTGTTTATTAAAATTTACGTTGAATTATAAAATTTTAATACGTAACTAATTAATATTTCATCGTTCTCAAACCATGATCAAACAAAATTCTATACTAATAGTTTCAAATCGATACATTTCTTACAACGCAGTCTGAAAAGGGTTAATCATATTAATAATATTTATATAATGTTTTTATAGAGCCTTATTATTCGTTAGTTTTTCTTCCTTCTATATTCATATATATCGGGGTTATAATTTTGTTGGTATATAAATTGAGTGATTTATAGACAGCTGTTCATGTTTATTTATTTTGTTGTATTTGTTTCTCACAATAATAATATAACATAGTATAATAACTACTACTTAGTTGCCCAGGTTAACGTAAAACACTATATATTTAATCGCAATATAAGTAACTAAATATATATAATTTCTAAAACAGATTTGTAACATGCAAACATTTTTGGTGCAATTTTAATCCTAAATAGATACACCTTAAATACAGAAGTCACTTTACCTATGTTCATGCATGCGAAATTACATACACGTAGGCCAACACTATAATACTACCCCATTGCTACTACTACTCCCATTTATTTCAACCTGCTTTCGTTAAGTTTTTTTTCTCAATTTTTGTCTGCACAACTAGGCATCATAGTGAGTTGTCAGTGATTTTAGCGTTCATTTTATTTGCAAGATTTGAACAGAGCGGATCGTAAGAAAACAAAGTAGCAAGTGTATAATCAAAATAGTGAAAGTGAAATTTATCAAATATTTTAATATTGGCATCAAGGTAATACTATAACAAACGCCTTACTTTTGCATTGATACAATTTTGCAAACATATAATACACCAGTTAATAATAATTTTTGTTAGATAGCCAAATGAAATAGTGAATAAAAGTGACATTTTCTATAGAAAATTCTTGGCGATCTGTGGAAAACAATTTCTAACGGTTCAACTAGCACGTGCACCTTACTTTAGAGTTTCGTAAACCGAAACGCATGTGTTGGAGAAGGGAAACGCTATCCAACATAGCTCACGTGGACGTGAACAAGACCTATCTATTCGACGACATTTTGAAATTTTATATTATGCATTCAATATTCCACCTGAACAATTAATGTGCGTTGTCAAGCACGGTATCACTCAAGGTCTTACGATAAATAATTCTTAGACAAATCTACTCTGCAAACCAACTATAGACATCATTTCAACAACATGTAGAACATTTTTTTTTATTAAAAAATTCGCTACATAGCCAACATCCCCAAAATGCCTAAAATTAAAAATTTTGTAAAATAATGTACCTAACCTAAGTCAATAATGGAACAAAAGAACTAGCCCAGAAAGCAGCCTTCCCTAGATTCATTAACATTCATTTTCCTCATATAACTAATATCGTTTTGTGAACTTAATTAACGGAATTATAACCAATGAATAATTATAATTCTATCATCTAAACAACATTTTATGTATTAACCTACTTTTTATTAATTTATATCGGAAACAATGGTACACTGTTATAGTAAATTTGCTACATTACCTAAAAATTATGTAAATACCTTAAACTATCATGTCACCTTAACGTTCTAAATTTATTAAACTAATACACAGTAACCTAAATCCGAATTCATTAAAAGTAGATGTATACGTATGTACATATAAACTAAAACTAGACAAAAACTAAAAATTTACTTATAATTGAACCAACGAATGTCAAAGAAAAAAAAATTTACTTAACTAAGCTTTTTACGTCTACAACAACTTGATCATCGTGTTCCTGCTGGAGGCCTTCATCAGATCATCATGATGCGGTAAGTGCAGTCATAATGATTTTCATATTTATCGTCTCTGTAATTAGCAAAAGTCCAAAGAAGCAACAATTAATTTATATTTTCTAATTTTTAAACTGAGCCTTTGTTTGAAATGTAAATTTATTAGTTATTGTTAATTATCTCTGTCCACACCTGATTCTGATTTTTTTAACATCGTCAAATGACCCTGAAAAAGAGTGGCACATTGAAAATGTAAGATTAAATTGATAACAGCTTTGTATATGTATTTTGCTAATGCAATGAGAGTTTAACAGCGAAAAGCTTTGTATTTTAAAATTACTACTCTCTTAAGGAAATTTTTAGCTAGTAACGTTCATGTACATACGATAAGTAACAGTGTTTACATTTGATCTCATCTAGGCAGCTTTGTCTGCTTGCTTTGAGTTCTGTTTTGTTTATTTTTTTTCTGCAAACTTTACTTGCGTATGTAATTATGATCAAATAATAATGATTATTGCTTCTCTTGGATTTTGTCTGTAAAATTTTGTGTTTTTGTCAAGTATACAGTTTATATAAACAATATTAACCCATGGAACTCATGTAATTTATGGTAATACATTTAATTCTTTGATCTTACATTTATTTTATAATACATAAGTATATATACATATATAACTGAAATGAAAAAATATAATTAACTGGATTTTTGTTATATAAAGCTTTCAATTTATAATAATAAATTTATTTTTATTCGGTACATTTAAATTTTCCAATGAAGTGTTTTACAATCAGCATGAACTGCTAAGAAATATGTTAAAGGTGTTTTCCTACAGCGGAAGTAACGTGGCTATGTAAGATCAATAGATACGTTTAAATATGGGGTTTCAATTAAATTTTAGCCATTGAAACATAGGTAGGAGTGGGTTATGAGGCTCTTCCTCTCAGTGACACCTGAGAGCGGTTATTTATAGGATTAAATTTGCTAACATCATTTTAATTTCTTAACATAGTTATGACTAGATAGGGGCATAAATATATCTTAAATATCTAGTCATTCTGGCCCTAACATCTTAACGTAATCGAAATAAATAGGGAGTCTATAATAAAAAGTATGTAATAAAATTGAGGGTTATAGGAAAGGACCGAACCCCCCACACCACTGTTGCTAGCTTATCAAAGGCTCCCGCAGTCCTATCCCTATAAACTTCCTGTGTCTGCAGTTGTGTCTCTGTCGCAATGGTAATGACATTTTCCACCGTTTTCAGATTTTTTTTGTGTAACATGGTCGCCTTGCGCTGTACATTACAATGTCGCTTTGCAGTTTATATGGAAACCATGACCTTCTGGCCAACTGTGTTTTGTGCTACCCGTTACATGTAAACTTAACAATTTCTGAAAATTCAAATTGTGTTTTTTACAAACTTAACGTCACTTACATTACCTCTGGCATTACAACTTACATTACATCTGGCATTACAGATTTTTACATTACAGGACATGTTCCCTGCGACACGAGTTTGGTGGTGAGGGGTGCGGCGTTGAGTACGGGGTAGCAATTGTCGCACGTTTTGTGAATTTGAGGGGACAAATTTGACATTTCTCTTTTACATCTTTCGTTCTCTTGTATTCTTGTCATGTTATGTGTGACCGGTGTTGCCAGACTGATATTTTATGGAATTTGCAAAAAAAAAAAATGAAATATCCAATGAAAGATCATTTATTAGAAATAACATAAGCCGCTTATCTCTTGCTCTAACCTCCATGGTTTTACCCACTCCTTTCGTCTTCTTTTATTCGGTAAACTATTTGCGTTTTTATAGCATTTTAGCAAATTAAAAATTATTTATATATTTTCAGCATCATCTAGATCTAACGCTTCAACAGCCAGCTCAGTTAGGTAAAAAATTTTGTTAGAATTACTTGAACGTTTTAATAGTTTCAATATAAATTCTTATTCATAGTAGTTATTTTTTATATGTTCAATATTTTTTCTATGTTTGTCAGTTTGTGTAAAATTATCAAGACGAAAAGATATTAATATTAATAATAAATAAAATAATTTCAAATTTCTTCAATAATTTCTTCTTTAGAAATATCAGCCATTATGTTTCTTGAAATTTATTTAATTTTGCTTTTCTAAATACTTGTATTGCCTCTGCTACTGTTGACCAATTATAAATTGTATATGTATGGCAGCCCTTCTTACGAATGAAGGGATAAAAAGAATCAGTTAATTTAACGTCAAAAAGTCGCTTTGTCCCTGCAACAAAATCCCTGCATGTAAACGCAAGACAAAGACATATAAAGACAGTGTATAATTAGTTTAATTAAATCTGTACATAATTCTAACAGTGATATTGCATACGTGAGCATAGAAAACAAGTAAGAGCGCTATATTCGGCCGTGCCGAATCTTATATACCCTTCACAACGTGTAGTCATGCAATAACAGTAGTTTGTATTACCATTCATCCCATATGAAATACGTATGTTAAAAAAAAAAATAAAAAAAAAATTTAAAAAAAATAATTAAAATATATTAATAAATATAAAACAAAAAAAAAAAATAAAATAAAAATAATATTTATTTGGTTGTTGGGTTTAAGCTGGTTGGTTGGGTTTTTGAAAAAGTTTTTTATAGTTTTTTATTTTATTTTTGAATTCTCATTTTGTTAATGAGAATTTAAAAATATAACTTATAAAAATATTAAACTTTTTCAAGAATTTTGGGTAAAGGTTTACTGATGATCTGGCATAAGCACCACTGAAATGCATATAAACCAGCTTAAGCCCAACAACCAAATAAATATTATTGAAAAATTATGGGAGCATATCCCGAATAATCTAGTAAATTATTTAATAATAAAAATATAAATAACATATTAAATAAAAAATAAAAAAAAAATTAAAAAAAAGTAAAAAAAAAATTTAAAAAAAATTTAAAAAAAAAAAATTTTTTTTTTGGCTCAGCTGGGATTCGATGCCACTTTTTCTCTAACCAGTATACACGTTTGTATGTATGTATGTTGTTGTTGTAATGTTGTTTTTGTGAAAAAAAAAATCGAGGTGGTCGTGGGTTTTTGCTCATATCTCAGTTGTTTATGTACCGATGTTTCTGATTTTCAATAGCGATCTACTCCCGAATATTTCTGATATTTTAATACCTCACCCGGGTCCAAGCGATGTCGGGGGGCTTCAAAAAGTTGATTTCAACATACACACGGACAGACAGACTGACAGAGCTTAATCGACTTCCCTTTTCATAAGCTTTCAGAATTACTATATACTTTATGGGGTCGGAAATGAAAATTGTAGAAATTTCACACGGAATGACAAACCTATATATACCCTTTTTCAATGTGTGAAGGGTATAATGAGAAAGTCAACACATGCGACACGTGTGACATATGCAGCACATGTTTTTTATAGTGCATTTTATTCATTGCAATAGAATATTATATGCAATAAAATCAGAAATTTATTTAATATAATTGTAGTTACATACTTTAAGGAAATTTCTTTTAAGGATCTATTTAGAAAATACTTAAATAAAGTCAATTTGTTGTGTGTCGGGTTTGGCTGTTTTTTTTTGGGTTTTGGGTTTGTAATTATTTTCCGCAAAATATAACGCTCGTCCTGCTCATTAAATATTTTATTCGATGCCTTTCTGCCTTTGTTATGAACCCGATTTTAATTTACGAAACGCTCAATGATTTTTTGGACCGTAGAAGAATTCATGTTAACCATTTCAGCTATTTTTCGCTGTGAGTGGCCATTTTTGAAATGGTTTAAAACCAATTCTCTTTGCTCTAAAGTAGTACGCGGACTCATTTGAATTTTTGTAAATTGACACTCCAAGGAACGAATCTAAACTAACAATTCAACAAAAAACATTGCTAGAATTAAAAATACGATTTTCAAAGTTGTGAAATCTTGTTCATTTCTATTATTTGAATTCAAAGAAAGACATGGTATTAAACACAACAGCGTACAACAGCTTGCCTAAGTTGGAATGACATGCTAAGACAGTATGTTTGAGTTGGCATAACATGTTATAACACCTTGTTTAAATTCGCATGGCATAGCAAAGCATGAAATCTTTGAAAATGACTTTTTTACAGAAAATGTTGAATTGTGTAGGAGTCTACCCTCTATCACTCAAGAACTCGGATTTATCTGATTTTTTGTATAGGGGACGATAACAGTAAAATAAAGTACACGTATTTTTTATTTTTTATTTATTTTTTAAGGAAAAAATGATACAACACTGAGCTTAGTGGTCAAGACTTATTTTGCTAAGAAAGGTGGAAGTCTCTGAAACAATTTTCGTTTTTAGTAAAGCATAAGGCTACTCCGCATTTTCTACACACTGTATGGGTAAATCCGACACATTTCGGAATCTTGCATCTAATTTTCTTATCAGACCAGTGCCCAATCTGGTCTTGTCGAACTGCTTTTGGGGAAACGTGCTGAGCCGGCCCATTGTGCTTTTTGACATCAATATCGCCCTGCAACGACCGCCGACCAGAAGAAGTAGCTTTTACACCCATTTTGCAAAGGGTCACAGCTGACGAAAATCTGCTGATGATAAGCGGTTTGATGAAATGCCTTTGTATTCAGCAGCTCTTTTATAAAGTATCCATGCGTTGGCCATCGTGACATCCAAATAGTGATACAAAATTCGCATGGGCCATCTCTTGCTTCGCAAACGTATTTTATATATACCCATTATGCTGTCAAGTAGGTCAACGCCACCCATATGACGATTGTACTTTCCTACCACATTAGGCCGCTTTATAGAAATATATTTTGATTTCTGTTTGTCCCATCTTCGCACATCAACTTTAGGTTTTTGCCCAGCAAAGGTGGAAGCCAGATTGACTATTCTGTTGTCCTTCCATGCAACAGTTGAGACATCGATCCCATTGACATCAGCTACGTATTCTTCCGAATAGCCTCGTTCTTTTTTTAAAATGGCTTTTTCCGACGACAGCTTACAATCAGGTATTCTATTTCTTCTTATAGTACCGAGACTGTGGATGCCTTCTTTGGCTAGATATTCCATAAGACGAATCGAAGTGAAATAGTTATCAAAATAGAGTTTGAAATTCTGGTTTCTCGGAATCATACGCGCTAGCCTCATGACCACATTAGATGAGGCACCTAAATCTGGCTCATCTTGCAAGCCAATATTTTCTTTGCCTGTTTCGATTTCTGTTTGGTTTGTTAGGGTTATACCTCTTCAAGGAATTCCGCGCTTTAGTGGAGCACATTTGCTCGTCCACACAGAGGTGTTCTTCCATTGGGATTTTGCTAAACGTCTCATTCAAGAAGTCGATAACTGGACGTATTTTGAACAGCCGATCACACTCTGGATTACTCCTAGTAAGGTCTTTGCTATTGTCATTGAAATGCAAAATTTGGCGAATTTTTTCCAATTTATTCAGAGGCATCGTCTCCTGTATTAGAGGTGTTCCAAGTACTGGACTCCAGTGGTAAGTAACTCTAGGCAGTTGAATGAGAGACATTAGATATGTCACACTTATAAATTGCTTGACATCCTCTTCACTCAGTCGAAATGTGCTATTAGGGTCTTTCTGCACTTGATATAAATTAGTCTCCTCAACAATTTTTTTCATAAGTTGAGTTAGAAAGAGGTAAAAGAAAAATTGTTCGGGAGTTTCTAGCTGAAGAAGATCAGGGCCTAACACTTTACTTCCCATAAACGTGAGATGTTCTGCAGTCAACTCAAGATTCTTGTTCTTCCAACGCAAATTCAGTTTAGGTGGCTTCTCTTTAGTAAACTTTTTTGGGTTCTTAGCAATAGAAGCTTAAGAATGGCTTTCGCTCGACAGCACAATTTCAGTGCTACAGGAGGGCGTATCGTCAACGTTTTCGAGGCTCTCTATTGAGTTTTCACAATCTATATCTGGGGCATCATCTTCGAAAGTAAAGTCAGGATCGGAAATGCTGTCATCATCAAAATCTAAGCCATCTTCACTATCATCGAGCTCGTTCAGAGTAGCAGTAATGTTTTCGTCAGTTAGTGGGCGTTAATGAGACCCTAGAATCAAGAAACAATTAAAATTAAACATAAAAAACAAAAATCAACGAAACAGCCGTTAACGAAAATTTCACTCCTTTTTACCTGATGTAGCTTACGAGCAACACTCCCTATTTGCCAGAAAAAACACAACCAAACGGAAAATCTATACAAGATCACTGTTTCACAATAAAATTAAGGCACTTTTCTCTCAAATTTATAAAGATAACACATAACACACGAGCATAACATTTTATTAATATATTTTGAAATCGCGACTAATGGTGACTGTGCGAAAATACTAGCGGTCAGATAACAAATGTCAATTTTCGGCAAGTAGTACCAACTAATTGCTTTTTTTGGTGCAAGTTGGTAAGATTACTTTGTATACAACGGGCTACAGTGAGCGATTATATTAAAAAAATTATCTTTATTCATTGTGAGGCACCCCAAAGGTTTGTTGCCTACAGTCACTGTTGCCAACTTTTTCCCAAAGAATATCGCTAAAATAAGTAGAAAAATAGCTAGAAAAAAGCTAAAAATTAAAAATTATCAAAGTTTTAGCGATAAATCGCTAATTATTTATTTTTTCAAATTCTAGCATAAATTTAACAAAAAATAGCTAAGTTTTTGTCCATTTTTTTTATTGCGCGGGAAATTTAGCGTTTTATCGCTAAGTTTGTCTTAAATAATGACAGAAGGAAAAAAATAAAAGTACAGTAATTTTTATTACGAAAGCAGGTTTTATTATTTACATTTTAATACATAATTTACATATGTATGAAGGTATGTAAAAAAAATCAAGAAACATATGAACGTACACATGTGTACGTTATATTAAAATTCAAAATAATAATGTTTATCAAGTATTACTAATTACTTTATATTTATAATATGCATACTAAAAACATTTTGGGATTTATTCACTAAAAGTCTTAAGCCAATACTCTATATTCTCGCTTTCACATGTAAAATTTGTTATCTAGTTTCTTTAGTGTTGATTAAAATATATCGTAATTGAAGCTGTCGCATCGGCGACTTCAGCCAAGCTTAGAAATGTTAACACAATTTGTTGTTTTTCGGTACTGAAAATAATTATTAAAATACACTATATCTAGAACCTGATACATCGTTTTTAACTTCCATTAAGAGATGGGTCACTAAAACATTTGTATTATCGCTAAGCATTTGGTTCTATGAATACGGTTTTCAATCGTTTCATCGAAATCTTTTTTACATAAATCACTCAGGTGATTAATTAAATTGATTGACGTATGTTGAGATATAAATGAAGCCTTCTTTTAATTTAAATTTTTTCCAATATAATCCTCTCACCGATGAAGATGACTTGTGTTTATACAATTTTGCAGACAGGGAGCACCTGCATTAATATCCTTTTGTATCGTCTTTTTAATCTTGCATTACCCAGGACTTAAACTTTGCACAACTTTGCTTAACCATGCACAAGTTTTTGATTTTATTAGTTTTTTTTTTTTTTTTGAATATTTATAATTTCTTCCAAGCAATTCTTAAATAGTTTTTTTTGTATAATTCACAAACTCAGAACTCAAATTATTCGAGCTATAAACTTTGCAAGATAAAATTGGTTTTTGAATTTGAATGTACGTGGCTTAAAATGTATTAAAAACACGTTAAAAACTAACATCGCAAAAATCGCTAAATTTCCCGCTAATAGCTAAATCATATTTTTTCCCGCAAAAAATTGTAGTGTATCTTATAAGTGTACACTGCTCACCTAATACAATGTAAGAAACAATAACTACCATCGTGAATTTAGTAGCGTACTAAATTCTCAAATATCATGTATGCCGACGCTTATGACTAAAACTACATATGTGATACAATTGTGTCAAATGTAATTTGACATCTTTTGCAAAGACCGCACTTACAATTGTATAAACATATGTAGGTCATGATAATATGTGTAGAATAAAGAATGGAATGTAAATATCAAATAGATGATAAGAATTATATTGAGTGATTTAGAAATCACTCAATACTAGACTGTAAGTACAATTCTCAATGTTAGTATATAAGAACCAAAAATTTAAATAAAAATAATGATTATGCTTTATACATTAAATTGGTGAAAGTCTTTTTATTGTTTAAAACATAAAACCTTTACATGGCGATCCTGCCACTTTCGAATACAAATAGCAACTAGTAAAAAGTACTTGCTTAACTCCTTGCTCAATTCGAAAGGTGGTCGAAGATCCTCCAAGGAACCAATACAAACAGCTTACGCTTAATTGGTACCCTTGTCCTGAATTTTTTTTTATTATCCTTTAGTCAGCAGAAGAACTACAACTCGAGCTGGACGAAGCCGAGAAAAGATGGCTTTCCTTGATAGAAGACCTTACCGTGTGACCGAAGCCTAGGTAACTGTCGGACCGAAGCCAAGAAAGAGGATGCGGCATTTCCTAATGAATATACTAATTTATCATCTCTATATCAATTACCCTATTCACATGATGACATAAAACTTATTACTTCAAACTATTTATTACTATTTATATAAGAGAAAAAATATCGAACATATGACTAAGAATAAATAAAAAAAGTTTTCATCCACAAAAACACAAAAATAATAATGAAAAAAAAAATGTAATAACATTATATAGATGTAATTAATACACTATAAAACTATTAAAATGTTAGGAAAATTTTCAGAATAATCGATAGAGTAAAATACATGTTAAGAATAAAAACAAGTAAGAGTGCTATATTCGGCCATGCCGAATCTTATATACCCTTCACAACGTGTAGTCATGCAATAACAGTTGCTCGTATCACCATTCATCCCATATGAAATACGTACACGTATGTATGTTAAAAAAACGAAAAAAAAAAATTTTTTAAAAAAATTAAAAAAAAAAAATTTAAAAAAAAATTTAAAAAAAAAATTATTATATATAAAATATACATATATAAAACAAAAAAAAAAATAAAAAAAAAAATTAAAAAAAAAATAAAAAAAATAAAAAAATTAAAAATAAAAATAATAATAAAAATATAAATAATATATTAAATAAAAAATAAAAAAAAAATTTTTAAAATAATTAAAAAAAATTTTTTTTTGGCTCAGTTGGGATTCGATGCCACGTTTTCTCTAACCAGTATACACGTTTGTATGTATGTATGTTGTTGTTGTAATGTTGTTTTTGTGAAAAAAAATCGAGGTGGTCGTGGGTTTTTGCTCATATCTCAGTTGTTTATGTACCGATGTTTCTGATTTTCAATACTGATCTACTCCCGAATATTTCTGATATTTTAATACCTTACCCGGGTCCAACCTATGTCGGGGGGCTTCAAAAAGTTGATTTCAACATACACACGGACAGACGGTCAGACGGACAGACTGACAGGGCTTAATCGACTCCCCTATTCATAAGCTTTCAGAAAATATATACTTTATGGGGTCGGAAATGAAAATTGTAGAAATTTCACACGGAATGACAAACCTATATATACCCTTTTTCACTGTGTGAAGGGTATAAAAAGAATATTAATAAAAGGACTAGGAATATTAAATAATTTCAATGGTAGGTCCCATTTGGAGCAGCAAAATGGGTAAACCAGAAGAAAAAATAGGAATAAAAGAAAATATTACAAATAACGTGGAAAATAATTTAGGAGGTATAATGCCAGAATATTTAAAAAAAATAATAATAATAGCAATTATATTATTCATAGCTTATAAGACTAACATTTATTTTAAGAAATACGTATTAAAACATAAGAATAATAATGCTATGACAGATGTTTAGCAAATAAGATTAATGAAATGTATTACTTTTCCTAATGTAAAGAAAGAAAAAAAAATTTTTCTAGAATAAAATTATACAAAAGAAGAAAGGAAAATATATGTCAAATAAATTTTAAATCTTAAATGGAAGAAAACTTAGAGAAACTTAAAATCGTATGGAAAAATCTAAGGAAAAGTCCAGGAAGAAAATATACAGGTAAAACAATAAGTACCAAGTTAGAACAAATAGAAAGAATTAGGAACGATTTCCAATCGTCGGAATTAGGGGAGGAAAATTTAGAAATAACGGCTTTAAAATTAAAATTCAATAGCTTATACAAACTTATAGAAAAATATTTAATGGATAGTGAGAGAGAGCAATCAGAGGTAAAGAGTATAGAAATGGCTTCATTTAGTTTAGAAACGGTATACAAAGCATTGCCTTTATTTACTGGTAATCATGAGGAGTTAGAAAGCTTCATAATAACCGCAGAACTCATTGAGAAAACACTGACTGAGACCGCAAAACAAGACTTCTTGCAATATGTGTACCATGCAAAATTGACATCAAAAGTTCGTACAGCCATAGGAATCTATCCGAAACCGGAATATTTCGCTATACTAGAAACTTCACTATAAGATATAAAACAAAACCATGACCATCCCAACGCAAACAAAGGCATTACATACACCAAGAACAGAAATTGTGCAAGCAATAAAATTAAACCTCACTAGAGAAATTTTTTTAAGTAACTCAATAGCACCAAAAAGCGGCATGACACACATAAAAATACTAAACACAATAAACGATACAATAACGTTACAGGGCATTAAACTACATACTGACCCATAAAAGAAACTACAGTATATTGGATTACAATAAAATAAACAGAAACAGCAATGAACAGCAACTTACATTGCCTAAAAATGATGAATATGCAAAAACAGAATTACTTAATATATTTCAAAAATATAAAAAATTTAGAATGTTTATCATTTGGAAGACGAAAAATTAAGCGTCAACAAATTTTATGACCAAAGCATTGCAACTAATGACAACACATCTGTACAAATGAAAAAATTACAGATTACCCCACGTACATATGAACATTATAATTGACCAAGTTCAGAGGATGCTGGATAATGACAAGGATAAGATTGGACTTAAGCGATTATGACTTTACAATTGTATACAAGAAAGGAAAGATGAACACAAACGCTGATGCACTTTCCAGAATAGAAATAGACACTGAAACACTAAAACAAATGATATCATTAGAAAACGATGAACATTAAAGAAAAATTTTAATAACAACAAGGGCAATGAGAAATAAAATTAATGAAATAAATAAATAATGAGGCAACTGAAAATAATAATAATGCGCAAGATAAAGAAGAAATAGAAAATATCATAATGAAATTGAAACACGTGTAACAAAGGAAAATAAATTGGATAATTGCAAATCCCAGAAGTCTGATCAACTTCGAATATGGGAATGCACCTCCATTAATGATATAAAGAATATAAAGAAACTGCAGTTTAATGAAGAAAATGAAAATATTTATATAGAAAATAATATTGTGCACATTGGACGGGATGATAATTCATCGAAACCAGATTCGATTATGAAGAAATCTCGTACCAAATATGGAAATAAATGAATATAATATACATGCAAGATTCAGTGATAACCCAGCGAAACTAGATTCGATTCTGAGGAAACTGATATCTAAAATGAAGAAAGAGAATATAAAAGAATTAGCGCTATCGAGTAATGATAAAATATTTAAATGGTATACCAAAGATGAATTTAAGAAAATATATGGAAGAATAAAAATAAATAATCAAAGTCCTCAACTAAAAATATTAATATATAACGCACCTATAAGAATTACAGACGATATACTTAAATACAAATTGATAGATGAATTCCACAATACCACACAAGCAGGCCACTTGGGTATTAGAAAAACGGTAATAAAATTAAACAAAGACTTATTTGGAAGAACATGAACAAAATGGTTAAGCTATATGTGCAATATTGTGACAAGTGTAACAAGAACAAGCAGACGAAACAGGTTAAAGAACCACTTACATTAACGGACACCCCGAACAATAGTTTTGAGGTAATCTCAATTGACACGGTAGGACCTCTTAGAATTTCAAACGAATACCGATACATCTTAACGATGCAATGTGAACTGACTAAATTTGTTGTGGCGCATCCTATGTCGACAAAAGATGCACATACAACGGCGAAAACACTTGTAGAACAGTTTATACTGAAATACGGACAGTTCAAGGTACTTAAGTCAGATAGAGGAACAGAGTTCACAAACGAACTAATGCGAAACATATGTTCCCTACTACAAATTAGACAGACGTTTTCGACACCCTACCACCACGAAACAGTAGGTTCAGTGGAAAGAAACCATAGAGTTCTTAACGAGTTTCTGTTAACAACAGCAAGTGATTACGAATGGGATAAGTGGATTCCATACTTCACATTTGCCTACAACACGGCACCCCACATAGACACTGGCTACACGCCATTTGAATTTATATATGGAAAACTGCCTAGCTTACCATCGGATTTTGTTCAGGAATACAAGACAGAAAATATAAAATTAGACTTATTAAAATTAGATTATGCTAAGGAATTAAAAACTAGATTACAATACTCGTTAAATCGAGCAAGGGAATTACTAAACAAGACGAAAGAAAATAGAACAATGAATGAAAATTACACTAATAAGTTAGATGCAAAGGAAGAAGATTTAGTTTTAGTAAAAGTAGAAAACAGGAAGAAACACCAAAGTCCTTATAAAGGTCCATATAGAATAGTTAGGAGAAATGGTGTAAATACCACCATAGAATATAAGGGAATGGAAAAAGTGTTCCACGATAATAACTTAAAACCTTATAAATCGATAACACATCAACATTGTAATTAATTTAAGTTTATAAAAATATATTTAATATATTATAAAAAAATATATACATATATAAGACATAAAATAAAATATAAAACATAAAATAGCATTGTAAGATTATAAAAACAAAAAAAATTTACAAAATAATAATTTAAAACAATAATAATTTAGAACCGCATAAATTTATAAGATACAAAAACAAAAATTGTAAATAATTAAGGATTGTATAAAAATTCCAAAAATTATTTTTCTAAAAATAATAAAAATCATTTTTGTAATTTTTCTCTTAAGGGTGAGGGTGTAGTGTATATTATAAGTGTACACTGCTCACCTAATACAATGTAAGAAACAATAACTAACATCGTGAATTTAGTAGCGTTTAAAAACCGCTAGATTTGACGAGAAAATAGCTGAAATGGCAACAGTGCCTACAGGCTACAGTATGATACAGAGGGTTAAGTCAGTTATTCAACGGAAAGTTGGTACTGACCGGTCTATAAGATCGATACACCGTGCCATGTGTATATGTTAATTTTCTTATTTTATTGTTGAACTTTTTTAACAAAGACTATTAATTCAACAATAAAATAAGAAGATTAATTTATATTAATTAATTATTAATAAAAATAAATGCTATATACATATTTGTGTAGGTACCATCAATTAGTATACATAGTAATTTTGCTGAATTTTGTGGTAATATAAATATAAAAAGAGATACAAAAAATTTTATAAATGCTTTTATAAAAGAAAATATATTTTGTAAAATACTATACTTTTTTCGGCTTCATTGTTCAGCTGTGATGTACACTTTTCTTTGAATATAAAGTTTTCCGCTAAAAGAAAAAAGAGATACAAAAAAGTTTATAAATGCTTTTATAAAATAAAATATATTTTGTAAAATACTATCCTTTTTTCGGCTTCATTGTCCAGCTGGATGTTAACTTTTCTTTGAGGTAATCACATCATACGACTGTTTTTTTTAAATGCCCAGTGCTATTCTGAGAAACAAAAAATAATATAAAGAAATGAAATAAAAAGTAAAAAATTAAGGAACATGATTTTATAATTTTTCTTATAAAAATTTTTATACTTACGTTCCTAGTTTTATTTTAAGCATTTTACTAAACCCTATTATTCGCTGTTTCGATTTCAGAACTTTAAGTCGCCGGTTTAGTTGTTTTACTCGGAAATAAATTCTGCATTTAAAGAATAACATTTTTATATTCTCTGGCAGGTCAACGGAACTACTTTGTGCGAGCAGATTTTTCTTCAAATTCTGGCAGTGTGATATTTCCTTGCCATTTAGTTTTTTGAATATTAACTCCAAATTTTTAATCTCAGCTACAAAACTGCTTTTTGGCTTTTTTAACGAACCGTTGGATACTTGGTCGACCCATGTGAAAGATTCTTCGTCGCTCTCAAGTTCTACAATATTCAGCTTTCCATTTAAGAGTTCAGTATTCCTGGCTAGAGATAGCATAAATAAAATTTATTAATAAGATAGTTATATTAACAAGTTATTAAAAAACTTACCCAAGATATATTTCCGAAGCCTATATTTAAAATCTCTAGGCGACGGGTGATCATTTAATCCACCTTTGCTTCTTATGGCTCCAAAGAAGTGCTCCAGGACATCATGGTTTAATCGGTTTATCACTAGATACGTTATGTTGTACTTTTCGACATACCGTCTTAGCATCATCAGAGCATTGTTTGTAGTTATTGTACCTTTTTGAAAAATTTCTAAACCTTTTTTACCAGGTATAATTGGTAGTGACATTTTTTCATTCATCAGTTTTAAAATTAAATCTTGGGAATCCAAAGCTATGCCATATGGTTCCTGTAGTAAAATTGTTTTAATATAAATAAAAAAAATGATTATTGTAGAAAACTTACTTTGCCACGGTAATTAAAGTTACTTAATTTCGAGTTAACAACATCGAACCAATCGTTTACAAGCTGAAAGAAATCAACCGTCTCCAAAGACTTATAAATTTCTAATCCCAGAGAAGGACATCTCCTCATTGCATTGGCCGTTGTGTTTAAAAATAGTTGAGCAGCTAACTTAACTTTTTGTCTTCCTAAGGGTTTTAACAATAATTTTAAAACTCAATATTATAAGGCATTTTTTTAGATATTTACCTGCGCCTTTTACGGAAATGTGTTTTTCATTTAACTTAAAAACAATAGATTAGAATAGAATCAGATTTGTTGGTAAGTTTTAGCAAATCTACTATAGTGCGCGAAGACAAAGTTTCATTGTCGATGATAAATCCATTGTCAAGAAAATGGTTTCTTATCAGCTTTAGTAAATGTGGTGCATCTGCAAAACAAAAAACTTTTTCGTGCAAACTAGTAGGACTGGGAAACCAAGGATTATCTAAAGAAATTCCGTTAAAAAAAGAAATAATAAAATATTTATAAATAATTATTCTGAGACATTTGTTTGTATATTTGTTAGTAATTATGTTATTAAAAAAGTGAAGTGACGAATTTTACTTAATAAATTATGCTAAAACTTATTGCATTAGCTTAGTAAAAACCCTTAAAATATAATTTAACATATCGCGAAAAGTTTTTGTTTTTAATAAATTTAAATAAATTATTTCTTATGCATATTTAATATTATATTAAGATTTGTCTTAATTTGAACTTAACAATCTTATGTTTACTTTAAAAATTTAATTTTAATTTAGTTTTAATTTAAAAGTGTATTTTAATTTAAAATTTAATTTTAATTTAAAAGTTTAATTTAGAATTTTAATTTAATTTTTTTTTTAATTTAAAAGTTTATTTTTAAATGGTTTACTTATTTCTAACTAGCCAATCCCGGCGCGCGTTGCTACGCCCCTTCATGACTTTGAATCGCATTCTACATTTTAATCGAATATCAAGTGCAAGGCTAAAAACTATAACTTTTTCTTTATGAGCGTGGCACTGCCCACTTTTCTAATTACGAAACTGTATAGTCATGACAGCTCAATAAGTGTGCAAAGTTTCAGAAAAATCGGTCCAGTGTAAGTACCTCAAAATGATACCATTTTTTATGGGCGTGGCACTGCCCACTTTTCTAAATACGAAACTGTATAGTCATGACAACTCAATATGTGTGCAAAGTTTCAGAAAAATCGGTAAAGTGCAAGTACCTCAAAATGATACCTTTTTTTTAATGGGCGTGGCACTGCCCACTTTTCTAATTACGAAAGTGTAAAGTCATGACAGCTCAGTATGTTTGCAAAGTTTTAGAAAATTCGGTCCAGTGCAAGTAGCTAAAACTGATAACTAATTTTTTATGGGCGTGCCCCCGCCCACTTTTTCAATCACCAAGTTATAAAGTCACGACAGCTTAATATGTGTGCAAAGTTTCAGAAAAATCGGTCCAGTGCAAGTACCTTAAAGTTAAAAATTTTTTTAGGGGCGTGGCCCCGCCCACTTTTCTTATCACGAAATTATTTAGTCATGACAGCTCGATATGTGTGCAAAGTTTCAGAAAAATCGTTCAAGTGCAAGTAGCTAAAACTGATAACTAATTTTTTATGGGCGTGGCCCCGCCCACTTTTTTTCATCCATAAACACTCCCCGGTATGAGTACAACAACTTACCAAAGTTTGAGCCCGATCGGCTTTACAGTTTCAGAGTCTATAGCTAACACACACACACACACACAGAGTTTCACTTTTATATATATAGATTTTATATCTTAAAAAAAAATTTTTACCCAGTTTTATAAAAACTCACAATTAATTGTAAATGCAACGAGTATTCGCGTTCACGGTTGTGTTGTGTGTCATGTGTTGTTAGCGGTTTATGGGTGTTACTTACCTGGCGTAACACCTAAATCTTTCCATAACTTACGGTTGCTTGACCCCATGTCGCATACTATTGCTACTACAGGGTAGCCAGCACTGTTAAGTTTGCATATTAAATTTGTCAAAAGTTCTTTGGTCATTTTACAATCAAAGTCGTAAAACACAGGCTGTTTCCAGGAACTTTTAAGACCTCGAGCCATAACTAATTGAACGTAGTTTACAGGCTTTTTTACCACGTCGGCGACTGAATCGTAATCGAAAGTTTCCGCTACCTTCATCTCATCAAAACAAGCACACAAATTTTATCTTCAGGCTTTAAGTTGGTTGCTTGTTCCATAAATTTAATTAAGGTATTTAACACTCCTTCAGTCATTTCAATTTTGGCACACCAACGATTAAGTGTTGATTTGTGAGGTAGCGGAAAACCTTTCATGTACAAATGGTTATAATCCCTCGGTCCAGCAGCATGCAAATACAAGTTGCGTTTGAAATGCCCTCCCATTTCCAGATAACCGCTCCACACATTTTTTTATCTGACCCTCGGCTAAGAATTTTCTTATTCCTTCAAGTGCCATAATTGCCGGGTCTAACTTACATTTTAAATCCTTATTTTTCGATTCAAGCTCTCGAATTCTGTCTTGATATTTTTGAACGTCTATTGAAACAACTGTTGGACTATAAATTGTGTTAAGTTTTTTATTTCAAAATAACACATGAAACATGTATGTATGTGTGCATATTGTATACGGAAATAAATGTATTTTAATAAAATTAACTTCTAGTTTTAACGAAAAATTACCTTATTTAAAACCGCTTATTATGTAAAAATATATTAGCAAATATAACTTAACACACTATAATTAAGATGAAAACCGATGCCCAAAAGATGCTGGAGTGTTTGAAGCGTCAGAACCCCAGTATCCCTATGGATGATTGGTTGATCATCCGCGCCGAGCAGGGTGATAACCACACATGCCTCACCCTCGACATCACCGAATCGGCGAAGCTCGAAAAGACGGGCTTCAAACTGTTTTTCGGTGTGCGGGACGCAAAGGTAAAGGTATTCCGACCCACAGGTTCTGGTGAAGCGGATGTCATTGAAGCCGCCAACGCTCTGCTATCTGGGATGAATCTTTTAGAACCGTCCACCAATTAACAAAATGGCGCTTAAAATAGTCCTTTAAAACAAACACGGGTTTTTACTTTACTGAGTAAAAATAATTAGGAATATAATGAATTTTCTGTTTACATTTTCAGGTATATATGTACATATGTTTATATATGTATGTATTTTGCTAATACGCATATCCTTTTACACGTTTACCTTTTTATATAAATGCCTAATTATTTTATTAGACCTATAAAGTTGTTTTTCTTGCCCGCATCTTTAAATCAATTATAATTAAATCTGTGAGCATAAAAATATTTTATATGTACACATATATAAAATATAATATTTATATACGATGCAGCTACATATAAGCAAAATCCAATCTGTTAAGAACGCATTGTGTGTTGTTTAAATTATTATGGCTGCTACTGTACAGTATTAAATGTTAAGATTTTTTTCATACCACAAACAAAAACAAATAAAAAGACAAAATTTTTGAAAATAATTATTATTTATTTTTTTTTATTATTATTATTATTATCCTTTATTAAAAACTTATTCCTTTTATCAATATCATTAACAGAGTTATGAGAATTTACATATAGTATTACAACAATTAACATCTGATTAATTAAATAAAGAAACTGCTAATATCACAGATTTAAGGAGAAGTTGTTCATAAAAAACCTCGCATCAACTTATAAGTTATAAAAAAAAAAATTTCCTTGTCAATGAATTAAACATTTTGAAGTTTCTATGTAGAAGATAAGTTGGATATCTGAAAGGTAGATTGTGTATTATTTTCAAGTTTTTATTTTGAATGATTTGCAATTTTCTTGTATGCGTTTTAGCAGCCTTTTGGGACCAGATTTGACAACCATAGGTCATAAGCGGTCGAATACACATTTTGTAAATGAGAACTTTGTTCTTTATATTAAGATTTGATCTTCGGCCAATTAAGGGGTATAAGGCACGACTACACTTAATTGCCTTCTCGCAAATGTAATTAACTTGCTGTTTAAATAAAAGTTTTCTGTCAGAATTACTGCTAGATATTTAATTTCGTCCTTCAATGGGATAATTGTTCCCCTAGACGATAAATATCTAGTAGGAAAGCGTTTTCGCGATTTGTTGAATGGAAATATAATTGCTTGAGTTTTATCGTCATTGACTTTTATTTTCCATTTGTCATAGTATTACCGAATTAATTTAAGATTATTTTCCATTCTTCTAATTATCGCATTCGAGACTTTACCGCAACAAATAAAGGCGCTGTCATCCGCGTAAAAAGTTGCATCATGGTCTCTTCTTAGAGTAACATCAGATGTATATATCGAGTATAGTGTAGGGGATAATACTGATCCTTGCGGCAAGCCCGCAGGTATTTGCCTTTCACTAGAAAATTTGTTATTGACAGATACAACAAACGTACGTTTATCTAAAAAGCTTTTTATAAGTTTTTGAAGGTAAATTGGAAAATTTAACGTATTTTATTTATACACTAGTCCATCATGCCAGATTGAGCCAAAAGCTTTTTCGATATCAAGAAAAACGACTCCAGTACTTTTTCGATTACTTTTATTACATTCAAGAAAGTTTACAACTCTCTTAAGTTGATGTACAGTGGAGTGCTCTTTTTGAAAACCAAATTGTTCTTTATTTACGATATTATTGCAATTTGAAAAATCTAAAATCCTGGAGTGAATAATTTTCTCGAACACCTTATCCAATAGGCTTAGAATACTTATTGGCCTATAGCTGGAGGGCAATTTAGGATTCTTTCCAGGTTTGTGGATTGGAATTACCTTAGCCATTTTAAAAATGTGTGGGAAGTACCCATTGCTCAGGCAGAAGTTAAATAATTTACTTAAGATTTCAAAAAAGGAGTCGGGCATATTTTTAAGTACTATACTGTTAATCCCATCCAAGCCAGGAGCTTTATTATTTTTCAGCAAATGGACAAATGATTTGACTTCAGCCAAATTTGTAAGTTTAATACTTGTATTGTCGGTAAGAGTTTGATTAAGGTCATTACTGTATCTTGATACAACCGAGTAGATGGGTGATGGATTGTTAATAGTAATGGTATGTGAACTAGCAAATACGTCAGCTATTGCATTTGACTTTTCGACGTCAGAATTCAGAATTGATCCATCTACATGAAGTTTAGAATATGTAGGATTCTTGCCTTTTAAAGTTTTAGTTAATTTCCAAAACTTTTTGGAACCGGTAGGCAGATTTGAAATGTGTTTCGACCAAGACTCATTCCTGTCTTTATTTAGATGAGAGTCAATAAGCCTATTTAGCTGTTTCAAGATACAATATAAATGCATTTTAAAATTAAAATCCCTACATCTTTGGAATTTACGTCTATATGTGTTTCTCTGAGCAATTAGCATTTTGCTAATTTCTGAAATTTGCCGTTGCCAGGGGTTTCTATGACCAACTGGTATTCTATTGGTAGCTTCTTTTACAATATATATCAGTTTACTTAATGATACATCTAGATTACCTGTGCTTGTAATATTTTGATTTATATCTTGAAATAGTATTTCATTCTCCACCCAGTTTTTTATTGATAACCAATCGGCTCGATTATATAGGGGTACCAACAAAATGCTATTATGTACCTCTCCATAAATGACGCAAGATATTGGTACATGGTCCGACTGCAGAATATTTGGATGTGTTTCCAAGGTTAAAAAAGAAAGACAACAGTTAGTTAAAAGGATGTCTACTGTAGACGACTGTACTGGATTAATATTTTGTCCAAAACGAGTAAATGCATTTGAGTAATAAATATAGCAGTTTGATTGAAGGCAATGGCTATAAAGCTCATTATCAGCAATATTGTTTGAAAAGCAATCCCAGTGAGAATGTTGAGCGTTTAAATCACCGAATAAAAAGAAGTCATTTGAACGTTTAGTTAAGGCATCCATATCAGTTTTAAAATTTATAGTGTGAGCCGGATTGTACGCAGATGTAAAAATCACAGGGCGCCTATTTATTATTACTCGTACCGAAATATTTTCAGCCACACGCGTATTTATAGTTGGTAATATTTCGTGTTCAACATTATATTTTATCGCGTTGAGTACACCTCCGCCATGTGTTGGTCTATCTCTCTATAAATTTTTTAGCCCGCAAGTTTAAATTTATGGTGGGGTTTCAAAAATGTATCATTGACAAGGAGAATATCAACTTCCTTGTCGTAAAAAAATTTTTCCAGCTGTGAAGCTGCTGACTCAGTCGTTATGCCTTGAGCATTCCAGTGCATAACATGAACATTGTGACTTACTATTGATTTATATGGCATGTTGAAGCATCATTCCCAGCACTTGTAGCTTGTCGTACTTATTTTGGCATCTTTGAAGTGCATCGACAGCATCAAAAAATATTTCCATTAATTTCTCATTGAAAATATCATCTTCATTTCTGTTCACAAGATTTTTACTTCTTGTTACATCAGACTACAATATATTATTTTTAGTACCAGAGTCCCGTGGATAATTTTGATGCTCCTTACCGGGCAGTTGTGGAAAATTAACTTCATTGACGTTGAAGTTCGTCATATTATTCCTTTGTGGCACCTTCATTCTGGCTGTGGTACGTTGTCGAATCTCAAGATATTCCTGACGACATGGGCATTTAGGGTCGTCAGCTCTATGCTTCACATTTCTAAAATTCTTTTTTGTGCAGTTGTGACATTTATAAACGATGTTATCACTATTTGCAGCTTTGTTCAATGGGCAATCTGCAAATTCATGATTACCAGCACAGACTGCACACACTACTACTCTGTTACAGTTTCTAGCACCATGACCATACATAGAGCATTTGGTGCATTGTGTAGGACCTTTACTGCCCTTGAGTGGTCTTCTCTAGTAAACGGCAATATTACTAAAATACCTAATTTTTAAGGATATCTTCGACACTTGCTGGCGGTCAAACTAAATTAGATATAGTGTATCATCGGCGGTAGACCTTTTGGTAGTGATTTCTTTAACACTAAGTTGTACTCATTAGCAAAAACAACTTTGACACACCTACTATAACGCCCACTTTTCACGTTATCTACCGTTTATGAAATTTAAAAGCTCATAAAACCGACAAAATTAGAGGCATGATGATAAAATTTGCTACGTATATCCTCCTAGTCAATTTCATTACTGTGCTAATGAGTACAACATAGATATTTCAATATAGTCCTTTATTTTTCCAAAATCTTTATTAATAGAGAAATTATATTAATTTTAGTTAAAATGTTATATGGGAGGTGGGCGTAAAAGTGGGCGTGGCACCTTAATTTTTTGGCACAGTAATGACATTGACTAGAAGGATATATGTAGCAAATTTAATTATCATACCTCTAATTTTGTCGGTTTTATGAGCTTTTAAATTTCATTAACGGTAGATAACGTGAAAAGTGGGCGTTGAAGTAGGCGTGTCAAAGTTGTTTTTGATAATGAGTACAACTTAGATGTTTCAATATAGTCCTTTATTATTCCAAAATCTTTATTAATAGAGAAATTATATGAATTTTAGGTGAAACGTTATATGGAAGATGGGCGTAAAAGTAGGCGTGGCACATTGATTTTTCGTTACAGAAAAGCCTCTCACCGAAAAGCAAAGTGTGCAAAATTTCAGAAACGTACATCTAATTTTGTCCGTTTTATTAGGTTTTAAATTTAAAATATACTGAAAAATACACTGCGCGGTATAAATTTTCGTAAATTTTTATCTATAACTCCTTTTCTAATGCATATATGTAAGCAATTTTTGGGGAGACATATTGTTTTGACTCGAGAAATACATATTCGAAGTTTCATGACTGTACGTTAATGCGTTTGGACACAATTGCATTTTATTCGAAGGACACGGTTTTTTCGACCTACTCCTGCATTACGAGCTATAACTCTCTTCCTAATATTCCGATTTAACCCATTTTCAATACCAAACAAACCTTGTCTATAAGAAAGATTCTGTCAAAGCCCCCTAGCTTTTTTGGTGCGACCCCTATCGTGCTTTCAACAGACGGACGGACATAGTTAGATCGTCATCAAATCAAACCCTGATTCAGAATATCAGGCCTGTCACAGGAATTCAATTCGATCGAAAGTTATTTCAAGTCCGAAATAGCTTCTTCAGAAAATCAAAATCGACAAATTTCCTCGAAATGAAACCACTTTTAATTTCATGATCGAATTCGTATTTTTTGTATGTGATAGTACAAAAACAAATTTAACACTTTCTTATTTCAATAAAGAAAATAATTTGTTAAGCTTTTAGCTTAATTTTTTATTTTGTTTTGAAATAATTGAAGAAATTTTTCATATTTTAGGTGAAAAAGTAAACAGATAACAAAAACTTAAATTAAGTGCTACCAGACTATTTTTTAAGGGAAACCACTTTAATTCATGAACAAAAATTTTCATTGTTCAATATATTAACATACTGGCATCATGAAAAAAATAAGATCAAAGCTGTTTGTGTCATGAGCGAAGGAGGTTGTAAAAAAATGTAAGTATTGTAGATTTATAGAAATTATTTTAATATTTTTTTAACAAATAAATTTTTTTAGGTGTAAGCATAGAAATTCCCAGCAAGAAAAAATATTTCTTGAATTTATGGAAAACCATCAAGACATAGCTAGGGGCTACGTAAAAGGTGACAGAGTGGCAAAAGATTTTCTTTGGGAATCCTTGACCGAAAAGTTGAACTCTTCTGGTCCACCAAGGAAAGATTGTCATTGCTGGAAAAAGACATGGACAGATTGGAAAGCATATGTAAAAAACAAAATGAGTCATAACAAGAGAGAAAATCTAAAAACCGGTGGTGGCCAATTCAATAAATACATTTTGTCGGACGTGGAGGAATCTATTGCAGCGTTGAGTGGCATTTATAGAAGTGTTGAAGGGATTGTTGGCGAAAGAGATTTTGCTGATACAGATTTAACTCTTTTGTTAGATTCCGAAGAAGAAAATGAAGAAAGTGGTCTAAAGACGGTACGTACATTGGCACAAAGTGCAGGAAGTTCCTCGCATTGTGATTTGAATCTATCCAATAAAGAAAATAATGCTGTTGAAGAACAAAACTCAACCGGAAAAAAAAACACATTGCCAAAAAGAAAACGTCTCAGTTTAACCCCATCACCAAACCTTAACAGAAAGAAAACACGTGCATGTACTCCCAAAACTGTGCAACAACATGACCTCAACAATCTCCTTTTTGAAGAAAATAATAGCTTACAATCTATTGTTAAACTGATGGAGGAACAGCGGGAAGAGCTTAAAAGTCAAAACCGAAAGTTGGGAAAGCTTTGCGATATTTTTAAATCCTATTTTGAAGACAAAAAAAAACACGATCGAGAAATCCAAAAATTGTGTAAGGAAAAAATGGTATAAAGCTAAAACTTTTGGAAATAGAAGCTCTTAAGCTTGAAATTGAGAAAGCCAAATCAAAACAAGTTTAATTTTTAAGCAAAACCAGTTTATTAGTTACATTAAAAAAAGTGGTACAAATTGGAACGTAAAGACTGAATTGAAAAGTTTCCTATTTTTTTTTTTTTTTTTGTTGTTAATGTTAAAGCATGTATTTGAAAAATACATACTTTTATTTTTAAATGAAATGCAATTTTTTAGGTATTAATTTTTTAATATAATTTTAATTTTTTATTTAATTTAATAAATATATACATACATGTATTAAAACTAAAGCAACATGTATATTAATTTATTTGGCCAGCAATGTTATCACGTATGCGTTGCCCTACTCTAAACATTTCTCTTTCTGCTACAATAGTTTCATCAAAATCGTCTGCTACAAATTCTTCAATTTCGCCTGCTACAACTTCTTCAAACACAACATTGTATTTTCTGCAAATATTGTGGAATGCACAACAAACATTAATTATTTGGGAAGCTTTACGAGGTGTATACAAAAGAGTCCCATGCATGCACCTAAAACGACTTTTTAAGACCCCAATTGTACGTTCAACAATGTTTCGGGCTGAGGAGTGTTTTAAATTAAATTTGTGCTCTAAGCTTCCGGCAATAACATTTTTATATGGTGTAATTAAATATGGTTCTAAACCATAGCCAGAATCACCCAATAGCCAAGAATTTTTATTGCCATTTGAATAATTTTCAAGAAGTGTGTTCCGTGATCTGCTCATATGCCAAATAAATGAGTCATGGCATGACCCGGGCCTACAAGCGTCTACAGCACGAACTTGCATTTTATAATCACATATCTGTAACAAAGAAAGTAAAGTATATGTTTTTAGTACAAAGAAAATAATAATTTCAACGCTTCTTACAATCATTGCATTAATACTAAACGTCCCCTTTCTGTTTAAATAGAGAGATTCATCTTCAGATGGCTTACAGAGTTTGACATGTGTGCCATCAATACAACCTATTACATCCGGTATTTGAAATTTCTGAAAAAAATGAGCCTTTGAATTTTCTATTTCTTCTTCTGTCATCTGCAGCTTTATCCAGTGTGGGCATAAAACATTCTCCGCCGCATTTATTACCCTCCACATCAACGTTGAAACCGTACTCCTCCCCAAATTAATATCATTGTCCTTAGCTGAAAGTAATATATTTAATCATTTATGTTCTTATGACAAATGTACACAATACTTACCTATAACACCTTGAAACGAGCCTGTGGCCAAAAACCGCAGTGTGGTCGTCACTTGTATAATTGGTGGAATTGAAGATTTTTTAAGATGAGGACTCAGTTTGTTTAAAACCATTACAAACGCTTCTTTGCTTAGTCGATAATAACTTATAAACCTTAAAATACATATTTATGTAATTACATTTATATGTAGTATGTTTGATTTTGGCAAAAATAAGAACACTTACACTGCGTTTGGACAAGAAAGGGGATTCGAGGCATCCCTTAAACTCTTACGTCGCAATTTTTCGGCGGAGTGTTGTCGTGTTTGTGCAGTCAAAACCGCAACGATTGAAACTCCAGGCATTTTTTTGTTTGAAACCTTTTTATTTAATTTTATATAAAAATTTGTTCGTTCTATTTAACTTGTTTTTTTTCTTTAATAACCATGTTTTTGTTTTGGTTTGCACAATATAGCCACATTTAGTGAGCAATATTGCCACATTTAACTTAAAACTAACAAAACTAGAATTTATCGGAATGGAGCAAATCAATCAAAGTCTGAAGAAGGCAAAACAAATTCGATCGAATTGAAAATTCGTATTTAAAACCATTCCGAATAATTTCTGTGACAGGCCTGTATATATACTTTATATGAATGACAAAATGAATATACCCCCACCATTTTTTTGGTGGCGGGTATAAAAAAAAAGCCATAAACCATATGTTGTTTTGTGCAGCCAAATGCCCGCTTTATGTTTTGTATAATTATGTTTCAAAATATTTCTAATTAAAATATTTATTTTACTTTGCTTAATTTCAACGAAACAACAAGGGTTGTATGTTATTTATTTTAAAGCAATTTTATTGTACAAAAATCAACGAATTTATGTATAAAGCAAAATAATAAAAAATTGTAAATATTAAAATAAGCAAGGGTAAGATAAAAATTGAAACTGAACTGTAGTTCTTAGTACGAAAGTTATATTTATACAAAAATAAGAAGGTTTGTGCCGTTATAAATAAGTCTGCATAATTAACATAGATCTGTGTATTTTTCGATAAACTAATTCGAACATAAATAGGCTACAGTTAACAAAATTATTAATATAAAGTAATTAACTGATTTTAACGATTTAATTTAACATTCTCCCACCGTTAAGTTCCTTGAGGATTCAACATCATCATTGAATAGAATGCAAATTTTAGTTACAGCGCGTCTAACAATTCCATTTGCGGTTTTTATTACAGCAACTCTAACAACTCCGTCATCACCGTTTATTACCTCTAAAGCACGACCAATTTTCCGTTTTAGTGGTGGTTGATTTTCATCTTTCAGGAGAACCATTGTTCCAACTGCTATATTAGGTAAAGACATCTGCCATTTTTTCTTTGTTGAAGAATTGTTAGGTACTCAGTACTCCACTTCTTCCAAAATAGCTGTTGCATAAAACATACTCGTTGCCAACGACTTAGGCAATGAATGTTCAACAATGAAACATCTGGTTCTGCAACAGAAGTAAATGAAGCTCCTGGGCTGGAGTTAATACATCCAAATCATCGAGATTTTCTGTAAGTGGACAAAGTGGTCGTGAATTCATGATAGCCGACACCTGATATACAAGCTCGTCAAAATCCAAAATTGATTGACCAATTGTACAAAGTATATGAACCTTTGCAACCTTAATTGAAGCTTCCCAGAGTCCTCCAAAGTTTGGTGACCTTGGCGGTATAAACTTCCAACCTATGGCATCCTTCAAACATTGCTCATGTACAGCCTTTAGATGTTCTTGACTCATAAATAACCGTTTAAGGTCTTGTAGCTCATTTTTTGAACCCGAAAAATTTGTTGCATTGTCAGACCAAATGGTTTTTGGCCTACCTCGAAGACTGGTAAACCGTTTAAGTGCAGCCAAAAACCTTGAGTTGATAAGTCCTTTACGAGTTCTAGATGCACAGCCTTGGTACTGAAACATATGAAAAGGCTAATATAACATTTAATTGGAGCTCTTGTACGAACTTCAGAACGATAATATAGGGGTCCATAATAATTCATACCGGTCACTATGAATGTACGATTACCTTAAACTCGATCATTAGGAAGATCCCCCATTATATGCTCGTCCACACGAGGGCGCAAACGTATACAGCGAACACATTTGTTTACTATTCGACTAAATTCTTTTCTGCCACCTATGGGCCAGTATTGAAGCCTTATGGCTGCCAAAAATGATTGTGGTCCTGCATGTAGATTCCTGTGATGAAAATACGTTATTATTGAATCCGTTAATGGATGTTGTTTTGGTATGATTACTGGATGCTTAGCATTGAAATCAAGTGTTAAATGTTTTAGCCGACCTCCAACCCTTAATAATCCAAAATTATCAATGAAAGGATTTAAAGATATAACTGAACTTGATGCAGAAATTGGCTTTCCTTGGTTGAAACTTTTGTATTCTGTTGTAAAGTTACTTTTCTGAACTATACGAAGTAGCAACATAGTCCCCTTTTTGATATCTTCTGTTGTTAATGGACCCTTTCGGCACGACACACCAGAACCGCCAAATTTAAATATGTATGCGAACACTACAAATTTTTTCATGTTATGTTACATATTAACATTCAAGTGACATGTCGACGTATGCTGTTGTTGTAGAAATTAAGACTTGCTTTCTTTTTTCTGGCAAATCTGCTACTATTGAAGGTTGGGATGGCCAAAATCGTTGACTCTGTCTTAAAACTCTGGACCATGTAACCATAATTTTGATGTTGCTAATTCCTTTGGATTTGCACCTCTAGATAAAATATCAGCTGAGTTCATAGTCGTAGGAACATAAGCCCATTTCATCGATGTTGTCAACGACTACATACGGTTAATAGGATTTGAAAAGAAAACTTGATAATTTGATGACTCTTCTTGAATCCAAGATAAGACTATTGTTGAGTCAGACCAACAATAAATATTTTCATTAAAAATATGCAATTTTGAAATAGCGTACATGAGTTTCGAAAGCAATAATGCAGCTGATAACTCTAATTTTGGAATAGTAAGCGCTTGCGTAGGAGCTACACGAGATTTAGAGCAAAGAATATTAATATTGACATAACTATTGTACTCAATGCGTATATAAACGCAGGCTCCATATGCTGATAGACTGGCATCACAAAATGCGTGGATTTCATGTTTTCCACTTGGCGTTAACACCCTTCTGGGAAATTTGCAGTCTAGTATATATACAAATTGCGAACATAAATCAATTGAAGCAGATTGAAGGTTATGAGGAAGGGTTTCATCCCAGTCAATCTTTTCCTTCCATAAACGTTGAAGAAAAATTTTTGCCTTAACAATAAATGGTCCTATGAGACCAAGCGGATCATAGCATCTGGAAATAGTTGATAAAACCAGCCTTTTGGTCACATCTTTTGAAATAACCGATGGTACAAACGAGAATAGGAATGAGTCGTTGTTTGGATCCCATATTAATCCTAATGTTTTGGTAACATCAGTTTAAAAACTTTTCCTTTTCTTCATCTTTAATTTTGTCAAGAATGCGAGGGTCATTGGAACACCATTTACGAATTTTGAAATTTCCTTTCATTAGCATCATTAGCATGTTGTTTGTTCAAGAATTTCATTAACCTCTTCAATAGAGTCTCCCCCAGATATCATATCATCAACGTAAAAATCGCGAAGTATAGTTTTTGAACCCAAAGGGAATTGTTGTTCATCCTTTGCTAACTGGCACATTGAACGAATTGCAAGAAACGAAGCAGATTTAGTGCCATATGTTACTGTATCTAGTTTATAAATTTTTATAGGATCGTTAACAAGATTAATATATTCTTTAATAAATGATCTATATTGAGATTTTACTAGTGGAGACTGATTTAAACGTTTTTCCAGATTTTTAAAACGACGAAACGCATGTTGGTATGATTCACCAAGAGCCTGTGGGCTGGTTTTAAAAGGTAGCCGAACCCCAAACTCACCAGAACCCATTCGAGTATAGGTTTTTACGAAATAATTTTCACATTCAACTTCTTCCTTTGTTGTCTTTGAACTAACATCAATGTGATTTTCAATCTTCCAAAATCGACGAATGAGATCATCTAAGTTGTCTTCAATATTTATCTTTTAATTATTGTTAATACCAACTAGACAATTATATTTTTTTTTGTACTTGCATTCCACCACCAGCAACAACCCATCCGAATTCAGTTTTTTGTAGAATTGGCAACCCTGGACATATTCGTATTTTTCCATTACACAATGATTCATAAAATAAATCTCCACCAATTAGCAGATCCACTTGTTGCGATTTAAAAACAATGGATCCGCCAGTTGAATGTTGTTGGGTATGGCCTAGTTTGAAATATTTATTGAAAATGGCGGTTGGTGGTCAACAATAGCTGATACCACAAAAGATGACAAGCAGGCGGAACACTATGCTTCGTCCCATAGACAAAAATCAAAAAAAAATTTGTGTGTCCAATTGCGTTAAAATATAGATTTTTTTTTAAAGATAAGAAGGTATCTCAAATAAATATTTACAAAAATATTTTTTTTGTTTGCTTTTTCCGCCACAAGAGGGCGCCAAACTCAGAGAATTTAATGCAAAATTGACTTAACAGAAAGATGCTTTTTAGTTGTTTCACAAAAACTATTCCCAAAAATTAATTTTTTCAAAGACTGGTACGAAATTTTGTTTTCAAGTACTTTGATATATTTGTAGTTAAACTAAAATAAAGGATTTAGTATATGTTTACGTTATCACTTTTTTTATTGCATCGAAAAAATAATTTTTTTTGTTAAAAATCCAAAAATTGTTTAAGTTTGATGGAGTATAAAAAAAATATATAAAATTAGATTTTTTTTCCTTATTTTGTAAGTTTATACTCTTTGGTCCGTATTCATAAAAAATATTTTAGGTTTATTGAATGCTTATTTGACAAATATCTCTACAACATCTGTCAAATAAACCTTTAATAAACATAAAATATTTTTTATGAATACGGCCCTTATCTAACAAAATTTGTAAAAATTAGTGCCTAATTTTTACCACAACGTAAAAAATTCATTTTTTTAAATGCCTAAATTCATGAAATTTACTTAAATATTAAGCAATTATTACGAGTCGTGTTTAATAACATTGTGCAACACGATTTAATATTTTGAATGGTTAAAAAAATTAACGTATACCATTAATAGACCAAAACCTCCGAAGGATTTTGAAAATTTTGCTCTAGTTTTTTTAAGGCCCACTGAAATTTTTATTTTTTTTAAAAGGCGTATTACTCTATTAAAAAAAATATAGTATATCTATTTCTGTGTTAATAAATGAAGTTAATAAATGTTTTAGTGAAATTTGAATATACATATGTATATATATATACATATATGTTTTGCGGCAAGTAATTAATGAATTACATCCAAATTGTTTTCCATCTTTGTATGCGTGCGAACCGAAAAGCAAAAATTAATTCCACCTTTATTAACAACGGAAATTTCGGTAGAAGTGGTCTTAAAAAGCGTAATGCATAGAACAGCAACAAGTATATTTATACTTTGTGATGTTAAATAAGAAATAAGTAAAATATCGTTAGTTTGTAAGTGGGGTATGATGGATGGTAGCTCCGGTCATAGCCGCTACAAACAAAAATTTACGAAACGAAAACCATACAGATGAGTTTATGCTTTTCGTAGCATTTGTGTTACTAAAATAAGTACATTTAAGTATTTACTTAGTTATAGATGTTTGCTATTTTAATAAATTTTAAATTAAAATTAATTTATATTTTTAAGAATTGTAAACATGACAACAAAAAAAAATAATATGGGTTAATAAAACACCATCTTTAGCGCTGTATTGTAGGCCTATTTAATTTGTTTTAGAAAAGAAGAAGCCTGATCTAGTGAAAAACTTTTCGGCGAAATTGATGAGAAAATTAAAAATATAGAATGTGATGTTATTGAAATGAAAGGTGCACCTGTAGAAGTTTCTTACGAAATGCAATTTACAATAACAGATGGTGCAGTTATAAATATTTTAAGCGATACAAATTCATCATCATTTATTTGCAATGCAAGTACGACGGAAATGAACAGCATAAACCTTCAAATGTGGACAATTACATATATGGACTTTAAACGCTTCATTGTTGGATACTTTAAATGTTTGCTACATATTGCTTACCGAATCCCCATTAAAGTTTGGCAAGTAGATAAAGAAAACAACAAACAGTTTTTGGAAAACAAAAAAATAATTCAAATTGCATTCAAAAAAAGAACTGGATTAATAATAGACCAATCTAAGTCTGGATTTGTCAATACTAATGACGGAAAAACGTCTCGCTAATTTTTTTTCTTACAGTGAAGTAGCGGCAGAAATAATAGGAATTGATAAGCGACTTATTGATAATTTTGCATTGATATTGAGAGTGTTTTCTTGTGGGTCGCCAATTAATGTACAAACTTTCAAGGGACTAATAATAATTACTAGAAATATGTATTTAATACACTATGGGTGGTATTATGTTCCTAGCATAGTTCATAAGGTTTTAGTTCATGGATATGATGTTATCGAGTTTTTCAATTTACCAATAGGTATTTTAACATTTTGTTTTACTTACAAAAAATTACATTAAAAACTGATTAGCTTTTTCAATTCCATGATGTTTGTCTGAAGAAGCATTGGGAGCCATAAAAATGTAAGGAAGCGCGACTGTCTCATACCAGTAAAACGTCTCGAGAAAACACAAATAAAATTTAATGGCACATTTGTATCTGTCTTTTGAGATATAGTATTATCATCAAAGAGGTTCATTAAGTTTAAAAATAAAATAATAGACGCTGAAATTGAGAAATGTATTCTTAAGGAAATTGCTGAAATCGAAGATGATATAATAGCAGACGATATAATTAAGCAAAACTTGGTTTTGGGAAGAATAAAGTAGCGATGATGCTTTTTTAAAAGTTTGCATTTATATTTTTTTTTGAACGTTTTTTTTAATTTTAGATGTGATAATATAAAATTACTAAGTTAAGCTGTTATAATTTTTGTTTCAAAATTAAAAATCTAATACAAATAAAAATGTTTTTTTTTTATTAAAACATTTTCTTTTTTTATGGTTTTTCAATGACGCTAACACATTGCTAGTTTTTCCCTTTAAATTTTTTCATTTATTTTATCTTTAAAATACACTTATATTTTTTATTTTTGCTACAGCATTTTAAGCGTTTTTAACCCTTTTTTTCAATAATTGATGTTTTTGTATTTTCCACATTAATAATCCGAATCGAAAAAAATTTGGCATAAATATATATATTACAAATATCAATTTAAGTACCAAACTTGACAATTTATGTAGCTGTTTTAGCGTTTTTAAGAAAAAGGATATATGACAGGACCTCGAGTCCTTGGTGCGATTTGAATAAAAAATTACACACACGTTGCTAGTTGTATGTGTATCAGCATGACCTAGTGTGCCAAATTTCAAAAATATCTGATGACTCCTTCTATTTTTGTCCATTGGTTATATGGAAACGAAGCACAGTGCGGAGGTCTTTGATAGTCGCGACTTAATAAAAATATTAACAACCTTTCCAGAGGTAAAATTTGATTTTCCTATACTAGACACAAGTGTTGATGAACGTTTAGGTTTAAGTTGTTATTGGTTTACAAAATTTGTGCTCTAAATGGGATAAGATAACCAGTATTATTTTTAACAAAAACTATGGCAGTCGCTAAAATTGCTGTTGTGTGATCAAAATAATTTTCAGATGAATTACTTGAGACTACTAAGGATGATTGTGTTAATGAACTAGAAGAACTTGCAATTTTTGCTAAAGAAGAAGGTGCTTAATTTGCATTGGTAGTTGCATTTGTGTTCTCATTACAAACTTCCTTTACATCTGCATTTTGCTGGGCATTAGGTTCAACCTCCATATGAAGCAAAGTGTTGTGCTTTGAAGAACAGTTGGGACAACCACTTGAAATGCATGCCTTGGCGGCATGTCCCTTTTTAAGACAATTCAAGCATAAATTTAAACGTTTTTATTCCTTAAATCTTACAAAAGGGGTTTGCGCTAAAAATTAAGGACAATTACAAATTGCATGCAATTGCGAGTAACAAATAAGGCAATTTTTTTGTAAATTGGTCGCGACAACTAATGATTTTTTACTCTTGTTATTAAGTTGATACATTTTAGATCCCACCTGTTTGTTTGATGAATCGTTTACAACAGCATTTTCCACATTTTCCAATGTTTTACGTCTAGTTTGCAAAAATCTTGCCATCAATTCCCATGTTGGAATTTCATTAACTGGTGTTGTTTCCTCCCATTTGTTTTGAGTTGCAATGTCTAGTTTACGGCCAATAATGTGAATCAATAAACAATCAGCAATCTGCTCCTTAGTGTCCATTGCAAAAAACCCATTTAAATGAGAATTCACACTGTCACTAAGATGCCGCAACCGTCCAATGGATCCAGCTTCAACCTTGCTCATTGATACAATGTCTCTTATATGTGCCTGAAAATTCAAACGTTTATTATCAAATCGATCTTTTAATATTTCGATAGCCTTATCAAAGTTTGTGTCGCTTATTTCTAATGACCGTTTAGAGTTCAATGCTAGGCCAGCCAAATATGTCTTAAGATGTTGAAATTTTTCTATTTTTGACAGAGAAGAAATGTGGCCATTCTGTATAAACACCATTAAATGTTAGAATTTGAATAATTGGCAAACTTGTTTTTTGTACTGGTAACAAAAAAGATGGTTGCATATCATTAATTGTGGACTGTCTTTTCAGTGCCGGATTTTGGGTACTATCTGTTGAACGAAGTGCCATAATTTTACGCGTCAAGCCCGTCTTAGTTGATGTATATATGGCAGAAATTTCTGTTGGTAAACTGATTTCTACTTCAGCATAATCTTCACGCTCAAGACGGTCGTGTACGATTTCAATGTCCTTATATAATTTATCCAGCAATTCAAGTTTAATAGCAAGAGCAGCCTCATCTAATAAATCAAAATCAGTAGTTAGCATTTCTTCTTGCATAACAATCAATCGTTGCGTTAATATGATTGATTTACGTTTATTAAAGGATTCCTGTTTATGTTCGACGCTAATTTTTGCGTATTCAGATCACGTCGGCGTCACCAAAAAATTTTGTTTCGTGCAGCCAAATGCCCACTTTATTTTTTGTATAATTATGTTTCAAAATATTTATAATTAAAATATTTACTTTACTTTGCTTAATTTCAACTAAACAACAATGGTTGTATGTTATTTATTCAAAGCAATTTTATTGTACAAAAATCAACGAATTTATGTATAAAGCAAAAAAAAAAATGTTATATCTATATATATAAAAGTGAAACTCTGTGTGTGTGTGTGTGTTAGCTATAGACTCCGAAACTGTAAAACCGATCGGATTCAAACTTTGGGAAGTTGTTGTACACATTCCAGAGAGTGTTTATGGGTAGAAAAAAGTGGGCGGGCCACGCCCATAAAAAATAAGTTATCATTTTTAGCTACTTGCACTTGACCGATTTTTCTGAAACTTTCCATGAGTCATGATTTTATAATTTCGTGATTAGAAAAGTGGGTAGGGCCACGCCCATACAAAAATTATGATATTGAGGTGCAGTGCAAGTCTGCACCGATTGTTTTGAAACTTTTCACACATTCTAAGCTGTCATAACCATATAATTTTGTGATTGGAAAAGTGGGCAGCGCCACGCCCATAAAAACAGTTTAAATTTTGAGGTACTTTCTGGACCGATTTTTCTGAAACTTTTGCACACATAATGAGCTGTCATGACTGTATAACTTTGTGATTAGAAAGGTGGGCAAGGCCACGCCTATAAAAAAAATTATAATTTTGAGGTACTTGAACTGGACCGATTTTTCTGAAACTTTTGCACACATATTGAGCTGTCATGACTTTACAATTTCATGATTAGAAAAGTGGGCAGTGCCACGCCCATAAAAAAAGTTTTAATTTCCAGCTACTTGAACTTCACCGATTTTCCTGAAAGTTTGAACACACATATTGAGATCTCATGATTATACAATTTCGTGGTTAGAAAGTTGGGCAGTGCCACGCCCATAAGAAATAAGTTATAATTTTTAGCTACTTGCACTAGATCGATTCTTCTGAAACTTTGCACACACATATTGAGTTGTCATGACTATACAGTTTCGTGATTAGAAAAGTGGGCAGTGCCACGCCCATTAAAAAAGTTATAATTTTTAGCTTTTTGCACTTGATATTCAATTGAAATTCAGAATGCATTTTTATTCATTAAGGGGCGTAGCAACGCGCGCCGGGCTTTTCTAGTTTTAAAATAAGCAAGGGTAAGATAAAAATTGAAACTAAACTGTAGTTCTTAGCACGAAAGTTTTATTTATACAAAAATAAGAAGAATGTTTGTGCCGTTATAAATAAGTCTGCATAATTAACATAGATCTGTGTATTTTTCGATAAACTAATTCGAACATAAATAGTCTACACTTAACAAAATTATTAATATAAAGTAATTAACTGATTTTAATAATTTAATTTAACACCATAAAAATCGGTTCAAAAATGTAGATTTTATTGTCAATTTACCGCAGGTACCCAATATTGACCAAATATGTGTAATGCAGCAAACAACCTCAGCAACTACATATTTACTTCTATCTATTTTCGTACAGCAAAAACAAATACAAGCAAAACAAGTAAGAGCACTATATTCGGCTGTGCCGAATCTTTTATACCCACCACCAATTTTGTGTACATCTAAAGCAAAATATTTATTATTTTGTTAATCGATATGGAATAATCTCTTTATAATAAAATATTGTTACAGATTTATTTTTAAGTAGCTTAATTTACATTATAATTTATTTTAGTTGTAGTAGTTTAAGTTACTGTAGTTTTATTTGTATTAGTTTATTTCGTTGGTTGTTCGAAAATTATGTTTGTTATTATGTGTAGCATACTTTTAGGCACTTCTATTATTCGTGCCTATTACTTAACGTCTTAATTTAAATGTAACGGTTTTCGAATGTACTACAATGTACATACGAGAACTTTGTCGAATGTTACCGAACACAACTATGTTACTATAAATAGCCGAACAACACTGCTAACATAATCAGTATTACAATAGAGCTTGTAAAGTGCGTATCAAAGTGAGTTTGATAATAAAAGTGTATATTTATAAGTGTAATAAGTAAAGTGATATAAGACCAATATTTGAGTGTATTTGAATAAATAAAGTGCTCTTAATTTTATAAAGAATTTAAAGTGTTTTTAATTGCAATAAAAGAACTCAAGAGGTTTATTTAAAGGAAATAATCCAACGTTTATAAAAGGCATAAACGTAACAACTGGTATCAGAAGTGAAATTGCATTTAAAAAAAAAATAAAAATCCGACATGAAATTTGAGGAACTTAAAGTTGAACAACTCAAGAAAGAATTGAGTAAGCTGGCATTGCCGACAACAGGTAATAAAGTAGAATTGCAGAAGAGGCTTCTAGATGAATTTAAGCGGCGTAATATTGACATTGATGGTTACGAGTTTGAAGAAAAAGAAGAAATGGAAGTTTCCACTCGAGCAACCACAAACAACATGGATTTAAGTACGATGCTTGCTGCTATGATGGAAAAGATGGAAATTAAATTCCAGGAAGCTCAAGAAAATTCTAGAGCTAACAATGAAAAATTATTAGCTGAAGTAAAAGAAGAAAGTAAAATAATGGAGTTGAAATTTCAAGAAACTTCTAGAGCTAATAATGAAAAATTATTAGCTGAAGTTAGAGAAGTTCAAGAAACAGCTAAAGCTACGAGCGAGAAAGTTCAAGAAATTTCTGAGGCTGTAAATAACAGAGTAGAGTGCATTGAAAAGCATGTCAGTAAAATAGATAAAAAACTGGCTTATCTTGAAAATGACATCGGAGCACAGGCTAGAGATGTTGACGAAAAATTTAAAAATTTAGAAACAAAAATTAATGATATTCAATGTCACGAGGGACCAGTGCGAATAGTTCCAGAAATATCGAGTAGAATAAAAGCCCCTACTTTTGATGGTAGTGCACCATTTAATGTTTTTAAATTTCAGTTTGAGACAGTTGCCAATAGAAATATGTGGAACAATGAAGAAAAGGCTTTAGAATTGATAACGCAGCACAAGTTCTAGAAAGTATACCCATTGGCTGCAGAGAAAACTACGAGGACATAATGGTGGCGCTACAACGTAAGTATGGCGGCGAGCACAAACGAGATATATACCGAATGGAACTACGAGGCAGAACACAGAAAGCGAATGAGTCGTTACAAGATTTCGCAACGGAGATCGAGCGTTTGGTGCAGCTGACATATCCAGGTGAAAATCACCAATTTTTGGATCAGTTTAAAATTGAAACATAGGTAAATGGAATACGTGATCCAGAAATAAAGCACGCGGTGTTTGGCACACACAAATCAACGTTTGCAGAAACCGTATCATACGCTCTGACACAGGAGACCGCAAAATTACTCTCTAAGCCGCAAATATGTAAGGTGAGAAATCTCGAAATTACCGCAGAAAAAGACGGAGATATATTCACCGAAATTAAAAATGCAGTTATACAGGCGTTAGAAGAGAAGCAAGGTAAAGCCAGAGCCAAATGCTATAATTGTGGTAAAACTGGACATTTTCAACGAAATTGCAAAGCACCAAGGAAGCGGGCTAGATCTGTTTCGCCACCTGGAAACAGCAAACGGGCCAACACGAAATCATCAAATGAGTCACCGTTAAACTAAAACGAGCTAGCACTACGGGGCAAGAGCTAGCTCCCATAACCGAGGGCCCCACAATCTCCATATCAGTTATGCAGCAGAAAAATAGCAACCTTACTGCTTGTGGGTATATCAATGGTCGTAGGCATATTTTTACCATAGACACAGGAGCATCGCAGTCAATAACGAAATCGAACCGCTAAGTGGTGTAAGTCTACGAACAGCTACTGGGGAGTTTGCTAATGTTTATGGAAAAATAAAGGTGAAATTAACTATTGCAAATAAAAGTGTTAATCATGTATTTATTGTTGCTGACATTGTGGATGAAGTAATCGTGGGCGCTGATTTTATGATAAGTCATAACATTAATCTGCACATGGGACGAAAAGTTATGATTTGGCGCAACATTGAGATTCCGTTGGATTACTGGACTAAACGTCTTCAGGGAAATAAATCCAGTATTGAGCACAGAAAAGGGGTCAAACATGGCAATGCGGATGCACGTTCCCGAAAATTCTGCAGCTTAAAGAGCAAATATTGTACAAAACCTGAGGAAAAAGAGTGCGTAATAGATGTTCGACAAACGCATATAGACAAAAGCGGTGAATGGTCAGTGGCGCAAAGAGACGATCCCATACTGGCAAAGATTATATCAGCAAAGGAAAAAGATAAAAGGCCCATTCGAAACCAAATATCAGCGGGAAGTCCACTGATGAAATCTTATTGGGCGCTGTGGAATAGCCTTAAGGTGGTTAATGGATGTCTATATCGAATATGGGAAAGTGCTAGTGGAAAATCGGTCACAAATCTAATTGTGGTGCCGTCCTCTAAAGTCGACGAATTTTTAAGGGAGTTTGACGAAGGTCTCAGTGGAGGTCACTTTGGCATGACAAAAACCCTTAAAAAGTTAAAGCAACGGTTCTATTGGGTTGGCTGTCAACAATCGGTAGCTGGTTGGATAAAAAATTGCGCCCAATTCATCGCAGCGAAAAGCCAAGCAAGAAAAAGTCGTGAGTCATTGCAGAAGTATAACTTGGGCGGCCCCTTTGAGCAAACAAACATGTCCAGCAACAAGATGAAAGCGAGATACGACCGAGGAGCAGAATCTGAAGGCTTTAATGAGGGTCAGCGAGTTCTATTATATAACCCACAACGCAATAAAGGATTGCAAAATCATTGGGATGGCCCGTATAAGGTGATAAAGAGAATAAATGATGTGGTGTATAGAATCCAGAAATATAAGAGCCCAAGATCAAAGATGAAAGTGGTTCATCTCGAGCGCCTCGCTAAGTACGGAAAAAGTGAATTTGTGCCTATTCGGGACGAACAGGCTTAAGCGAGCGGTAGTGTTACAGATTTATTTTTAAGTAGCTTAATTTACATTATAATTTATTTTAGTTGTAGTAGTTTAAGTTACTGTAGTTTTATTTGTATTAGTTTATTTCGTTGGTTGTTCGAAAATGATGTATGTTATTATGTGTAGCATACTTTTAGGCACTTCTATTATTCGTGCCTATTACTTAACGTCTTAATTTAAATGTAACGGTTTTCGAATGTACTAGAATGTACATACGAGAACTTTGTCGAATGTTACCGAACACAACTATGTTACTATAAATAGCCGAACAACACAGCTAACATAATCAGTATTACAATAGAGCTTATAAAGTGCGTATCAAAGTGAGTTTGATAATACAAGTGTATAACTATAAGTGTAATAAGTAAAGTGATATAAGAACAATATTTGAGTGTATTTGAATAAATAAAGTGCTCTTAATTTTATAACGAATTTAAAGTGTTTTTAATTGCAATAAAAGAACTCAAGATGTTTATTTAAAGGAAATAATCCAACATTTATAAAAGGCATAAACGTAACAATATATATCACTTTCTTTGTAGAGGGTAGTTAAATTTTAAGGGCCCATGTTGAAGGTGAACTACACCTAGACCTTAAATTTGTTTTCTGTATTTCATTTGACATTTCTCAATCTCAGACTAACTCAATTTGAACAGTGGAAAGATACGCAAATTAGCAACGCGTCAAAGTTTTTCAGGTTAAAAGAATTATTTTCTTGTCATAAACAGGATCTAGGTCCAAAAGACACAGCTATAACTTTGATTCAACTTAGTGTGAGTGTTAGAAATACCTATAAACACATATACATTCATACGTATTGTTAATATTTCAATATTGTTTTTATACCCGCCACCAAAAAAATGGTGGGAGTATATTCATTTTGTCATTCCGTTTGTAACACATCGAAATATCCATTTTAGACCCCATAAAGTATATATATTCTGAATCAGGGTTTGATTTGATGACGATCTAGATATGTCCGTCCGTCTGTTGAAAGCACGATAGAGGTCGCACCGAAAAAGCTAGCCCCCATAATCTCTCTTATAGACAAGGTTTGTTTGGTATTGAAAATGGGCTAAATCGGAATATTAGGAAGTGAGTTATAGCTCGTAATGCAAGAGTAGGTCGAAAAAACCGGTCCTTCGAACATCGAATAAAATGGAATTGTGTCCAAACGCATTAACGTACAGTCATGAAACTTCGAATATATATTTCTCGAGTCAAAACAATATCTCTTCCCAAAAATTGCTTACATCTATGCATTAAGAAAGGAGTTATCGATCAAAATGTACGAAAATTTATACCGCGCAGTGCATTTTTCAGTATATTTGAAATTTAAAACCTAATAAAACGGACAAAATTAGATGTACGATTCTGAAATTTTGCACACTTTGCTTTTTGGTGAGAGGCTTTTCTGCAACGGAAAATCAATGAGCCACGCCAACTTTTACGCCCACCTCCCATATAACGTTTCACTTAAAACTCATATAATTTCTCTATTAATAAAGATTTTGGAATAATAAAGGACAATATTGAAACATTTAAGTTGTAGTCATTAGCAAAAACAACTTTGACACGCCTACTATAACGCCCACTTTTCACGTTATCTACCGTTAATGAAATTTAAAAGCTCATAAAACCGCCAAAATTAGAGGTATGATGATAAAATTTAAAGGTGCCACGCCCACTTTTACGCCCACCTCCCGTATATCGATTTAACTAAAATTCATATAATTTCTCTTTTAATAAAGATTTTGGAATAATAAGAGACTGTATTGAAACATCTAAGTTGTAGTCATTAGAAAAAAAAACTTTGACACGCCTACTATAACGCCCACTTTTCACGTTATCTGCCGTTAATGAAAGTTAAAAGCTCATAAAACCGACAAAATTAGAGGTATGATGATAAAATTTGCTACGTATATCTTTCTAGTCAACGTCATTACTGTGCCAGAAAATTAAGGTGCCACGCTTACTTTTACGCCCACTTCCCATATAACGTTTTACCTAAAATATATATAATTTCTCTATTAATAAAGATTTTGGAATAATAAAGGACTATATTGAAACACCTATGTTATACTCATTAGCAAAAACAACTTTGACGCGCCTACTATAACGCCCACTTTTCACGTTATCTACCGTTAATGAAATTTAAAAGCTCATAAAACCGACAAAATTAGAGGTATGATGATAAATTTTGCTACGTCTATCCCCCTAGGAAATTTCATTACTATGCCAAAAAATTAAGGTGCCATGCCCACTTTTACGCCTTCCTCCCATATAACGTTTTACCTAAAATTCATTTAATTTTTCTATTAATAGAGATTTTGGAATAATAAAGGACTATATTGAAACACCTAAGTTGTACTCATTAGCAAAAACAACTTTGACACGCCTACTATAACGCCCACTTTCACTTTTGAATTGTGGCCAGACGCATAAACGTAGTCACGAAACTTCGAATATATATTTATCGAGTCAAAAGAATATTTTTCCCTGAAAATCGCTTAAATCTATGAATTAGGAAAAGAGTTATAGATAAAAATGTACGAAAATTTATTTATTTATTTATTTATATATTTGCTACATATATCCTTCTAATCAACGTAATTGTTGTGCCAAAAAATTTAGGTGACACGCCCACTTTAACGGCTACATCCCATATAACGGTTTATCTTAAATTCATGTAATTTCTCTATTGACAAAGTTTTTGGGAAAATAAAGGACTATATTGAAATATCTAAGTTGTATTTATTAGCAGAAACTTTATTGACGCCCCTACTTTAACGCCCACTTTCACTAAAAGACTAAATTTACGAAAACATTTTACTATCATATCGAAGTTATTAAGGGTGGTTAAATTTTAAGGGCCGATGTTGAATTTAAATAAAACACAAATTATTTAGGAAATTATTATTGTTTATTTTTGCAATGATAATATTTGTATGGTTCAATTATGTATTTAACAAAATATCGGCCAAATGGCCCTCCCCCCATCCTTGGCGCCACTCCTCTATCTGATGGTCTAAATTTTCAATGACAATGTTGATGCTCAATTGTTGGGCATGATGATGAGTCGAGGTTGACTGCTCTTTTGCCACACTATCGCAAAAAACAGCAATGGTTCCCATTCAACGAACTAAGAAGGCATTCACAGATTTTCTAACATTTTATAAAGACCTTTTTTGCAGAAATTTAAATATTTTTTACAATTCTCCCGATTGTGGACGAATTTGAACGATTATGTTGATCAAAAGAATTTCGAAGTGCAGAAAATACATTTTGATTTGAAAGCCCATTTTTATAAAAACCTGAATAACTTTAAAGCGTTGCTCATTGGCGTATCTTTCCACGGATCAAATTGAGTAAGTTTGAGATTGAGAAATGTTAAGTAAAATGCAGAAAACAAATGTAAAGACTAGGTGTAGTTCACCTTCAACATGGGCCCTTAAAATTTAACCACCCTCTACAAAGAAAGTGATATATATTTTATTATAAAGAGATTATTCCATAGCGATTAACAAAATAATAAACATTGTGCTTTTAATGTACACAAAATTGGTGGTGGGTATAAAAGATTCGGCACAGGCGAATATAATGCTCTTACTTGTTTTTGTTTATTGAAGTTGCGAAAGAATTCATAGGTTGATGGTGTAGTGGGTGCACCACTTAACTCTAAAACTGAAGGTTCGCTATTCGATACCACTCCTTTTCGTGTTTGCTGCATTTTTTTTTGTGTTTTTTATACCCTTCACACAGTGAAAAAGGGTACATATAGGTTTGTCATTCCGTGTGATATTTCTAAAATTTTCGACCCCATAAAGTATATATTTTCTAAAAGCTTATGAATAGGGTAGTCGATTAAGCTCTGTCAGTCTGTCCGTGTGTATGTTGAAATAAACTTTTTGAAGCCCCCCGATATCGCTTGGATCCGGGTGAGGTATAAGAATTAGTAAATCATTGGTTCGATGTACTAAATTCAAAATTATGTATGTAATTTCAACTAACCTGGCAAGGTAAATTTATAAATTATTTAATATAACTTTACCACAGAAAACTAATATTATTAATTCTAGAAACCATACGGGCTTTCGTTGGAATGCCAGGATAAAATTTTGCTCAAAATAAATGCGTTGATGTCATCAGCAATTGTATGTGGACGAAAAAATGTATAATCTTTTCAAAATGGCATAATAACAACAAATAATGCCCTGATAATGCTTCGCTAATATGTTGAGAGGTACAACATGACGTATATAGGGCCTATTCGTTAATGCATCACCACGCTGCACAATATGATTACTTTGCGCTACCACTGCAATTTATATGTTGATGATGCTTCTTTTTGCTTATTTTTTTGTTTGCATTTACGAACGAGCGAACACTGCGTAAAAGTTGAAAAAATAATTAAAAATTTAATTTGTGAATTTGATGATAGAACATCTGACAAATATTTCAGCTTCGAGGCTCAAAATGTTTAGAAAATAAAATAATCAAAAATAAATAATAATGAATCATATTCTTTTTATTTACTCAATCGTTGCATCAGCCATTTTTATGATTAGAATTTTTTGTTTATATGCGCCTAATATGCAGTAGTGTTGCATTTTTGAATAGTTGACAATTGCAGTGTTCCAATTGTTGGCATTTTTGAATGTAATGCGCAAAATATGCAGTGCAGTGATGCATTTACTAACAGGCCCATAGTTACTTACAAAACGGGTTAATCAGGATGTGGTCGAACATTTTTTTGGAGCAGAGGTGGTTTGAATGACCATCCGTCTCCTAGAGATCTTAAATATAGGCTACGAAAATATATCCTGGGTAAGTTTTAATTGTGTTTTTATTTTTTATATTTATAAATATTCAATTTATTATTTTTAATAAATATTTGATTTAAGCAAGAAATACGGAGCTTCTCGATGGCAAAGGAAACGTAGAAGATGATTGCACTCTCTGGCATAATTCTACTACCGACTTAAGTTTGCCACAAAGTATAAAAGGAGGGACTAAAGATATTAATGACTTTTACACCAACTTAACATGACGAAGTCGAACTAGATGACCTCAATGAAATTAATCTGGATGATATTGGTATTCTTCAGGAAGATCCATTGGAATATATTTCTGGATATGTAATCAAAAAAGTTAATTATGAGGAATACGAATTTCATACAGATTGGTTTTCATGGGTTGATCAAGTATCGAATGGTTTCTTAAAAAAGCCCGCAGAAGGTTTCTTGGAAGAAATAAAAAAGATGGAAATTATATTTGAAAAAGTAAATCGGAATCAAATATCGCACTGTCAAAATCTTCATCGGCACCTAGTTGACTTAAGCAGTCTGGTTAATAAAAATAAATCTTTTAACATTTAATTTCAAAAAAACGTAATAATTAACATACACCCAGCAGCAAAAGTCTGCGTACAAGCTTTATTATTTAATGTTCATGTTAATAAAACTATATTTATATAGTTTTGTTTACAAAAAAAAATGTTTTAAATTATTAGTCACCCTGTCTTCGAATATAACGAAAACTAATTTGATGTTTAATCGATTTACTTTACGATTTATCGATCATTTTCTATAACAAGTTACATCTCTAGTGCAGCAGAAGTCTGCGTACAAAGTAACGGTATTTTTTATGTGTTTTTTCGTATTAAGCGCGTCATTTATTAAGATATTTTATTTATATTGTTTCCATTGACAAGTATAAAGGATTTAAAGAGATAATTTAAAAATTTTATGAAAATGAGTCAAGTGAAAAAAGAAATTCATGAGGAAGAGAGGAGAATTATAATAAAGCTATGGAAGGAAGGAAAAACTCTTCGCGAAATTGGTAAGACTGTCGGCAGAACTCATTCTTCAGTACAGAGAGCTGTGAATAATTATAAAGAAACAGGAGTTTTTGTGTCCCGTCCGCGTTCTGGACGTCCACCTATTCTAACTGTACGGGAAAAACGACACATTCTGCAATTAGTCCAGCTGAATCCGAAAACTACGTCAAGAGAAGTCACAAAATCTGTTGAAGATCAGTTTAAGCTGTTAGTAAAGACACCGTACGTAGAGTTTTAAAAAAAGCTAATTATAAGAGTCGCATAGCACGTAGAAAGCCTCTGGTGTCACTTGTAAATCGTCAGAAGCGAATTGCCTTTGCCAAAGAATATTTAAATAAGCCAAAAGAATTCTGGCAAAAGATCTTATTTACGGACGAAAATAAGTTTTGTAATTTTGGTGTAAAGGGCAAATAGCTTGTCTGGAGAAAACCAGGAAAAGCACTTGATCCTAAGAATTTAAGTGCAACCGTAAAATATATTGAAGGCGGTTGCATGGTATGGGGATGTATGTCGTACCAAGGAGTTGGAAATTTAGTTGTTATACCTTCTACAATGGACAATAAAGTATATATTGATATATTAAAAGAAAATTTGCAGCCAAGCATAGTAAAATTGAACCTGGGTAATGATTACATGTTTCAAAAAGATAATGACCCGAAGCATACGGCTCATAATACAAAGCTTTGGCTACTTTACAATGTCCCGCAACAACTCAAAACGCCACCGCAGTCTCCAGACATAAATCCCATAGAACATTTATGGGATTTATTGGAACGCCGTATTAGGCAGCACAAAATTTCTTCCAAAGAAACATTAAAAAATGTGATGGTTGAAGAATGGAACAAAATTTCCTTTGAAGAAACGTCAAAGCTAGTCGATTCTATACCAAAACGTTAGGCAGAGGTTCTCCAACGAAGAGGATATCCAACTTCATATTAATTTTTTTTCTATTTAAAAATTTGAAACAAAAAACATTACAAAACATTTTTGTACGTAGACTTTTGCATATGCCATATTGAATAGGCTGTTAGTTTACCTTGTAGTTATGACCTATTGTTTTTGTTAAAAATTAGTACAATAATTTTTAGAAATAATCCTAATAAACAAATAAAACTGATTTTTTTACAATTTACGTAAAGTGTTTTTACTTTTTTAATTCTGAAAAAAATATCTAAAACTTGTACGCAGACTTTTGCTGCTGGGTGTACATATGTTGTACAAAACGTCATATTATTAATTACAAAATTATTTTCTTAGATTTTCGTTGAAACATCATCCGCAAACCCGGTAGCTGCACCAGCTGCCACGAAATTAAACACAAGCTCTTTTCAGAGCTACAAAATATTAAAACAAAACAAGTAAGAGGGCTATATTCGGCAATGCCGAATCTTATATACCCTTCACAACGTGTAGTCACGCAATAACAATAGTTTGTATCACCCTTAATCTCATATTAAATATGTACATACATATAAAAAACATACATACATATATAAAAACATCCCATTGTAAGATTATAAATTTACGCATGTGTGTTGAAAAATATATTAAAAATATTAAAAAAAAAATAAAAAAAATTTTAAAAAAATAAAAGATATAAAAAAACATAAGTTAAAGTGCTATATTCGGTCGTGCCGAATCATTATACCCTTCACAACGTGTAGTCATGCAATAACAATTGTCTGTATCAAAGTTTCAGAAAAATCGATCTAGTGCAAGTAGCTAAAAATGATAACTAATTTTTATGGGCGTGGCACTGCCTACTTTTATTACCACGAAATTGTTTAATCATGACAGCTCAATATGTAGGCAAAGTTTCAGAAAAATCGGTCAAGTGCAAGTAGCTGAAAATTTAAAACTTTTTTATGGGCGTGGCCCCGCCCACTTTTCTTATCACGAAATTATAAAGTCATGACAGCTCAATATGTGTGCAAAGTTTCAAAAAAATCGGTCAAGTGCAAGTAGCTAAAAATAATAACTTATTTATTATGCGCGTGGCCCCGCCCACTTTTTTCCACCCATAAACACTCTCTAGAATGTGTACAACAACCTGCCAAAGTTTGAGTCCGATCGGTTTTACAGTTTCGGGGTCTATAGCTAACACACACACACAGAGTTTCACTTTTATATATATAGACTAGCCAAACCCGGCGCGCGTTGCTACGCCCCTTAATGAATTGAAATGCATTCTGAATTTTAATTGAATATCAAGTGCAAAAACCTAAATATTATAATTTTTTTTATGGGCGTGGCATTGCCCACTTTTCTAATCACGAAATTGTGAAGTCATAACAGCTCAATATGTGTGCAAAGTTTCAGAAGAATTGGACCAGTGCAAGTACCTAAAAATTATAATTGTGTTTATGGGCGTGGCCCCGCCCACTTTTTTAATCACGAAATTGTAAAGTCATAATAGCTCAATATGTGTGCAAAGTTTCAGAATAATCGGTCCAGTGCAAGAATCTCAAAATGATACCTATTTTTTATGGGCGTGGCACTGCCCACTTTTCTAATCACGAAATTATTTAGTCATGACAGCTCGATATGTGTGCAAAGTTTCAGAAAAATCGGTCAAGTGCAAGTACCTCAAAATTAAAACCTTTTTTTATGGGCGTGGCCCCGCCCACTTTTTTAATCACGAAATTATAAAATCATGACAGCTTAATATGTGTGCAAAGTTTTAAAAAAATCGGTCTAGTGCAAGTACCTCAAAATTTAAACTTTTTTAGGGGCGTGGCCCCGCCCACTTTTCTTATCACGAAATTTTTTAGTCATGACAGCTCGATATGTGTGCAAAGTTTCAGAAAAATCGGTCAAGTGCAAGTAACTAAAACTGATAACTAATTTTTTATGGGCGTAGCCCCGCCCACTTTTTTCACCCATAAACACTCCCTGGTATGTGTACAACAACTTACCAAAGTTTGAGCCCGATCGGTTTTACAGTTTCGGAGTCTATAGCTAACACACACACACACACACACAGAGTTTCATTTCACTTTTATATATATAGATAATTTTTTGGGGGATTCACAAAGTACATTTTATACAAATTCTTCTTAAAAAAAAACAAAAAGCAAAATAAAAAAAATTTACTGGCACAGCATATAAGAAAAAAACACACACACGCACGAACAATAGTCTCTGTGGAACCAAAGAGAAGTTTTTTCTGTCACTTCTCTACATTGTCAATAAAACAAAAAAGTTATTTACGCGAATTTTATGTGGGCTTATATATTTTTTTTGTATAGCAACAACTTCGAATACTTTTTTTAATAATACAAAATGAATTATTTAACAATTTTGTTTTAGAAAATGCGCCGATCAAATGCCAATGAAAGAATACACAGTTCAATAGAGGAACTTTCGGAAAATTTCAACTTCTTTAAAGGTAGTGTAAAAACACATATGTAGATAAAAACTTATTAATTATTTTTAAACATAAATTTTATAATTTAAATTTTATATAAATATATATATATATAAATATATCATATATATAATTTATTTATTTATAACTCTAAACTAAATTCACTTTTACATAGTTTTTAATTTTTAAATTGCTCAGCAATTTATAATTACATAAATTAATTAAATTCATGTGTTGTTTTTTATTTATAATACTACAACTAAAAACAACAAATTTTAATAAGTTAATAAACATTTTGAACTTGAACGCAAATATACATATTTGTCACTTTGTGCAATAAATTTCATAAGTAGTTTTGCTTTAAAGCATTCTGAATAAGTTTTCAGCCAAATCTCCAGTCTCATCAGTTGACGATTTTTAAAAATATTGTTCGCTATTGTTGTTTTCTAAAGAAAGGAAAAACGATAAAAAAAATTATAAATTTGTATGTAATCTTTGTTTTGGCATAAGTATATTTTCATAAAATCTTTTATTTTTTTTTCTAATTCAATTAAATCAAATTACAAGTATTCGAAAATAGTGATAAAATAATCCTATATTATTAAAGTGGATTAATTTTTGAGTCTATAAAGGTAAATGAATAATAAATTATTATTTTTACTATCAATTTTTAGCGTTTCTTTTTTGACTGATGCATTAGGTGGTTTGATTTGTCTACAGTTAAAAAATATTTGAAGTATTCACAAAGTATGATGTTATGTCATTATTTTCATAAACTTTGAAATGGCCTAATATATTATTTGTTGCTGTTCATTGTAAGGTTTTTCGCCATTTTAAAAGGTTGAAAATTATGAAAATACGAGATGACAGAAGTTTTTGTGAATACACCAGTTATATCGTAGTGGTTTGTTTAAATGTACATATCTAAAAATGCTCTATATTATATTGTTATAAATTAAATACTTATTAAGCATACTTGCTGGATGTATTTACATTTCCAACAAAAATAGTAATAGCTCTTTATTCGACCGTGCCGTATTTGATATTACCCTTTACCATCATGTACATAGATGGGTCAATTTCAAAAAAAAATGTACACATCGAGTTTTTTTTTGCTTATTTTTAAAGTTTTTTCAATTCGCCGGTAAGAGTGGCCAATTTATGTAGAAATTGATGAAGATTCCGGTGGTACTTTTAGGTTCTCAAAAAGATCAATATTTTTTGATATTTTTTATGTTTTCTTTGATTTTTATCTTGAGCGTCACACACCAAATATGTATAAAAAATCGCTAAAAATGCAAAAATATTTGAAATTCAAGCTTACTACGATGTTCTTTTGTTTCTCAAGATTGACTTTTGCGAAAATCACCTTTTCGATTATAAACACAAAATCATGATTCACCTTGATTTTAAATTTTTTTAAAAGTGACTAGTTATTTTAAAATTTTAAGATGAAAATATGAAAATTTTTGTTAAAAAAAGACTTGAACTTAGAGGTTACTTGCAAAGTAACAATTTATTTAAAAAAAAAATTAATTATAAGCGTTTTAAGGAAAAAAAAAACTAAGTGTGACGCTCAAGATATTTTGTGACGATCAAGAGATTTTGTTGCACGTAAACAAGAAATAATGCCAAATTTTAAGTTTAACGAAAAAAAGTTTATTCTTTTACAAAAAGTAAGTAAAAAAAACAAAAAATCAAAAATTTTCATACAAAACTAAACATATACATATTCTTTGATGTCTTTAACAAAAATGGAAAAAAGGAAGTAATTCTTGAAGAAACTTAGACACATATGTAAATATTTGACGCAAAACAATAACTTAACTTAATTTAATTTATAAATTTTCATTCGAATTCTTATTCTGAATCTGTATAAACTTCATGAAATGACAAGCGGCTTTGTTTTTTTTCATTCTCATTAATTTTAACCACTTTCGAATTAAGTTTCTGGCATAAATTTCCGGTCCCCCAAAGGTTCAAGTTGCAAGAGCACGATTAAACTCAAATATACCACGATTATACCTTTCTTTCTTCTTTCTTTTATATTCGTCATTACGCGCTTTATCGAGCTTTACTTTCTCCCGATATCTTCGTGCTCTTTCAGCCGCCGTTAATTTTGTTGCTTTACTCTTGAAAATTAAAAAATAAAATCAAAATTAAGCATTTTAAGCTATGAAGCAATATATATCAAAAGTGATGCTCATGAAATGTTTGCCTATTCTGGTTTTTTTTCGTAGGCAATTTATTTCTCAAATTCACAAATTATAAAAAAATGAGTTGAACCGAAAATGGTATAATTTCAATTGTCCGATTGAAAAATATAATTGCTAGATTTGTAAAATTTCTTAATTTGTTTATAATTTAAAGTAATAACAAAATTAACTAATCTAGGAATAGTTTTAGATTTGCCTTAGAAAATTATTCCTTTATAATTCTATATTTTTAATCTACACGTATACATACATTTAGTAATTTTTCTTTTTCTTTGGTTATCGATCCACGTTTTTATAAACGCCACCAAAAAAAAAGTGGGGGTATATTCATTTTGTCATTCCGTTTGTAACACATCGAAATATCCATTTTAGACCCCATAAAGTATATATATTCTGAATCAGGTTTTGATTTGATGACGATCTAGCTATGTCCGTCCGTCTGTTGAAAGCACGATAGAGGTCGCATCGAAAAAGTTAGGGGGCTTAAATTTTGCCAGAATCTTTCTTATAGACAAGGTTTGTGTGGTATTGAAAATGGGCTAAATCGGAATATTAGGAAGTGAGTTATAGCTCGTAATGCAAGAGTAGGTCGAAAAAACCGTGTCCTTCGAACACCGAATAAAACGCATTTGTGTCCAAACGCATTACCGAACAGTCCTGAAACTTCGAATATATATTTCTCGAATCAAAACAAAATTTTTCCCTAAAAATGGCTTACATCTATGCATTAGGAAGGGAGTTATAGATAAAAATGTACGAAAATTTATACCGCGCAGTGTATTTTTCGGTATATTTAAAAACAAAAACGTTATAAAAGCAACAAAATTGGATGTACGACTGCACACATGGCTTTTTGGTCAAATGCTTTGCTCTAACGGAAAATCAATGTGCCACGCCCAATTTTACGCCCACCTCCCATATAACGTTTTACCCAAAATTCATCTAATTTCTCTATTAATATAGATTTTGGAATTATAAAGGGCTATATTGAAACACTTAAGTTGTAATCATTCGCAAAAACAATTTTGACACGCCTACTATAACGCCCACTTTTCACGTTATCTACCGTTAATGAAATTTAAAAGCTCATAAAACCGACAAAATTAGAGGTATGATGATGAAATTTGCTACATATATCCTTCTAAGCAATATAATTGTTATTCCAAAAAGTTAAGGTGATACGGTTACTTTAACGCCTACCTCCCATATAACGGTTTTTCTTAATTCATGTTATTTCTCTATTGACAAAGTTTTTGGGAAAATAAAGGACTATATTGAAATACCTAAGTTGTATTTATTAGCATAAACTTTATTGACACGCCTACTTTAACGCCCACTTCCATTGAAAGACTACATTTACAAAAGCATTTTAGTGGCATATCGAAGTTATAAAGGGTGGTTAAATTTTAAAGGCCGATGTTGAATTTAAATAAAACACAAATTATTTAGAAAATTATTATCATTTCTTTTTATAATAATAATATTTGTATGGTTCAATTATGTATTTAACAAAATATCGGCCAAATGGCCCCCCATCCTTGGCACCACTCCTCTATCTGATGGTAAAAATTTTCAATGACAATGTTGATGCTCAATTGTTGGGCATGATGATGAGTCGAGGTTGACTGCTCTTTTGCCACACTATCGCAAAAAACAGCAATGGTTCCCATTCAACGAACTAAGAAGGTATTCACAGATTTTCTAACATTTTATACAGACCTGTTTTGCAAAAATTTAAATATTTTTTACAATTCTCCCGATTGTGGAGGAATTTAAATGATTATGTTGATTAAAAGAATTACGAAGTGCACAAAATACATTTTGATTTGAAAGCCCATTTTTATAAAAAACCTGAATAACTTTAAAGCGTTGCTCATTTGCGTATCTTTCCACGGATCAAATTGAGTAAGTTTGAGATTGAGAAATGTTAAGTAAAATGCAGAAAACAAATTTAAAGACTAGGTGTAGTTCACCTTCAACATGGGCCCTTAAAATGTAACCACCCTCTACAAAGAAAGTGATACATATTTTATTATAAAGAGATTATTCCTTAGCGATTAACAAAATAATAAATATTGTGCTTTAAATGTACACAAAATTGGTGGTGGGTATAAAAGATTCGGCACAGCCGAATATAGTGCTCTTACGTGTTATTTGTGGTGGCGTCCTTTTTTCAAGGGCAGGCGATTGACGAATTGCATCAGCGCATTCTTTTAGAGACGATATTTTTCTTAAGTTTATTATGTCACCAAATACATTTGAAATTGCCTGTCTTTCAGCGCTGCTCTATAAAAGTAGAGGGGTGTGGTAGAAATCAATCTTTTAACTAAATGATGCAGAATAGCGGGTTAATTAAATTTAAAAAAATGTTACACAATTTTCAAAATGATTGTGGAATACGGAAATTCGGAATAACTTAACTTGTTTGAAAATCGGATATTAATATTGAAAGGATTAAAAATATAAATACATTAATCGGGGTTATATAATCTGATTGCAGTTACAATTGAATTTGAAAACTGCAAATATTTATTTTCCGTTATGAAGTCTCCTATTTCTGTTCTAGGTTTGAATCAAAATAACCGCATTATTGACATTTACACAAATGAAATTTTTTGATGTTTTCAATACCGATTCAAACCCCAACCAGATTATATGACAATACAAATTATATCCGTTTTACATATAACTGTTTACATTTATTATATTAGTAGTGGTGTTTTCTTTCCTAAGATAAATGGCTGCCATAACTTATATTACATATTTTGAAATGTGACATCGACCATAGAAAGTTTAAAATTTTTATACATATGAATATAACATAAATTTACCAACTGTTTGCATTCTAATTCTTTATCTAGTGATGTATATTTTTCGTTTCAAACATTAAGCTTCTAACAGCACTAATTTTTGTGTATAGCATCGAATATTAACATCAGTGTAGTCATTTTCTTCCTTTTAAAAAAGGGCAGTATTCTAACCCTTTGATTTAATTCAGGGTACGATATGTTACATTTTTTTTCCCTTTTATATGTCAACATTATTACAAGGGAACTTGTCACCCGTTTTTAACATTTCCTTTTTTCAGAAAAGAAAGAAAAAAGAAAGGCATAGGGCAGAATAAAGACATTTACGTTGAAAAAGAAAACATCATAAAATTATTTTCAAGTACCTTTCCTCGATATATAAATATATATGTATATATTCGTACTTAGAAGTTCCGCCAGCAATAGTTTTGAAATTTTAATGTCGATGTGATATTAAGAAAGTATCTGAATCTTAATTCAGTATATTGTTTTTACTTACTGCTCCTACATTTTTTGCTAGATAATGAACTAGAATTTGGATTGATGCTTTTTTGTTCTAAGTTAGCGCTTTTTTCAGCAGAATTTTCTTCCTCACCAGTAACTTCGTTATCATCTTCTACTCCAACTATGTCATCTTCCACATCATCTTCGTCTCCGACAGCAGCCATCAACAGCTTTGAAACACATGTAATCTCGGCTACAGGGATAGACATTCTATAAATTTTTTTATGAATGTCTTTGTGGTGTCCCATGAAATTAGCAAGTCCGTCTACTGATGATTCTTCAATGTTTAGAAGAGAAGTATAAGTTGCTATATGCTTTCGTAGCGTTGTCCCCCTAAGACTTTCAGGTATTAGTGCACCACATTCTTTTGAAAACATTTTCAATAATGGACATGCTCGGTAATATTCTTTTTCTAATTTCGAAATAGTTGGTTTACAAAATATATACGTATTTTCTTTTGGTATACCAGCTTCTTTCCTGTGTTTCATTATTATTTCAATGGCTTTCACACATAGCATAGCGAAACACTTACAGTTCTACCCAGCTTACCACGTAACGTAAGTCTTATGAACTGCTTTGCATACAGTATAGTGTCGTTCGAAACATTTTTAAGAATATCATTATCGATGGTGTCTGTTATTAGCTCTTTATTTTTAAAGTTCTCAATGCCTAGCCGCTCGATTTCACCAGCTCTTCTTCAATTAAATATCTGATTGAAAACTAGCGTAGCCTGCACTAGCTCGGTCCAACTTTTATTACAAAACACTTGTGAAAGATTCTCCAAAGCGCTTAAAATTTTCTCTTTTAAGTATACATAAAGCTTTTTTATGTCGTCTTTGGATGGTAAAACAATTTTTTTTCTACGTTTCCCATCCCATTAAAGTTTTGTTCCAATTAGCAACACTCCGAATGGCTTTAACGCACTTATCATACAAGTGTTTTAAAAAAATTTTTTAACTCGCTTATGGCAGGGTCTAACTTCTTAATCCCAATAATAAAACGACCAAGAATTCTTAAATTTGCTCGAATCAAGTCGTGTTGGTGTTGCAAAGAATATTTTTCTGACAAATAAATACAAATTTAATTGCAAGTTCGTCATATCTAATTGCTTTAGATATTTCATCGCTTCGAAGAACAGGAAAAATTTTTGTTTTTAAGACATTATTTGCTACTGGGTGAATATATTGTGTAAGTCTACGGCTATCAATGTGATTGCAACGTTTGCCTTCATAGGTACCACAATTTTTTTTGTGAACACGAATAGATTTTTTAGAAAAAAATGCTTAACAAGTTTTGCAACAGACGTAATCATCAACTCCTTTTTATACCCTTCACCTGTGGTGCACAAGGGTATATATAGCTTTGTCATTTCGTTTGTAATTTCTACAATTTTCATTTCCGACCCCATAAAATATATATATTCTGACAGCTTATAAATAGAGGAGTCGATTAAGCCCTGACCGTCTGCCCGTGTGTTGGTTGAAATCAACTTTTAGAAGCAACTATATGTTCCTCAGATCTGTATATGGTATCAATCTCTTGGAAATATCCAGGAATGAATCGCTATTGAAATTCAGCACAATGGCCCCATAACTTTCTGAGATATGAGTAAAAAACCACGACCACCTCGTTTTTTTCACAATTACAACAACAACCTACATACATATTGGTTAAAGTAAACGTGGCATCGGATTCCAGCTGAGCCAAAAAAATTTTATTTTATTTTATTTAATATATTATTTATATTTTATTATTTTTTTTTATATATTTTTTAAAAAAATTTTATAAAATTTGTTTTTAATTTTTTTTTATTTTAAATATATTTTTTTTTGTATTTTTTTTTTTGATATGTTTTTTACATGTATGTATGTATTTTATATGAGATGAATGGTGATACAAACAATTGTTATTGCATGACTACACGTTGTGAAGGGTATATAAGATTCGGCACGGCCGAATATAGCACTGTTACTTGTTTGTATTTACATTGTTGTTGCCGGCTTACTATTAGAACTCCACTATTCTATCATTCGGATGTGTTGTGCTCAAAATCACCTCTTTTTCTTATGTCGTTCAGTATTTTCAAACGTTCTTTACTGTTTTTTGGAAAAGAAAAAGCTCTTTTGAGCTCTTCTTGATTTTTATGTTTTAAAAATAAGTGCCGACTTATTGTGGATTGCAATTTTTTGCAATAAATACAAAAGTGGCTTTTCTTTGTTTTTGAATGTGGAACAACAATCTTTTCTATATTAAGAGGCATGTCAATTTCAATTACACTATTATCTTTCTCTGTTACATTTTTGTTAGTGTTCTCTAAAGTAATTTCAGTTATATCAGCCGATGAGTCTGGTATATATTCAGAAAAAGTACTTATATCCCTATACCCAGAACTTAAATCAGTAACAATTTCCTGTGTTTCACTACTTTCTCCATAGTTCGATGTAGAAAGTGAACCATTTTGTGAGATAGTGGTGCTGTTTAAGTGATCAATTACTTTGTCGCGTAGCAAGTTTGTTTTAGTAGTAACCTTTTGAAAATTGGTGTTATTCTTTGTTTTTTTCTTTTGTGAAATTGTATAAGACATAAAACTATTACCACATTCCGAAGAACTTTCTTCAGACACATATGTAAGTGCTATCATTACCATCAGCTTCTGAAGAACTCGTTTCCGTTTCCCTATGTTCATTTATTACATTAACGTTACAAATTAATTTTTCTAAACTATTTTGTGAGGTCGTAGTGCTGCTTAGATGAGAAATTACTTTGTGACGTGGCAAGTTTAATGTTTCAGAAAGGGTATTTTGTAATTTGTTGTCATTCAAGGTTCTTTGAATTTCTAAAATTGCATCAGGCATAACGGCAGTGTCTGACTCTAAAGAATTTGTTTTCGTTTCATTGTTCTTATTTCCGGTATTAACGTAAGAAATTAAACTAGTTTTCGTATTATTGTTTTTAGTTATTTCTTGAATAAACGTAGGAAGCTAACTTTTCTGAACTATTTTGTGAAGTTGTAGTGCTGCTAAGATGAGAAATTACTTTGTGACGTGGCAAGTTTAATGTTTCACAATGGGTATTTTGTAACTTGTTGTCATTCAAGATTCTTTGAGTTTGTAAAATTGTATCAGGCATAACGGCAGTGTCTAACTCTGAAGAAGTTGTTTTCGTTTCATTGTTTTTATTTCCGGTATTAACGTAACAAACTAACTTATCTGAACTATTTTGTGAGGTCGTAGAGCTGCTAAGATGAGAAATTACTTTGTGACATGGCAAGTTTAATGTTTTAGAAATGGTATTTTGTAATTTGTAGTCATTCAATATTCTTTGAGTTGATGAAATTGCATCAGGCATAGCGGCAGTGTCTGACTCTGAAGAACTTGTTTTCGTTTCATTGTTTTTATTTCCGGTATTAACGTACCAAAATAAACTATTTTTAATTTTATTGTTTTTATTTCTTGTATTTACGTAGGAAACTAACTTTTCTAAACTATTTTGTGAGGTCGCAGTGCTGATAGGATAAAAATTACTTTGTCACGTTGCAAGTTTAATGTTTCAGTAGTATTTGGTAATTTTATGTCATTCAAGGTATTTTGAATTGGTGAGATTGCAGATTCTAACACATGTCTATCGTACTTAGAAAATTTTTCTTCTTGTTTTCGTTTTTAAAGAAGAAGTTGGGATTCATTATCTAAAATTATATATATTGAAAACGCTCTTTAATATGGGTTGAATGAAAACATTTACCCCTAGAATTAAAGATTGCTGAGAAAAATCCCGAAAGACACTAAATTTATTTTTTACACGCTTTGTATTATCACCCAGCATTGTCACTTGTTGTCCGATCGTAACGTTTAATATATGTCTTTATTCATGGCTCAACAGCAGCTTTATTTTCCTCTTAAGAGTTTTGTAATCCGATATTAAATTCTATATGTAGCTTTTGATATCTAGGATTCTAATGTCATCTTTTTTTGCAAACTAATGTATGTCAAAATTTTTCATAACTATGAAAATTCGGGTTGTTAATTATTTATTTGTATTAATAAGTAACAAAGTTACAAAAGTAGACAATTCAGACAATATATAAATCTAGTGTATAACATTGGTTCTTATAGTATTAGGTGCAATCCCATACTTAAATTTGCCGAAAAATATTTCCATACTTTACTAACACAGTACAACACATGATTTGCCAACTCAATTCTGTTAACTGTATGTGAAATTAGACCCAAAAAGAAGAATTTCTGCATCATTCGTTTTGTCGTCTTACCTGCGATTTGAAGTTAGTATCGATTTGAAGTTAGTACTATCGTGTAGGGGAATTTATCACGTTTTAGGCCCTGTTGTTTGACATAGCTCGACAACCACTAGCCCAATTTAGTTGAAATAAATTTTAAAAAATTAAGAATTACAATTCCCTTAATCTGTTCACATATTGTTTTCCTATACAAGTAACACTTTTGAAGTTAAAAATGAATGTATTAAGGGAAAAATTATTTTTTGCCTAAAAATTTAATTTTTTTTTTTTTTTAAATACATAAAAAATCCAAAATGGAAAAAAGTTTCAAGTCTAGTTATTTTTTCGCAAAGTCACATAACCTATGAGCAAAATGAGACAAAGATCATAAAAATCGATGCACGCGTTTCGCTTTTATTCGCAATTGAGTAAATGTATGAATTTCAAAAATTTGCTCGAGATATGCACAACATTATTTGGAGAAAACATTGACACCTTTTTCATGATTCTGAGAATTAAAAAAAAAAGGAATAAACAAAATGTTATTTGATTTTTATGATTGCGGTAATAAATGTACGTGGACAATTAAACGGAAAGTTGACCTTTTTATTATTTTGGTTTTTCCGGTGGCTACCTATATGATTTTTTTACAGAAATTGCACCCACATTTAAGGGTGGTCATTATTTTGAAAGTTTTGCACAGTTTGAAACGTACAAGTGCTGAATCAGGTATATAGCCAGCCGCCCTTAAAATATGCGCCCTTTTATAAGTACCTGGCAGTAAAATATTCAAAAATACGTAGTGATAATTTTTTAATTTTTATTTTTATTTTAAGGGTGGTGGCTATAACTGATTTTTGAAATTCATACATTTACTCAATTGCGAATAAAAGCGAAACGCGTGCATCGATTTTTATGATCTTTGTCTCATTTTGCTCATAGGTTATGTGACTTTGCGAAAAAATAACTAGACTTGAAACTTTTTTCAATTTTGGATTTTTTATGTATTTTTTAAAAAAAAAAATTTAAATTTTTAGGCAAAAAATAATTTTTTCCCTTCATACATTCATTTTTAACTTCGAAAGTGTTACTTGTATAGGAAAACAATATATGAACAGATTAAGGGAATTGTAATTCTTAATTTTTTAAAATTTATTTCAACTAAATTGGGCTAGTGGTTGTCGAGCTATGTCAAACAACAGGGCCTAAAACGTGATAAATTCCCCTATACGATAGTACTAACTTCAAATCGATACTAACTTCAAATCGCAGGTAAGAAGACAAAACGAATGATGCAGAAATTCTTCTTTTTGGGTCTAATTTCACATACAGTTCACAGAATTGAGTTGGCAATCAATTAACTGAAAAATGTTGTACTGTGTAATATAGGTCAGATTTATATGCAGTCGAGTACATAAACCATTTATTTAAACCGCGTTCATTGTCCATCTTTCTAAATTTGTGAAATTTTTAGTTGAAATATATGCCACAAATTTTAAAAATAATTTTATAAAAATTGATTATAACTTCTTTTTGTCCTTAAATGAACTATTTAGAAGAAAGTTGTAATTATACTATGATTTCACATAGCTCGAATACAAACTTCTTGTCAAATAAATCTATTAATGTCATCGTCATCAACACTACCTTTTTAACATATACCCCTATTATGGTTCTCCACTCAACTCAGTTTGGTTGTGTGAGAGTCAACCCAACTTATGCACAACCAAACTCATTTTAGGTATTGTGATACTCAACTGTTTTTAGTTGAGTTTCACAACGTTTACGCGTTTTTGTCGACTAAATTTTTTAAAAGTTGAAAACGGTAATGCCACGAAAAAATAGATACACAACTGAATAGTCAACTGTAAGTTGAGTTGAGAATGGCAATGTCAATTTGCCAAAGACAACCAAACTGTTACAAAAGTGGAGAACCGCAATAGGGGCAATAATTTTTCTTCATATTTAATAACTTTATGGACTAGTGTTGGCAAAGGATGTTAGTTAATATTATGTATGATGCCATTCAGATATATGGAAAACGATGTAAGATAATAGAGGAACTTTTAATTATTGCCGTGGATGAGTCATCTTCTTATATACATATTTTTATATGAAGATAAATTTATAGATGTATATAATAACATGTTGTCAAACGAGCACATCAGACATACATAATTGCTTATAAACAAAAATAAATAATTTAAAAACCAAAGTTTCATAGTTTTAAAAAATTGTTCTTGCTATTTGCAAAAAATTGGACATCAGGGTGTTTGATCCAAGAACTTTTCTTAGATTTTCTCAGACCAATCTTTAATTATATGGACTGACAAAGTGTTATCATTATACACATAAGAATTTTTGTTTTAATACAAATATCTGATATTTTGAAAATTTTTTTATATTTCCTCAATATCTGCGATTATTGAGAATATTTGTAAACGCTGGGTTATTAAAAATCAAAAGCGCAGCATTTTATTTATTTGCTATGTTTATTTAAAATTTTCGAGATTCAGGTTGTTATATGTATATCAAAATAAAAAATTTATTAGATAAATTAGTTAATTAGAGCAATATAGCTAAAAACAAATAATCATTTACACATTTAGGAAAACGATAATCCCAGGTATTTTAATGGATGCCAAATCTATCATATTTTTTATTAAACAAGAAACTTAAAAATTAACTAAAATTATTTCAGCTCAAGGTCTTTTAATAATTTAAATAATGTCTTTAATTTTTATTAATAATTCCAATATTTCGCAACTCCGTTGTGTAGCATCGTCAGGAAATTAATATTTGTTATTGATTTTTTTGTAAAATATTTTTTTTTTAATATTTTAATTATATACATTTTTTTAACAAGTATTAATTTCCTGACTATGCTAATCATTTTAATTAATATTTAAATTAAAAAAGGTCAAAAAAACTAAATAATTATAAAGAAACTTAAAATTGATACAATTTAATTTTGTTCAATTAAATCAGAATTTAGTTTACAAATAAGAAATTTTTGTATAAATATCTGAAATAAATATTTAAGATTATCACTCACCGCTTTTAGTTACAAGGAGAGCTAACTATTTTCCTCCACTGCATTTTACTATGCAAGTCTTTCGTATGACCTGCTCGACTTTAGTAGAGTTTACGATTGAATATTGGTCATTGTGAAATCTTACTAGAGAAAACATCTGAAAATGCATATGTTAAAATCTTAATCGAGCTGTTAATTTTAAAAACAATTTTCTAGAAATAAATAAAAAAATATTAATAAAAATCAATCCATAAACAAAATTTATCCAAAAATTTACTACTACTTTATAACGTATTTTAATTTTTTAGGTTTGAATTTATTCATGTTATTTAACCCTTCACACAGTAAACAAGTAAGAGTGCTATATTCGGCCGTGCCGAATCTAATATACCCTTCACAACGTGTAGTCATGCAATAACAATAGTTTGTATCACCATTCATCTCATATGAAATACGTACATACTTAAAAAAAACAAACATAAATAAAAACATCCCATTGTAAAATAATAAATTTACGTATGTAGTTTAATTAAAAAATACTAGGTACTCAATGGGAAAAATACATAAAAATAGATATTTATTAAGTTTAGTTTTTTTTTCATAGTGCATCGTATTTTGCTAGTCATGATATTTCATATACTACTCATATTGACCATGGTACATTGAAATGTTAAAAAAAAAATAAAAAAAATCAAAATTTCAGCAAACACTAAAGAAAGTGGTATCGAACAGCGAACCTCCAGTTTTATAATTTAGTGGTGCACCCAATATACCACAAACCTATGAATTATTTCGTAACTTAAACAGAAGTAATTGCAATCTGTACGAGGTGAATAAAAAACAAGTAAGAGTGCTATATTCGGCCATGCCGAATCTTATATACCCTTCACAACGTGTAGTCATGCAATAACAGTTGCTTGTATCACCATTAATCCCATATGAAATACGTACACGTATGTATGTTAAAAAAACAAAAAAAAAAAAAAAAAAAATTAAAAAAAAAAATTAAAAAAATTAAAAAAAAATTTAAAAAAAAATTATTATTTATTTTAGTTTTATTGGTTGTTGTGTTTAAGCTGGTCTATATGCATTTCACTGGTGCTTATGCCAGATCATCAGTAGACCTTTAAACTATGAAATTTATTAAAAAGTTTAAAATTATTACAAGTTTTATTTAAAATTTTTCATAAACAATATGAGAATTTTAAATAAATCAAGAAACAAAAATAAAAACTTCCCCATAAACCCAACCAACAATTTTTATTCAATTTTCATTATTTTATTATTCTAATCCCTTATTATTTATATAATATATATAAAACAAAAAAAAAATAAAAAAAAACAAAAAAAAAATAATAAAAATATAAATAATATATTAAATAAAAAATAAAAAAAAAAAATAAAAAAAAATATTAAAAAAAAAATTAAAAAAAAGTAAAAAAAAATTAAAAAAAAAATTTTTTTGACTCAGCTGGGATTCGATGCCACGTTTTCTCTAACCAGTATACACGTTTGTATGTATGTATGTTGTTGTTGTAATGTTGTTTTTGTGAAAAAAAATATCGAGGTGGTCGTGGGTTTTTGCTCATATCTCAGTTGTTTATGTACCGATGTTTCTGATTTTCAATACCGATCTACTCCCGAATATTTCTGATATTTTAATACCTTACCTGGGTCCAACCTATGTCGGGGGGCTTCAAAAAGTTGATTTCAACATACACACGGACAGACGGTCAGACTGACAGAGCTTAATCGACTCCGCTATTCATAAGCTTTCAGAAAATATATACTTTATGGGGTCGGAAATGAAAATTGTAGAAATTTCACTCGGAATGACAAACCTATGTATACCCTTTCTATCACCTTCACCTGTGGTGCACAAGGGAATATATAGCTTTGTCATTCCGTTTGTAATTTCTACAATTTTCATTTCGGAGCCCATAAAGTATATATTTTCTGAAAGCTTATGAATAGAGGAGTCGATGAAGCCCTGACCGTCTGTCCGTTTGTCCATGTGTTGGTTGAAATCAACTTTTAGAAGCAACTATATGTTCCTCAGATCTGTATATAGTATCAGTCTCTTGGAAATATCCAGGCATGAATCGCTATTTAAATTCAGCTCAATCGCCCCATAACTTTCTGAGATATGAACAAAAAACCACGACCATATCGTTTTTTTTCACAATTACAACAACAACATACATATATACATACATGTAAAAAACATGTCAAAAAAAAAAAATACAAAAAAATTATATTAAAAAATATTACAAAAAAAAAATTTGAAAAAAAATTTACAAAAATTTTTTAAAAATTTTTCTAAAAACATTCAAAAAAAAAATAAAAAAAATAATAAAATATAAATAATATTGTTACAGATTTATTTTTAAGTAGCTTAATTTACATTATAATTTATTTTAGTTGTGGTAGTTTAAGTTACTGTAGTTTTATTTGTATTAGTTTATTTCGTTGGTTGTTCGAAAATGATGTTTGTTATTATGTGTAGCATACTTTTAGGCACTTCTATTATTCGTGCATATTACTTAACGTCTTAATTTAAATGTAACGGTTTTCGAATGTACTAGAATGTACAAACGAGAACTTTGTCAAATGTTACCGAACACAACTATGTTATTATAAATAGCCGAACAACACAGCTAACAAGATCAGTATTACAATAGAGCTTGTAAAGTGTGTATCAAGTGAGTTTGATAATTAAAGTGTGTAACCATAAGTGTAATAAGTAAAGTGATATAAAAACAATATCTGAGTATATCTTAATAAATAAAGTGCTCTTAATTTTAAAACGAATTTCAACTGTTTTTAATTGCAATAAAAGAACTCAAAAGGTTTATTTAAAGGAAATAATCCAACGTTTATAAAAGGCATAAACGTAACAACTGGTGTCAGAAGAGAAATTGCATTAAAAAAAAAAATAATAATAAAAAGCAGACATGAAATTTGAGGAACTTAAAGTAGAACAACTCAAAAAGGAATTGAGTAAGCTGGCATTGTTGACAACAGGTAATAAAGTAGAATTGCAAAAGAGACTTCTAGATGAATTTAAGCGGCGTAATATTGACATTGAGGGTTACGAGTTTGACGAAAAAGAAGAAATGGAAGTTTTCACTCGTGCAACCACAAACAACATGGATTTAAGTACGATGCTTTCTGCTATGATGAAAAAGATGGAAATTAAATTCCAGGAAGTTCAAGAAAATTCTAAAACTAATAATGAAAAATTGTTAGCCGAAGTTCAAGAAAATTCTAGAGCTAATAATGAAAAATTATTAGCTGAAGTTAAAGTTGAAGTTCAAGAAACTTCTAGAGGTAATAATGAAAAATTGTTAGCTGAAGTCAAAGAAGAAGTACAAGAAACAGCTAGAGCTACGAACGAGAAACTTCAGGAAATTTCTGAAGCTGTGAACAGCAGAGTAGATGGCATTGAAAAGCAAGTTAATAAAATTGATAAAAAAAAATATCTGACCTTGAAGATTGCATAGTTACTCAAGCGAGCGACTTTAATAGCAAATTACAACTGCAAGTCAAAGATGTTGACGAAAAATTACAACTACAAGTAAAAAATGTTGACAAAAAGTTGAAGTTACAAGTAAAAAATGTTGATGAAAAATTGCAATTACAAGACGAAATATTTAAAAATTTGGAAATAAAAATAAATGATCTTCAATGTCACGAGGGACCAGTGCGGATAATTCCAGAAATATCGAGTAGAATAAAGGCCTCTACTTTTGACGGTAGTGCACCATTTAATGTTTTCAAATTTCAATTTGAGACAGTTGCCAATAGAAATATGTGGAGTAGTGAAGAAAAGGCTATAAAGTTGATTTTGGCGTTAAAAGGCAACGCAGCGCAAGTCTTGGAAAGCATACCTATTGGCTGCAGAGAAAACTATGATGACATAATGGTTGCACTTCAACGTAAGTATGGTGGCGAGCACAACCGAGATATATACCGAATGGAACTACGAGGCAGAACACAGAAAGATAACGAGTCATTACAAGATTTTGCAACAGAGATCGAGCGTTTAGTGCAGCTGACATATCCATGTGAAAATCACCCATTTTTGGATCAGTTTAAAATTAAAACGTTTGTAAGTGGAATTCGTGATCCTGAGATAAAACACGCGGTGTTTGGCACGCATAAATCGACGTTTGCAGAAACAGTAGCATACGCACTGACACAGGAAGCTGCAAAATTGCTTTCTAAGCCGCAGATATATAAAGTGCGAAATCTCGAAATTTCTGAATAAATGGAAAGAGATGAAATATTTAAGTGATTTAAAGGCTCGTATACAGGCGTTAGAGGAGAAGCTAGGCAAAGTAAAAGCCAAATGCTATAACTGCGATAAGAATGGACATTATCAGAGAAATTGTAGAGCACCAAGAAAGCGGGCTAGATTTGTATCGCCACCTGAATACAGCAAGCTGGAAAACACGCATTTACCGTTAAAACAAGTTAACACTTATAGGCATGAGCATGATCCCATTACAGAGGGCCCCACAATCTCCATATCAGTTATGCAGCAGGAAAATAGCAACCTTACTGCTTGTGGGTATATTAATGGTCGGAAGCATGTTGTTACAATAGATACAGGAGCATCACAATCAATTATCAGACCTGATATAGTCAAAAAGAAAATCGAACCACTATATGGTGTAAGTTTACGAACAGCTACTGGGGAGTTGGCTAATGTTTATGGAAAAATAAAGGTGAAATTAACTATTGCAAATATAAGTGTTAATCATGTATTTGTTGTTGCTGATATTGTGGATGAAGTAATCGTGGGCGCTGATTTTATGATAAGTCATAACATTAATCTGCACATGGGACGAAAAGTTATGATTTGGCGCAACATTGAGATTCCGTTGGATTACTGGACTAAACGGCTTCAGGAAAGTAACTCCAGTATTGAGCAATAAAAGGGGTCAAACATGGCAATGCGGATAAACGTTCCCGAAAATTCTGCAGCTTAAAGAGCAAATATTGTACAAAACCTGAGGAAGAAGAGTGCGTAATAGATATTCGACTAACGCATATAGGCAAAAGCGGTGAATGGTCAGTGACGTAAAGAAAATATCCTATACTGGCAAAGATTATATCAGCAAAGGAAAAGATAAAAGGTCCTCTCGAAACCAAATATCAGCGGGAAGTCCACTGATGAAATCCTATTGGGCGCTGTGGAATAGCCTGAAGGTGGTTAATGGATGTCTATATCGAATATGGGAAAGTGCTAATGGAAAATCGGTCACAAATCTAATTGTGGTGCCGTCCTCTAAAGTCGACGAAGTTTTAAGGAAGTTTCACGAAGGTCTCAGTGGAGGTCACTTTGGCATGACTAAACCCCTTAAAAAGTTAAAGCAACAGTTCTATTGGGTTGGCTGTCAACAATCGGTAGCTGGTTCGATAGAAAATTGCGCCCAATGCATCGCAGCTAAAAGTCAAGCAAGAAAAAGTCGTGTGCCATTGCAGAGGTATAACTTGGGCGGCTCCTTTGAGCAAACAAACATGTCCAGCAACAAGATGAGAGCCAGATACGACCGTGCTGCAGAATCTGAACGCTTTAATGAGGGTCAGCGAGTTCTACTATATAACCCACAACGCAATAAAGGATTGCAAAATCATTGGGATGGACCGTATAAGGTGATAAAGAGAATAAATGATGTGGTGTATAGAATCCAAAAATACAAGAGCCCAAGATCAGAGATGAAAGTGGTTCATCTCGACCGCCTCGGTAAGTACGGAAAAAGTGAATTTGTGCCTATTCGGGACGAACAGGCTTAAGCGGGCGGTAGTGTTACAGATTTATTTTTAAGAAGCTTAATTTACATTATAATTTATTTTAGTTGTAGTAGTTTAAGTTACTGTAGTGTTATTTGTATCAGTTTGTTTCGTTGGTTGTTCGAAATGATGTTTGTTATTATGTGTAGCATACTTTTAGGCACTTCTATTATTCGTGCATATTACTTAACGTCTTAATTTAAATGTAACGGTTTTCGAATGTACTAGAATGTACAAACGAGAACTTTGTCGAATGTTACCGAACACCACTATGTTACTATAAATAGCCGAACAACACAGCTTACAAGATCAGTATTACAATAGAGCTTGTAAAAGTGTGTATCAAAGTGAGTTTGATAATTAAAGTGTGTAACCATAAGTGTAATAAGTAAAGTGATATAAAAACAATATCTGAGTATATCTTAATAAATAAAGTGCTCTTAATTTTATAACTAATTTCAACTGTTTTTGACTGCAATAAAAGAACTCAAGGGTTATTTAAAGGAAATAATCCAACGTTTATAAACGTAACAATATATTAAATAAAATAAATTTTTTTTGGCTCAGCTGGGATTCTATGCCACATTTATTCTAACCAGTATATACATATGTACGTATTTTATATGAGATGAATGGTGATACAAACAATTGTTGTTGCATGACTACACGTTGTGAAGGGTTTATAAGATTCGGCACGGCCGAATATAGCACTTTTACTTGTTCACTGTGTGAAGGGTATAAAAAGGATATATATAGGTTTGTCATTCCGTGTGAAATTTCTACAATTTTCATTTCCGGCCCCATAAAGTATATATTTTCTTTTTATGAATATGAATAGGGAAGTCGATTAAGCTCTGTCAGTCTGTCCGTCTGACCGTGTGTATGTTAAAATCAACTTTTTGAAGCCCCCCGAAATCGCTTGGACCCGGGTGAAGTATTACATATATTATATCAGAAATATTCGGGAGTTGATCGGTATTGAAAATCAGAAACATCGGTACATAAACAACTGAGATATGAGCAAAAACCCACGACCTCCTCGATTTTTTTTCACAACAACAACATTACAACAACAACATACATACATACAAACGTGTATACTGGTTAGAGAAGACGTGGCATCGAATCCCAGCTGAGCCAAAACAAACTTTTTTTTATTTTTTTTTTATTTAATATATTATTTATATTTTTATATAATAAATTAATATTTTCGATCTTTTTATATTTTTATTATTATTTTTTTTTTTTGTTTTATATTTATTAGATATATTTTAATTATTTTTTTTTAAATTTTTTTTTTTTATTTTTTTTTTAACATACATACGTTAATTTTTAATTTTACAATGGGATGTTTCTATATATGTATGTTTTTTATATATATATGTACGTATTTCATATGAGATGAATGGTGATACAAACTACTGTTATTGCATGACTACACGTTGCGAAAGGTATATAAGATTCGGCACGGCCGAATATTGCACTCTTACTTGTTTTTTTTTTGTTTTAGGTTGTGATGTTGAAACAGAATAAACCGAAAAAGTATTTTTTTTAATTTTGACTACAAAAATCTAACAAATATCTTGCAGAAAATTTTTGATACGTTTTATATTTATAAAAAAATTATTGTTTCTAACAGAAAACCAACAAATAGTTTTCCGAAAATCGTTTTTTGTTAAATCCGTAGAAATGTATTGTAAAAAAATTTATGTTTCCACAACATATACCAAAATAGAAAATTTATCAAATAATTTACATGTCATTGGAAACTTTATCAAAAACATTTTTTGAAACATTTTCTGATGAAATATTCAAAATCGAATTAGGCGAAAAATTTTACAGAATTTTTTATAAATTTAATATAATCTTAAATTTATATTTTATTCTAGCTTTTTATTTTAAAACTTTAATATAAGTCTGTTATTCTGGCTAAGTTTACCATTACTTTATTTCCAAAATTTTAAAATTATAGATTATGAAAATTATCAAAAGCCAAAAAAAAACTAGTTTGCATAAAAAATTTATTGGTATTTTAACCTGTTCAAAATTATATAGAAAATATTTAGATGAAAGTAAATCCCAATATTCATAACATTTAAAATGATTTTGAAAGATATTTTATTTAAAATTTTTTATACCAAATTTTCTTATAATTGATTTCAAATACATTTTATTATTTTTTGATTATAGGCATTAAACTATAATTTAATAAAAATTCTTTACACCTTATTCAAAACAATACAATTTAAAAACTAACTATTTTCATTTCAATCATTTTTCTATATTTGAGTTTAAAAGAATTGTAACTTATATTTTCCCTTCATAATTATTTGGTAACATCATTTGTTAACAACAAATTTTTAAAATGTAATTTCTAGAACCTTTTTATGTTTTTTTTAATATTGTTTACTTAATTTTTATTTTATACAAAATTTTGATATAGTTTTCGGTTTACTGTTACCAATATTAAAACTTATTTTCATAAAAAAAAATTCTACATTGTGTCAAGGAAAATACACAACCATATTTAGTAGCGAAAAATTAAAAAAAAATAGTTTTAACTTAAAAATTTATAACTAATTAAAAGTGGATAATTTGTTTAAGTTTTTTAAGTCAGTACGTTTACAAAAATTCGTCTTCTTAAAAATATATTAAAATTATCACAAACTTAACATAAATCATAATTTTCTTTTTAATTTCTTTATTTTATTGAGCTTGAGATCACTTTATGTTTTTTATAAAAAATTATTTATTAACAAAAATGTTAATTATTGTTAAATTTGTTGTTAAGGTTGCTCCATAAAAAAAATTATTAATATAAAGATTAAAAATTTTAGACGACAAGTTTCTTTTTATATACTTTAATAATTATTCAATACTATTTTTAACTTTTTATAAATAAAACCTTTGTCAATTTCAAATTTGTTTAAAATTTTTGTGAAGTTTGATAGATGTATTTTAGCTTTTACATTTTTTTTGGAATATGTTGTGTTTACTTCATATTTAAAATATCGTTTTTAGTGAATTAAAATAAAAAATCTTTTGGTAGAAAATTTTTGATAAGTTTTTTAATAAAAAAAATAACATCGATGCTAGGGAACCAACAAAAGTCTGCAAAACATAAATTTAATCAAACACTTCCTACAAATTTTATATAAATAAATTTGATTATACGCAAAATACAATAAAAGTTATTTCCAAAATTTGTAGAAATCTACAATAATTTAAAAAGTATGTTCTGTTATACAAAATTGACACAGAATTTATTTATAAAAAGTTATAAACGAAACTATTTAATATAAAAACTTTAGAAAACTTTGATATAGTTCTACTTATGGTATGGCATATATTGTATTTATTTCATGTTTTAAAAATATGGTGTTTTTATATAAAGAATTTTAAAAAATCTTTGGTAGAATTTTTTTTTTCTATTAATTTCTAAAAAAAATAATATTATTTTCTATAACTAAAGCAAATCAACAAAAGCTTCTGAAAAATAAATTTTATCAACAATTTCTGAAAAATGTAATTAAAATCAAGTAAGAGCGCTATATTCGGCCGTGCCGAATCTTATATACCCTTCACAACGTGTAGTCATGCAATAACAGTAGTTTGTATTACCATTCATCCCATATGAAATACGTACATACATATGTAAAAAACATACATATATAAAAACATCCCATTGTAAAATTATAAATCAACGTATGTATGTTAAAAAAAATAAAAAAACAAATAAAAAAAAATTTAAAAAAAAATTTTAAAAAAATTTAAAAAAAAATTAAAAAAAAAAATTTTAAAAATATAATTAAAATATATATAATAAATATAAAACAAAAAAATTATCTCAAAAAAAAAAATTAAAAAAAAATAAAAAAATAATAATAATTAAAATATAAATAATATATTAAATAAAAATAAAAAACAAATTAAAAAAATATATAAAAAAATAAAAAAAATTTTGTTTTGGCTCAGCTGAGATTCGATGCCACGTTTTCTCTAACCAGTATACACGTTTGTATGTATGTATGTATGTTGTTGTTGTAATGTTGTTTTTGTGAAAAAAAATCGAGTTGGTCGTGGGTTTTTGCTCATATCTCAGTTGTTTATGTACCGATGTTTCTGATTTTCAACACCGATCTACTCCCGAATATTTCTTATATTTTAATACCTCACCCGGGTCCAAGCAATGTCGGGGGGCTTCAAAAAGTTGATTTCAACATACACACGGGCAGACGGTCAGACGAACAGAGCTTAATCAACTCCCTTATTCAAACTTTCTTAAAATATTTTAGAAGTCTACAACTATTTAAAAATTACTTTTTGTTAAAAAAATGTTGCTAAGTTTTCTTTTTATATACGATTTGATTAATCTATTATGTTATTAACCATATTAAAGCAATATTTTGAAAATAGAAAACTTTTTTAATTAAATAACTATTCCACAATTATTTAGAGGTTATTTTTTCAATGATAAAAGAATTTTAAAAAACTTTTTTTATATAGAATATTTTAAACAATTGCCGGAAATTTTTACAAATTTTCTTACTGAACAAATTTTTTTTTTATAAAAAATATTCTATTTCAGAAAATATTTTAATATAAACATTTTTCCAAAAATTAAAATTAAAACTTATTCATTTATAAAAAATTCTTTTAATATTCGATCTTCAATTTGTAAAACAAGTTTTCTATATTCATAAAAATTTATAAACACAAATTCTTTTATATCATGAATATTAGCTGTTTCTGTTAAAATTTCTCAAATTTTCAATAATCTATATACATATATAAAAGAGTAACGTGACTGACTGACTGATTCATCATCGCACAACCCAAACGTAAAGAGCTAGAGACATGAAATTCGGACAATCGGTTCCTCTTCTAATGTATAGCTCCACTTGAAAATTCGTACTTTAAGGGGGTAAAAAAAGGGTAAAAACGGGTAAAATCGGTAATCTTATATCTGCTAAACTAAAAATGATACAAATAAAATTGAAAAAGTATTGTGATTTGCATAAAAAATAAGCTGACAGGTGTCTGGCCTTTTTTAAATTTTCAACACCTAAGGGGAAAAAACGGGTAAAAACTATAATTTAGTACTTTTTTGGTACCCTATGTAACTTCCAAACACATACAGCTAGGAAAAAAATTTAAACTGCATTAAGTAATCCGCGAAAAAATATTAATAAGAATTCGGCACTTTTTTCAAATTCACATGTATAAGGGGTAAAAATTTTCCCTTTTTTTGGACTTTTTTTAAAAAGAAACTTTTTTTTATATTGCTCAATGGGACAAAATTTGATAATTATTATTGCGTAATAGAATATGGACAATTATTTAGGTAAAATTGTTGGAAACTTTTTTGTGGCCAAAAAAGGTACCAAAAAGGTAAAAATTCTGGAAAATGTATGTAATTCCTAACTAGACGGCCAATTTTCACAAAATTTCAAATTGGGATTTGACCAGACATAAAAAATTATGTAGTTTAGTAAAAATTGAAACATATTCCTAACAGGGTGGAAAGGGGAAAAATCAGGAAAACAGTTTGGTACTTTTTAGAACATAATTACTTTTATATATACATATACTTGTTGTATTTTCTACGGGTATAAAGGTAGAATTGTAAAATAAAGGACTATTGATTCCAGAAACGTTTATGAGGGTAGGGTTGTACAATCAAGGACTTTTAATTTCAGGTAAGACTAAAAATGTTATGGTCAGAAGTTTCCGACGTAAGTATTTTGGGCCTCTCGTATTTGGCATTATACGAGATAGAGTAGTATATGTTCTCAAAGATTTTCCAGCAACATATAGCAGATGGTCCTGAAAAGATAAGCGACAATCTATCATAATTCCAAGATATTTAAGCGAAGGTTTCGTCTCAATACAACACAATACCACATTTAATTTCAATGACTCCGTTGATTTACGGCTGGATATCAAAATCGCCTTTGTTTTTTTGTCAGCGATCCCCAAATTAACAGACTCTAACCAGGAGCGCACAATTTTTATGCTTGCGTTGGTAATCTCTATTAACTCGCTAGCGACATATATCAGGGCTATGTCATCGGTAAAACCGACAATATTAGCCCCATCAAGAAGAAACCTCCACCTGTGATATTGTGCTGTCGGTTTTGTACAGCAGGATTGAAGTAATCCTTTACTATAGCCAGCAAGTACTCAAGAATGACTAAACGCATGAGAGAATTCACTATAACCTCCCAGTTCGCTAAATTAAATACATTCCTAACGTCGAGGGTTACCACTAAGCAACACTTCTTTGTGCTATTTTTCCATCGTTTGCCCTCAATCGCCGTAGTGGCTTGAAGCATTCACAGTCGATCTTGTCTGTCTAAAACCGAATTGATTGTTAGATAGACCTCCTACGCACTCAACATATTCCTCTAGTCTCCTACAAACTAAGCTTTCCAACTGTTTCCCAAACGTATCAGTCATACAGAGTGGTCGGTAGGAGGAGGGATTATTCTGAGGTTTTCCCTGTTTCAATAACAAAACAACGTTTTTTTTCCACATACTCGGAAATATACCTTGGCGTAAACACGAATTCATCAAATGGATAACCTGATCAGGACAATACTTGAAAGTCTGACTTACTACCGCATTCGGTATGCCATCTAAGCCAGGGGTTTTTATATCCCTAAACTTGCCCATGGCAGCTTTAACCTCAACTTTCGTGGCAAAAGGAAGGTCCAATAAAGGGTGTTTTTTTTACAGGTTTGTTTTTCGAATAGAGATAAAACTGGCATTTTGTGGTCAAATCTGGCAACTCTAATGTCATTTATGTTCAGTTTGGTTTGCCATTTCATCATAAACAGGTTGACAAAAGAACAACGCTTGCAAATCGTGCAAATTTATTTTGAAAATTGAGATTGATCTCGATGCTGATTTTCATCGCAAAATTTTGTTCAGTGATGAGGCTCATTTTTGGTTGAATGGCTACGTCAACAAGCAAAATTGCCGCATTTGGAGTGAAGAGAATCCACATGCGACCCTTGAGACGCCATTACATCCACAAAAACTGACTGTTTGGTGTGCTCTATGGGCTGGTGGAGTCATTGGGCCATACTTCTTCCGAAATAATGCTGGAAAGGCAGTTACCGTTAATGGAGACCGGTATAGAGCCATGATAACCGATAATTTTGTTCCCGAATTGGATGGCATGAATGTGGACGAGTTGTGGTTCCAACAAGGCGGCGCTACATGCCACACAGCGCACGCCACAATCGATTTATTGAAGGAAACATTCGATGAGCGCATAATTTCGTGGAATGGACCTGTCAATTGGCCACCAAGATCGTGTGATTTGACACCATTGGATTATTTTCTTTGGGAATATGTGAAGTCGCTCGTCTACGCCAACAAACCAGAAACGTTAGGGGAATTGGAAGCCAACATTCGTGGCGTTATTGCCGACATACGGCCCCATATGCTCGAAAAAGTGGTTAAAAATTGGACCTGTAGAATTGGCTTTATTCGAACCAGCTGCGGCGGCCACAGGCCTGAAATCATATTTAAACTTTAATGACATAAAATTATCCTTCCAATAAAGCCAAATTGATGGTCATTAAAACGATTTTCTTGTGTTTTATTTCAATTCGAAGTTCTATACCACTGAAAAAAACACCCGGTACCATATGAACAGTATCAGTCTGGCAAGATGTCACACCTTGTTAAGGAAATAAGTGATCCACTATGCGCCTAAGTACTTCAGCATACTTAGGTGATGGTGGATTTAGACACTTTAGCTTTTTTGTTAACAGCTTATAAGCCAGACCCCATGGATCGTTTTCAACTTCTTCACATATCTGTATAAAATATACCCTCCTATTCCAACTGATCGCCATTTTCAAGGATTTACATTCCGACCCTAGTTGGGAAATTTCCCCGTTCCACCAATATACCGGCCGCTTGTTCGCACTTATCCTCTTTTTAATCATAGACGTATCGCATGCCTCTGATACCCTACTTATGAGTTACGCAGCCATTGTTTCAGGCTGCCCTTGCAACCTCATATTTTCCACCGCTACTCCAAATAATTGCCTATCAAGGCTGTCCGTTTTTCATCCCGAAATTCGTTCCGGGTTATAATCATTGCATCTTCGTGCAATTCCTCTCTGATATCAATCAATATAGCATTGTGATCGCCATGTGTGTATATTCCTGGCATGCTCCATCCTACCCTGCCCATAATACTAGTGCTAGCAAAGGCAACATCAGTTATTGACCCCGATTCGCCTCTCGAGAAAGTGTGCTCATTTCCGTTTTTCAACAGAATAACATTAAGTGCAGAAAGTGACTCAAGCATTATCTGACCACAAAATTTTGTGCATGGACAGCCCCATTCTATCGCCTACGAATAATAACTACCGGGCCCTTGAGCATGCATCAGAAACGATATTGTGAACAATTTGTTCACACTTCAATAAAGAAAATCCAATTCACAATAGCCCGAGTAAAACCAGTAAACTGTGAGGCAGGATCTCGCAGCTCCGATTCACTGATCAACCATATCGCCAACGTCTTGGTAATGTCCGATAACCAATTAACCGGGTACCGGCATTGATACGGTTGACTTAAGAGTGCTAAGTCTATATTCATCTCCCGAACACTCTGTTTCAGCAGATCCTGTGCTGCCTGACAGTGATTTATATTCAGTTGTAAGACTCTCATTTCCGATGTCTAGGGCGTTCGAACGTTTTTTTCTAAAACGGAAAAATAGAACAGCCAGTCACATGATCACTCTTTACCGTAGGATTTTCACAACTACACAATATGCATGATGGTTGGTTATTACACACCCAAATCCTGTGAAGTTATACCTTACTCCATTCCGATCTCTTATCCGTCACTGAGGGTTCCTCAGTATCGGCACGAGGCTTAGTTTCCAGAATCTCTACCCCACTATTAATGACCTAGCCAAAGCCATGTCCGCGTTAGTAGGGAATTATCATCCGAGCCTGCATCACCAACTTACAGGCGACGTTCTTCGAGCGCACTTTGAGACTGCCAAGTTTTAATAGGAGGTGGTGGTTGTAGCATTAGCTTAGAAGCCGTTTCTAAGCAGTGTCACCTCCGCATACCAAGGTTCTAGAATATTACAGACCGTCGGTCTAGGGTTCAACAAAACAATAGCATGCTTCCCAAAAGCCATAACTAAGATAGTACTGGACTTGACCTTAATGCCTTTCAGTGGGTTAAATACACAGCGGACTTCGTCTAAGCATGCAGGTGTTATAGTCGACAAAAAAATTTTACAAGCTTCTGTGCCTTTTGACCGGGGAATCCACGAAAGCGTCACACCTTCATCTGCACCTCTTTGAAGAGCATCCCCGTAGGTCGCTCAGTTATTCGCCACCTACTGACCCCGATAGTAGCCTGAGCTCAGCCCTATCAATGTATGCTCAGCCATATGTTTGTATGTACTTATGTATGGATGTATTTATGAATGTTTTTTTTATTAACGAGGTGAAATCATCAAAAGACCCTGGTACTCAGGTTAGCCAGGAGTGCGTGACTAAAACACGTTAAAACACCTTGGTACACTGGCCCAAAATTCCTCCGGAACTACCGAAAAGCTATACATCGCATGGGGTGGGGGATGGTACAACACCTAAACTATAAGATCCCATTACGGATTCTCTCAACGGCCTATCAACCCTTCAAGATATATTCTCTCCCTATTAAAACGTGGGCATGAAAAGAATACATGTTCAGCATTCTCCTCGACATTACCATCACAACTCGGACAGAACGGAGAAGTATCATGACCATATCTGTATAAGTATGAGCGGAAACAACCGTGTGCACTAAGCAGCTGTGTAACATAGAAGTCCAGATCTCCATGTGCTCGCTTGAGCCATGGGACCAAGTCAGAAATAAGAGAATACGTCCATTTTCCCTTCTCTGACAAGGACCATCGCCGCTGCCACTCAGCAATCGTTGCAATATCTGAGAAGCCCCTGATCAATTGCCATCATTCCTGCAATTACCTGCTGTATCATCTGATACTGTTCGGAAAGCACAAATAACTCGCAAAGCAGCCAGTCTATAAACTGGGCTTATAATTTCCCTGTAAGTCCTTAACCCAAGAGCCCGAGACCAAATAGGTGATGCATACATAATCACACTCTTAACTATTCCAGTCTGAAGTTTCCGACGTAAGTATTTTGGGCCTCTCGTATTTGGCATTATACGAGATAGAGTAGTATATGTTCTCGAAGACTTTCCAGCAACATGTAGCTGATGGTCCTTAAAAGATAAGCGACAATCTATCATAACCCCAAGATAGTTAGGCAAAGGTTTCGTCTCAATACAACACGATCCCACATTTAATTTCACAAACTCCATTGATTTACGTCTGGATATCAAAATCGCCTTTTTTTATCAGCGAGCCTCAAATTAACAGATCATAACCAGGATCGCACAGTATTTATGCTTGCGTTAGTAATCTCCACTAACTCCCTAGCGAGTATGCCATCATACATCACATTCCACAACAACGGTCCGAGAACCGATCCCTGTGGGACCCCACCTGTGATATTATGCTATCGCATACCCTTGTCGTATGTATGTATGTATCTATGTACGTATGTATATATGTATGTATGTATGTATGTATGTGTGTATGTATGTATGTATGTTTCTTTTTATTTAAGGAGGTAAAACCGGAAAGCTTTCCGTCACTACATGAGAAAGGCATTTCAACTATTATTGGGCCTTATACCGTAGCCTATCATTGCCTGTAAGTTGGCCCGCCAATCTTCAAAACTTGGACAGATGAAAAAGATATGTTCAGCATCTTTCACAACGTTTTCACCACAACTCGGACAAAACGGATTACTGTCATGTCCAAAGCGGTATAGATATGACCTAAAACAGCCATGTCCACTCAATAACTGAGTGATAAAATAGTTCAGGTCGCCGTGTCCTCTATTGAGCCACGTCACTAAGTCAGGTATCAGTAAGTACGTCCATCTGCCCTTACCCGTAACCGACCAACGCAATTGTCATCTGACAATGCGTTCATCCCTTGTAGCACCTGTGGCCTCCAAATCAATTGGTAGCATACCCGCAATGACACTTGCTGCCTCAACTGACACTGTCCGGTATGCACTACACACTCGAAGAGCTGCCAGCCTATACGCAGGCGTAACAAGATTCACATATGATCTGAACCGCAAGCAGACAGAATATTCAAACAAGAAAAACAACGCTTGTTATCAACTTCCTTTGGAGATACTTGGGGCCTCTGGTATTTGCCATAATCCGCGAGAGCGCAGAGCAGGTTCTCGGTGCCTTTGCACTTACGTACTGTAGGTGATCGAAAAAGGAAAGGCGACTATCAAATATCACACCAAGATATTTAAGATAGGGCTTGGTCTCCATGTTGCACATGCCAACGGGGAATTTCGTGGTTTCCCTCATTTTGCGGCTGCTTATCAAAACTGCTTCCGTCTTATGGTCCGCAAGATTCAAACCCATTGATCTGTGACAAGATCTGACAATTCGTACACTAGCACCAACAATCGTCTCTGCCTCTGCGAGTTCCTTCGCAACACAAACAAGTGCTATATCATCCGCATAGTCAATTATCTTTACATTTGCAGGCAAATCCAATCTCAATACACCATCATACATCACATTCCATAGCAATGATCCCAACACTGATTCTTGTAGTACTTCCACAGTGATTTTAATTCTCTTCATACCTGTGTTGGTATCATATACCAAAACTCTATTACGAAAATAGAAATTCATACATACAATTCAAATTAGAGTAGGGTATACAATGGATCAAATAACTGCATTGACCCACATTCAGTAGAATATAGGTCAAGTATAAATGGAAATGAATACATGTTACTCAATCAGAATGCAAACAAACCACATTGAGTGTTTTGATGTAAATGAGTACATTTACAAGTACCAACATTCTGATTGGCTAGTACAATTACAGAGAGAGTAAATCTTGATATATTAATGGTACCGATAGAGACAAATAGAACTTTGTCAATAAGTATAATAAGTTAGTAAGGCTAAGAATTAATTACAAACTTAGTATATAAGAACAAATAAAATTAAATAAAATTAAACTTGAAATTACAATACTAATTCGGCAACAATTTGCCTTGTGTTTTAATTGTAAGCCTCAAAACAATTCGGCAGTTCCTTTGAACGCCTTGTAAATCAGCTGAACCCCTGACAGCTACGAAAAAATACCAAGGGCTATAGGGAACTTATTACACACTTACAAGAAAATCCATTACATGGCGATCCTGCCAAATCTTCCAAACCTGCCAAATCTGACAATTGGCAAACATTAATATCAAATAATAATATCAAACATAATATCAAATGTCCGTAGAAATAGATGACATCTTTGCACGTTGGTTGCACGTTTGCGTACCTAGAAAGCAAACAAAAAGAAGAGTAGAAGCCTGAACCAACAGGTTATGCAGAAGAGTAGAAGCCTGAACCAACAGGTTATGCAGCACCTCCTTACGAACCACAATAGCAGCTTATATATAAATTTTTCAATATGACGTGGTGGAAAAACATTCTAAAGGCTATCCCACTAGTTTTTGCAGGATACGAGGTAGGGAAGAATGAAAATCGGGAAGATGAAAGGACCAATCAACAGATTATAGAATATATGAACACTATAAGAACACAAAATGAACATAAAGAAGAGGGTTTAAACATTTTTGAAATAACAATGATAATCACATTAGCTTTATTAGTAATTGCCTACATCATAAGACTAATGTATGCAATAATTAATAACAGGAAGTAAAAAAAAAAACAAAAAAAAAATATATATATATATATATATATATGAAAATCCATTACATGGCTTATATATATATATGTACTTATATGAAAATGTAAAATAAAAATATATAAAAATAAATTTAATTCAATTTAAAAGAATAATTGTTCCCAATAAACGTAAAGTAAAATACAGTATAGAAAAGAAACATTTTCACAGCACAAATTATTATCAATGTTGTCCAAAATAACAAAAATCTTAGTAATTATTGCTTTAATTACATTAATACTACATAGCATGTATAAATTTATTAATAATTGTAAAAACAGAAACAATAGTAGAAATAAGATAACAGAAGTATGAAAATTGAAGATGGAAGGAAGTTTAATAAAACTTAAGGAAACATTAAAGAACTTAAAGAAAAGTCCAGGAAGAACATATTCGAAAAAACAATAAACCTTAGACTAGAAGATATAAAAGTTATAACAGAGGAATTTGAGTTAGCACAACTAGAAGAAAAAGACGAGAATAAAATATCAGTGCTCAGATTAGAATTTAGCAATATAGTTAAGAAAATAAAGGAATACTTAATCAGTGACATTACGTGTTGCTCGGTATCGAAAAAGTATTTCTCTTACCTTTTCCCTAATAGAACGATGATCATTAATCATAGATTTCAGTCGATGTTTTAGGGTTTGAACATTTCGTTCGGCCAACCCATTTGTTGCCGGATGTCCCGGAGCAATAAATTTTTGGAAAATACCACGACCTGTACAAAATAATTTAAACTCGTCACTGGTAAATATTGTGGCGTTGTCGGACACGATTACATCCCGATATCCATGTCTCGCAAATAAGTCTAGGAGCATCTCAATTGTAGCGCTAGATGTTGGAGAAGTTGGCGTTATACCAATTTCGGCCCACTTCGATTTTGCGTCCATTACAACCAGATAATAAAAGCCTTAGAAAACACCTGCATAATCCATATGAATCCGTTGCCAGTTATGTTCTGGTTCCTCCCAAGTGTGTAACTTTACTTTGGGGGGACTTGATTTAACAATACCACAGGATAAACACTCTTTCACTAAGCGTTCAATATTCTTATCAATTGATTTCCAGTACACGTTCCTGCGAGCTAATTGCTTCATCTTTGATATACCAATATGTGTTTGGTGAAGTTCTGTTAAAACTGCATTTTGTAACGTACTGGGTATTACTACACGATGACCTCTAAAAATAATGCCATTGTTAATAGTGAACATGGTGTCTTCCACTGAATTATGTTGAAGATGTTGTAAAAGTTTTGAGAGTTCCTTATCAGCCTGTGTTTCGGCTTGCAGAGTTTTATAATTTAATTTTAACGTTGAAATTTGTTCTATGGTTGATTCAAATAGTTGATTTACTTCATTATTGATCGATGTGTCTGTTAAAAACGGTGTTTTTACTGGAGCACGTGAAAGGCAGTCAGCATTTACATTATCGATGCCCTTTTTGTAAACAACTTGATAATTAAATCCTGAAAGGAATGCTGCGTACCTTTGAAGCCGTGAAAAGGTCATTTGGGGTAGCTTGGCGTTCTGATGAAAAATTCGGACCAACGGTTGATTATCTGTTATTAATACAAATGGTTTTCCGAATAAGTATTGGTAAAAATGATCCACTGAAAATACGATGGCTAACGCTTCACGATCAATTTGCGAATAGTTTCTCTCAGCGTCTGTAAGCGATCTTGAGGCGAATGATATTGGACGTTCTTCATCATTTATGATGTGAGATAACACCCCCGCAATACCAGTTGGCGTCGCAAGCCAATTGTAAAGGATAGGTTGGATCATATGGTACCAGTACACGATCACTTGCTATTTCATTTTTAATATTTTTGAAAGCTGCATCACAGTCTCGAGTCCACAAAAATTTTGATTTTTTCTTTATAAGGTTCCGTAGTGGTGAAGTAATCGTAGAGCAATTTGGAATAAAACGTGAATAGTATGTAACCATTCCTAAAAATCTGCGAACGTCATCTGCCGATTCAGGTTTTGGTAGGTCGGTTATAGCCGCAATTTTGTCTTTAGATTTTGATATTGTGTTGTGATGAATGGTGTGACCCAAAAAATCGATTTCTTGCTGAAAAAAACTACATCTGTTTTTATTGAGATGTAAATCATATTTTTGAAGCTGCTGTAAACATTTTGATAAATTTTCCTTGCACTCTAATTTTGATGAACCGTGTACGATAATATCATCGAAGTAAGCTTCTGTTTTTGGGACTTCTTGTAAGATTTGATTTATTATTCGATTAAACTCAGAAGGCGCAGTTTTAGTACCGAATGAAAGCCGGTTAACTTTGTAGGTGCCACGATGTGTAGACATTGTTTGAATTTTACTTGAATCTTCGTCTACCGGAATATGCAAATACGCCTTGTATAAGTCCAATCTGCAAAATTATTTTGAGTTACGTAAGCAATTAAAAATATCTTCAACTTTTCTAATTGGGCTATGGGCGCCTACGAGCCTTTCGTTTACCCCCACCTTATAGTCCACACACAATCGTACACCCCCGTCAGATTTAGGTAAAACAACAAGGGGGGAACCCCAATCACTGATTTCGGTTTTTGAAATGACACCAGCTGTTTCTAGCTGATCCAATTCATGATTGCCTTTGTGTGTCAACGCATATGGTATTTTACGTTCCCTATTAAAAATAGGTTTAATATTATCGCGTAATTTTAGCGATATTGTGTATTGCTTTACGCACCCAATTTCGGGTTGAAAAATTTTTTCAAATTTTGTATATATTGAATCGATTTCTTTTTCATCAGCAGTTGAATAAATGTTGTATACAGAGTTGACTTCGTTTAAATTGATATTAAATTTTCGAATCCAATTACGACCAAGACGAGCTGAATACTCATCTGGAACAACGTATATTTCATCAGTTATTTTCTTACCATCGTATTCACCTTCAACTTAAATTTTCCCATCAGGGGTAAAAACGTCCTTAGTATACGACCGGAATGCCATATTTGTTGGTAAAAATGGTACTTTGAGATCTAGGCTTGCAAATTGATCTCATGGTAAAAACGTGTATCCTGACCCAGTATCAATTTCAAATTGTACAGGCTTACCTTGAACATTAACTGTTATAAAAAATCTATCGAAATTTCTCGAATCATTTTGGTGTACGTCGACTACACTCAACACACCATACTGGTGAATATCTTCAATTTGATTTGTGTTATTTTGATTACTTTTACCTTCCCTCATGCGTGCCTTTATACAAACTTTAATTACATGACCAGTCTTTTTGCATTCTGAACATTTTAAATTATTCTTATTGCAGGGACAATCTTTGACATAGTGGTTGTTTTTGCCACACCTCAAACAGAGACCATCAAGACCTAACGCCTTAAAATCAACATTATACGTTTCACGTTTTTGCTTATTTTGCTTGACATTACCACTTTTCTTGTGATTGTATTTTTTTTCCTGAAATTTTGTTAATTTCATTTGACGTTGGTTGAATTGCTTTGTTAGCGATTTATTTTGAATCGCTTTTTGCTGCTTCCAACGTTAGAGCCTTTGCCACAATGTCCTGAAATTCTGATATTTCTTTTTGTGATTGCAGCAGCTGCTCACGAATGCCACTGTCTTTGATACCACGAATAAATTGCGCACGCAGGAAAATGTTCGCAACTGATTTTCTGCATGGGCAATTGAATTCACAGTCCCCAATGTCCATCCTCAGCATAGCAACATATTCTGATATCGATTGGTTTTCCAATTGATATTTAGATAAAAACTTATGTTGAGCGACTAACACATTCTGTTGTGGGGACAAATGCTTTTGAAGCAGTTCCGTCAGCGCATCGTAAGACAGACTGTTCGGATTATCGGGTGCTGCAAGAGCAATCACAATAGAATAATTCTTGGAACCAATTGAGTTTAGCAATAAATTTACACAATGTTGTCTATTGGCATGTATGCCCTTCATCTGTGTATAATTTTCGAATCTAGACTTATAATTCCGGAATGACTCCTTTGTAGTGTCCAAAATTTCGAAGTTTGGCACTAACGACATACTCGTGCTAATGTTGCTCGATGAACCACCACCTGTTGAAGTGTTGCCCGACATTTTCTGTAGTATTTGTTGTTGCACCGCCATAAACTGCTCGAATTGTTTAGCATCCATCTTGATTTTTTTTCTTAACAAAAAAAAAAGAAATTGATATTTTACTTTTCTGCTGTTGATATTTGATTTGTTGATTTATTTGATGAATTGATACTTGATTCTTTTCTCTTCGTCGCCAATTTATTATATTTTATCGATAAATAAATGCACACGTACTTTAATATTTAACGAAGTAATTCATTTTATTATATCTAAAAAGAACAATGTGTTTTTTAATGCTTTATGCTAAAAAGGTATGTATCTATATTAAAAAAAAAAGAAGACAAGATCAAAAAAGGAAAACGTCAAAAGAATAGTACAACCAGGTTGCCATGTAGTTTAAAGATACAACAGTAATACTTAATAATGGATTTAAAAGCGGTATTTTTTTTTTAAGTAATTCAATGGCACTAAAAAAACGGAATGACACATATTAAAATGTTAAACACAACAAATGAGACACAAATTTTACAGGGCATTGAACTGCACACTGCACCCACTTAGAAACTATGACGTATTAAGTTACACAAACATAAACAGTGACGAACGTTTTCAACAAATTCTAAATGACTTGCAATTAAATAAAACTGATGAATATGCAAAATCAGAATTAATGAAAATATTCAAACAATATCAAAATGTATTTCATTTAGAGAATGAAAAATTGACTGTGAACAATTTTTATAAAAAAAAAAACATTTAACTTTAGATAATACTCCGGTGTATATAAAAAACTACAGACTACCCCACTCACACATGGACATAATAAATGAACAGGTACAAAGTATGCTAAACGACGACATAATAGAACCATCAGTTAGCCCCTACAATGCTCCACTTCTTTTGGTACCCAAGAAGAATGTGGAAGACAAACGAAAATGGAGACTTGTATTTAGTGGACTTTAGAAAGTTAAATGACAAAATAGTTAATGACAAATTTCCACTAACTAGATTAGAGGATATTTTAGACAAACTAGGAAGAGCTAAATGGTTTTCGACTCTTGATATGACTAGTTCATTTCACCAAATTCGATGGGAAAAAGATTCCAGACCACTTACAGCTTTTTCTACACAACAGGGACACTACCAATTTAAACAAGTAAGAGCACTATATTCGGCTGTGGCGAATCTTTTATACCCACCACCAATTTTGTGTACATTTAAAGAACAAGATTTTAGAATAATCTCTTTATAATAAAATATGTATCACTTTCTTTGAAGAGGGTGGTTAAATTTTAAGGGCCCATGTTCAAGGTGAACCACATCTAAACTTCAACTTTTTTCTTGTATTTCATTTGACATTTCTCAATCTCAGACTAACTCAATTTGAACCGTGGAAAGATACGCAATCAAGCAACGCTTTTAAATATTAAAGATTTTTATAAAAATGGGTCTTCAAATCAAAAAGCATTTTGTGCACTTCGTGATTCTTTTGGTCAACATAATCGTTCGAATTCGTCCACAATTGCGAAAATTGTAAAAAATATTTAAATGTCTGCAAAGCAGGTCTGTATGAAATGTGAAAACATCTGTGAATGCCATCGTTCGTTGAATGGGAAACATTGCTGTTTTTCACGATAACGTGGCAAAAGAGCAAGCAACCTCGACTCATCATCGTGCCCAACAATCGAGCATCAGCAGTGTCATTGAAAATTTGGACTATCGGATCGTGGTGCGCCGCCTAGGTTGGGGGGCCATTTGGCCGATATTTGTTCCATACATAATTGAAGCATACAAATATTATCATTATAAAAATAAATGATAATAATTTCATAATAATTTTATTCAAAATCAACTTAAAATTAAACCACCCATTATAACTTCGGTATGCTAGTAAAATGTTTTCATAAATTTAGTCTTTCAATGAAAGTGGCCGTTAAAATACGCGTGTCAATAAAGTTTCTGCTAATAAACATAACTTAGATATTTCAATATAGTCCTTTAGTATTCCAAAATCTTTATTCATAGAGAATTTACATGAATTTAAGAGGAAGAAAGTGAATTTAAGGTTAAATTTTAAGGGCCACAGGGTGATTTAAAATATACATTCTCTGCATTTTTCTTAAACGGGAAATTTATTAGTAAGATTTTGATTTTTAAACTTCTATAACATTTTGCTTTTAAAAGATTTTCAAACGAAATAAGTTTTGTATAATTTTAAAATTTGTTAGCCATTAGTACATGAAAATAAATTGTTTATAATGTTTAGAGATAATTTTTTTTGACTTAGGTCAAAATTTTCCTAAATTCCCATTTTTAATAGAGCATAACTTCAGGAGAACATAAGCATAAGTTGTTAGCATGCCATCTAGTAGTTGCTAGTAGAGTCATCTATCTTATCATCTTTATCTTATATTTAGCTACAGTACAATAAATGGCGCAGTGTAAGATGAATAAATGCTAATATATATGACTAATATATTTTTATAAAAATTTAAGGAAAAAAGTGTGCGTGGCACATCTATTTTCCGTTTTAACGAAGACTTTGACCAAAAAGCCATGTCTGAAAAATTTCAGAATCGTACATATAGTTTTGTCAGTTTAATTACGTTTTAAATTTGAAATATACACTGTGCGGTATAAATTTTCGTACATTTTTATCTATAACTCTTTTCCTAACTCATAGATTTAAGCGATTTTCAGGGAAAAATATTCTTTTGACTCGATAAATATATATTCGAAGTTTCGTGACTACGTTTATGCGTCTGGCCACAATTCAAAAGTGAAAGTGGGCGTTATAGTAGGCGTGTCAAAGTTGTTTTTGCTAATGAGTACAACTTAGGTGTTTCAATATAGTCCTTTATTATTCCAAAATCTCTATTAATAGAAAAATTATATGAATTTTAGGTAAAACGTTATATGGGAGGAGGGCGTAAAAGTGGGCATGGCACCTTAATTTTTTGGCATAGTAATAAAATTTCCTAGGGGGATAGACGTAGCAAAATTTATCATCATACCTCTAATTTTAGCGGTTTTATGAGCTTTTAAATTTCATTAACGGTAGATAACGTGAAAAGTGGGCGTTATAGTAGGCGTGTCAAAGTTATTTTTGCGAATGAGTACAACTGAGGTGTTTCAATATAGGCCTTTATTATTCCAAAATCTTTATTAATAGAGAAATTATATGAATTTTAGTTAAAACTTATATGGGAGGTGGGCGTAAAAGTGGGCGTGGCACATTGATTTGCCGTTACAAGAAAGCGTGTCACCAAAAAACAAAGTGTGCCAAATTTCAGAGTCGTACATCCAATTTTGTTGCTTTTATGACGTTTTTGTTTTTAAATATACCGAAAAATACACTGTGCTGTATAAATTTTCGTACATTTTGATCGATAACTCCTCTCCTAATGCATAGATTTATACAATTTTCGGGGGTCTATACCCAGGAAATATATATTCGAAGTTTCATGAGTCTACGTTAAGGCGTTTGGACACAATTCCATTTTATTCGATGTTCGAAGGACACGGTTTTTTCGACCTACTCTTGCTTTTCGAGCTATAACTCTCTTCCTAATATTCCGATTTAGCCCATTTTCAATACCAAACAAACCTTGTCTATAAGAAAGATTCTGGCAAAATTTGAGCCCCCTAGCTCTTTCGGTGCGACCTCTATCGTGCTTTCAACAGACGGACAGACGGACGGACATAGCTAGATCGTCATAAAATTAAACCCCGATTTAGAATATATATACTTTATGGGGTCTAAAATGGATATTTCGATGTGTTACAAACGGAATGACAAAATGAATATACCCCCACCATTTTTTTGGTGGCGGGTATAAAAACTACCATTTGGACTTAAAATTTCATCAAACAGTTTTCAGAGAATGCTTACAATAGCACTTTCAGGACTTGATTCAGAAGCTTTTCTTTATGTCGATGACATAATTGTATACGGATGTAGTTTAAACCATCACAATCAGAATCTTGTCAAAGTTTTAGACAGACTTCAGCGATACAATATAAAACTGAATCCAAAGAAATGTTGTTTCTTAAGACCAGAAGTAGTATACTTAGGGCATTTAATAACAAAGGACGGCGTAAAAACAGATCCAGCTAAATATGAAGTTATAAGAAATTACCCAATACCTAAAAACGCGGATGAAGTTAGACGTTTCGTTGCATTCTGCAACTATTATAGGAAATTCATACCAAATTTTGCGGACATTGCGAAACACTTAAATATGCTATTGAGAAAATCAGTAAAATTCTTATGGACAAATGAATGCCAAACTGCTTTTGATACCCTAAAGGAAAAATTAATGAACCCACCAATTTTGCAGTACCCAAATTTTGACAAACCTTTTATTTTGACGACTGACGCCTCAAACTACGCACTAGGAGCAGTCCTGTCACAGGGCGAAATTGGCAAAGACCTACCAATTTCCTACGCAAGCAAATCTCTTCAAAAGCATGATATGAATAAACCAATCATTGAAAAAGAATTGCTCGCAATTCACTGGGGAATAAATTTCTTCAAACCATACTTATACGGTCAAAAGTTCATAGTAGTGACAGACCATAGACCGTTGATATCACTATTCTCCCACAAAAATCCATCATGACAAAAATTAGACTAGATTTAAGCGATTACGACTTCACGATAATTTATAAGAAAGGAAAAATTAATACTAATGCGAATGCATTATCAAGAATAGAAATAAACTCAGACGTACTAAAACAAATGATACCGTTGGAAAATGATGAAAATGAAAAGAAAATACTAATAACTACAAGGGCGATGACAAAGAAAAATGAAAATAAAAATATAGAGGCAAATAAGATTGATGAAGGTAAAGAAATAAATATGAATACAGAGCGCGCGAATAGAAGTAATATGATCAACTTCTAATATGGGAATACACATCCATAAATGACATCAAGAATATAAAGAAATTACAATTTAATAAGTTTGAAAATATAAAAGAAGTCGACATAAAAATTGAGGATAATATTGTGCACATAGGACGTGATGATAATTCATCGAAACAAGACTCGATTATGAAGAAATCACGTACCCAAAATAATATTTATATGAATGAAGGATGTAATGATAATTCATCGAAACAAGATTCGACTACGAAGAAGTTACATGCCAAAAACGTACAAGATGTTAATAATATGCATGCAAGATTCAGCAATAACTGAGCGAAACTAGATTCGATTCTGAGGAAACTGATATCTAAAATGAAAAAGGAAAATATAAAGGAATTAGCGCTAGCAAAGAATGATAAAATATTTAAAATGTATACAATGAAAGACTTTAAAAAAGCATATGCAAAGATAAGAATAAACAACAAAAGTCCTCAACTTAAAATATTAATTTACAATGCCCCAACAAGAGTAACAAATGATATTTTGAAATATAAACTCATCGATGAATTCCACAATGCCACACACGCAGGCCACTTAGGAATAAGAAAGACGATAATTAAATTAAAACAACGGTACATATGGAAAAATATGAATAAAATGGTTAAACAATTTGTAAAATTTTGTGACAAGTGTAACATGAAAAAACGAACCAGAAACATTAAGGAACCACTTACACTAACAAACACCCCGAACAACAGTTTTGAAGTAATATCAATTGACACTGTAGGACCACTTCGCATTTCGAACGAATACCGATACATATTGACTATGCAGTGCGAGCTAAAGAAATTCGTTATTGGTCACCCAATGTCAACAAAAAATGCACTTACAACTGCCAAAACATTAGTAGAACAATTAATTTTAAAATACGGTAAATTTAAGGTACTCAAATCAGACAACGGAACTGAATTTAAAAATGAACTGATGCGTAACATATGTTCATTACTTGATATTAAACAAACATTTTCAACACCTTACCATCATGAGACAATAGGTTCGGTAGAAAGAAATCACAGGGTTGTCAATGAATTCTTGCTAACTACAGCAAATGATTATGAATGGGATGAGTGGATACATTACTTTACTTTTGCCTACAACACGGCACCCCATATAGACACTGGTTACACGCCATTTGAACTAGTATATGGTAAATTACCATATTTACCATCAGAAATTAGTAATAATGAAGAAACGAAAATATACAATTATGAAGATTATGCAAAAGAATTGAAACAAAGACTACAGTATTCTTTAAATAGGGCTAAAGAGCTTACAAGAAGAATAAAGGAAAAAAGAGTAAATGAAAACAAATATAGCAATAGGTTAAATTTGAATATAGGAGATTTAGTTTTAATAAAAGTAGAGAATAGAAAGAAAAACCAAAGCCCATACAAAGGCCCATATGAAATAATTATGAATAACGGTGTAAATACAATAATACAGGGTGGACCAAAAGTCACGTGTAAAAATTTAATAACTTTTTTGTTTATTAATATTTTTTATTTTTTTTTTCAGATTTTATTCATCGATTCGTGTTACACCACCGTGCAAAATTTAACGACTGAGCAACGAACGAAAGTGGTAGAATTTTACTTTTCCAATGGGCGCTCAATTTTACTGGTAATACAGTAACGGTGAATGGGGACAGATATCGCGCTATGCTTAATAATTTTGTACGCCCTGAGGCAGCCAACAAGTGGTTTCAGCAGGATGGAGCAACAGCACACACGGTCCGTGCCACAATGACGCTTTTAAATGAAATTTTTGACGACCGAATTATCTCGAAAAATTCAGAATTTAATTGGCCAGCACGTTCACCGGATTTAACTGCCCCTGATTATGTTCTATGGGGTTATCTCAAAGAACGAGTGTATGTAAACAAGCCTCAAACTATAGAGCAGCTAAAGAACAACATTGAAGCTGAGATCAGGGCAATAGAGCCTGAAACCTTGCGTGAAGTTATGCAAAACGCCTGTTTAAGAGCCCAATTGTGCATCGATGAAAATGGTGGTCATCTCTCTGACATTATTTTTCATAATTAAAATTTAAGTCATACAAAGATAATATTATAATTAAAAAAAAATTTTTATAAAAAATAATAATAATCAAAAAAGTTATTCAATTTTTACACGCAGGCGCGACTTTTGGTCCACCCTGTAATAATGGAATAGAAAAAGAATTTCATAACAATCAATTAAAACCATACATAGCATTAAGAATTAATGAATAAGTATACATAAGAAAAATTTTGTAATTAGACCCTAAGCATTAATATATAAATCAAACAAAACAATATAAACTTTTATATATAGAAATATATAGACATAAACAATCCCTTTATAATAGTATATAAGTAAAATTGTAATAACCAATACTATGAATATATCAAGAAAAATTACTCCCCTAATTTTTCTCTTAGCGGTGAGGGTGTAGTGTACCTCACAAGTGTCTACTGCACACACATTGCCCACTCTGAAATTCATACATACAATCCAAATTAGAGTAGGGTATACAATGGATCAAATAACTGCATTGACCCACATTCACTAGAATATAGGTCAAGTATAAATGGAAATGAATACATGTTACTCAATCAGAATGCAAACAAACCACATTGAGTGTCTTGATGTAAATGAGTACATTTACAAATACCAACATTCTGATTGGCTAGAACAATTACAGAGAGAGTAAATCTTGATATATTAATGGTACCGATAGAGACAAATAGAACTTTGTCAATAAGTATAATAAGTTAGTAAGGCTAAGAATTAATTACAAACTTAGTATATAAGAACAAATAAAATTAAATAAAATTAGACTTGAAATTACAATACTAATTCGGCAACAACTTGCCTTGTGTTTTAATTGAAAGCCTCAAAACAATTCGGCAGTTGCTTTGAACGCCTTGTAAATCAGCTGAAACCCTGACAGCTACGAAAAATAACCAAGGGCTATAGGGAACTCATTACACACTTACAAGAAAATCCATTAAAGGCATTCTTGACGTTCAATGTTACAATAACACAATATTTCTTTGTACCTTTTTTATCTTTTGCCTTCGATAGCCTGTGCTGCAGTTTTCACAACCACTTTAATTGCATCGACAGTAGATTTATCTTTCCTTAAGCCGAATTAATTATCGGATAACCCACCTAAGGCATCAATATAAGATTCAAGTTTGTTACATACTATCCTCTCTAACAACTTCCTACACGTATCTATCCTGCATAGTGGGCGATAAGAGGAGGGTTAATCCAAGGGATTATTATCCTTTGGTAGTAGGACCAATTTTTGCCTATTGCATAATGATGGAAAAACTCTTTGCCTTAAGCACAAGTTTATTACCTTAACAAATTGATCAGTGAAACATTGAGCGGCTTCCTTTAATACGACATTTGGGATACAATTTAATCCTGGTGTCTTCTTATCCTTGAATTTTAACACCGCTGCTTCTATCTCGGGTATCTTTACTGATGGGTCCTTTATGGACGGAAGGGCAGGTGCTAGTGTGTACTCATCTAAGTTGAACTTATCCTGCACCCTGAATCTGAGGGAGTACGTGTCGGTCTATCAGGCAGAAGTGCTTGGTTTGCTGCACGCGTTGGACCACCTGTTGGAATGTCGAATGTATGGGAAGAGAATTCTTATTGCACTTGACAACCAGTCGGTTATAAAACGTATGCAGCGGATGGATGTGAACTCCTCTTTGGTGTTTGAGTGTGTTATAAAGCTCAATAGGTGTGCGTCTACAAATGAGGTAATGAGGATGCTGACGAACTTGCGAAGAAGGGGTCTGAGGCTGCATTCTGCGGACCGGAACCCAGAACTGCTTTGGGCAATGGGTTAGTGCGGGCGAAGATCTTTCAATGGGTAAATTCTATGAACTTGCGAAGGTGGATAGAGGAAACCACGTGTAGACAGGCTCGTATGGTGCTCAGGGAGCCACTTGTTAGGGGTGCAGTAAAGATACTCGGTTTTAATCGGGGTATGATGAGCTGGATTACTGCGTTGATTACAGGACATGGTAACTTCAAATATCATCTGAAGAGGATGCGGATCGTGGATGATGACATTTGTAGAATGTGCCTGGAGGATGCCGAGACAGCAGCGCATGTAATATGCGATTGTCCGGCGTTGGCGAGCGGAAGATTAAGGATCACAGGCAAGCACACATTGAGTGTGAGTGCGATGGGGGACCTTAGTCTGAGGGAGATGCTGGCGATTACAAAGGACTGTGCGATGAGGATTGTCGACAATCACCAGTCGGCAGTGTGAAATCGTTTTCCAAGTCCATAGCAAACGCCGGATTTGGCGCGGGACTCAGTGATTGAGGGTATACTGATCGGTGGATACGAAATCACTGGGGAGCGAAGAAAGTCGAAAAGGGACCCGTGGTAGTAGTGGTCTGCTTCGATATTCCCCCTACATGTGTATATATCTCGGGTGTTGTCACCTGAGGAAAATGGAATATTTCATCAAGGAGACTATTTTCCCATGAAAACGTTTCCTGATATGGAAATAGCTACTGAACAATGCGGTTTACGATCGACTCTTCCTTAGGTGGTGCTTAAGTCTCTTCATTACCAGTTTATAGGCCAGACCCCACGGGTTATTTTCAACATCATCACATACATCCAGAAAGCATTTCCGCTTGCTTTTACGAATTGTCAGCTTTAAGGCTCTCCTTTTCATTTTAAAAACCTGCTGATGTAGTCTGTTGTCACATGTACCTCTCGACCTTGCACATATACAATCTACTCGCAAGGTAGCAATTTCATCGTTCCACCAGTATATTGGAGGGTCGAAGTCGGAGGGATATATCGAGGTTGCTGGCGGTATTGACGGGTCACTGGATGTTAGGCAAACATGCAAGTCGGCTCGGACTCCCATCGAACGACCATTGTCGCAGTTGTCTGGATAGAGAGAAGGAGGAATCGGTTTTCCACTTTCTCTGCGAATGTCCTGCACTGGCGGCTAAGAGACACAGATTTCTGGGCGAACATATACTAGATGGCCTCTCTGCGATATCTGAAGTTGGACTGAATTATCTACTGAGATATCTCAGGGCCACGGGGTGGATCTAGTACCCTTACTCTTGGATTTTATTCTGAGATACACTGAAGGCTGATGAGTGATGTGGTCCTGTCAAAACGGAGTCATACAGACTCTACTTGACTGTTGGCGTGCAGCGAACTACCACGATAACCAACCAACCAACCAATATTGGATGTTTGTTTTTTTCCTTTTCAACCATCGATGCATTACACGCTTGCGTTATCTGGTTTATCAATTCACTCACCATGATTTCTCTCCATTACAATTGAAAACAAGTAAGAGTGCTATATGTGGCCATGCCGAATCTTATATACCCTTCACAACGTGTAGTCATGCAATAACAGTAGTTTGTATCACCATTCATCCCAAATGAAATACGTACATACATATAAAAAACATACATATATAAAAACATCCCATTGTAAAATTAAAAATTAACGTATGTATGTTAAAAAAAATAAAAAAAATAATAAAAAAAATTTAAAAAAAATTTAAAAAAATAAGTTAAAAAAAAAAAATAATATATAAATAATAAATATAAAACAAAAAAAAAATTAAAAAAAATATTAAAAAAAAATAATAAAAATATATTTATATTAAAATATAAATATAAAAAATATAATATAAATATTAAAAAATAAAAAAAAATTAAAAAAAATTTAAAAAAAAATATAAAGAAATAAAAAAAAAATTTCTTTGGCTCAGCTGGGATTCGATCCCACGTTTACTTTAACCAATATACAAGTTTGTATGTATGTATATTGTTGTTGTAATGTTGTTTTTGTGAAAAAAAATCGAGGTGGTCGTGGGTTTTTGCTCATATCTCAGTTGTTTATGAACCGATGTTTCTGATTTTCAATACCTATCTACTCCCGAATATTTCTTATATTTTAGTACCTCACCCGGGTCCAAGCGATTTCAGGGGGCTTCAAAAAAGTTGATTTCAACATACACAACATACGGTCAGACGGACAGACTGACAGGGCTTAATCGACTCCCCTATTCATAAGCTTTCAGAAAATATATACTTTATGGGGTCGGAAATGAAAATTGTAGAAATTTCACACGGAATGACAAACATATATATACCCTTTTTCACTGTGTAAAGGGTATAAAAACATCCTTATCAAACGTATTTGCCTTCCAGCCCGTTAGACTCTGTGTTTGTGTATTTAAATGTGGTTGTCCATGTGCCACCTGTATGACTATAGCTTTGTGGTCACTATTTGTATATTGATTAGATATACCCCAATTTACCCGGCCTACAATGCTACTACTGGCAAACGTGATGTCAATAGTCGATTCACCAACGCCACTACTGAACGTGTGTTCGTCGCCATCAATACGGCTACTAAGAGGGAAAATGTCTCTAGGAGTGTTCTGCCTCTTGTGTAAGTCCATGGACATCCCCACTTTGTAGCCCAAGCATTAAAATCACTGGCTTTCAACACGGGATTTCTAGTGGTTGCATCGGAAGCAATGTTATCAACTATAGCCTGGAACTATTCCACTGAATATCTCAGTGGAATATAACAGCTATATAGCGTAATACCGGAAACTGTCGCCCGTGTATATCCGCACTGTCCTGACGTATTGAGCATAACAGCAGTTTGTGTGCCTAATAGGCCTTTCTCATTGATTTTATCGTCGACTTCTGAAACAATTTGATATCATCAGACACGTTCACCAAGGCCGTCAAGACGCCGTCTGTGGTTGTCACCTCATCGGTATCCTTAATTTTCAATAGTTATTCACGTTTCGCAGTTTTTCTGATAGTCCTTCCATTTTGACCGAGGATATCCAATTTAGGGTCGCTTTTTATGTATGTATGTATGTATGTTGTTGTTGTGAGAAAAAACGACGTGGTCGTGGTTTTTTCCTCGTCTCTCAGTTGTTATGTACCGATTTTTCTGATTTTAAATACTGATCTGATGTTTTAATACCTCACGCGGGTCCAGGCTTCAAAAGGTTGATTTAAACATACACACGGCTAGACGGACAGACTAACAGAGCTTAATCGACTCCCCTATTCATAAGCTTTCAGAAAATATATATGTACTTCATGGGGTCGGAGATGAAAATTGTAGAAATTTCACACGGAATGACAAACCTATATTACCCTTTTCACTGTGTGAAGGGTATGAAAAAATAAAAATTAATAAATTTAAAAAAATTTGTCACTTAATTTATTGTTTTATTTTACATTCTATGTACATATTTTTAAAAGGAATTTAAACAAAACTTCACAAGTAACCATTATTAAGATTCCTAATTTCTAAGATTCCCTAATAACACTTCAAGAGATATCACGTAAAAAAGAATCAACTACAATATATAATTTATTTTTTTTTTTTCTTCCAATGAAATATTTGAAAATTCGAAATAAGTTCTTTTCTCAAAAGTCTTTAGATATGTACGTATGCAATTATATGTAAAATAGTTAACTTAAATTTTAAGAGCTTTATCTATAAAATTTGTTTAAGTATGAATTTAAGTATTAATATTTTTTCCGCACTTTAAATAAATAAAATTTCATGCTGGAATGCTTTTATATTGTAGACTCTTTCACGTTTCTATACCATTTAAAATTAAATGCTTAATTTCTGTATTACAAATCACGAACTTATTGCATTTAAGGGCCATGATAGAGAGTTTCTGCAATCCGCAGATGAATCCAATATTTTTTGACGACAATTAAAGGCCAAATTGGCCAAAGCTTCAGCTGCATCCAATTCATCTTTATGGTGTATAACATTATAGTTATTATGCTGGTGTTGCCGCTGATGATCCTGAGAATTTTCGCTTTGTACTAAAGGTGCGTTGGAATATAATAGGGGCAACATTGTTACTGTTGAGTTTGTTGACTGAACATTAGTTGAGTTTTTACCTGGAATATATGCTTTTGTACGGATAGGCTTTTTCTCAAGCTTGTTTCTGAAAATATTAAAGATAAATATGAAAACTTAATATTTGTAAAATTTTAATTTATTTTACTTTTTACTGTTCCATTCTATGTAATAATTATTTTTATTGGGCGTAAATTTGGCGGCACTTTCCAGCCATTTTGATAATTCTGCTCCTGATTTAATAATCGTTGTATTATTTCCATTCACATACGTCGTGGCAACTTCTTTGTGCTCTTGTCTTTGTTGCTGTATATTAATATTATTTATTGGTTGCACTGAATCATTAGTATCTCTTAAATACTTTTCCATAATTTTTTGTTTGTACTTTGTTTTTTTGGTACTGTCGCTACTACAGCCAACTTCTGTTATCGGACACTTTGCAGTTGTTAAGATATCAACTTTTCGCCTAATAAATAACTGCATCGCATCCTTTCCAAATGAAATTGTATCCATGTAAAAATTTGCTTTACATTTCGTATCTATTATTTGTATCTCTCCTTTACCATAACAACCATATCGTTCCATATCGGTAGATTCATTAGAACCTTCTATATCACATAGCGACGATTCTTCATCGTCTTCATCAACGTATCCGTTGCTTTTTAATGTATGTTCATTCATTTTATTTCTTCTTTGTTGCTCCTCTTCTTCCCATATACTGTCTTCCGATGATATACTAAATTGTTCAACATTTCCTTTAGCATTGTTATTGTAGTGTTTGATTAAGTGGCCCCAAGATTTTTTTGATTTCTCCCTTTCGGAATTTTTCAGTTTACGTCGCCAGTTGGCAAACCAATTACAAATTTGTGTATAGGTAAGGCCAGTCTCTATGGCCAAACGTTTTTTCTCCTCCCGGCTGGGATATGGATTTTCACGTCTGCGCACTAGCCATTCTTTGAGCAAACGCTTGATTTCGGGTGTAAATAAACGTTTGACTGGACGAGAATAAGACAAATCATCATCTGGTGGCCAAGCACGTCTTAAAATTAAATAAAATTATTATTTTTAAAAATACAAAAAATAATAATGTAAAAATTTTATAATAAATGTAAAATTAATTTATATGAGTCAATTAAAAGCAAAATAATATGAAACACTTAATATACAGTCGAATTTGTTTAAGCGGAACCATATAAAGATACTTTGGATAAGTAAAACCTGTTTCAGTTAAAAAAATTCTTCTATCTATATATGTATGTATGTATATAAAACAGGAAGTATGTATGTATGTAACGTATGGACTCCAAAACGGCTGTACCGATTTTAATGAAATTTTTAGGGAATCTTCAGAATATTTAGGCGGGTGACACTGTGAAGTTTGATTTTTGATTTTCGGTCTGTGGGCGGAGAGGCGTGGCAAAATCCAATTTTCATATTGTACCACCAAAGGCATATACAAATATTTATTTTGTTTGCATTTTCTTATTTTTTTTGAAAGCCGTTGCCATGTTTTTCAAAACGAGATATCAAACTCTTAAATCGGTTATGTAGTTTCGAAGATATTTACAAAAAAAACCTATGTTAATAATGATTCAATATGAAAATTTTTAAACTTTCGAAATGTTGCATTAAAAAATCCGAGTTTTCGGTTTATTTACAAAAAATATTTACAGCTCAATGAGTAATTCAATTGAAACTGTCCGGCAAATTAATCAAATACAAATCGATCGACACAGTAATGGATGAAGAACAAGCCGTCAATTATCCCACTGAATTTTTGAATTCATTGCAACCAATTCCGGGTGGTGCCACCGCATGTACTAACATTAAAAGTTGGATCACAGGTAATTCTAATTCGCAACTTTAACGCACCCCAAAGTTATGCAACGGAACCAGATTGACAATCAAAAACTGTTTACTAATTTTAATCGAGGCAACAATCATCGGTGACAGATTCAAAGCCGAAGACGTACTTTTTCACAAATTCCGATAATTTCCAACGATTTATCATTCGAATTCAAGCGGCTTCAATTCCCATTGCGTCTTGCCTTTTCTATTACTATCAACAAAGCACAAAGCCAATAATTGACTATTGCTGGCTTAATTTTGGAAAATTCATGTTTTTCACTCGGCCAGTTGTATGTGGCTTGCTCCCGAGTTGGCCCGCCAAAATATTTATACGTTTTTACACCAAACAAAAAACATTGTCTATCCGCTGGCCTTAAGATAAAGTAATAAATAAATATAATTTCCAATTTGCCTTAAAAACATGCGTTTCTTTTTTGATTTAGCCCATATCTACACCGTATGTAAGTTATATTGTAAAAAAAAAATTATGATAGGCATTTCATGGATTTTTATTGGAAGGCTGTAAGTTTCGTTAAAAGCTCAATTTAAATCGTGTGGTAATACAACACTAATGTTTGCTTAGGGCCAGCAACACGGACCGGGTCAGCTAGTTGTTCATAAAACTAAGACAAACAAGTAAAAATGTTATATTCGGCGTGGCAAATTTGAAAATAACCTTCACCATCAAGTATGTATAAGGACCACATCGTAGCATTCTTACGGATGCTGTTAATAATTAATCCATATATATGCCATTTGATTTTCGAACCATCTTGGGTTTTAACTTTTATTTATTTATTTCAATTCCGTAATATAAAGCCACAAAGGCAGAAGGAAAAATTACATAAAAGGATTAGGGTAATTTTTTAATTTTTTACTATAGTTTACTTGCCAAATCGTTAAATAATAATAATATTGAGGGGGTTGCAGTGGGTACAATTTTAATTACTAGATTTGACCCATATATAAATTAATTTAAAATTTTTTTATATGTGGTTTGACGTCATCCTATTTGAGGGAAAAAAGTTTGTCCAAACGAAAATAAAATATGTTTTTAAGATACACAAATTGTAAGATCAATCAAATATGTTTTGACAAAATTTGATGTAAGAAAAAACACATGCCAGTCAGGGAATGACAACGATTACAACTTCGGATATACATTGAGTATTATTAGCAAAACATGTATAAGTGCGTACGGTTACAGCTAAAAAAATTACTCTATCCGTACATACTCGTTTGATGTTCGGCATAAGTATACACAAGTAACCGAAATCTAAGTATTTTTCGCATAAATACTCTATATTGTACACAGTACAACAAATTGGACTTAAGTACTTAAGTGTTATCGATTATCCGTAAAAAAAAGCGAGTAAAATGAGTAACCGTTTTTACAATTCAAGCGAGAGCATCAAGTAGAAATTTTGCATGCGTTTTGATTTAGTAAAAATGTACTTGCTTGGGTTATGAAAACAGCACAACCATTATGGTACAAACGCACACACACATAAACATTATTGTTATACATTTATTTGTTGTTTTTTTATGATCGTTTGTGTGTATACGGCTTAGCAGCCGTAGTTGCTAGCAGGGATGCCACAAAAAATATTATTCCTAACAAATTTGTCAAAAAATGCACTAAAATCTACCAAAAACTTCAATTTTTGCACATAATTTTTCTAAATACTAACATTTATATTTAAAAAATAAAAACAATAATCAAATGGTAGTAAATGAATATAATTTACCATTAATATATTAATAATTTATATATATATTATTTAATTAGTATTTGAAAATATCCAAAATACAGTTTTGTTTACATCAATATTTAAAGAAAAGTGTTACTAAGCAAAAGTATATGTCAGTACTTTGGTAATTTATTCGAATCATAATTAATTTCCTATATAAGTACTGGAATATATGTCCTGACTTAACTTTTATTTAGAATATATGGCTTAAGATATCAAAATTGAAGGCATTTCTACATATTTCCTTACAGCGTTTGTTTTCTTTATTTTGTAAAATATTTTCATTGACATTAAAAGTTATCTACTATAAATTCATGTTTCAAGTTTATATGATAAACTATTTAACATGTAACTATTATAAAAAAAAGACGCTTAAATGGAAATATGATTTTTAATTAAAATGTTTATTGGCGAATTATTTGAACTTTGTGTTTTACCACTAAAAATATTGTTCTACAAAAACTTAAACATAACAAAGCAAACAAATTCACAAAATTAAAAAAATTTATACCATAAAAATATCCAGTTTAATTAAACTGGCATCCCTGGTTGCTAGATGAATTATGGACAGAGACATTTTTTTATGATTTTTAATTTAGGGGTTGATGAAACAACGACATGCGTTATTTTTTTAGCAATGCCCAGCGAGCATGTGGGATTTATTTTAAATTTATAAAAAAGAAAAAAATCTTATATTAAGATATATTTATTAGTTTTAACAGATATATTTGTTGTTATTGTTTTTCTTATTAACTTTTTTTAGATATTTTAAGTCCGTCAAGAAACAATTATATGGTTTTTGTTTGTTTTTCTTTATTAATTTTCCAAAAAACAAAAACAGAATATCGTTTTTTTCTGCGGGAAAATAATAATCAGATAATAGCATTATGTTTATTTACTTATAAATAACTATTTAGTGGTTGATTAAAACCTTTTAATTTTGATTTGTCTCGTTATACAGCTTAAAATATTAGCTTAGAATGTATAACACGGCATAATACTTTAATATTTGTGTTCTTGTTTGCTGTGTATCAAGTATTTTACAGATAAAATGACACTCTCTTTGTTGTGTTCCTATCCAGCATTGTCAACTTTGGCTTTATGCAATATTATTTGTGCTTTTTAAAATTTTTGTCGCGCAAAAAATTTGAGTCAGTGCTCGATGTGATTTCTCAAATTCTTTAGTGCATTCTTTTTCTTATCGAAGTAAAAATACTAAATTCAAATAAAGAACAATTTTTGCAAGGTAAATTTCTTACGAAACAACGCAACAAAAATGATAAGAATTAATAATAGACAATACTTTTGTTATAAAGATCCTTAGCTTACATTTAAAAAACTGTATAAATAGATTATATATTTTATATTATTATTAGTTATAATTTAAATATATATGTTTCTGATATCTTCTATGGTTAAACAAACATAATTTTTTATAAAAGTAAAGAAAAGAATAATGACATGCATAAAACCAAAAGCTGTAATTATTTTTAAAGTAGCGATTATATGACCAACTGTGAAGTTAAAGTTACAACTTTAACTTAAAATTTATTATTATTATAATAATTTTAGGCTTAAAGGTTCTAATAACGAAATTTATAATTTTATAAAATAAATAAAATCGAAAATTCAAAATTTGAAACTTTACGCATATTCTTAAAAATCAAACGTTTTTTCCTGTTTTGATGTTTTTTGAATCTTAAAGTTGACAACACTTGTGATGTAATAGAACCTCTCACTTCACGATGAGAAGTAGATTTTTATACATAAAAAGCAGGGATGGAAAGGTTAATATCTGACTTTGAATACAATTTATGGTAATAATTATTCATACTCTCAAATCTCACTGTGTAAACACAAATTCGATTTCAAAATAAAGTTTTAAAAATGTTTCAATGAATGTTCCATTATGTGGTCCCGAACATAAAAACATTTACAGGTTTTTTCTGGCATTAATTTATTTGGGTCAGATAGGCTGTCATCACTACCTGTATAAGAGCACCCTTCTTAATGATGGATTTTCCTTGGAAATTTGTGTTTTTTTTTCAATAATTAAGGTCAAATTCTTACAGATTTTTTCCTAACAAAAAGCAATGTAAATACATACGTAATTATATAAATAGTAAATCAAAATAAAAAATACATTGTTAAATACATATCTATTGCCAGTATCAATTCAACTAAATTTTCACTTTTATTTTCTTTAAGTTTTACTTATCTTTTTCTGCTTTTGTATCAAAATAATTTTTTTTAAGTTGATAAGCCATACAAATTTCAGGTATAACAGTAAGTAAGTATAAGTAGATTTATTTTTATTTAAAGAAAACATTTTATTATTATGTGTTAGCTCGTTGCTTATTAAAATAATAAGCAATATAAATTATGTTATATATATTTACTATACAAATAGTTCCAGCCCTGACCAATTTTCTTTTTGTTTGATAAAAAAATGAAAGAGCAGAATAAAGCACTTTTACTTGTTTTTTACTTGTTTTTTTGTTCAAAAGTACTTATAAGTATGTCGCAATACTTATAAGTATTTTGCCAATACTTATAAGTATTTTGCCAATACTTATAAGTATTTTGCCAATACTTATAAGTATTTTGCCAATACTTATAAGTATTTTGCCAATACTTATAAGTAATTTGTTTTCGCACATGTATATCCGAATAATACGTATGTATAGAGAGTATTTTTGAAAATAAGTAATAAATATACTCGTAACCGTAGCAATTAATGCATGTACGAGTAGCTATTTTCTGTGATAAATGCATGGTTATACTTATAACCGAAAAAGATAAGTAAATATTCGAGTTATTTTTTTTTTCGGATAACCGAAGTCAGACTCTGATGCCAGTATATAATTATTTATTAAAAATAGTGGTCACGTTTATTTTAACAAGCATTTGCCAAATGTAAACTTAGCTTTATTTTCATACATATATACTTCATACAGAAGCTTTGATTTTCCAAACTAATTTTCGAAAGATAAAGGAATCGGGCTGCAGAAAAGTATTATTCAAAAATGTTCTGCGGACATAACTTTTCCCAATCAAATGTGTAAAAAATCTTAAGGAAATGGTTATTATCAAAGAATATAAATCATATAGAATGCGCATGAAGGCCCAAATCGAAATATTTTTTAAAAAAATTTTATGACGCGGTCGGTAAGGCAAAAGGGAAAGAAGCAAAGTAAAGAGCATAACAATGTTTCGCTCTCATACGTAATTGCGTGTGTTTGTAAATACTTCAGTTTGTATGTATGTATGTTTGTTTATGTTTTGATATTTTCATTTCTTGCACAAATTCAACTTCTATTCATCATCTCAACAAATTGTTGTCAGTCAGACAGTCAGTCAGACGTTTAACTACGTACGCGTGTATGTATGTTGTTTATGCATGTATGTATGGATGTGTTAATGTTCTTCAAACAATGATATGAGGGAATATAAATTTACATTTATAAAAGAGGTCAAATAAATTCAAATAAATGTGAGCAAACATTATATTGAAAACAAATACGCTCGACTGTGTTACAGTAGCAAAATCATATATATTGTTACAGATTTATTTTTAAATAGCTTAATTAACATTATAATTTATTTTAGTTGTAGCAGTTAAAGTTACTGTAGTTGTATTTGTATTAGTTTATTTTGCTGATTGTTCGAACATGATGTTTGTTAATATGTGTAGCATACTTTTAGGCACTTCTATTATTTGTGCCTATTACTTAACGTCTTAATTTAAATTTAACGGTTTTCGAATGTACTAGAATGTACATACGAGAACTTTGTCGAATGTTACCGAACACCACTATGTTACTATAAATAGCCGAACAACACAGCTAACGTGATCAGTATTACAATAGAGCTTGTAAGGTGCGTATCAAAGTGAGTTTGATAATAAAAGTGTATAACTATAAGTGTAATAAGTAAAGTGATATAAGAACAATATTTGAGTGTATTTAAATAAATAAAGTGCTCTTAATTTTATAACGAACTAGCCAAACCCGGCGCGCGTTGCTACGCCCCTTAATGAATCGAAATGCATTCTGAATTTTAATTGAATATCAAGTGCAAAAACCTAAAAATTATAATTTTTTTATGGGCGTGGCATTTCCCACTTTTCTAGTCACGAAATTGTAAATTCATAACAGCTCAATATGTGTGCAAAGTTTCAGAAGAATCGGACCAGTGCAAGTACCTCAAAATGATACCTTTTTTTTATGGGCGTGGCACTGCCCACTTTTCTAATCCTGAAATTATTTAGTCATGACAGCTCAATATGTGTGCAAAGTTTCAGAAAAATCGGTCTGATGCAAGTACCTCAAAATTATAGCCTTTTTTTATGGGCGTGGTCCCGCCCACTTTTTTAATCACGAAGTTATAAAGTTACGACAGCTTAATATGTGTGCAAAGTTTCAGAAAAATCGGTCCAGTGCAAGTACCTCAAAGTTAAAACTTTTTTAGGGGCGTGGCCCCGCCCACTTTTCTTATCACGAAATTATTTAGTCATGACAGCTCGATATGTGTGCAAAGTTTCAGAAAAATCGGTCAAGTGCAAGTAGCTAAAACTGATAACTAATTTTTTATGGGCGTGGCCCCGCCCACTTTTTTTCATCCATAAACACTCCCCGGTATGTGTGCAACAACTTACCAAAGTTTGAGCCCGATCGGTTTTACAGTTTCAGAGTCTATAGCTAACACACACACACACACACACACACACACACACACACACACACACACAGAGTTTCACTTTTATATATATAGATTTAAAGTGTTTTTAATTGCAATAAAAGAACTCAAAAGATTTATTTAAAGGAAATAATCCAACATTTATAAAAGGCATAAACGTAACAACTGGTGTCAGAAGAGAAATTGCATTAAAAAAAAAATAGTAATAAAAAGCAGACATGAAATTTGAGGAACTTAAAGTAGAACAACTCAAAAAGGAATTGAGTAAGCTGGCATTGTTGACAACAGGTAATAAAGTAGAATTGCAAAAGAGACTTCTAGATGAATTTAAGCGGCGTAATATTGACATTGAGGGTTACGAGTTTGACGAAAAAGAAGAAATGGAAGTTTCCACTCGTGCAACCACAAACATGGATTTCAGTACGATGCTTGCTGCTATGATGGAAAAGATGGAAACTAAATTCCAGGAAGCTCAAGAATCTTCTAGAGCTAATAATGAAAAATTATTAGCCGAAGTTCAAGAATCTTCTAGAGCTAATAATGAAAAATTATTAGCCGAAGTTCAAGAAAGTTCTAAAGCTAACAATGAAAAATTATTAGCCGAAGTTCAAGAAAGTTCTAAAGCTAACAATGAAAAATTATTAGATGAAGTTAGAGAAGAAAATAAAATAATGGAGTTGAGATTTCAGGAATGTTCTAGAGTTACGAACGAGAAACTTCAGGAAATTTCTGAAGCTGTCAACACCAGAGTAGATGGCATTGAAAAAGAAGTAAATAAAATTGATGAAAAACTAGCTAACCTGGAAGATGGCATAGTTGCACAAGCAAATGACTTCAATAGCAAATTGCAATTACAAGACGAAAAATTTAAGAATCTAGAAACAAAAATAATTGATCTTCAATGTCATGAGGGACCAGTGCGAATAATTCCAGAAATATCGAGTAGAATAAAGGCCCCTACTTTTGACGGCAGTGCACCATTTAATGTTTTTAAATTTCAGTTTGAGACAGTTGCCAATAGAAATATGTAGAACAATGAAGAAAAAGCTCAAGGAGTTGTTATGCGTAGCACCAGTTTTGGCATATCCTATCGCTAGGGAGAAATTTGTATTGGATAGCGATGCGAGTGGATACGGGATAGATGGTGTTCTTTCGCAGGTTGTCAATGGAACAGAAAGAGTCATAGGCTACTACAGTCGGACACTCTCGAAGCCTGAAAGAAATTATTGTGTAACACGACGAGAGCTTCTGGCAGTTGTGGAGTGTGTAAAGCATTACCACAAATATCTGTATGAACAACACTTCGAACTAAGAACTGATCACTCTGCACTCAGATGGTTGCTACAATTCAAACAACCTGAAGGACAGCTAGCCCGTTGGATTGAACGTCTCCAGAGCTACGATTTCAGTATTGAGCACAAAAAGGGCACTAAACATGGAAATGCAGATGCACTTTCCCGAAGGCCGTGCAGATCGGAGTGCAAACATTGTGCGAAAGCTGAAGGAAAAGAATGTGTCGTTGACGTTCGGCTAACACATATAGAGACAAGTGGTGACTGGTCAGCGGCGCAAAGAGACGATCCAATACTGGAAAAAATTATGTCAGCAAAGGAGGAAGACAAAAGGCCAACCCGTAACCAAATATCAGCGGAAAGTCCACTGATGAAATCATACTGGGCGCTATGGAATAGTCTGCAGGTTATTAACGGATGCCTTTATCGAAAATGGGAAAGTACTGATAGTAAATCAAAACAACAAATCTGATTGTGGTGCCATCCTCTAAAGTCAAAGAGGTATTGAAGGAGTTTCATAATGGTTCAAGTGGTGGTCATCTTGGTGTAACAAAAACCATAGAAAAGATAAAGCAACGTTTCTATTGGGTTGGATGCCAACAATCTGTAGCTGATTGGATAGCAAATTGCGCACAATGTATCGCAGCCAAGGGCCCAGTAAGACGGAGTCGAGGAGCGCTGCAGCAGTACAATTCAGGTGCTCCGTTTGAGCGAATAGCGATGGATATAGCAGGCCCTTTTCCTGTCAGTGAGGCTGGAAACCGTTACGTTCTAGCTGTAATTGACTATTTTAGCAAATGGCCAGAGGTATACGCAATACCAAACCAAGAAGCTAAAACTGTCGTAAACGCATTTGTGAACAACTGGGTGTGCCGCTATGGAGTTCCGTTTGAGCTACATTCTGATCAGGGAAGAAATTTTGAATCTGCGATATTTCAAGAAATATGCGAACTATACGGTATCCAAAAAAACGAGGACTACGCCACTGCATCCACAATCTGACGGCATGGTCGAGAGATTTAACCGCACGTTGGAGGAACACTTGAGAAAAGTGGTCAGTGCACACCAAAAAGAATGGGATGAGCACATACCAAAATTTCTGTTGGCATACAGGTCAGCCGTTCATGACTCTACCTCCCGAACACCTGCAAAAATTATGTTCGGAACCGAGCTGAAACTGCCAGGTGATCTAGAATTCGGTATTAATCCCTCGACAATAAATGAGCACGAAGAAGACACTTCAAGGGGACAAAAAGATCTAGACGAAATTCATGAATTCGTTCGTGGCCGAATAAAAATGACCAGCGACAAGATGAAGGCCAGATATGACAGAGCAGGGAATTGTGAAGGCTTTAATGAGGGTCAGCTAGTTCTACTATATAACCCACAACGAAAAAAAGGACTGTCTCCTAAACTCCAAACTCATTGAGATGGGCCGTATAAGGTGATAAAAAGAATAAATGATGTCGTGTATAGAATACAGAAGTACAATAGCCCAAGAGCAAAGATGAAAGTGGTTCATCTCGAGCGCCTCGCTAAGTACGGAAAAAGTGAACTTGTGCCTATTCGGGACGAACAGGCTTAAGCGGGCGGTAGTGTTACAGATTTACTTTTAAATAGCCTTATTAACATTATAATTTATTTTAGTTGTAGCAGTTAAAGTTACTGTAGTTGTATTTGTATTAGTTTATTTTGCTGATTGTTCGAACATGATGTTTGTTAATATGTGTAGCATACTTTAAGGCACTTCTATTATTTGTGCCTATAACTTAACGTCTTAATTTAAATTTAACGGTTTTCGAATGTACTAGAATGTACATACGAGAACTTTGTCGAATGCTACCGAACACCACTATGTTACTATAAATAACCGAACAACACAGCTAACGTGATCAGTATTACAATAGAGCTTGTAAAGTGCGTATCAAAGTGAGTTTGATAATAAAAGTGTATAACTATAAGTGTAATAAGTAAAGTGATATAAGAACAATATTTGAGTGTATTTAAATAAATAAAGTGCTCTTAATTTTATAACGAATTTAAAGTGTTTTTAATTGCAATAAAAGAACTCAAAATTTTTATTTAAAGGAAATAATCCAACATTTATAAAAGGCATAAACGTAACAATATATTTTTGCTGTACGAATGAGATTGCATCAATTGTGATAGAATTTTATTTGCCCTTCTTAGCGAAAATTTTAGTGTACGTGTACATTTTAATTGATTTGAGATAATTTTAATATAATGAAATTTTTTATAGGTGAAAATGTTTTTTTCAAGCATTTGAATTTTACTTGAGGTATTTTAAATCTATATATATAAAAGTGAAACTCTGTGTGTGTGTGTGTGTTAGCTATAGACTCCGAAACTGTAAAACCGATCGGGCTCAAACTTTGGTAAGTTGTTGTACACATACCAGGGAGTGTTTATGGGTGGAAAAAAGTGGGCGGGGCCACGCCCATAAAAAATTAGTTATCAGTTTTAGCTACTTGCACTTGACCGATTTTTCTGAAACTTTGCACACATATCGAGCTGTCATGACTAAAAAATTTTGTGATAAGAAAAGTGGGAGGGCCACGCCCCTAAAAAAGTTTAAATTTTGAGGTACTTGCACTAGACCGATTTTTCTGAAACTTTGCACACATATTAAGCTGTCATGACTTTATAATTTCGTGATTAAAAAGTGGGCGGGGCCACGCCCACAACAAATTAGTTATCAGTTTTAGCTACTTGCACTGGACCGAATTTTCTGAAACTTTGCACACATATCGAGCTGCCATGACTAAATAATTTCGTGATTAGAAAAGTGGGCAGTGCCACGCCCATAAAAAATAGGTATCATTTTGAGGTACTTGCACTGGACCGTTTATTCTGAAACTTTGCACACATATTGAGCTATTATGACTTTACAATTTCGTGAAAAGAAAAGTGGGCATGGCCACGCCCATAAAAACAATTGTAATTTTGAGGTACTTGCAATGGTCCGATTCTTCTGAAACTTTGCACACATATTGAGCTGTTATGACTTTACAATTTCGCGATTAGAAAAGTGGGCAATGCCACGCCCGTAAAAAAAATTATAATATTTAGGTTTTTGCACTTGATATTCAATTAAAATTCAGAATGCATTTCAAATTCATTAAGGGGCGTAGCAACGCGCGCCGGGTTTGGCTAGTAAATAAATAAAAAAGGCGATGTTTTCTAATGTATTACAGATACTTTTACAAATTGGAGTTTTCGAAAAAACTTTCGCTTATTGTCAAGTACACTCAATGTTTATACATGTAGCTCTAGTGTGATATTTTTTATTTTAAAGTGTAATTTATAATTTATTTTAGCTACTTTATTTTTTGTCTTGTTAAAATTTTAATATTAATATTCTCTTTTCTTTTGTATATTTAAAAATTAAAATTATTTTGGTTCAAATTTTTTTGAATCTTAAATATTTTCTTTCAAAAGCTTTGAATATTTATACCTGCATATATACTAAAGTTTGACAACATAAAAAAAATGCATATTATTTCGTTTTAATAAGCGAAACAATTTTGTTGTCAACATTTTTTTAAGAAATTAAAAAAAAATTTATTTAATTTTTTTCAGTTTAGTATTTCTATTCATATAATAATGAAAGGGATTTTATTCACAAATTTTATATTAAAATATTTTTTTTTTTTAATACAAACATATCAGATATATCAGGTACATAGAAAAAACTTTATACTACTACTAGAGTTGAGAATTATGTATTATTTTTTTTAGAACAAAAGGAATGTTAAAAAGTTTATTCATTTCAAAATAAATTTAATAATAATATTGGAAAAGTAATAAGTTGTTTTTATACCCGCCACCAAAAAAATGGTGGGGGTATATTCATTTTGTCATTCCGTTTGTAACACATCGAAATATCCATTTTAGACCCCAAAAAGTATATATATTCTGAATCAGGGTTTGATTTGATGACGATCTAGCTATGTCCGTCCGTCTGTTGAAAGCACGATAGAGGTCGCACCGAAAAAGCTAGGGGGCTCAAATTTTGCCAGAATCTTTCTTATAGACAAGGTTTGGTGCTGAAAATGGGCTATATCGGAATATTAGGAAGAGAGTTATAGCTCGTAAAGCAAGAGTAGGTCGAAAACACCGTGTCCTTCGCACATCGAATAAAATGGAATTGTGTCCAGACGCATAAACGTAGAGTCATGAAACTACGAATATAAATTTATCGAGTCAAAGGAATATTTTTTCCTAAAAATCGCTTAAATCTATGCATTAGGAAAAGAGTTATCGATCAAAATGTACGAAAATTTATACCGCACAGTGTATTTTTCGGTATATTTAAAAACAAAAACGTCATAAAAGCAGCAAAATTGAACGTATGACTCTGAAATTTTGCACACTTTGCTTTTTGGTGAGACGCTTTTTTGTGACGGAAAATCAATGTGCCACGCCCACTTTTACGCTCACCTCCCATATAACGTTTTACCTAAAATTCATATAATTTCTCTATAAATAAAGATTTTGGAATAATAAAGGGCTATATCGAAACATCTAAGTTGTACTCATTCGCAAAAACAAACACGTTATCTACCGTTAATGAAATTTAAAAGCTCATAAAACCGCCAAAATTAGAGGAATGATGATAAAATTTGCTGGGTATATCCCCCTAGGCAATATCATTACAGCCAGAAAATTAAGGTGCCACTCCCACTTTTACGCCCACCTCCCATATAACGTTTTAACTAAAATTCATATAATTTCTCTATTAATAAAGATTTTGGAATAATAAAAAGCTATATTGAAACACCTAAGTTGTACTCATTCGCAAAAATAACTTTGACACGCCGACTATAACGCCCACTTTTCACGTTATCAACCGTTAATGAAATTTAAAATCTCCTAAAACCGCCAAAATTAGAGGTATGATGATCAAATTTACTACGTATATCCCCCTAGGCAATATCATTACTGTGCCAGAAAATTAAGGTGCCACGCCCACTTTTACGCCCACCTCCCATATAACGTTTTAACCAAAATTCATATAACTTCTCTATTAATATAGATTTTGGAATAATAAAGGGCTTTATTGAAACACCTAAGTTGTACTCATTCGCAAAAATAACTTTGACACTCCTACTATAACGCCCACTTTTCACGTTACCTACCGTTAATGAAATTTAAAACTCATAAAACTGCCAAAATTAGAGGTATGATGATCAAATTTGCTACGTATATCATTCTAATCAATGTAATTGTTGTGCCAAAGAGTTTAGGTGACACGCCCACTTTAACGCCTACCTCCCATATAACGGTTTATCTTAAATTCATGTAATTTCTCTATTGACAAAGTTTTTGGGAAAATAAAGGACTATATTGAAATATCTAAGTTGTATTTATTAGCAGAAACTTAATTGACACGCCAACTTTAATGCCCACTTTCATTGAAAGACTACATTTACAAAAGCATTTTAGCAGCATATCGAAGTTATAAAGGGTGGTTAAATTTTAAGGACCGATGTTGAATTTAAATAAAACACAAATTATTTAGGATATTATTATTATTTCTTTTTGTAATTATAATATTTGTATGGTTCAATTATGTATTTAATAAAATATCGGCCAAATGGCCCCCCCATCCTTGGCACCACTCCTCTATCAGATGGTCCAAATTTTCAATGACAATGTTGATGCTCAATTGTTGGGCATGATGATGAGTCGAGGTTGACTGCTCTTTTGCCACACTATCGCAAAAACCAGCAGTGGTTCCCATCCAACGCACTAAGAAGGCATTCACAGATTTTCTAACATTTATACAGACCTGTTTTGCAGAAATTTAATTATTTGTTACAATTCTCCCGATTGTGGACGAATTTGAACGATTATGTTGATCAAAAGAATTACGAAGTGCACAAAATGCATTTTGATTTGAACGCCCATTTTTATAAAAAACCTGAATAACTTTAAAGCGTTGCTCATTTGCGTATCTTTCCACGGATCAAATTGAGTAAGTTTGAGATTGAGAAATGTAAAATTAAATGCAGAAAACAAATTTAAAGACTAGGTGTAGTTCACCTTCAACATGGGCCCTTAAAATTTGACCACCCTCTACAAAGAAAGTGATACATATTTTATTATAAAGATATTATTTCATAGCGATTAACAAAATAATAAATATTGTGCTTTAAATGTACACAAAATTGGTGGTGGGTATAAAAGATTCGGCACAGCCGAATATAGTGCTCTTACTTGTTTTTTATAAAACAATTGAAATAAAAACAAACTATGTATGTATTTTTGTTAAGAATGAATAATTTTTTATATGTTTTTACCACTTCATTAATTTCTGCCTTGTATAATTAACAAAGTTGTTATACTTTAATAAATTACATCATTCGTTTGCTAAATGTTGTATTTTTTTTTCTTGGAACTTCCTTTTTCTATAGACCAAGAGCAATACTTTCGGAGGAGAAGTAATAGTAGAAACTCCAAAACTTCTATTCTGTGTTGTGAACAAGCGTCGGCAAACCACTGCGGAGTCAAGCGTTTACAGGACTCAATAATAAAAGATTTTATACCAATTTTTTGGGACAAAATCTGTAAGCGACTGATAATTTTTAAAGTGCATAAAAAGCTCGCTTGGTGCTGTTAGAACTTCATCCGTCTTTCTCAATTCGTCACAACATTTTTTGCATTGTAATTTTGGAATGACTTTAAATGCTACATATCCAACAAAGTATCTCATAGAAACTACTTCGAAATTTATAACTGCAGAATTTTCAAAAACATCTGCATATATGTGGCTCTCGAAATCAACATTGTCAATTTTAAGCAACTTGGTTCTTTATGTTCAATACATAAATCTGCTTGAAAGCCAGCATCAACATTCGCTATTTCGTCTTGTACAAGTTCGCAGTTGCTAGAAGAGCTTGACTGAACTATTTTAGTCACCATTATTTTTTTCAAAATATTATTCAATTCGGCTACAGACGGGTTGTTATTGTTGCCCCCTTTCTGCCGCAATACAGAAAACGTGTTTTCTAATTTGTCCTGATTAAGGGATTTTGTCATTAAAAAATATACATCACCACCTTCTTTTAAAATATCATCGGTTAACATAAGAACTGATTTAAGAGTGAGCTTCATTCCATTTAAAAAGAAAACACGCTTCTTTTTATCCAAAAACTCCACATTTTCTAAATATTGCAAAAAAATTAATAAATTTATATAATTCACTGTTAAGCTGAATTGCAGATCTGTAGCAGTTATCACCATAAAAGGAGCCACTATTAAGACAATTGAAAATCTTGTCAATTTTTTCCACAAACTGAACTGTTGATAGGGCCGATTTTGTGGAATTTATCTTAAATTTTGTGGTTTCGGAAATAGTTTTGATAGCAGCCGCAACAGTTCTGCTGAAAATTTGTTTTGCAAATTTTACACACATTTTTTCAAAAGAGTTAGGGTATTTTCGTTTTTGCACTTGCATAAAATTCCTTAATTACTTGAAAACTTACCGTTCCATCCGGTGATTTTAAGTCACACTTTAACCAGCCATTCCGCAAAGACTTAATTAAATGGGGGAAATCGTACATGCAAAAAACTTTCTGATCATTAGTTTCAAAAAACGGCTTTTCAACTCTAAGGTTGGAGAAATATTTTCTGTTAGTCGAGCCTTGATCACATACAAGGGCACGAACGTTTATACCCATGCTTTTTAAAATATTATAATTTTCTTAAACTATTTCACTTAAAGTATCCGCAGATAAGCCGTTGTAGGAAATAAAGTAATTAAGAATGATTGAAAAATTAGAAAACATAGATTTAATCATAAAAACACATACATGAGTGGCAATTCTATTAGTCCTTTCAAATCCAGTTGTTTCAAATCCATCAACTAAATCTAGACTTCTATTATACCTAAACTCTTTTCTTATGCTCATTTCATCCATAACTAAAACCATATGCTTAGCACAGCTGTCATCCAACTGGGAGCATTTTTCCCCCACGAATTCGAAAGCATTATTTTTTAAGCCGGGCTGAAGAAATTTAATCGGCACCCACCGATTCAAGGTGGAAATGTGAGGAAGACTAAAATTTAATTTGACCCTTAGAAATAAGTATGTGGATTGAGATTTGTAAAATATGTTCTGAGCTAAATATTTTACATTTTCAGAATATTCCTTTGGCCGAGAGCTCAACAAAAGCTTACAAAAAATTTTGCTTTCTGCGCTTATATTTTGTAAACAAAAAATCGATTTAATAATAGACTTTATATTTTTACGATTTAACTTTATTTTGTGTGGGTCGCTTTGATTTTAAAATTTTTTGAATTTTTTTGTGATCTACACGTAGAGTTTGATTTTCGCAATTTTAGCAGAAGGGCGCTTCAATATTTTCCCAATCTAAATTTTTTGGGGAGGACCTGAACTCTGCGTTAAAATCTTCCAATTCTTCCTCCATTTCATCAATATCTACAGTTCGAATGGCGTCAGCTTTTAATTTTTTCCCCAACGTATGAACTTGAAAATTGATTTTCGCAAATATAAAGATTTTTATTAAAATTCTTCCCAGGAATTCGACAATTCTCTTGCCAAATTTGACCTAGTATCATACCCGGCGAAAGAAATTTAAACATTTTTAAGCCCTTAAAATGTCTTTCGACTTTTAGCATTTTTTTACGCAGCATTTTATGCCCGATTGCGATTTATTTTTCTTTATTGTACTCGAATTCATTGCTTTAGTAAAGTTTTTATTTATTGCGTTATTTTTATTTTTTTATTTACTTTTATTATAATTTCTAGACACACAGTACGTAAAGCTTCACTGCAGCTTTAAAACTGAAATGTGTTATGAAATGCTTCAAAATAAAATAAAAAGCTGCAGAGCCTTTAAAAAATCACTAAAAAAAATTTCGGGCGAAGTGTCCTTGACGATTTGTGGCTCTTAAAATACAACAACAATACAAAAATTCTACCTGACTTCGGTTTAGCTAGTTTTTGCACATTTATTGCATGTGGGTTTTTTTTAGGAAACGGTCAAATAATTGCAGTGCAGGGAACAGTACATAAGTATTTTTTATTGAGTTTTGCCTTTCTTACATAAAATTGAAATTTCTTTTATCACAAAATACATACATAACTATTTGTTTCCTGACGAGCCAACATAGGTATTATTGGCGAAACAGTGACAGCAATTTTAATAAAAATTGTAATTTTAGAGAATGAAGTAGCTAAAATAAATTATAAATTACACTTTAAAATAAAAAATATCACACTAGAGCTACATGTATAAACATTGAGTGTACTTGACAATAGGCGAAAGTTTTTTCGAAAACTTCAATTTGTAAAAGTGTCTGTAATACATTAGAAAACATCACCTTTTTTATTTATTTAAAATACCTCAAGTGAAATTCAAATGCTTGAAAAAATTTTTCACCTAAGTATAATAAATTTCATTGTATTATAATTATCTCAAATCAATAAAATTGTACACGTACAATAAAATTTTCGCTAAGAAGGTCAAATAAAATGCGATCACAATTGATGCAATCTCATTCGTACAACAACAATATATATATGCTTTTGCTACTGTAACACAGTCGAGCGTATTTGTTTTCAAAACAATGTTTGTTCACATTTGTTTGAATCATAGCTTGGGAATTTCAATTAGAATTAGAAATCATTACGATTAGAAAAATAAAATAATCTAATCATTAGAATAGAGTTTTGATAAAAATTTCAGATTACTAATTGATTAGATTAGAAATAATCAAAAATCTAATCACAATTAGTGACGATTAGCATTTCTAATCAAATCTAATCAAAACTAATCGAAAAACTAATTGATTAGATTTCTTGATTATTTTTGATTAGATCAACTATTTTTAACTATTTTTGTGAAAGGAAAATATTTATTTATCACATTTGTTGCTATATTTACATAATCTAACAGATTTTGAATATTGCATAAAATTGCATACGATTCACCCTGTTCTTAAACTAAACACTTGACACAGCTGGTTCACTTTGTTGTTGTGTTATAATTAATGTTAATTTTCAACGTCTTTTGTGATTTAATTTTGCTTTATTCAAATTGAAGTGTTCAAAATTATTGGTAAGTAAAAATGCACGGATTTTTTTTTATAGCAACAAATGTGATAAATAAATATTTTCTTTTCACAAAAATAGTTAAAAATAGTTGATCTAATCAAATCTAATCAAAAATAATCAAGAAATCTAATCAATTAGTTTTTCGATTAGTTTTGATTAGATTTGATTAGAAATGCTAATCGTCACTAATTGTGATTAGATTTTTGATTATTTCTAATCTAATCAATTAGTAATCTAAAATTTGTATCAAAACTCTATTCTAATGATTAGATTATTTTATTTTTCTAATCGTAATGATTTCTAATTCTAATTGAAATTCCCAAGCTTTGATTCAAACAAATGTGAACAAACATTGTTTTGAAAACAAATACGCTCGACTGTGTTACAGTAGCAAAAGCTTATATATATTGTTGTTGTACGAATGAGATTGCATCAATTGTGATCGAATTTTATTTGCCCTTCTTAGCGAAAATTTTATTGTACGTGTACAATTTTATTGATTTGAGATAATTATAATACAATGAAATTTATTATACTTAGGTGAAAAATTTTTTCAAGCATTTGAATTTCACTTGAGGTATTTTAAATAAATAAAAAAGGTGATGTTTTCTAATGTATTACAGACACTTTTACAAATTGAAGTTTTCGAAAAAACTTTCGCCTATTGTCAAGTACACTCAATGTTTATACATGTAGCTCTAGTGTGATATTTTTTATTTTAAAGTGTAATTTATAATTTATTTTAGCTACTTCATTCTCTAAAATTACAATTTTTATTAAAATTGCTGTCACTGTTTCGCCAATAATATGTTGGCTCGTCAGGAAACAAATAGTTATGTATGTATTTTGTGATAAAAGAAATTTCAATTTTATGTAAGAAAGGCAAAACTCAATAAAAAATACTTATGTTCCTGTTCCCTGCACTGCAATTATTTGACCGTTTCCTAAAAAAACCCACAAGCAATAATGTGTGTGAAGTTAAATATGCCGAGTTAAATATGTTTTGACGTAAGAACATATTTAATTTAGAAGTTAAATATGTTATGACGTAACGACATATTTAACTCAAAAGTTAAATATGTTTCAACGTAACGATGTTATAAACAAAAATAACATATTCTAAATTCAAAAACATCAAATAATAAAAAAATTAATAACAAAAATAATTTTTTTTATAAATTTTTTTGTATATACATATAGAATTGTATTTGTGAATTTTTTAAAAAAATTTTAAAATTTGCACTATGAGAAAATCATTGAATCTCTGAGGGATTTTGGACATATTTGGGCAAACCCTTCGAGGTCACTCATATAGACCATATGGAAAAGGAAGATAATTGTTTGCTCTAATTAACTGTATAACTCAGAATTCTGAATTGAATTTGTGAATTTTTTAAAAAAATTTTAAAATTTGCACTATGAGAAAATCATTGAATCTCTGAGGGATTTTGGATATATTTGGGCAAACCCTTCGAGGTCACTCATATAGACCATATGGAAAAGGAAGATAATTGTTTGCTCTAATTAACTGTATAACTCAGAATTCTGAATTGAATTTGTGAATTTTTTAAAAAAATTTTAAAATTTGCACTATGAGAAAATCATTGAATCTCTGAGGGATTTTGGACATATTTGGGCAAACCCTTCGAGGTCACTCATATAGACCATATGGAAAAGGAAGATAATTGTTTGCTCTAATTAACTGTATAACTCAAATTCCCGGGAAATAACCCAATTTATAGCACAAAATGTATTTGTTTGTTATTAACAGTAATCGCTATGCAATAATCTCTTTATACTAAAATATGTATCACTTTGTTTGTATAAGTTCGATATGCTAGTAAAATGTTTTCGTAAATTTAGTCTTTCAATGAAAGTGGGCATTAAAGTAGGCGTGTTGAAGTTGTTTCTATTAATGAATGCAACTTAGATGTTTCACTATAGTCCTTTATTATTCCCAAATTTTTATTCATAGAGAAATTATATGAGTTTGAGATAAACCGTTAAATGGGAGGTAGCCGTTAAAGTGAGCGTGTCATCTACATTTTCCGGCATAACAATGACATTGACTAGAAGGATATCTGTAGCAAATTTCGTCATCGTAGCTCTAATTTTGTCGGTTTTATGAGCTTTTAAATTTCATTAACAGTGGATAACGCGAAAAGTGGGCGTTAAAGTAGGCGTGTCGAAAAAATTTCTACTAATGAATGCCACTTAGATGTTTCAATATAGTCTTTTATCATTCTTAAATCTTTATTCGTAGAGAAATTATATGAATTTGAGGTAAGACTTTATATGGGAGGTGGGCGTAAAAGTGGGCGTGTCATATTTATTTTCCGCAAATCTGCAAATCTGCGCCAGATTCAGGCAGTTCCATTCTTTCATCTGTAGACATTGTTAACTAACTTTATTTCACAAACAATTTAAATTTAATAATATTTTGCACTTTTGTTTGGATTTTCCTTTTTTTAATATTTTTTTCACAAATTATATACTTTTTGTTTGCTTACTTTTGTTTGTTTACCTTTTGAATCATATGTTTTTTGGTTTTGCTAAATCTTACTGCAAGAAATTTCTGAAGTTAAAATTTGCAAATACTCAGTCAAGAACTGTCACTTTTCGCTCTCTATTTGTGCTCTCATTTGCTACAAATTTGTGTAAGCGAACGCAATTTCGTAAAATGCAGTAAAAATTTGTACAAATTCGTACAAATTTGTGAGTTCTCGAACGAACCTATTACATTTTGTATTCGGGGGTTATTTCATTTTTAGAGCTTTCGGTTTTTGGGGGTGTTGGTAAATAAATTATATAAAAGTAGGCCTTTTACAAAAAAACTTTTAGCCTGTGAATATATTACAATATCTTTTCAAATACATAAATGATAACGTTCTGGATTTGGATGGTGACAGACTACGAAATTAGTGTACGGACGGTTGTTGGTGCAAGCAGTGAGGAGGTACATAATATCAATGTGTATATTTTCTCCATCTTGATTTCATGAGCAACCATTTTGTTTTTTTTTACCATTTCTAACGTATAATGTATTAAGTTTATTATTTATGTATGTACGTGAAAATAATTTTTTGGTAGTTGGGTTTCAAAAATAAATATATTGGAAATATTAAACAATTCCTTGTCCATACTTCCTCACATCTTCATTACAGAAAATTACTCCCTTCTTTATAATATTGTAACTATAATAACGTCTCCCATAAGTTGGATTTTCAAGCTATTCGAAAGTTTTAGGATAGCTCGTTGGTGGCTGATCTAAAATTGCTTCCATCGTAAAAGGGAAAAAAAATGCACTGGACTTAGTCCATTTACAAAACCAAAAGTAGTCAATATTAAACGAGCTTTGTATGTTCTTTTACCAAAAAAAATTGATTATGAATGCTATCACACTTTCGAAGTTGCATATTTATTATGAAGAAGACGCCTGCGGGCCACCACACGATTTATATCAATAAATTTGCGATTTTGCTGTTGGTCCATATTGACTTCATGAAATCCTTAATGAAACTTACACTTTTATGAATTTTGGGCATAATATCATTTTTGTTGCTGATGGGGTTTATTTCATTTATATGAAATAACTCCCAAACATTGGGGGTTGTTTCGTTTTCGCTTTCGGGTTAATTTCATTTATTTTTCGATGTTATTTTATTCACTGTTTTTGGGTGTTATTTCCAATTTTTTGGGGTTTACTTCACTGGGGTATGTTTCCTGGGCGTTATTTTATTGGGGGGGCTTTTCGTGGAGCGACAAAAACTTCGACACGCCTACTATTACGACCACATTTCTCGTTATCAACTGTTAATGAAATTTAAAAGCTCATAAAACCGACAAAATTTTAGGTATGATGATGAAATTTGCTAATTATATCCCTCAAGTTAATGCTATTGTTACGCCAGAAAATTTAGGTGACACGCCCACTTTAACGCCTACCTCCCATATAACGGTTTATCTCAAATTCATATAATTTCTCTATGAATAAAGATTTTGGAATAATAAAAGACTATATTGAAACATCTAAGTTGCATTCATTAGTAGAAACAACTTCAACACGCCTAATTTAACGCCCACTTTCATTGAAAGGCTACAACAACTTCGACACTACTACTATTACGACCACTTTTCACGTTATCTTATGTTAATGAAATTTAAAAGCTCATAAAACCGATAAAATTGGCGGTATGATGATGAAAATTGCTACATATATCCTTCTAGTCAATTTTATCGCTATGCCGGAAAATTTTGGTGCCACGCCTACTTTAACACCTACCTCCCATATAACTGTTTATCTCAAATTCATATAATTTCTCTTTGAATAAAGATTTTGGAATAATAAAGGACTTTAGTGAATTATCTAAGTTGCATTCATTAGTAGAAACAACTTCAACACGCCTAATTTATCATCCACTTTCATTGAAAGACTAAATTTACGAAAACATTTTACTAGCATATGGAAGTTATACAAAGAAAGTGATATATATTTTAGTATAAAGCGATTACTGTTAATAACAAACAAATACATTTTGTGCTATAAATTTGGTTATTTCCCGGGAATTTGAGTTATTTAATTTTCCCGATTTCCCGGGATTATTTTTCGGGATCCCGGGAAATAAAAAAGGTGGCTACGATTCAAAAGCAGATGTTTATATTGTTTATATTGAAATTGAATTCTAATGATTTTATTTTTGATCTCATAGCTGAAGTACCTTTATTTTTTTTTGTGCTCATATGTAAAGGGTGTTTTTTTAAGCCCGATAGAACTTGAAATTGTAAAAAATAACACAAAAAATTAAATTGTAATCAAAATTTTTTTTTATTCGAAAGATCAATACGTGACATTAACATTTGAAAATGATTTCGGGCATATGGGCACCGCGGCTGTTCTTGACGAAGCGCATTCTGGACGTCCGTTGTTTTATCGCAAAATTGTGTTCAGCGATGAGGCGCATTTTTGGCTTAACGGGTTTGTTAATAAGCAAAATTGCCGCATATGGAGCAAGACCAATCCACAAGAGACCCTGCAGACTCCATTACATCCAGAAAAATGCACCGTTTGGTGCGGTTTTCACGCTGGTGGCATCATCGGACCTTATTTCTTCAAAAATGAGGCCGGAGCTCGCGTTACGGTCAATGGAGATCGTTACCGCACCATGATCAATGATTTTTTGTTTGAAAATATGGATGACATTGATCCGGAGGAGATGTGGTTTCAACAGGATGGCGCTACGTGCCATACGGCGAACGCAACCATCGACTTATTGAAATCAAAATTTGGCGATAAGTTGATTTCGAGAAATGGACCTGTCAATTGGCCTCCAAGGTCGTGCGATTTGACACCTCTCGATTATTTCCTGTGGGGCTACGTGAAGTCACTGGTGTATGCTGATAAACCATCAACAATTGACGCCTTGGAGGCCACCATTGTTCGTGTTATTCGTGACATACGGCCAGCAGTGCTCGAAAAAGTGGCCCAAAATTGGACGTCCAGAATGCGCTTCGTCAAGAACAGCCGCGGTGCCCATATGCCCGAAATCATTTTCAAATGCTACTGTCACGTATTGATCTTTCGAATAAAAAAAAATTTTGATTACAATTTAATTTTTTGTGTTATTTTTTACAATTTCAAGTTCTATCGGGCTTAAAAAAACACCCTTTATTTGATCTCGTATCTAAAGAATAATATTTTTTTCAATAAACAATATTTTTACTCAATTTATATTTTAAATTCAAGTTTCTTTATTAATTTTAATAGTTTTAAAGTGTTTCTTTTACATTATAAACTATTTTATGCTTCTTAATAAGAAGTTTTTTTTTTATTAAAAACAAATTTACTTTTTATTTGTTTTGCTGCGGGATCCCGGGATATTAAAAAATAAATCTCGCATTTCCGGGAAACAAAAATTTTCGGGAAAAAACCGTAGCTACAAAAGAAAGGAAAACTGGTGGTGGGTATAAAAGATTCGGCACAGTCGAATATTGTGCTCTTACTTGTTTTATTTAAAATAACACAAAATTTTTGTTAATAATTATTAATTTTTATTTAGGAAACATTGTTAAAATAAAAAAGTAGCTTAACCCTAGTCCTTATACCCGAGTACAGGTGTGGCCATTGACACTTCTGAGTAATGCACCTTCTAAATGGCTTATGCTTTTTTACTGAAACTTTAGATCTAAGAAAATGGATGAAATCTGCGTCAACTGACACCTCAATTATTATCCTAGATCAAGCCTTTGAGGAGCTATGAGCTTCTAAACTTGAGACCCCCAAGAACGTATACCCAAGTACAGATGTGGCCACTCATGAAGTTGTGTGAATTGATTATATAAATCAAAGAATGTTTGTTTTTTATGTAATATAATGTTTTTATTTTATTTATTATAACTTTAATTAAAGTTTTGTGGCCACTATTGCAAATTTCGCACACAAAACAATTTCGTGAATGTTGAACACATATTGGCCGTTTACAAGCAGAGCATATAAAAAAGGAGCTTCCAATTTGGATTTTTTCCACGTACACTAGTCGCTGCAGACTTTGACTGTGAAACGCCAACTTTTCTTAGAGTAGCGCAGTACCTAAACATTGACTGACCGACTTTCAATTACTGGCATACATAGCTTCTTGGCGAGCTGGCGAAAAAAGTGTTTGCATCTTAGCTTACTAAATGGGATGTTTTTGTTATTTTCAAAATATATGATGTACGCTGACTATTTTGTCAAATCAATCATATTGAAAAATAGAGATAATGGCCAACGCTTAGTCTGTCTTTGGCAAGTACATTCTCCAAGCAGTTGGTCCATAACATCCACTCCTCCTTTTCTTTTATTATAAAATTCGATTACTTCTGGCTTTCCGCTTGTAATAATTGCGTTATCATCATGCATTGAAGATAAAACAATAACTGCCTTGTTTTTTTTTCGGCACATATGAGCACATGGAAATGTTGGGAATAAAGCTGAATACTGTTGACTCCACAGGGCGATATTTGTGATCCAACATTTCTTTGGGTATGAACGACTTATTTTTACGTGTGGTTTCAACCGCAGTTAAATTTATTGACCACAAGTTTTGAAATAAATTAAGGCTTGTAAAAAAATTGTTTATTGTTATATTGTGTCCGCTTCCATGAAATCGACTTACCAAATCCTTCACTACGCGTTCAGCCTGATTAGTTTTCTCTCCCGTAATAGCTTGTCAGTTATAAATTTTTTCACAAACCCACCATACTTTGATACCATACTTCACCGGTTTCAATGAGATGTATTGCGTGAAACGGGTATGGTCACGATAAGAGAACATCTGCTCGTCCACGGTAAGTTTTCACTATGTACGAAAACTTATTCTAACAAGTTATAATGTTAGTTAATATATTAAAGTACAAATTATATGAACAAAAAAATTTTTTGGTAATAAATTATAAGAAAAAACACAAATAATTGTTACTGGCCACACCTGTACTTGGGTATACGTTTACGTAAAAAAGTTGGGTATAAGGGCTAGGGTTAAGCTGTTCCGTTGTATGCGGAGATTCAACTTTAGTTTTCTTTAATTAATATTTATTAATATTATCAGTTTGAGATTCTTGCTATTGTTGCTACAAGGCACTTTAGTGCGCCAACTCTGACGTTGTTTGCTGCATTATACATATTTGGTCAGTATTGGGTACATGCGGTAAATTGACAATAAAATCTACATTTTTAACCGATTTTTATGGTTTATGAATTAAAAACCCCCAAAACATCGGCAATGTATAAATTTTGCAGTTAAATTTCAGCAGTCGGCCAGAAATTAAATCATTCTTATGAAGAATCTGATTATGAGTGATGAAGCTAACTTTCATTTGAATTACTTTGTTAATAAGCACATCCAGAAAATAATTTAGTTTTTGTAATCGAACTTTTTATTTGTAAAAAAAAGATATATATTGCAGAAATCATTATTGATGATTATATATTGATATTTCGAAACAAAATTCTGTAGTTACAACCAGAATATTGTACTATCAAAACTAAAACATACAAATGGCAACGATTCTGGTACTCACAATCGATACTGTTTACTCCGTGCAAAACTATAGATTCTGTGGTTCTGAAAATCTAAGAGCCATTATATTACTCCATTGGGTATACGGTATGGAGTAGAATTACATTTGAAAATATCATTGGGCCTTATTATTTAAAGAAGCGTGTATATGTAAACACGTCCGAAAGAAATTCAGTAAAAATTTGAGCTTTACAGCCACAAATTTTGAAAGATGTTATCCTCTTAAATTAAAATGTTCTAAAAAATTAATTTATTTTCATGTTACTTTACACCGTTGGACTTTGAGGATATTTAAAAGAAAAAGTGAGCGCCAATAAGCCAAGAACAATTCAAGACCTAAATTGTCATTGTTGTCATTGAAAATATGAACCATCGGATAGATACATATATGCCACGGCATTCGTGTTGAGCATTTGGTCGATATATTGTTTCGTACATAATTGTATATATATCCTCCTATTATAAATAAAAATATTAAAATAATTCCCTTTTTATTTTATTTACAATTAACATTGTGGGTTTTGCTTGGATCACATTATAAAAAACTTCCAAAAATTTTGCAAAAATGTTAATTAAGTAAAGCGCTTAAATTTATACAGTAAATCAATTTACGAACAATTAAACAATTTATTGCGTTAAACACAATAAAATATTTTATAATTAATTTCATTTATTCTGTTAATATATAATACATATTATAAAAAGTTATTAAAAACAAACAACATGCTTCTTATTTTTTAAAAAATCATTAAACAATTTGTTAAAAATTTGTTTTTAAAAAACAAAAGCAAAAACAAGAAAACATAAGTTATTCGAACACAAATTAGAATTAACCAACCTACTGTGGCGACGATTACGTTGGGGTCGATTCGTTTTTTCCATTTTTTATCTTAAATAAAAAATAAAAAGTTATTAATTACAAACAGACCTAAATACATATGGACAATAAGAAAAACTTTTACTTTTAGTACAAAGCAATTTTCAAAATGTTTTTAATTTTTATAAAAATGTTTTGTTTTTCATAAATTTATATATAAAAAAATTTTAAGTAGGTGGTTTTATATTTAAAAAAAATGCCTAAGTGTGTGGGTGAGTGTATATGGGCCAAAATTTTCAGATTCAAACAACACACACTAAAAAGATAGTGAGAAAAACAAGACAGTATATTCAAAATATTTGGAATTTTTTAATTAAACAAAGAGAGAGAAAAGCAGAAAAACTGTATGGGAGTATATTCAAACATTTGAGAGAACAAAAGATTTAAAACACGTAAAGAAATTAAAAAAACATGATATTTTCTTTAAATAGATACTTTAATAAAATAGAGCGTAATTCAGAGAGACATAATAGAGAAATGAAACCACCTTACGACTAGTATGACTACTTTAGAATTTTAACAGCTAAATAAATTTTTTTTTTACTTTAAATTCTTTAATATAAAATTTTGGCGTAGAATACGTCTCACCTTACGGTATAGGGAGTCATGTCAGATTGATATTGTTGTAATCTCTATTTCATTGATTATGAGGAAACGGCGCGATAACTTTTTTTAAAAATTTTTTTGTAGGTTAATGAAGATGCTATCTTTCGTTTGATATATGAACATTTAATATTGGTTGATATCTTCCTAATATTTAAATTTCTCAAATGAAAATTGTATAAACACATACACTGTGTGTGGTGTTTGGTTGGGTGTTTGAGTTTGTAGCGTAAACTCAAACTTTGCTGCTGTTTCAGTGTGGACACAAACCTTCGGCTGTTGTTTTGATTGATGAAATATTGAAAGTTCGTATATTTACTTATGTATTTAAGTAAAACAAAATGTTAAATGTGAATGTGAATTTAACATGGATAATATACCTATAATTATAAAAAATATATGAAAAAATTAATTCATACATTTTTATGTTATATGAAAGTGCTGCTTCAAAAAAATCATGAAAAAACGAAAAGGACAAAAATTGTTCAAATTTATTGCTTTATCGCAAAGCCACATGTAATAGCAATTAAGTTTAGAACGAATGGCGTTTATTTATCGACTCATCAAAACGCAGCTTTTAAAACACATTTAACCAAAGTAAAAGAAGAATACTTCGTAATTGCATTGGTCATAAAGAAGATAAAGTATGATGAACATAACTGAGTAATTTGTGTTCATCTTAAGATAGTAAATTTTATGTCATGTCAATAAAGTGGCTTTACCAAGTATGCTTGTTTTATATGCTTATGGGACAGCAGAGCTAAAACAGTGCATTGGAAGAGAAAACAATGGCTTTCCAGGTATGCCAAATGTTATAAATGTAGCTCTTGCGTCCAAGATCGCATCATATTACCCCCTCTTCACATTAAACTTGGTCTGATGAACAAATAATCATCCGTTACTGGTAGCCAATGGAAAAAAGAGCAATTCAGCGTGCACGCACATATGAGCGTTTATAACTTTGCTACCGCAATCGTAAAAATTAAACAAGCTTTTGCTTATAACCAGTGAACGACAAGAAACGAAACGAAACACAGTACAAATCATCTAAGTCAGAAACTTTTCAATTTTCATGAATCGTTTTGTTTGCGAGCAAAACAAAACCACAAACTTTTCAATGCAAAAGAGCATAAACAAAACAATTCGGGTTTTGTACTTAGGCTTTGCTTTGACGGTATGTTTCGTTTGAATACGAAACAAGAATGAAAAAAAAACGTTTGCAAACGTTTGCAGAACAAAAATATTATAACAATCATAATAACAATGCACCATTACCAATTCGCAAACTATAGTCAGTGACTTCATATCGTTATTAGGATCGTAAAATTAATGTAGGTAGGTAAAATGTTAAAAAATTCCCAACAACAAGCAGCAATAAACATGTAGATTTTTTCACGTGAAGAGCAAATCAATCAGCAAACGTTTTGAAACGTTTGCAGAAAGTATTGTACTGTATTGTTTTGCATGTTACATATTGAAGCTGAGAACTTTTCGATTCTGGTTTTGTTTGCACTCATAGTACAAAACAATACAAAACAAAATGCATGTACCGTTTATCCTGGGTTTTGTTTTGTTTCGTTTTGTTTTCCCTCTCTGAAATGATCGAAACAAAACTATTGGAAACGTTTCCTTTTGTTTGTTTTCGTACTCTGCTTATAACTTATTTTTTTTAATTCTGAGAATCACAAACATGTCAAAAAGGTTTTTTCCAAAAAAATTTTCTAGGAGAAGAAAATCAACTACTACTCAATTTGATGTATGTATGTATATCAAACAAAAAAACTAAAATTTTGTGAAAATTAGCCAAATCAATGATCGTTATCTTGTTTTGTTGCTATGTAAATCAAATGAATGATAATACTATTCAAAAACGCAGTTTTTAAAATAAAATTTGAAGAAGAAAAAAATTACTGTTTTGGGTGCTAGTAGTTATGACTACTGAATGTGTTTTTATACCCTTCACACAGGGTATATATAGGTTTGTCATTCCGTGTGAAATTTCTACAATTTTCATTTCCGACCCCATAAAGTATATATTTTCTAAAAGCTTATGAATAGGGGAGTCGATTAAGCTCTGTCAGTCTGTCCGTGTGTATGTTGAAATCAACTTTTTGAAGCCCCCCGACATCGCTTGGACCCAGGTGAGGTATTAAAATATCAGAAATATTCGAGAGTAGATCGGTATTGAAAACCAGAAACATCGGTACATAAACCACCTCGATTTTTTTTTACAAAAACAACATTACAACAACAACATACATACATACAAACGTGTATACTGGTTAGAGAAAACGTTGCATCGAATCCCAGCTGAGCCAAAAAAAAATTTTTTATATTTTTTTTTTATTTAATATATTATTTATATTTTTATTATTTTTTTTTTAATTTTTTTTTATTTTTTTAAATTTTTTTTTTTTAATTTTTTAAAAATTTTTTTTTTTAACACACATACTTAAATTTATAGTTTTACAATGGGATATTTTTATATATGTATGTTGTGTTATATGTATGTACATATGTATTGTTATTTCGTGACTACACGTTGTGAAGGGTATAAAAGATTCGGCATGGCCGAATATAGCGCTCTCACTTGTTTTTTAAATTATACACATATGTATGTATGTGTTATTGAATTTGAAAACGTTTTATGTTTTTAGAATGTTTTCCATTCTACAAATTTTCATAATTTGTTTGATTCGAATATTCAATAATAAAATATTGTAGAGAATATGATGATAATCTTACGCTTTTAAATCAATGGTGTGATGATTTTTAATTTTTAACTTTAGTTTAAAACATAAGCAATTGTTTGCCTATAAAATTCAGAATTTAGATAAGCTAAAAATGTACCGAAAATTCTTTAAAAAAAATGTAATCAAAGAAAAAAACGAAAACAGTGAATACAACCAATTTTTTTAATTTTAAGTCCATTCGTTTTTAAAAACGTTTTCCATCCCACATCTGATAATACATATTTAGAAAAAAAAATTTAAAAATTAATAATTTTTTTCTAGCATTTTTGAGAATTAGTTTTTAATTTTTTAGATCTTGTCCCACTGCTTACGACACTTAAATATTTTGAAAAAGTCTTGTTTTGTACTGTTTTTGTCTGTGACCTTCTAAAACACTAAAATTATTGTTGTTTTTTGAATGTTTGAAATACTGCAATTCATTTTACACAAAAAGTTAAAAATAATTTTTTTTATTTATTCTGTGTTAATACATACTTAAGTATATGCAAAATGTATATGTAAATATACAATATATATATATATATATATATATATATATATATATATATATACACATACACACATAAGTAGATACATGTAAATTTATTTTTTCTGCTATATAAAATGACATTGATCAGTCACTGTTGTTAATCATGTTTTTTCTTGATCTTATGTTAAATGTTTTTTTTCTCTTTTTTAATAATACAAAGAAAAAAAGTTTTTTTTGGTTTTTGTGTTCAAATGGTATGTAAGTAAATCATTTATATTTTTAAATATTAACAAATTTACAGACCTTTTTAAAGTTTTATTTTTTAATGCCTTTAAACAATTTTTATTATTATAAAAGAATTTTAAAATTGTGTTCTTTTTATAATTTTACTTTAGAAAATTATTTTGTCTTATTTTTACAACCGTTTCGTTCGAATAACACAATCTGACTATTTGCCATTTAATTTTCTATTAAAACACTTTTATCTTTAAGATAAAGATGTGAAAATAAATTTATTTTTTGTTCTCAGTTCTTGTTGATATTTTTCTTTGTATTTCGGATTCCTATCGACCATTAAAAAAATTATTTATTCTAGTTAGAAATTGTTAAGTAAAAAAAAATGTGAAATGTATGCTAAAAAAATAAAAATTTTAAAAGAAATCAATAACCCATTAATAAATAGTTGGAATAAATAGTTTTTTAATTGTTAATAATTTAACATATTTTTTATGATTATTTTATATCTCTTTTCTTTCGTAAAAATGTGCCAAGAAATTTTTAAACTTCGTTTATATTTAACAATGTTTTTTTTGGAGCAACCTTTATCAAATATATGTAAATAAAAAATTTCAAAGAAATTTCTGCTGAACAGAGGCACTGTTTACATGTCATACCAGATGCAACATATCGAACTCACATTTTATTCACATAAAGGGTGTTTTTTTAAGCCCGATAGAACTTGAAATTGTAAAAAATAACACAAAAAATTAAATTGTAATCAAAATTTTTTTTTTATTCGAAAGATCAATACGTGACATTAACATTTGAAAATGATTTCGGGCATATGGGCACCGCGGCTGTTCTTGACGAAGCGCATTGTGGACGCCCAATTTTGGGCCACTTTTTCGAGCACTGCTGGCTGTATGTCACGAATAACACGAACAATGCTGGCCTCCAAGGCGTCAATTGTTGCTGGTTTATCAGCATAAACCAGTGACTTCACGTAGCCCCACAGGAAATAATCGAGAGGTGTCAAATCGCACGACCTTGGAGGCCAATTGACAGGTCCATTTCTCGAAATCAACTTATCGCCAAATTTTGATTTCAATAAGTCGATGGTTGCGTTCGCCGTATGGCACGTAGCGCCATCCTGTTGAAACCACATCTCCTCCGGATCAATGTCATCCATATTTTCAAACAAAAAATCATTGACCATGGTGCGGTAACAATCTCCATTGACCGTAACGCGAGCTCCGGTCTCATTTTTGAAGAAATAAGGTCCGATGATGCCACCAGCGTGAAAACCGCACCAAACAGTGCATTTTTCTGGATGTAATGGAGTCTGTAGGGTCTCTTGTGGATTGGTCTCGCTCCATATGCGGCAATTTTGCTTATTAACAAACCCGTTAAGCCAAAAATGCGCCTCATCGCTGAACACAATTTTGCGATAAAATTGGACGTCCAGAATGCGCTTCGTCAAGAACAGCCGCGGTGCCCATATGCCCGAAATCATTTTCAAATGTTAATGTCACGTATTGATCTTTCGAATAAAAAAAAAATTTTGATTACAATTTAATTTTTTGTGTTATTTTTTACAATTTCAAGTTCTATCGGGCTTAAAAAAACACCCTTTACATGCGGATGAATGAACTGCCCTACTCATAAGATTTCAGCAAATACTTATAAACTTTATGGGGTCGCAAACGAATATTGTAAAAATTTCACACGGATTAAAAAACCCTTACACTCTCTATGAAAGATATAATAAATATGAAATATTTAATTAAATTTCAAAATACATATGTAGATAAGTTGGCTAAGATTAAATAAATAGAAAGTAATATCTCCGAAAAGGAATGGTAATATTGTTTGTAATAATATTTCTACTTTGCTACCCATTTTATGTCTAACGATTCAATTAATATAGTCTGACAATTGAATCAAAGATCTCTTTGCGTCTTAGCGAGAATAAACGTTAAAGTAATAAAGTCTTTAATTAATTTATAACACAATGTAACGTCGCACAGCTATCCAAATTCTCCACCTAGCCTGAAGAAAGTCATAACTCGCTTTTGAAACGCCTCATTGACATGAAACTTTGCACCTTTATAGATTTTATCAATAAAAACACCCACCAAAAATGGGCTCAATTTGTTAAATAAATAAAAACAAATAATATACCTGTATTAATGTAAAACGTTATTTATTTATTTATCTAAAGTTTCGAGTTTTTATCACAAATTTTAGTCTACATTAAGTAAAGGAGCTAAATAAAGAAATAATGCTTTCAATTTAATGAAATATAAATATATATTTAATCTAAATATTCAAAATGTTAAGGACAAAAAACAACGGCCTGTGGCGAACAAATACAACAAATTGAAAAGACAATATGTTTGCTTTATTCTGATTCACTGTCTGAATCGAGGAACGACTCTGGTATAGAACCATCTGAAAGTAACGCAATAACTTCTTCGCGCAAAGACTTTGTACTGCGAGGATAAATAGAAGATTTTGTTGAAAAATAATAAATAAGACGATCTGAAGACAAAAGGAGATAGTGAAAAAGATCATGCATTGTTTATTTGCGAGACATTTTTCGGGTGTGACTTTCTTGTATATTTCGGAAGTCTTTGTTTCGAGCTTCCAATGCTCTTGTGTATCCACCATCGATATACAACGCTAACGCGTCCTTATTTGTATATGGTATTGGTACTTTTGGAGAAAACTCAATTTTTTTTTCATTTTCGCTGCTCTTGACGGAGAAGAGTCTACGGTTTTGACAATGCCCGCAGTATTTCTTTTTCCAGACTCACAGAGACTTGTTCTAGCAGCAAATGTCAGTTCTTCTGGTGACGAAGTCTCCAATAAAGATGTAACTTTCTTTTGCTTTACTCTCTCATTTTTATCTGAGAATTCTTTAGAAGGTCTGCCATAGTTTAATGTCGACGGCCGATCCAGTAATCCGTCATCCTGATATGCTGAAGAAGGTTTAATTTTAATTACAAAATTCCCATTTAGCCAATATTTATTTGTTGTTTCAAAAACTAGCATTGTTCGATTGGCTTGAGCACACTTCTTAGCCAGAAACCATACAATCATTCGAGCAGATTGCTTGACTTGTTTGCAATACCTATCAGTTTCATTATTCTAAAGCCCGATCTTAGCAAAAACATATAATACAACAGCATCAAGTGTTTTATTAAGTTGTTTTTCACTATACCAAGCATCAAATAGTTTCCTCTTAGTAATGGACATTTTGAACTCTAAATCAAATGAAAAGCATTTAGGCAAAAACTGGCAGCTAATTTTAAAAACATTGACAAGCTACAATCATACAGATTGCAAAAACACAAATAATAGAATTAAAGTTCTATAAATTCCCATTTAAAAGTCATGTACAAAAACTGAATTTTTTTTCTAAACAAAACATTTTATTTGATATATGAAAATAGTGAAATTTTTTCCTACCTTTGTTTGCAAAAAAATATTTTAAAAACTTTGTTCTTATTTTTTCACGACAACTTTAATTGCGGTATTAAATATCAACTGAGATATTAATAGAAAAACATAACAGCAATTACTTGTGTTTAAAACAAGAAAGCAAACCTGAAACAGAAGTTAAATAAATAAAAAATGTACCGTTATGCTTTGTGGGCACTTGTCAACTTATTATCAAACAAAATATTTAGTTTCGAAATAATATAAAAAATTACTTTCTTCCGGCTAGGTGGAGAATTTGGACCACTGTGCGTCGTGTCTAAGATGATGGACGTTGCAACGATCTAACTGCTAGTTTTTTTATAGCAGTCTCAAACTCAGTACTTGTATGTTTTACCGAACCAACTTAATTTAAACCTAAGAATTTCAAAACGAATAATATTTTATTATGTGAGCTAACGTTTTTCTTTTTATTTTTTACTAGCCAAGCCAGGCGCGCGTTGCTACGCCCCTTAATGAATAATAATGCATTCTGAATTTTAATTGAATATCAAGTGCAAGAAGTTAAAAATATTAACTTGTTTTTATGGGCAAGGCACCGCTCACTTTTCTAATCACGAAATTAAATAGTCATGACAGCTCAATATGTGTGCAAAGTTTCAGAAAAATCGGTCCAGTGCAAGTTGATAAAAATTATAACTCATTTCTTATGGGCGTGGCAGTGCCCACTTTCATAACCACGAAATTGTATAATCATCAGAGTTCAATAAGTGTGCAAAGTTTCAGAAAAATTAACCTAGCGCAAGTAGCTTAAAATGATAACTTATTTCTTATGGGCATGGCACTGCCCACTTTTATAACCACGAAGCTATGTAGTCATGACAGCTCAATATGTGTGCAAAGTTTGAGAAAAATCGATCTAGTGCAAGTTGCTAAAAATGATAACTCATTTCTTATGGGCGTGTGCACTGCCCACTTTCATAACCACGAAATTGTATAATCATCAGAGTTCAATATGTGTGCAAAGTTTCAGAAAAATCAATCTAGCGCAAGTAGCTAAAAATTATAACTTATTTCCTATGGGCATGGCACTGCCCACTTTTATAACCACGAAGCTATGTAGTCATGACAGCTCAATTTGTGTGCAAAGTTTCAGAAAAATCGGTCCAGTGCAAGTTGCTAAAAATTATAACTCATTTCTTATGGGCGTGGCAGTGCCCACTTTCATAACCACGAAATTGTATAATCATCAGAGTTCAATATGTGTGCAAAGTTTCAGAAAAATCAATCTAGCGCAAGTAGCTAAAAATTATAACTTATTTCTTATGGGCGTGGCACTGCCGACTTTTATAACCACGAAGTTATGTAGTCATGACAGTTCTATATGTCTGCAAAGTTTCAGAAAAATCGATCTAGTGAAATTAGCTAAAAATTATAACTTATTTCTTATGGGCGTAGCACTGCCCACTTTTATAATCACGAAACTGACATAAGAGCCTTCTCCTAATAATAACAAATACAACAAAAAAAGAATTAGTGAAATCGGTCCAGCCATTCACGCGTGATGTTGTGACCAATGGAAAAAGGTATTCATTTTTATATACAAGGTGGCGCAAAAATAACCTTCCGATGTTTTTTGGCTGTAATTTTTTAAAAAAATGAAAAACTTTGATTCTTCTTGTGGAGTATTTTTATTTGGTCTTTTAATTTTTTTCACATCAAGTCGAGAATATGATGTCATGTAAATGGCCGCCGCCACAGTTGATTGTCATTTGAGCCCTTTTTATGGCATTTTCCATCACTTTGGCCAAAACTTCCGGCGATAGGTCCTCACATTCTTGACGGATATTGTCTTTAAGAGTTGCAAGAGTCTGAGGCTTGTTGACATAAACCCGCGACTTCAAAAAGCCCCACAAAAAGAAGTCTGGAGCGGTCAAATCAGGCGATCTTGCTGGCCAGTTCAAATCGCCAAAACGGGAGATTAGGCGCCCGGGAAATGCATCCTTCAGCATATCGGTTGTGGCACGTGCAGTGTGTGCTGTTGAACCGTCCTGTTGGAACCACATGTTTTTCAATCCCAATTCATCAAGTTGCGGCAAAAAGAACTCGTTGATCATTGCTCTGTAGCGCTCACCATTCACAGTAACCGTTTGGCCCGCGACGTCTTCGAAGAAAAAAGGTCCGATGACTCCTCCAGCGAAAACAGCACACCATACAGTAACTTTGAGCGGGTGTAATGGCTCTTCGTGGGTTACACGCGGATTTTCAGTACCCCAGACGCGTAAATTTTGCTTATTTACGTACCCGCTAAGATGGAAATGGGCCTCATCACTCATGATTATTTTTGATGAAAAATCATCTTCCTCTTGGTGGTGATTCAGGATGGCTTGAGCGTATGTTAGACGCGATTGGCGATCAGCAGCTAACAGCTGATGCACCGTCTGGACTTTGTACGGAAACATCTTCGAATCTTGTACCAAAATTCGCTGTAAAGACCGTCGACTGATAGCCATTTGCGTGGCACGTCGTCTGGTCGATGTCGACGGCGCTTCCATGACATCTGTTGGGCAAGAGTTTTTGTCCAAATAAAAGAAACACGTAGAAATCGATTTACTTCTCTTTTTTAACAATTCAGTTTATTTTTCACTATAATTCAAATCAAAAGCAACATTTAACTTTTATTTCACATGTAATTCAAGTTTAATAATAAAATTGCAAAAAAAAACGTAAAACCGTCTTTACTGTTCAATGGTTGAATTCGAACTCCTCGAGTTTGGGATATTTTTCTTTTATGCCCGCTGTTGTTCAGTTATTTTTATTCGTTTGTCTTGTACCGAAGTTACAAAAAAAACATACATAATAATTATAAAAAACATTTGTATCATAATAAAGATGGCTAATTCAGCAAATTAACCGCGACATTTAAATTTACATTGGCCTTCACGTATTTTTGCAATTAACTATTATTAGTGATATTTAGGAAATAAGTTTGTAATAAATTTTTTAAGGATTCCCTTAACACCGGCCCCCTTGCACGGCTGCTGAATCAGGCTGCAACTCATCACAATTTGGTGTTTCGTATTCATTTGTAACTGGTAAAGGAGCAAGTTTATGGATTGGGCGTTTAAAGGTGCCGTTTTTGGTTCGCACTTCTGCAACCCTTACTTTGCCGTCCTTGCCTGTTTCTACAGCTACGATTTTGCCTAGAAGCCACGTCTGTGGTGGAGTGTTGTCTTCGTGTACGGTTACGATGGTTCCGACCGCGACGTTTCCTACGTCTTGAGTCCATTTCACTCTTTGTTGCTGCTGTAGTATGTAATCGGCTTGCCATGCAGACCAAAATCGATCCTTCAGGCACGATAAGATTTGATATCGTTTCAAGCAACTGTGCTTGCCTGTTGTCAAATTGGGATCGGGTAGTGCCTTGATGGAGGACCCTATTAAAAAATGCCCTGGGGTCAGTGCCTCCCCATCGCAAGGGTCGCTTGATACTGGTACGATCGGTCGCGAGTTGAGTATGGCTTCTACGTTTACTAATACGGTGTTTAATTCTTCCAGAGTCAGATTTGCGTTTCCTACTGCTCTTATTAAGTGGTATTTTGCACTTTTGACAGCAGCTTCCCAAAGCCCTCCGAAATGCGGGGCTCTGGGAGGAATAAAATGAAAATCTACTCCCTTTTCGGCCATTGTGTCTTTTATTTTTCTCCGCTCCTTCTCGTCTACGTTTTTCGAGTTCAGGCGATTTGCGGTACCTATAAAATTTGTCGCGTTGTCGCACCAGATCTTTTTGGGAAGACCTCTTCTCCCCACGAACCTAGACAAAGAAGATAAAAAAGATTCTGTCATTAAATCTGATACAGCTTCAAGATGAATAGCTTTTGTGGCAAAGCACACAAAAACTACAATATATGTTTTAACTGGAGGCCTGCCACGAATTCTTGTACTTGTATAAACTGGCCCGCAAAGATCAACGCCACATATCCAAAATGGCCTAACAGCTGTTAGTCGATCTTCTGGTAAATGTCCCATGATCTGATTTAACAGTCTTGGTTTATACCTACAACAAATAATGCAGTTACGAACTATAGTTCTAGCTATTTGTCGTGCATTTACAATCCAAATTTTCTCCCTTATCAACGCAACTAGTAGTTTTGCGCCCGCATGAGAATTTGATCTATGTAGGTATTCCAAATAGACCTTGACAAAATGTGAGTCTTTTTTAAGCAATAATGGAAATTTTGTTTCCTCTTTAATCGGAGCGTTTAAGAGGCGTCCACCGACTCGAAGTAGACTAAGGGACATACCACGCTCCCTATATTGCTGAACAAATGGACTCAAACTTTTTATACCTGATTTCGGTATAATTCCCTTTTCTATTAGTTTCAATTCGTTGGAAAACTCAACAGCCTGTATCAGTTCAGTTAGTTTTAAAAATGCTAAATTTAATTCTCTAACAGTTAATGCATCACCAATGACACCCAACCTCTTAAAATTTGCTACAGCCCTAAGTACATAAGCAAAAACTCTTATAATTTTTCTGTATGAAGAAAACTGATCAAAGAAACACAATAACCAATTTTCTGGTGATTTACTCAATGATAAGGCAACGTTCGATTTCCTTTTTTCCAAATTTGTTAAATCTGGGGACAGACTAAAATGTTCATTTCTGGGCCACTTTTCAGGACAGAGATATAAAAAATTTGGACCTGTGAACCAAATCGATTGAATTAAGCTATCGACATCACTGCCACGTGACACAATGTCGGCAGGATTGTCTTTGGACGGCACATGACGCCACGACTTTTTATCTGTCCACTCCTGTATTTCACTTATTCGATTGCCAACAAATGTAGATAAAGATGAAGGGTGATTTTGTATCCAGTGAAGCACAATTTCCGAATCTGACCAGAATGTGACTTTTTTAATATAACTTGGTAGCAATTTCCTTATAGTATACCATAGTTTTGCCAACAAATGCGCAGCGCACAGTTCAAGTCTAGGCAATGACTTGACTTTCAATGGGGCAACTTTGGACTTTGCCGTCAAAAGTCTGCATGTTATGCCACTTGAAGTTTCACTTCTTATATAGATGCAACAGCCATACGCTCTATTAGATGCATCGGCAAATCCAAATACTTCACATTTTGCATCAGAATCTATGTTCATAAAGCGAGGTATAACAATATTATGAATATTTGCCAAGGAAAGTTTTATCTCGGACCATGTGGTATCTAGAAATTGTGGTATAGATTCGTCCCAGTTGAGTCCTCTTTTCCATAATTCTTGCAAAAGCATTTTTGACCTAATTACAATTGGAGCCAATAGACCCAAGGGGTCGAAAAGTCTTGAAGAAATGGAAAGAATATTTCTTTTAGTAGCTGGCAATTTTTGAAAATCATTCTCTAATTTAAATGAAAACAAATCTTTTTTTGTATTCCAAATGAGTCCAAGGGTTCTTGTGACATCTAAAGAATCAAAGTGTATATTCTTTTCTGTAATTCCATCATTGTACAAAATATGATTAGAATACCATTTAGTCAAATCAAAACCACACGATCCCAATATCTTGGTAACTTCAGAACGTAACCTCTCTAGGTTTATCACACTATCAGCGCCTGATATCAAATCATCTACGTAAAAATCCTGTAATACGGTGGAGGACCCTAAAGGATAAACTGCTCTGAAAAGTGTCGCGATTTCCTTTAAACACCGTACTGCTAAAAAAGGTGCTGAAGCTGTACCATATGTCACCGTATTTAATTTGTAAATTTGTATCGGTTGTTCACTGCTTTCTCTCCATAAGACTAATTGAAATTTAGTGTCATTTTCGCAAACCAATACTTGCCGGTACATTTTGGTTACATCAGCAGTTATAGCGAATCTATGGAGGCGAAATTTTAAAAGAATTGAGAACAGATCATTTTGTATTGTGGGTCCTACCATCAATATGTCATTCAACGAGGTTTGCGTGGAGGTCTTACAAGATGCATCAAACACGACTCTCAATTTCGTTGTCGTACTATGGGGCCTCAACACGCATTGATGGGGAATTACATAATGTGGCCCTTTTAAAACCTCGTCATCGATAGGTGACATGTGCTCCAAATGCAAATATTCTTTCATAAAGTCATTATACATTTGTTTAATTTCGACATTTCTATTTAAATTTCGTTCCAGAGCTAAAAATCTCCTTTGCGCTGTGTAATATGAAGACCCTAATTTAGCTGGATCACATTTAAATGGCAACTTTACTTCGAATCTACCACTTGGCAATCTTGAAGTGTTTGCAATGAAATGCTTTTCGCAAATAGAATGCTCTTCTGTTAAAAGAGACCGTTGAGGAATTTCCTCTAGTTCTCAAAACCGATGGACCAATGCATTCAAAGAGCATTCTTCTATACTTTGACCTTCAGTAATTGTGTTACAAATTTGCAAACAGTTGACGGATGAATCCTTTCTATATTTACCAGAAACGATCCACCCAAGTACTGTTTTCTGCAGAGTTGGAAGCGATTCTCCTAACTTAATTTGACCTACTGATAGCAAGTCTAAGAAATATTCGCATCCTAATAATAAATCTATTCTTCCCGGCTTGTTGAAATAAGGATCAGCTAATTCGACATTTGAGGGGATAGAAAGTTCATTTTTTGAAACTGCATACTCTGGCTGGTTTCCTGATACAGCCCGCACAACACAAAACTCAGCAGAAAATTCGTGATCAGTAATTCTTGATTTTATGAAGGTATCGATTTTATGTTTCACAGGGGTACTTTGTCCCCCCACACCTACAATATTGACACAGCATAGCGTCCTTTCTAATTGTAGCCTTTGCGCAAAATCGTCTCTTATCAAATTTACTTGTGAACAAGAGTCCAATAACGCCCTAGCTGTTTGGTATTGACCGTTTTTGCCCTTTACAAAAACTACAGCAGTGGCGAGTAACATTTGTTTGGAATGCAAACTCATGTGCAGGCTTGAGCGATTTCCGAATGACGGTGCAGATGTATTCAAATTTGGCGCAGAATTTGGACCACTATTCATGGGAAAATTCCCCATTCCATTAATCCTACAACTTTCACCTAAATGTTGTTGTTCCCTTTGAACAACCGATTGGGAGTCACTATTGACACCTCGATCCAGTTGGTCCCTTTGAACAACTGGTTGATAACTACTTCCTAAATTCTGATCAAGTTTAGCAGGTTCGTACCTGTGTAAAACAAAATTATGTGATCTACTACATATCTTGCACTTAGGTCCATTACACTTTGTCACCATGTGACCACGGTTTAAGCAATTTATACAAAAACCATTTTTCTTAACATACGAAAATCTCTGTGATACAGTTAAGCTTAAAAATTTCGGACAATTTTCTAAATTATGTTTCTCCGATGAACAATAAAAACAATTACCTGCTTTAGCTTGAGTGCAAGTGAAGGCGGATCGTGTATGGCGCTTATCATATTTATGATTATTGCCAGAATTTTCATGATTAGTTCCCTTCCCTTCGTTAACTTCCAAAAACTGACATCTGCGAATCAACACTTCAGCACATGTATCCCATTTCGGAAGTTGTTTAAAATCTTGCCTTTCATCCCATTTGATCTTTGAGGAACTGTCTACTTTCGACATTACTAAGTGTACTACTAACGCATGCATAATATCCTTATCTGAACCTAGGTGAGCTAGAGAATCGAGAATTGCTGACACATTATCGACAACTTGTCGGAGAGCCGAAGCACTAGGTTTCGTAATTTTCTCAATGTTAAACAACCCAATAATATGATCCTGAAAAATTAAACATTTGTTATCAAATCTTTCTGTTAGCCTGTCTAACGCATTTTGATAGTTCTCCTCATTTACCTGGAAGGCCTTTACTGTTCGAAGTGCGTCGTCTGTTAAACAAGCAATGAGATGGTTAAATTTCTGTATTACAGAAAGCGAAGGGTCATTATGAACTAAACTATTAAACGATGAAATAAAGTTTCTGTATTCAGCATATTTGCCACCGAACTTAGGTATTTTCAATGCAGGCAACCTATTGTAGTTCTGTGAGAATCCATTAAAAGTTTCATTAGCGATGCTTTCGCGCCTATTGCTACCTAACATTGACTTCAACAGCGATTTTGAACTAATACAAAGCTCTTCTAATTCACTTCGTTTTTTGTCCGAAGGGTCTATTCTCTCTATCTCGGTTTGGTATGCCATTAAATTTTTCATATAAGAATTTACTAATTCAAGCCAACTTTCGAGCTCCAAAACAGATAATGAGCCGCCTCTTTTTTCCAGGTTTGATTTAATTCTCGAAATGTTACTCTTGGTAGTAGATCTTTGCTGTCTGTATGTTGCTAGCATACTGGCATTATCTTCAGAAGGCGCAGTGTTCGACTCGTTAGGCATTTTAACAAATTATTGCCCTTTCTAAAAATTAAGACTTGCAAAACTATATACCAGATTTTGTAGTAGCCGACTTAGTATACAAGCAATAAATAAAACGTTAGGCAATTGCAATTAAAATAACACGAAATTTTACTTCTTTTTGTTTCCTCCCTTTGTTGAAATTTGCATGTGTTTCTTATTTCTTTTCTACAAATGTCACTATACAGTATCAATGTTGTTATTTTGACAACAATCATTCAACCGCAAAGAATTGCAAGTTTTATCACCCTGTCTAAAAACAATAAATCAAAGGAACCATCCTTTTAAAACAAAGGTTTGTGACGTTGCTAACTAAATTTGTACTAGATAATGCAGATCAGAAGTGTCATCAATACTTAAGTGTTTATAAAGTAGCCAACAAGAACAAATTATACAAATAAGTCACAATAAAGGTCACAATAAGAAGTATCGATAACAATTTATACAAATGTGATGTTGCAATAAAATGAATTAAGAAAATTAAAAAGTTAATAATTAAATTGATTAATGGTGTTTTTATCGAAAGGCCAATGCCGAACTTTCCATAGTTTCTTTGACAAATAATGTGAAGAATTAAGTTGGAATAATTATCTCAGAACTTAGTTTTATTTGTTAATAAAGTGCAAGACTTCTATGGCATATGAGTGAGAAATTATTACATCACCTTTTTCAACGATCCAGATGGATGATCCGACATTTGTTCAAGGATAGTCAAGGTCAACTTTACTTCCAATATTTTTTTTTATCACCAATTTTCAGCCACGAAATTATCTTCAAACAGGGCAGGAGTTCGGATGCTGCTTAATGTCTTGCGGGAACCAAATTCCAAAACGAAATCAAATACCAGTGGGTAAATCAAATTTTCCTATATGGTAACAGCAAGTAAGGCTTTCACAGCGTGCCCCACGTTGGGCGCCAAAATATTGGGCAAGAGTTTTTGTCCAAATAAAAGAAAAACGTAGAAATCGATTTACTTCTCTTTTTTAACAATTCAGTTTATTTTTCACTATAATTCAAATCAAAAGCAACATTTAACTTTTATTTCACATGTAATTCAAGTTTAATAATAAAATTGCAAAAAAAATCGTAAAACCGTCTTTACTGTTCAATGGTTGAATTCGAACTCCTCGAGTTTGGGATATTTTTCTTTTATGCCCGCTGTTGTTCAGTTATTTTTATTCGTTTGTCTTGTACCGAAGTTACAAAAAAAACATACATAATAATTATAAAAAACATTTGTATCATAATAAAGATGGCTAATTCAGCAAATTAACCGCGACATTTAAATTTACATTGGCCTTCACGTATTTTTGCAATTAACTATTATTAGTGATATTTAGGAAATAAGTTTGTAATAAATTTTTTAAGGATTCCCTTAACAACATCCTCGGCTACAGCAGCAATATTCTCTGCAGAACGGCTACTCCGGGGTCTGCCACTCCTGGCAGCATCTCGTGTTGTGCCAGTCTCTTCGAGGCGAGCGGCTAAACGTCGCAGTGTTTCACCAGTAGGCGTTGGACGGCTAGGAAATCTGCGACGAAATTCACGTTGTGTCAAAGTCACCGACCGATTATTGGTCAAATAAATAGTCACCAATATTCCGCGTTCTGGAGCAGTGTAGCGTAACATTGTTTATTAACGTGTATTTTGCATGTGTTTACTACACAAATGTCAAAACAGAACTGACATTAGGGGCCAATTGCAAAATTTGTAGCATTTTCTGATGGGAGGATTTCTTTTGCGCCACCTTGTATAAAGAAGATTTAAAGTAGGATTTCAGTATACTACAATTGAAATAATAAACTCTGCAGAGACATAAAATTTTTTTTCTGTTTGTTTATATAAATCATGAAAATCGGTGAACGCGTTTCGCTTTTATTCACAATTAAGTAAAGGTTTTTTTATGATTTTTATGATTGCAGTAGCAAAGTAATAAGCGCTAATAAATTTGGTTGGAAAATTAAAAGGAAAAAAGGAAAGTTCACTTTTTAATTAATTGGGGTTTTTCGTTAGTTACCTGCATGATTTTTTTTACGGAAATTGCACCCACATTTATGAGTGCTTATGTTTTGGAACGTTTCGAAATATGCGCCCATTCATATGTACCTGTCAGTAAAATATTGAAAAATACGTAGTACTTATAGGTGTTCATTGATCGATTTTTGTCTTTCAAAAGTACAAGCGATTTTTCTCCGGTTTTTTAATTATAACTAAAACTAAGGCCCAAGAGTTTTACGACAATGCAAAGTTTTTCTATTTCATATGGGGTTTTATGCTCGAAGCTTCTGGAGTTTGACAAAGACAGAACAAAATTAAAACAGTTTTTGCAACAATCGCATGTGAAATTTTGGATACTATATATAAAGGCTTTTACAGTAACTTCAAACAAAGATGGCAGGATTCTAATCGTACGTAGTCGATTTAAAAAAATGCAAATTGGCTTGAACGCACATTTACAATAAAGTTTACTGCGGCTGAACGGAAGGGGAAATCTAACAATGTACTATAAATGGGGATGTGACGGAGCATCTAGTCAAAGCGAATACCAACAGAGGTGTTTCAGATGATCAAATTTCTGACTCTCATTTATATATGACATCAGTTGTACCACTTAAATTATCATTAAACGATGACATAAATAAATTAGTATCAAACAACAAAAAACCTTCTTCCACACAGTATTGCAGAACACTACAGTTTGCATACGTTAAAGAGACACCTTAAGTTATACGAGAAGAAAAGAGAAGGGTTGATGAGGAGATATCTCAACTAAAAGAATTTGAGTTAACAGTAAATAATCGTAACTTTAAAGTAAACCATGAATTATATTTTACAATGATTGACGGCAAGACAGCACAATCAGTAACAGAAACACCAGCAGCATCTTCTTGTTTTATTTGTGGAGCCACAACATCCAAGATAAATAAAATCGAAGAAGTTGAAGCTATGCCCTTAAATGAACAAGCACTGCAATTTGGTATGTCACCACTTCATTTCTTTTGCATGTAGCTTATAATATTGAATTTAAACGTGGGAGAGTCGTCTCAAATACTCGTCCGATAAAAGAAGCCCGAAATGTTTAATAAAAAGTGAACTTAAAGAGAAAATTGGAATACAGGTTAATACTGTTAAGCAAGTCTCTGGTACGACAAATTCAGGAAATACGTCACGAAGATTCCTTGCTAATCCTACTATGATTTCAAGAGGTTTTCAATAATTCTCGAAGCTATAACAATCACCGAGGTAGTAGATCCAAAAAAATTTGGTGATTTTTGTCTGGAGACGGCAAAAGAGTTTGTCGCACTGTACGTGTGGTAAAATATGCCACCTACACTTTACAAAATAAAATAAAAAGAGATAAAAATATCGCCTTAGACATTCCAGAAAATGCAGTCGAATTGCCACGAACGAAGATATTATGCACCGAATGATGGTAACATCCGATCCCACGATCTGACATTTGACTCCTTCATTTAGCCAGAAAAAGCATAGTGTTATAAGCGACGAAGTTAAGGCTCTTTTAGAATAATAAATTAAAAATAGATTTAAAATAAATTAAAAATTTATTTGAATTTTTTTGTTAGTTAGGGCTTTTTACATTGTAGGTAACGATATACGTTTCTCTAACTTTCTTTATTTTGATTACTTTTGTGTATTACTATATAAAAAAACTAATTTTGTGATGAAATCACTACATTTTTTTGACAAGTATATATTTTTTCTCACCTCCATACAAAAATCCCCAGTGTGCGGCGCTAATCTTGAGGTAATGTCGTCATGATCTATAAAATCATTAGTACCTTTTAGTTCGTTTACCACACCTACAAAGTTCGTGCCATTATCACCTCCTATTCAGTGTGGCACACCTCTCCTTTTTATAAAATTCCAGATGAACTGCACGTAAAAAGGCAAATCCATCTTTTTCCTCAAGCGCAGCTTATTGTAACGTTCAAAGTGCCAAAAAAGTCTACTCCAGTGTAGGAAAATGGGCGTACAAAGGGATGAATACGATCGGTTGGAAGCACACTACTTTGATATTTGTTATGGTAGTATTAAACTATCAATTCAGTAGTGAAAATTTTTTGGCAATATTATAGGTCTTCTTCCTGAAAACGAAGACATTCAGCCCGTTCTAGACGACTGTTACAACGAAAAAGAAGATCTTTCTTTTAATTGAATTTAATTTTTTTAACGGGCTGCTCAGTGAGACCGAATAATTACAATGCTCTGCAAAAAATAATTTTTTGTCTTCCCATTTAATAAAACTATGTGGACTATATGGATTTTGACGCGCTGAACTCAAATCCGTTGTCGGTTTTTTTCCATCAGATAGGGATTTTTTTTATGGGCGTGGCAAATTTTTCCCCCTAAATTAGTCAGGTACGGAGACTTATTTCCTCCTAACTCGAGAACCAGTCATCCGATTTTCAAAAGTAAAACACCAAAAAATGTGTAACAAAATTGTATTTATTTTAGTGTAATAAAATTTTTTGGAGTTATTTAGAAATTAATGGAGAAAAAAATTCGTAATATTTTTCCAAAATTCGTAATATTTTTCAATATAAAAATGGAATTAAAAAAAATGTAAGGCATATATTCAACATTTTAAACTTTTTTCTAATAGCTACTTATCTTGAAAATAATAAAAGCCATAAACCATAAAAATCGGTTAAAAAATGTAGATTTTATTATCAATTTACCGCAGGTACCCAATATTGACCAAATATGTGTAATGCAGCAAACAACGTCAGAGTGGGCGCACTAAAGCGACTTGTAGCAACAATGAATGGCAACTTTTTACTTCTATCTATTTTCGTACAACAAAAACAAATACAAGCAAAAAAAAATTTGCTAGATTTTAATTTTGTAGCGTCGCCTCGCTTAAAGCACCCACACTGTCGTCACCCGTAGATAACTTCAAATTATAATACAAAATTAAAATATCCATCCTTTGGCTGGAATTAAAATTAAAATATTTAAAATAACACAAAACTTTTGTTAATAATTAATAATTTTTATTTAGGAAACATTGTTAAAATAAAAAAGTAGCTTAAGCTGCCCATGTCCTTTTGTCCACATCATTCAATTTCGTTCTGAAGACCTCGTCCTTCATAAGCTGTCGTATTTGTGGACCTACAAATATGCCTTCCTTTACTTTAGCATCTCTGATTCTAGGAAATTTGCTCTTAATGTATAAAAAAGCTTCACCATCCTTGTTCATTGCTTTTTGTTCCTTTTGTTTTAAAGGCTCTTCTGCTACATTTTTTTTCCTAGAATAAAATTTACTCTTTTCGGTCAAATTTTAACATTGTAGTGGTTTTCTTTTGCGCGGCTATTCTATTCACATAAGAAGCAATAAAACTTAGTATATCCACTTTGCAATCCATTTAACATTGCTACGACTTTACAATCTGCAGATTCCATGAGTAATGTGAATATTTAATTTTTTGTAGTATCATCTTCATGCTACAATAGTTTTCTTTCATATGTCTTGCATACGCGAGTGGGACCAATGGAAATTTGTTGCCATTGTGAAGTAAAATGGCTTTCAAACTTGTCTTGGATGAATTAATAACAAGCCGCCAATCCTGAGATTTATGACTGAAACACAGTTGTCGCAAAAGTCCATCAGCATTATCGCAAAATATCAAACCTTCCTCTTTGCTGAAATATATCAAAAAAGGTTGTTCTTTATTTCGAAAGTACGAGACGTTAACGCCCTTTTGCACCAAACTCCATTCTTTTCATTGGGATGCAAGAAGCTCAGACTTGTTTTTTTAAAAGCCCTAATTTACTAACTAAGTTATTCATATCAGTTTAATTCGGAAAATAAGGTTTACTCGTTGGACTTCCAAATGAATGCGTAAAAACACCCATGCTGGCGTAAGTGGATTTAGTTGCTGCAGAAAGCCCATCTTCTTCATCGTCTGTAGGAGGCAATGGAGGTAAAAATTTACTTGTAAACTGGAAAACTGGTCGTTTGACGCATGAAGTATTTGAATATGTAACTTTATATTTGGTTTTTTTTTGGTAAGCCCACGTGTTTTAGTATGGCAAAAGTAGCAATCATTTTGATGATTTTGTGGTTCACTCCAAATCGCTGGCTTCATAAACGGCTTCATAAAGACTTATGACTTCCTTTTAACCAACCTCTTAAAGACTTACCACAGCTACTACAACATATTTTCGGCAGCCAATTTTTATGTCTATCATCGATAGGAAACCCAAAATAACGGCAATAAGCATCTTTAAGCTTGGAAGATATTGTCTCCCGTTTAGAACTTAAAGTTAAATCGCCACATACGTAACAAAATAAATTTAGAGATTTGTTACAAATCCTTGACATTTTGTAATATGAAAGCGTTTGTGGATTCTTTAATTGCTTTATTTTTTTACACTATAACAAAGTACACTATAAGATCTATTGACTGTTGCCGATTTTAACCGCACGATATTCAAATTAAAAGTGACTAACTTATTGCCCATTAGCTGCTATATCTATATATATAAAAGTGAAACTCTGTGTGTATGTGTGTGTTAGCTATAGACTCCGAAACTGTAAAACCGATCGGGCTCACACTTTGGTAAGTTGTTGTACACATACCAGGGAGTGTTTATGGGTGAAAAAAGTGGGCGGGGCCACGCCCATAAAAAATTAGTTATCAGTTTAAGCTACTTGCACTTGACCGATTTTTCTGAAACTTTGCACACATATCGAGCTGTCATGACTAAAAAATTTCGTGATAAGAAAAGTGGGCGGGGCCACGCCCCTAAAAAAGTTTAAATTTTGAGGTACTTGCACTGGACCGATTTTTCTGAAACTTTGCACACATATTAAGCTGTCATGACTTTATAATTTCGTGATTAAAAAAGTGGGCGGGGCCACGCCCATAAAAAATTAATTATCAGTTTTAGCTACTTGCACTGGACCGAACTTTCTGAAACTTTGCAAACATACTGAGCTGTCATGACTTTAAACTTTCGTCATTAGAAAAGTGGGCAGTGCCACGCCCATTAAAAAAAGGTATCATTTTGAGGTACTTGCACTGGACCGATTTTTCTGAAACTTTGCACACATATTGAGTTATCATGACTATACAGTTTCGTATTTAGAAAAGTGGGCAGTGCCACGCCCATAAAAAAAGGTATCATTTCGAAGTACTTGCACTGGACCGATTTTTCTGAAACTTTGCACACATATTGAGCTGTCATGACTATATAATTTCGTGATTAGAAAAGTGGGCAGGGCTAGGCCCATTAAAAAAGTTATAATTTTAAGATACTTTCACTGGACGGACATTTCTGAAACTTTGCACACTTATTGAGCTGTCATTACTATACAGTTTCGTAATTAGAAAAGTGGGCAGTGCCACGCTCATAAAGAAAAAGTTATAGTTTTTAGCTTTGCACTTGATATTTGATTAAAATTTAGAATGCGATTAAAATTCATGAAGGGGCGTAGCAACGCGCGCCGGGTTTGGCTAGTCTATATATATAAAAGTGAAACTCTGTGTGTGTGTGTGTGTGTGTGTGTGTGTGTTAGCTATAGACTCTGAAACTGCAAAACCGATCGGGCTCAAACTTTGGTAAGTTGTTGTACACATACCGGGGAGTGTTTATGGATGAAAAAAAGTGGGCGGGGCCACGCCCATAAAAAATTAGTTATCAGTTTTAGCTACTTGCACTTGACCGATTTTTCTAAAACTTTGCACACATATCGAGCTGTCATGACTAAATAATTTCGTGATAAGAAAAGTGGGCGGGGCCACGCCCCTATAAAAGTTTTAATTTTGAGGTACTTGCACTGGACCGATTTTTCTGAAACTTTGCACACATATTAAGCTGTCGTGACTTTATAATTTTGTGATTAAAGAAGTGGGCGGGGCCACGCCCATAAAAAATTAGTTATCAGTTTTAGCTACTTGCACTGGACAGAATTTTCTGAAACTTTGCACACATATTGAGTTGTCATAACTATACAGTTTCGTATTTAGAAAAGTGGGCAGTGCAACGCCCATAAAAAAAAGGTATCATTTTGAGGTACTTACACTGGACCGATTTTTCTGAAACTTTGCACACTTATTGAGCTGTCATGACTATACGGTTTCGTAATTAGAAAGTGGGCAGTGCCACGCTCATAAAAAGAAGGTTATAGTTTTTAGCCTTGCACTTGATATTCGATTAAAACTTAGAATGCGATTAAAATTCATGAAGGGGCGTAGCAACGCGCGCCGGGCTTTTCTAGTATACAATAAATACCAGAATCTACCCTAATGTTCTTAATTTGAAATCACAGGTAATTGAAAAATACTGTTATAAATATTAATTCCAAGAACTATGTAAAATACCGTTGTACTTTAGTTCCATTACCTGCTCACATAACGAAATGTTACATATATCATATGTAAGGCTGGTTGCATTACAATATTGAGTACCTGCGGTAAATTGACAATAAAATCTAAATTTTTTAACAGATTTTTTTATTTTTTTATTTTTTTTTTATTTCTAAGATTAGTAGCTCTCAGAAAAAAGTTTAAAATGATGAATATTTGACTTATATTTTTATACCCTTTACACAGTGAAAAAGGGTATATATAGGTTTGTCATTCCGTGTGAAATTTCTACAATTTTCATTTCCGACCCCATAAAGTATATATATTCTGAAAGCTTATGAATGGGGGAGTCGGTTAAGCCCAGTCAGTCTGACCGTCTGTCCGTGTGTATGTTGAAATCAACTTTTTGAAGCCATCCGACATCGCTTGGACCCGGGTGAGGTATTAAAATATCAGAAATATTCGGGAGTAGATCGTTATTGAAAATCAAAATTTTTTTAAATTTTTTTTTTTTTATTTTTTATTTATTATTTAATATATTATATATATTTTTATTACTATTTTTTTTTTAATTTTTTTTTTATTTTTTTTTTGTTTTATATATATTATATATATAAAAAATTTTTTTTTTAAATTTTTTTTAAAATTTTTGTTTTATTTTTTTTTTTTTTTTTGTTTTTTTAACATACATACGTGAATTTATAATTTTTCAATGGGATGTTTTTATATGTATGTATGTATGGGATGAATGGTGACACAAACTACTGTTATTGCATGGCTACACGTTGTGAATATAGCGCTCTTACTTGTTTTTAATTCAATTTTTAAATTGAAAAATATTACGAATTTTGCACGAAAAAATTTTTTTTCTCTATTAATTTCTAAATAACTCCAAAACGATAAGAGATAGAGAAGAAAATTGTATTCCACTGAAATAAAAACATTTTTGTTACACATTTTTTGGTGTTTTATTTTTGAAAATCGGATGACTGGTTCTCGAGTTAGGATTAAATAAGTCTCCGTAGATGACTAATTTAGGGGGAAAAATTTGCCACGCCCATAAAAGAAAATTTCGATCTGATGGAAAAAAACCGACAACGGATTTGAGTTCAGCGCGTCAAAATATAGTCCACATAGTTTTATTAAATGGAGGATTTTGCTGCAGAGCAGTGTTATTAATGAGGTTGATAATTTTATCAAAATAATGTAGTAGCAGTATGTTCTTCATCAGCAGTCAGGGAAACGTCTTTAAAGATTTTTCTCAATATCTAGGCGATTGAGCGTTTGTACCTCGAATACTTAGAAAATCGATTAATATTAGGAAACTCATAACATACCCTTTGTGTGGCGAAAAATAAAATTTAAGCCCACATTTCATCTTCACTTCTGTGTACTCGTTTACATAAAACGATTGTGTTGGCAATGCCAATTTGGTTGACGAATACATATTTGTAATTTTTAATTCTTTAACTTCTCGGTTTAACCAGTATGATTCAAGAGTACTTTTCTTACCAACTATGCCCAGTTGACGTGCTATTTGGAATGGTGGCGTTCGATCCATCGTCAATTAATGCAAATTTACTAACTTGTGTTTCCTGTCCATACAAATTTCTTGGGATGACTTGAAATAACACATCATTGCTCTTCGAATGCGGTCTATAGTTGTTTCTACCATTTGGTGGTACTTCATTTGACGAAGAATTAGATGTGTTAGTACTGTGTAGTAATTAATGATGCACTCGAACGCAGCCACTTATACCACACTTTTTTCCCTAAAGCATTGGTTGGTACAATGACTTATTTTCTTGCATGAGAAACACACCTTTAAATCTCTTACTTTCTCCCAACGCGCGTCAGCTGACAGAGAGTTACACTCGCTTTTGCACAATATACAAGTTTTTCAACGACAACATTAAAAAATTTACGACCAATGATTTTCATAAGGAAACGAGTCTGAAAACAAATTTTCTATGCGACGTATAACTAACAAATTACTAAGTCGACTACTGTGGCGGTACGGCTGAGAGCAAGACATTTTTCAGCCCGTTGTAGTTGACGGGTAATAGGCAACTTTCCGATTATTTCGCTCAAAAGCGTGGTGTTTGACAAATGATGTTCCCCATTGGCGTTTTTTTAAAAAGTAGCCATATTTGTAATTTTATTGGCTAAATCAATTAGTTGATCAATACTGTCTTCAGCTTTTGGCATTATACGTCTAATTTTTTCGATTTGACTTTTGATGAACAGTTTAGGTCTTTCATAAGTTTCCTCTAAAATTTCTAAAATGGCTGTCACATCGGCAGATTTTTACAATAGTGCTTTTACCGTATCTCTAGCCCTGCCTGATATGGCTTTACGAAGACGCTTGATGTTATAAAGTTTGGAATAGCTAAACTAATGACTCAATAAAACTTTGCCACTCTTCTGGTTTACCAGCAAATGCAATGGCAATGGATAAATTCTCTTCTGTCATTGTTCGTCTGATCTCGTACTTGTCTCGCTATAGTTTGAAGTTGAGTGGCATTAAATTTTCTACGCGACGTTTATTTCTCAGTTTTAAAACACTATTGCTTACCTGTTGAACATTTGATCTCTTTAGTTCTTGCATGGCGTGCATTTGTCTTTAAAATTAATTTCTGCGAGTTTTTTTGTAGAATTCTCGTGTCATTGCATTAACGTATTCAGCTGACATTTGTTGTTGTTCATTATGTTTAATGTTAGATGATAATTGGTTGAATGAGCATTTGTTGAACGTGCACCGGGGGACGTATTGGTATTTGATTGTTTTTTGGATGGTTGCGGCGTGTTTATTTTCTACTGTGGCAAACCAGGTTTATGTGCCTGACTATTGTGCATTACTGTCATAAAACTTTCAAACCTGGCAGGAGCAAATCCTTCAGTAGTTCTTTGGTCTTAGAGTCTGACATAAATTTTGTTACATTGACGTCCTAATTGTCTCGCAAAATGCAACGAAAAAGTAATATTTTTTTAGTTGATAATATTGTTTACTGTTTGTGCAAAGAAATAACAAAAATAAACAAAGAATTTAGTTTTTTCTGAAACTTAACAAAATAATATATAATTTCTTTAATTGCAAAAACCTCTTTCCGTATAAGTAAACGTTTGCAAAGACTGTCGTGGGTATAACAACAATTTTGTTTTTGTATAACATCTAACAGTTTACAAAAAAAACTTAAACATTTGCAAAAACACAAAAAGTTAAAAAAAAAATAAAATAATTATTACTGTAAAAACTATCTTTTTTTTCTTAAAAAGTTGAGAAGTATAACCAAATATAATAAAAAATGGTCACCTTGTACTAGTGTGTTCGTCGTTCGCCGGCGCACAGAGGAGTATTTGACCTGAAAAGCTGGCCAAAAAGGCAAAACTGAATTTTAAGAAATCTTAAAAACTAAGTACGCAGCTCGAGAGACAACAATATTTATATTTTACATTATATTGTAAATTTTGAAGACTTTTAGTTGCGATTTGTAGCTCTGAGACCCTGCTAAAGTCAGCTTGTTAGGCCAAAATACTTCTCTGTGCGGCGTAACAAAAAGAAATAGAAATAAATCTATTGCAGAGTTAGCGAATTTCAGCTGACGCACATTGGGTTCAAATGGTATCAAAGTGGCGATTAAAAGATATTAAGAAATAAAGTTTTTATAATAAATTTTAGTATAGGGTAAAAGAAGATAAAATTCTGCATCACTTTCTGTTAAGTTGCTTACTTTCTATTCAGTTGTAACGATACTTTCGCCGGGATATACTCAGCCTTTATTCCAGGTCGCTACAAGAAAGTTTTAATACTACTTTTTGGTATAAATATGTAATTACTTCATTTAATTTTTCTTCTACTTATAGTAAAATTTCCGTTAATTTTCAATTTAATTCTAATACGTTTTGATGATATGTTCCGCTTCTGTTTTATTTCGGCCTGTACTGACAATTGTCTGGCTTCCCTGGATTTGTATTCACCACTTCCTTCGTACTTCAATGTCTCTGGTGTATACTTGTCAAGTCTGGACAGTTACTACCCTTGTTTATTTTATTTACCAAATGTGACTAATCGGATGTTTACTTTTATTATTGTTATTTGATTTCGTGACTAGAAAATCACTAATCAAAGGTCTACGTGTTATAATTTGATGTCGTGACTAAAAAATCACTAATCAAAATCTACGTGTTTAATTTGATGTCGTGACTAGAAAATCACTAACCAAATGTCAACGTGTTATAACTTGATGTCGTGGCTAGAAAATCACTAATCAAAGGTCTACGTGTTATAATTTGATATCGTGACTAGAAAATCACTAACCAAATGTCTACGTGTTATAATTTGATGTCGTGACTAGAAAATCACTAACCAAATGTTTACGGGTTATAATTTGATGTCGTGACTAGAAAATCACTAATCAAAGGTCTACGTGTTAGCATTTGATGCCGTGACTAGAAAATCACTAACCAAATGTCTACGTGTTATAATTTGATGTCGTGACTAGAAAATCACTAATCAAATGTCTACGTGTTATAATTTGATGTCGTTACTAGAAAATCACTAATCAAATGTCTACGTGTTATAATGTGATATCGTGACTAGAAAGTCACTAAACAAATGTCTACGTGTTATAATTTGATGTCGTGACTAGAAAATCACTAACCAAATGTCTACGTGTTATAATTTGATGTCGTGACTAGAAAATCACTAATCAAATGTCTACGTGTTATAATTTGATGTCGTGACTAGAAAATCACTAACCAAATGTCTACGTTTTATAATTTGATGTCGTGACTAGAAAATCACTAATTAAATGTCCACGTGTTATAATTTGATGTCGTGACTAGAAAATCACTAACCAAATGTTTACGGGTTATAATTTGATGTCGTGACTAGAAAATCACTAATCAAAGGTCTACGTGTTATAATTTGATGTCGTGACTAGAAAATCACTAATCAAGTGTCTACGTGTTATAATTTGATGTCGTGACTAGAAAATCACTAACCAAATGTCTACGTGTTATAATTTGATATCGTGACTAGAAAATCACTAATCAAATGTCTACGTGTTATAATGTGATATCGTGACTAGAAAGTCACTAAACAAATGTCTACTTGTTATACTTGGATGTCGTGACTAGAAAATCACTAACCAAATGTCTACGTGTTATAATTTGATGTCGTGACTAGAAAATCACTAACCAAATGTCTACGTGTTATAATTTGATGTCGTGACTAGAAAATCACTAATCAAATGTCTACGTGTTATAATTTGATGTCGTTACTAGAAAATCACTAACCAAATATCTACGTGTTATAATTTGATGTCGTGACTAGAAAATCGCTAATCAAATGTCTACGTGTTATAATTTGATGTCGTGACTAGAAAATCACTAACCAAATGTCTACGTGTTATAATTTGATGTCGTGACTAGAAAATCACTAATCAAATGTCTATGTGTTATAATTTGATGTCGTGACTAGAAAATCACTAACCAAATGTCTACGTTTTATAATTTGATGTCGTGACTAGAAAATCACTAATTAAATGTCCACGTGTTATAATTTGATGTCGTGACTAGAAAATCACTAACCAAATGTCTACTTGTTATACTTGGATGTCGTGACTAGAAAATCACTAACCAAATGTCTACGTGTTATAATTTGATGTCGTGACTAGAAAATCACTAACCAAATGTCTACGTGTTATAATTTGATGTCGTGACAAGAAAATCACTAACCAAATAATTTGATGTCGTGTCTAGAAAATCACTAACCAAATGTCTACGTGTTATAATTTGATGTCGTGACTAGAAAATCACTAATCAAATGTCTACGTGTTATAATTTGATGTCGTGACTAGAAAATCACTAACCAAATGTCTACGTGTTATAATTTGATGTCGTGACTAGAAAATCACTAATTAAATGTCTACGTGTTATAATTTGATGTCGTGACTAGAAAATCACTAACCAAATGTCTACTTGTTATACTTGGATGTCGTGACTAGAAAATCACTAACCAAATGTCTACGTGTTATAATTTGATGTCGTGACTAGAAAATCACTAACCAAATGTCTACGTGTTATAATTTGATGTCGTGACAAGAAAATCACTAACCAAATAATTTGATGTCGTGACTAGAAAATCACTAACCAAATGTCTACGTGTTATAATTTGATGTCGTGACTAGAAAATCACTAACCAAATGTCTACGTGTTATAATTTGATGTCGTGACAAGAAAATCACTAACCAAATAATTTGATGTCGTGACTAGAAAATCACTAACCAAATGTCTACGTGTTATAATTTGATGTCGTGACTAGAAAATCACTAACCAAATGTCTACGTGTTATAATTTGATGTCGTGACTAGAAAATCAATAACCAAATGTCTACGTGTTATAATTTGATGTCGTGACTAGAAAATCACTAACCAAAGGTCTATGTGTTATAATTTGATGTTGTGATTAGAAAATCACTAATCAAATGTCTACGTGTTATAATTTGATGTCGTGACTAGAAAATCACTAACCAAATGTCTACGTGTTATAATTTAATGTCGTGACTAGAAAATCACTTATCAAATGTCTATGTGTTATAATTTGATGTTGTGATTAGAAAATCACTAACCAAATGTCTACGTGTTATAATTTGATGTCGTGACTAGAAAATCACTAACCAAATGTCTATGTGTTATAATTTGATGTTGTGATTAGAAAATCACTAATCAAATGTCTACGTGTTATAATTTGATGTCGTGACTAGAAAATCACTAACCAAATGTCTACGTGTTAGAATTTGGTGGCTTGACTAGAAAATCACTAATCAAATGTCTACGTGTTATAATTTGATGTCGTGACTAGAAAATCACTAATCAAATGTCTACGTGTTATAATTTGATGTCGTGACTAGAAAATCACTTATCAAATGTCTACGTGTTATAGTTTGATGTCGTGACTAGAAAATCACTAATCAAATGTCTACGTGTTATAATTTGATGTCGTGACTAGAAAATCACTAACCAAATGTCTACGTGTTATAATTTGATGTCGTGACTAGAATATCACTAACCAAATGCCTACGTGTTATAATTTGATGTCGTGACTAGAAAATCACTAACCAAATGTCTACGTGTTATAATTTGATGTCGTGACTAGAAAATCACTAATCAAATGTCTACGTGTTATAATTTGATGTCGTGACTAGAAAATCACTAACCAAATGTCTACGTGTTATAATTTGATGTCGTGACTAGAAAATCACTAGCCAAATGTCTACGTGTTATAATTTGATGTCGTGACTAGAAAATCACTAACCAAATGTCTACGTGTTATAATTTGATGTCGTGACTAGAAAATCACTAATCAAATGTCTACGTGTTATAATTTGATGTCGTGACTAGAAAATCACTAACCAAATGTCTACGTGTTATAATTTGATGTCGTGACTAGAAAATCACTAACCAATTGTTCACGTGTTATAATTTGATGTCGTGACTAGAAAATCACTAACCAAATGTCTACGTGTTTTAATTTGATGTCGTGACTAGAAAGTCATTAACCAAATGTCTACGTGTTATAAATTGATGTCGTGACTAGAAAATCACTAATCAAATGTCTACGTGTTATAATTTGATGTCGTGACTAGAAAATCACTAACCAAATGTCTACGTGTTATGATTTGATGTCGTGACTAGAAAATCACTAATTAAAAGTCTACGTGTTATAATTTGATGTCGTGACTAGAAAATCATTAACCAAATGTCTACGTGTTATAATTTGATGTCGTGACTAGAAAATCATTAACCAAATGTCTACGTGTTATAAATTGATGTCGTGACTAGAAAATCACTAACCAAATGTCTACGTGTTATAATTTGATGTCAAGACTAGAAAATCACTAATCAAATGTCTACGTGTTATAATTTGATGTCGTCACTAGAAAATCACTAACCAAATGTCTACGTGTTATAATTTGATGTCGTGACTAGAAAATCATTAACCAAATGTCTACGTGTTATAAATTGATGTCGTGACTAGAAAATCACTAACCAAATGTCTACGTGTTATAATTTGATGTCGTGACTAGAAAATCACTAATCAAAGGTCTACGTAGTAGAATATGATGTCGTGACTAGAAAATCACTAATCAAATGTCTACGTGTTATAATTTGATGTCGTGACTAGAAAATCACTAATCAAATGTCTACGTCTTATAATTAGATGTCGTGACTAGAAAATCACTAATCAAATGTCTACGTGTTATAATTTGATTTCGTGACTAGAAAATCACTAATCAAATGTCTACGTGTTATAATTTGATATCGTGACTAGAAAATCACTAACCGAATGTCTACGTGTTATAATTTGATGTCGTGATTAGAAAAACACTAATCAAATGTCTACGTGTTATAATTTGATGTCGTGACTAGAAAATCACTAACCAAATGTCTACGTGTTATAATTTGATATCGTGACTAGAAAATCACTTACCAAATGTCTACCTGTTATAATTTGATGTCGTGACTAGAAAATCAATAACCAAATGTCTACGTGTTATAATTTGATGTCGTGACTAGAAAATCACTAACCAAATGTCTACGTGTTATAATTTGATGTCGTGACTAGAAAATCATTAACCAAATGTCTACGTGTTATAAATTGATGTCGTGACTAAAAAATCACTAACCAAATGTCTACGTGTTATAATTTGATGTCGTGACTAGAAAATCACTAATCAAAGGTCTACGTGGTAGAATATGATGTCGTGACTAGAAAATCACTAATCAAATGTCTACGTGTTATAATTTGATGTCGTGACTAGAAAATCACTAATCAAATGTCTACGTCTTATAATTAGATGTCGTGACTAGAAAATCACTAATCAAATGTCTACGTGTTATAATTAGATGTCGTGACTAGAAAATCACTAGTCAAAGGTCTACGTGGTAGAATATGATGTCGTGACTAGAAAATCACTAACCAAATGTCTACGTGTTATAATTTGATGTCGTGACTAGAAAATCACTAACCAAATGTCTACGTGTTATAATTTGATGTCGTGACTAGAAAATCACTAACCAAATGTCTATGTGTTATCATTTGATGTCGTGACTAGAAAATCATTAACCAAATGTCTACGTGTTATAAATTGATGTCGTGACTAGTAAATCACTAACCAAATGTCTACGTGTTATAATTTGATGTCGTGACTAGAAAATCACTAATCAAAGGTCTACGTGGTAGAATATGATGTCGTGACTAGAAAATCACTAATCAAATGTCTACGTGTTATAATTTGATGTCGTGACTAGAAAATCACTAATCAAATGTCTACGTCTTATAATTAGATGTCGTGACTAGAAAATCACTAATCAAATGTCTACGTGTTATAATTTGATTTCGTGACTAGAAAATCACTAATCAAATGTCTACGTGTTATAATTTGATATCGTGACTAGAAAATCACTAAGCAAATGTCTACGTGTTATAATTTGATGTCGTGATTAGAAAAACACTAATCAAATGTCTACGTGTTATAATTTGATGTCGTGACTAGAAAATCACTAACCAAATGTCTACGTGTTATAATTTGATATCGTGACTAGAAAATCACTTACCAAATGTCTACCTGTTATAATTTGATGTCGTGACTAGAAAATCAATAACCAAATGTCTACGTGTTATAATTTGATGTCGTGACTAGCAAATCATTAACCAAATGCCTACGTGTTATAATTTGATGTCGCGACTAGAAAATCACTAACCAAATGTCTACGTGTTATAATTTGATATCGTGACTAGAAAATCACTAACCAAATGTTTACGTGTTATAATTTGATGTCGTGACTAGAAAATCACTAACCAAATGTCTACGTGTTATAATTTGATGTCGTGACTAGAAAATCACTAACCAAATGTCTACGTGTTATAATTTGATGTCGTGACTAGAAAATCACTAACCAAATGTCTATGTGTTATAATTTGATGTTGTGATTAGAAAATCACTAATCAAATGTCTACGTGTTATAATTTGATGTCGTGACTAGAAAATCACTAACCAAATGTCTACGTGTTATAATTTGATGTCGTGACTAGAAAATCACTAATCAAGGGTCTACGTGTTAGAATTTGATGCCGTGACTAGAAAATCACTAATCAAATGTCTACGTGTTATAATTTGATGTCGTGACTAGAAAATCACTAATCAAATGTCTACGTGTTATAATTTGATGTCGTGACTAGAAAATCACTTATCAAATGTCTACGTGTTATAATTTGATGTCGTGACTAGAAAATCACTAATCAAATGTCTACGTGTTATAATTTGATGTCGTGACTAGAAAATCACTAATCAAATGTCTACGTGTTATAATTTGATGTCGTGACTAGAAAATCACTAACCAAATGTCTACGTGTTATAATTTGATGTCGTGACTAGAATATCACTAACCAAATACCTACGTGTTACAATTTGATGTCGTGACTAGAAAATCACTAACCAAATGTCTACGTGTTATAATTTGATGTCGTGACTAGAAAATCACTAATCAAATGTCTACGTGTTATAATTTGATGTCGTGACTAGAAAATCACTAACCAAATGTCTACGTGTTATAATTTGATGTCGTGACTAAAAAATCACTAACCAAATATCTACGAGTTATAATTTGATGTCGTGACTAGAAAATCACTAACCAAATGTCTACGTGTTATAATTTGATGTCGTGACTAGAAAATCACTAACCAAATGTCTACGTGTTATAATTTGATATCGTGACTAGAAAATCACTAATCAAAGGTCTACGTGGTAGAATATGATGTCGTGACTAGAAAATCACTAATCAAATATCTACGTGTTATAATTTGATGTCGTTACTAGAAAATCACTAACCAAATGTCTACGTGTTATAATTTGATGTCGTGACTAGAAAATCACTAATCAAATGTCTACGTGTTATAATTTGATGTCGTTACTAGAAAATCACTAACCAAATGTCTACGTGTTATAATTTGATGTCGTGACTAAAAAATCACTAATCAAGTGTCTACGTGTTATAATTTGATGTCGTGACTAGAAAATCACTAACCAAATGTCTACGTGTTATAATTTGATATCGTGACTAGAAAATCACTAATCAAATGTCTACGTGTTATAATGTGATATCGTGACTAGAAAGTCACTAAACAAATGTCTACTTGTTATATTTGGATGTCGTGACTAGAAAATCACTAAACAAATGTCTACGTGTTATAATTTGATGTCGTGACTAGAAAATCGCTAACCAAATGTCTACGTGTTATAATTTGATGTCGTGACTAGAAAATCACTAATCAAATGTCTACGTGTTGTAATTTGATGTCGTTACTAGAAAATCACTAACCAAATGTCTACGTGTTATAATTTATTGTCGTGACTAGAAAATCACTAACCAAATGTCTACGTGTTATAATTTTATGTCGTGACTAAAAAATCACTAACCAAATGTCTACGTGTTATAATTTGATGTCGTGACTAGAAAATCGCTAACCAAATGTCTACGTGTTATAATTTGATGTCGTGACTACAAAATCACTAATTAAAAGTCTACGTTCTATAATTTGATGTCGTGACTAGAAAATCATTAACCAAATGTCTACGTGTTATAATTTGATGTCGTGACAAGAAAATCACTAACCAAATAATTTGATGTCGTGACTAGAAAATCACTAACCAAATGTCTACGTGTTATAATTTGATGTCGTGACTAGAAAATAACTAACCAAATGTCTACGTGTTATAATTTGATGTCGTGACAAGAAAATCACTAACCAAATAATTTGATGTCGTGACTAGAAAAACACTAATCAAATGTCTACGTGTTATAATTTGATGTCGTGACAAGAAAATCACTAACCAAATAATTTGATGTCGTGACTAGAAAATCACTAACCAAATGTCTACGTGTTATAATTTGATGTCGTGACTAGAAAATAACTAACCAAATGTCTACGTGTTATAATTTGATGTCGTGACAAGAAAATCACTAACCAAATAATTTGATGTCGTGACTAGAAAAACACTAATCAAATGTCTACGTGTTATAATTTGATGTCGTGACAAGAAAATCACTAACCAAATAATTTGATGTCGTGACTAGAAAATCATTAACCAAATGTCTACGTGTTATAATTTGATGTCGTGACAAGAAAATCACTAACCAAATAATTTGATGTCGTGACTAGAAAATCACTAACCAAATGTCTACGTGTTATAATTTGATGTCGTGACTAGAAAATAACTAACCAAATGTCTACGTGTTATAATTTGATGTCGTGACAAAAAAATCACTAACCAAATAATTTGATGTCGTGACTAGAAAAACACTAATCAAATGTCTACGTGTTATAATTTGATGTCGTGACTAGAAAATAACTAACCAAATGTCTACGTGTTATAATTTGATGTCGTGACTAAAAAATCACTAACCAAATGTCTACGTGTTATAATTTGATGTCGTGACTAGAAAATCACTTATTAAATGTCTACGTGTTATAATTTGATGTCGTGACTAGAAAATCACTAACCAAATGTCTACGTGTTATAATTTGATGTCGTGACTAGAAAATCACTAACCAAATGTCTACGTGTTATAATTTGATGTCGTGACTAAAAAATCACTAACCAAATGTCTACGTGTTATAATTTGATGTCGTGACTAGAAAATCACTAACCAAATGTCTACGTGTTATAATTTGATGTCGTGACTAGAAAATCACTAACCAAATGTCTACGTATTATAATTTATGTCGTGACTAGAAAATCACTAACCAAATGTCTAAGTGTTATAATTTGATGTCGTGACTAGAAAATCACTAACCAAATGTCTACGTGTTATAATTTGATGTCGTGACTAGAAAATCACTAACCAAATGTCTACGTGTTATAATTTGATGTCGTGACTAGAAAATCACTAACCAAATGTCTACGTGTTATAATTTGATGTCGTGACTAGAAAATCACTAATTAAAAGTCTACGTGTTATAATTTGATGTCGTGACTAGAAAATCATGAACCAAATGTCTACGTGTTATAATTTGATGTCGTGACAAGAAAATCACAAACCAAATAATTTGATGTCGTGACTAGAAAATCACTAACCAAATGTCTACGTGTTATAATTTGATGTCGTGACTAGAAAATCACTAACCAAATGTCTACGTGTTATAATTTGATATCGTGACTAGAAAATCACTAACCAAATGTCTACGTGTTATAATTTGATGTCGTGATTAGAAAAACACTAATCAAATGTCTACGTGTTATAATTTGATGTCGTTACTAGAAAATCACTAACCAAATGTCTACGTGTTATAATTTGATGTCGTGACTAGAAAATCACTAAGCAGATGTCTACGTGTTATCATTTGATGTCGTGACTAGAAAATCACTAACCAAATGTCTATGTGTTATAATTTGATGTCGTGATTAGAAAATCACTAAGCAAATGTCTACGTGTTATAATTTATGTCGTGACTAGAAAATCACTAACCAAATGTCTAAGTGTTATAATTTGATGTCGTGACTAGAAAATCACTAACCAAATGTCTACGTGTTATAATTTGATGTCGTGACTAGAAAATCACTAACCAAATGTCTATGTGTTATAATTTGATGTCGTGATTAGAAAATCACTAAGCAAATGTCTACGTGTTATCATTTGATGTCGTGACTAGAAAATCACTAACCAAATGTCTACGTGTTATAATTTGATGTCGTGACTAGAAAATCACTAATCAAATGTCTACGTGTTATAATTTGATGTCGTGACTAGAAAATCACTAATCAAATGTCTACGTGTTATAATTTGATGTCGTGACTAGAAAATCACTAATCAAATGTCTACGTGTTATAATTTGATGTCGTAACTAGAAAATCAGTAACCAAATGTCTACGTGTTATAATTTGATGTCGTGACTAGAAAAACACTAATCAAATGTCTACGTGTTATAATTTGATGTCGTGACTAGAAAATCACTAACCAAATGTCTACGTGTTATAATTTGATGTCGTGACTAGAAAATCACTAATCAAATGTCTACGTGTTATAATTTGATGTCGTGACTAGAAAATCACTAACCAAATGTGTAGTGTATTTGTCACAACACATTACAACCACCCAAGAATATAAACAAAATTAAACACAAGTTATATTTTTTTTTGTAACATAAAACCCTAAACACAGTAGTGACACACTTAAAATTAAACACAAATTTATTTTGTAATATAAAACCTTAAACACAATAGTGACACACTTTAAACATTTTTAAATAGAAAACAATGTATGACACATTTAAAGCGGCACTTGAAACAATATTCCATACCACACATGAACACATATACTTGTGATTCAACAAAGGGTCAAAGCATTTGAATTATTACAATGCATGCAATTCTACATACAATGCAAATAATGCTAACAAAATATTGAGTGATAATTGGATCACGCCACATGTAACTCAAACAGAATATTGAGTTAAATACTGACCAATGAAAACTAAGTGTTATAATTAAATGGGTCATACAATAGAATAGAAAAGGAAAAACATAAAATAAGATTTAGAAATAATAAATGTAAAATTAGTATAAATACCAGACAGATTGAAAATAAAAGCCAGAATACTTTTTAGTTTAACCAAATTAACTAGTTTTCTCATTACATTCTACCCGAGCACTCTAAAGGTGCTTAGAAGAATTAAAACGTGTTGCAGCTAGAAGCAACATTCTAAAAATCTAGCAAAATTGTTACAAACACATAAAACATACATTACAAATGTCTACGTGTTATAATTTGATGTCGTGACTAGAAAATCACTAACCAAATGTCTACGTGTTAGAAATTGACGCCGTGACTAGAAAACCACTAATCAAATGTCTACGTGTTATAATTTGATGTCGTGACTAGAAAATCACTAATCAAATGTCTACGTGCTATAATTTGATGTCGTGACTAGAAAATCACTAACCAAATGTCTACGTGTTAGAATTTGATGCCGTGACTAGAAAATCACTAATCAAATGTTTACGTGTTATAATTTGATATCGTGACTAGAAAGTCACTAAACAAATGTCTACTTGTTATACTTGGATGTCGTGACTAGAAAATCACTAACCAAATGTCTACATGTTATAATTTTATGTCGTGACTAGAAAATCACTAACCAAATATCTACGTGTTATAATTTGATGTCGTGACTAGAAAATCACTAACCAAATGTCTACGTGTTATAATTTGATGTCGTGACTAGAAAATCACTAACCAAATGTCCACGTGTTATAATTTGATGTCGTGACTAGAAAATCACTAAGCACATGTCTACGTGTTATCATTTGATGTCGTGACTAGAAAATCACTAACCAAATGTCTATGTGTTATAATTTGATGTCGTGATTAGAAAATCACTAAGCAAATGTCTACGTGTTATAATTTATGTCGTGACTAGAAAATCACTAACCAAATGTCTAAGTGTTATAATTTGATGTCGTGACTAGAAAATCACTAACCAAATGTCTACGTGTTATAATTTGATGTCGTGACTAGAAAATCACTAATCAAATGTCTACGTGTTATAATTTGATGTCGTGATTAGAAAATCACTAAGCAAATGTCTACGTGTTATCATTTGATGTCGTGACTAGAAAATCACTAACCAAATGTCTACGTGTTATAATTTGATGTCGTGACTAGAAAATCACTAATCAAATGTCTACGTGTTATAATTTGATGTCGTGACTAGAAAATCACTAATCAAATGTCTACGTGTTATAATTTGATGTCGTGACTAGAAAATCATTAACCAAATGTCTACGTGTTATAATTTGATGTCGTGACTAGAAAATCACTAACCAATGTCTACGTGTTATAATTTGATGTCGTGACTAGAAAATCACTAACCAAATGTCTACGTGTTATAATTTGATGTCGTGACTAGAAAATCACTAATCAAATGTCTACGTGTTATAATTTGATGTCGTGACTAGAAAATCAGTAACCAAATGTCTACGTGCTATAATTTGATGTCGTGACTAGAAAATCACTAACCAATGTCTACGTGTTATAATTTGATGTCGTGACTAGAAAATCACTAACCAAATGTCTACGTGTTATAATTTGATGTCGTGACTAGAAAATCACTAATCAAATGTCTACGTGTTATAATTTGATGTCGTGACTAGAAAATCACTAACCAAATGTCTACGTGTTATAATTTAATGTCGTGACTAGAAAATCACTAATCAAATGTCTACGTGTTATAATTTGATGTCGTGATTAGAAAATCACTAATCAAATGTCTACGTGTTATAATTTGATGTCGTGACTAGAAAATCACTAACCAAATGTCTACGTGTTATAATTTGATGTCGTGACTAGAAAATCACTAATCAAAGGTCTACGTGTTAGAATTTGATGCCGTGACTAGAAAATCACTAATCAAATGTCTACGTGTTATAATTTGATGTCGTGACTAGAAAATCACTAATCAAATGTCTACGTGTTATAATTTGATGTCGTGACTAGAAAATCAGTAACCAAATGTCTACGTGTTATAATTTGATATCGTGACTAGAAAATCACTAACCAAATGTCTATGTGTTATAATTTGATGTTGTGATTAGAAAATCACTAATCAAAGGTCTACGTGTTAGAATTTGATGCCGTGACTAGAAAATCACTAATCAAATGTCTACGTGTTATAATTTGATGTCGTGACTAGAAAATCACTAATCAAATGTCTACGTGTTATAATTTGATGTCGTGACTAGAAAATCACTAACCAAATGTCTATGTGTTATAATTTGATGTCGTGATTAGAAAATCACTAATCAAATGTCTACGTGTTATAATTTGATGTCGTGACTAGAAAATCACTAACCAAATGTCTACGTGTTATCATTTGATGTCGTGACTAGAAAATCACTAACCAAATGTCTACGTGTTATAATTTGATGTCGTGACTAGAAAATCACTAATCAAATGTCTACGTGTTATAATTTGATGTCGTGACTAGAAAATCACTAACCAAATGTCTACGTGTTATAATTTGATGTCTTGACTAGAAAAACACTAACCAAATGTCTACGTGTTAGAATTTGATGTCGTGACTAGAAAATCACTAACCAAATGTCTACGTGTTATAATTTGATGTCGTGACTAAAAAATCACTAACCAAATGTCTACGTGTTATAATTTGATGTCGTGACTGGAAAATCACTAACGAAACGTCTTTGTGTTATAATTTGATGTCGTGATTAGAAAATCACTAATCAAATGTCTACGTGTTATAATTTGATGTCGTGACTAGAAAATCACTAACCAAATGTCTACGTGTTATAATTTGATGTCGTGACTAGAAAATCACTAATCAAAGGTCTACGTGTTAGAATTTGATGCCGTGACTAGAAAATCACTAATCAAATGTCTACGTGTTATAATTTGATGTCGTGACTAGAAAATCACTAATTAAATGTCTACGTGTTATAATTTGATGTCGTGACTAGAAAATCACTAACCAAATGTCTACGTATTATAATTTGATATCGTGACTAGAAAATCACCAACCAAATGTCTACGTGTTCTAATTTGATGTCGTGACTAGAAAATCACTAATCAAAGGTCTACGTGTTATAACTTGGTACTTACCCTTTTGTTTAATATTCGAAGAGGTTTTATTTCGTGTCGATCGTTTCCTAGCTCAAAACAGACTGACCTCAGTTTTCTTCATTGACACCTACTTATTTATACCAAAGTTTTCATTGCATTGTTGTTGTTCTGCACTTTAACCCAGTATGTAAATTCCTTAACATTTGTTGTTACAAAATTCCTTAAAATTCATAAAGAGTGTTTGTTGTAACATTCCTAAGAATTTATGTGCATGGAATTTTTGTCATTGTTAATTTATCATCTAGAGATTGTTGTTGTAATATTGTTTTTCTTTTTTCATTTACTAGCAAAGAGGAATTATAACGGTTTAATATTTTACTTGATCGTAACAACAGGGTGTTACATTGGTTTGTGTTCAAACCAAACGTTACACTCTCCCCTTTCTTCGATAAAATAAAAACGACATAATTTATTATATTTTTTTTTTCTCAGAGGGCTTTTATTTAATTAAATTTATTTAGGAGTTTTTTTTCAATAAGGCATTTGTCCACACGTACCGTAGCCTTTCCGAATTTAGATACCCTTATTCTGTACCGAATCCCTTCAATGTTTTTAGACAGATTAAGTCTCTTGTTTCTTCCTTCCTGTCTCACCAAATTTACCACAAACTCCCATAATTCTGAAGGAAGTAGTTGGCCCGTTAAATTATCAATAGAACCAACCACGACTGGTTGGTTCGTTCCTATACCTATCTCCATATTAACGACCAGAGGGAAGTCCTTAAGTTCTGCTGACACTGCATCATTGACCTCATTTTCGTGGCTAGTTGCCATGTCTTCGGATAACCATTCCGTGTTGATGGACAGGATGTCGTCGTTGTACCATTCGGAGGTGGCCTGGTCCAGTTCGGAGATAAGTTGTTCAGTTGACATCGTACTAACGGGCTGAGCGCATTGGGTCGGGATAAGTTCGTCTTCCGATTCCGTAAGGTCAATCGTTTCGAGAACTGTATAGCGTTTTCCTTCGTTTGGGGATTTAGATTCCGATTCGGAGGTTGATAGTTGAAGGTCCTTTTCTAATTGACCCAACGTATCAGTCATATTGCGGCTTTCTTTTTCACTCTGGACCTCCTGGCTACTCTCTGATAATCGGCGGGCCGGTGGTTGTCTTCGGATGGCATAACGGGCCCCTTAATGTTAGTCTTGGGAATTTTGAGTTTAGCCAAACGAACTAAAGGTAATTTACACATCATTGGCTCTTTATAATCTTAATTCAATAGCCTCAATAGCCTCAAACTTGGCTCTTAGGCGTTTGCTGGATTCTATAAACTTTTGGTTATTCTCCATCTGTAATTGCAATTGGGTATTCCGTTTTTTTTTCTATAATAATTATAAAAACACTTAGCTCACACACATATATATTAGTTAACATACAATAATAACTACGGACAACACTCAGTTCTAAAGGGTTTTAATTCTGCAACATGCGCTGTTCGTTTTCGTCTCCCGTCGGCGGTTACTTCCACTATTACTGGGGATATAAATCTGTCAACAGTATACGGCCCATCGTACGTGTTTTTCATTGTTTTGGGGTTCACTGCACGTACCTGGAGTCACTTCGTCATATATAGCTTTGGGTAACCTCGGTACTATAAAACTTGGACTATAGCCAGTTGCTTCTGAAACGCTTGAATTAATGGCTAACATTAATTCTGGTAATAGATCATCCCACGTGCGTTGATTATCATTAGCGTATTGTGCGATCATAGTCTTAACGGTTCGGTTTGTGCGCTCCGTTGGGTTTTCTTGAGAGGTATACGGGGCCGTAAGCTGATGTCGTATACCTAGTTCATCCAAAAATCGCCTGAATCCCCGGCTGGTATATTGTGCACCGTTATCAGTTATTAAGACCTTAGGTATTCCGAATCGACTCATTATTCGTTCACGGAAAGCTTTCTGTACTACCTCACTTGTAGCTTTTCTAACGGGAATTAATTCGGTCCACTTTGAGAATTTATCGAAAAATACCAATAACATCGAATTTCCGTGCCCCACATGGTCCATGGTTCTTCCGCAATTTGTGTAAGCATCATCCCGGCTGGTTTCATTTGACTTATTTTATATCGCTGACAGGATTCACATTTCCTCACATATCGAGCCACATCTTTAGACATACCAGGCCAGTAATATCGGTTGGCGATTTTCATTATAGTTTTTCGTATGCCCACGTGACCTGCGGTTGGGCTATCATGGTTTTCTTTGAATACCCTTGTCCTTAAATACTTCGGCACACATAACTTCCAAGGTGTACCATCGTCGGCTTCGGTAGGTGACGATACAGTTGATTGTTACTGATAATGTAATCTGAATACTTGTCTGGTTCCTCAAGAACTTCCTTTTGTTTCCGATTTATCCAGGCACATTCCAACTTGTTCAGCTCTGTGTTCGTGATGCATAGCTTTTTCAATGGGTCTCGAGACAAAGTATCTGCCACGATGTTATGTTTACCTTTCCTGTATTCAACATCAAAAGAGTATTGCTGAAATTCCAATGCCCACCTAGCGACTCTTCCACTTGGACTTTCAATACTATTTAACCACATCAAGGAGAGGTGGTCCGTAATAACTTTAAAATGGTAACCTTCCACATAGTGACGCATTTTTGTTATGCCCCATGCCAGACATTCCTTTTCTGTTGTGGTGTAATTCATTTCGGCCGTACTGAGACGCCGACTAGCATAGAAGATAACTCGTTCTTGCCCATCAATGTTCTGAGTCAATACTGCGCCTAGTCCAAAATCGCTTGCGTCTGTTTGCAGAATAAATTTTTCCATAAAGTTTGGACAAGCCAGTATCGGCGCTTTGGTCAGAGCTTCTTTTAGTTTTTCAAATGCCAGTTGTTGCTTGCAACCCCAGTTTAAACGCTTCCGTTTTTTAAGTAAATTTGTAATTGGTGTTACTAACTTAGCAAAGTCTGGCACAAATCTACGATACCAAGACGCCATACCTATAATTCGTCTGACGCCCTTTATATTGGTTGGTGGTTGCATTTCCTTAATGGCTGATACCTTTTCTGGGTCAGTCTGGATTCCTTCTTCTCCGACCACATGACCAAGATATTTAATTTTCCTTTTCATAAACTCACACTTTTCAGGGTTTAATTTTAAGTTTGCCTCCCGCAGTTTGGCAAACACCTTCTTCAGGTTGGACATGTGTTCTTGTAGAGTTTTACCCGTCACAATAATATCATCTAAGTACGCAAATGCATATGGTTCAATTTCCAACGTAGCAGGCGCAGATTGCAATCCAAAAGGCATAACCTTCCATTGGAAAAGACCTCTTCCTGGGATGGTAAAAGCAGTAAAAGCCTTACTACGTTCTTCTAGAGGGATTTGCTAGCATCCGTTTTTTAAATCCAGGGTGCTAAAGTATTTCGCATCACGTAGCCTTTCTAGTATACTGTTAATTCGGGGTAATGGATAGGCATCTGTTACAGACCTATCGTTTAATTGTCTGAAATCACAACAGAGTCTCCTTTTCCCATTTTTCTTAGGGACTAGGACAATTGGGGAGCTGTATGGGCTACAAGAAAGTTCTATGTATTCATTAGAGAGTAGTTCGTCCACTAAGTCATTTATAATTTTTTGTTTCGCTGGATTATTAGGTGTATAACGATGTTTAAACGGGTTTTTATCTTTTAAATTGATTCTATATTCCAGAATTTGTGATACTTCACACATGTTTTCGAAAGGTAGTAGTTCGCTTCTAAGGAATTCCTGTATCTGTTCATCTTTGCTAGGTTCGGGTAGGATGTTTTTTGAATAACGTATTTTGGCCTTGCCTCTGGTATGAGATTCTTTATCAAACCGGTAGTTTGTTCCACCAAAGTTCAACGTTGCCTGCATTTTATTTGGTAATACTAACAGCGATATTTTCATAATCTTCTTGCCACATTTTACCGTGGTATTGATAGCTTCCTCTATATTCCTATTTGTTCCGTCTGCCAGTGTGATGGTTACTTTTACTCGTTGTCTTTTGGAATCCGTTTCTAGCCCTTTTGCGTAGATTTCACTTATGAAACTGTTTGTAGCACCAGTATCGATCAAGGCCTTCATTGACTTTTCCCCAATCCTTATATTTGTAAATAAATGACCCTGATGTATAAACATGGAGTAATTTGCGGCTGATGTAGGTGTTGGTGATAAGGGACTGGTACTATGGACCCCGCCTTCCCTTATTGTTGGGGCCCTTGCTCGTTTTCCGGCAACATTCCTTTGTTCTCACCCCTTTATGTCCACATTCCCAGCAAAAGAGTATGGCTGGATTTTGGCAGGACCGGTAGCTATGACCCTCCATCCCGCAACGTCGACATGCTCTGCCTGGATTTATGAGTTGATCGTTGAGCGTGGTACTAAATGTTGTTGGTACTTTTGCCCAAGGTAATGGAGTAGGAAATCTTTTGACGACTTGTATAGAACTTGTTTCTTTAGGGATATTTTAAAAATCTTCTGCTAATTCCGTTAATTCTTGTAAATTTGTGAAATCCCTCCTTTTTATATAACATTTATAAGTGGGAAGAATATTGTCATAAAATCTTTCCCGTTTCTTCTGTTCGCTGTACTCAGCTTGTCTCATTACGTCTTGCAGCGCTACCATATAAACCTTAAATGGTTCATTTAGGAGCTGTTTTCTGGCCCTGATTATATCTTCTAATTTATCTAAGTATCCTGATGGTAGGAAATATTTTAGAAAGTCGTTTTTAAAACTACCCCACGTTGTCCATTTCCTATTATTGTTTCGATACCAGGTCAAGGCTAAATCCTTTAGCAACTCCGGCATTGTTCGTGGTACCAGGTTTAATTCTATCTCGTACACTTCTGCTAGTTCTTCCACTCTTTCTAAAAACGCCATTGGATCCTTACTTCCATCATACTTACATGACCATCTTCGTACCTGTTCAATAACGTGTTGGTATTGACTGGTGACAGTTCCCTCTACTACCGCGGTTGTATTAGTTCTGGCGGGAGGTATGGTTAGAGTCATGTGTTCCTTAGCTGTTTTGCTTGTACTTGATTCTTCCGTCCCCATTTGCCTAAAGGGTGATGGTATTCTGGAATGTTTCTGTTCGAGGTTTTCGAGTTGTTGACGAATTTCATCCTTGAACTCGATAGGTTTGATGAATTCGGCAAATCTTCGCCGAAGCTCTTCTACATTGTCTGTCGCTTCCAACTCAAATTCTTCTAGATATAGGATGAGTTCTTCTTTGCGAAGACTATAAATCCAATTAGGTTTCACCATTCTGTATTGGGTTTTGTTTCCTTACTTTGTGTCAGTCCTTGTGCTTAATGTCCCTGCTCGGGCGCCACTTGTAACGATACTTTCGCCGGGATATACTCAGCCTTAATTCCAGGTCGCTACAAGAAAGTTTTAACAATACTTTTTGGTATAAATATGTAATTACTTTATTTAATTTTTCTTCTACTTATAGTAAAATTTCCGTTAATTTTCAATTTAATTCTAATACGATGTTTTGATAATATGTTCCGCTTCTCTTTTATATCAGCCTGTACTGACAATTGTCTGGCTTCCCTGGATTTGTATTCAGCACTTCCTTCGTACTTCAATGTCTCTGGTGTATACTTGTCAAGTCTGGACAGTTACTACCCTTGTTTATTTTATTTAACAAATGTGACTAATCGGATGTTTACTTTTATTATTGTTATTTGATTTCGTGACTAGAAAATCACTAATCAAAGGTCTACGTTTTATAATTTGATGTCGTGACTAGAAAATCACTAATCAAAATCTACGTGTTTAATTTGATATCGTGACTAGAAAATCACTAATCAAAGGTCTACGTGTTAGCATTTGATGCCGTGACTAGAAAATCACTAACCAAATGTCTACGTGTTATAATTTGATGTCGTGACTAGAAAATCACTAATCAAATGTCTACGTGTTATAATTTGATGTCGTGACTTGAAAATCACTAACCAAATGTCTACGTGTTATAATTTGATGTCGTGACTAGAAAATCACTAATCAAGTGTCTACGTGTTATAATTTGATGTCGTGACTAGAAAATCACTAACCAAATGTCTACGTGTTATAATTTGATGTCGTGACTAGAAAATCACTAATCAAATGTCTACGTGTTATAATTTGATATCGTGACTAGAAAGTCACTAAACAAATGTCTACTTGTTATACTTGGATGTCGTGACTAGAAAATCACTAACCAAATGTCTACGTGTTATAATTTGATGTCGTGACTAGAAAATCACTAACCAAATGTCTACGTGTTATAATTTGATGTCGCGACTAGAAAATCACTAACCAAATGAATACGTGTTATAATTTGATGTCGTGACTAGAAAATCACTAATCAAATGTCTACGTGTTATAATTTGATGTCGTGACTAGAAAATCACTAACCAAATGTCTACGTGTTATAATTTGATGTCGTGACTAAAAAATCACTAACCAAATGTCTACGTGTTATAATTTGATGTCTTGACTGGAAAATCACTAACCAAATGTCTACGTGTTATAATTTGATGTCGTGACTAGAAAATCACTAACCAAATGTCTACGTGTTATAATTTGATGTCGTGACTAGAAAATCACTAACCAAATGAATACGTGTTATAATTTGATGTCGTGACTAGAAAATCACTAATCAAATGTCTATGTGTTAGAATTTGATGTCGTGACTAGAAAATCACTAACCAAATGTCTACGTGTTATAATTTGATGTCGTGACTAAAAAATCACTAACCAAATGTCTACGTGTTATAATTTGATGTCGTGACTGGAAAATCACTAACCAAATGTCTACGTGTTATAATTTGATGTCGTGACTAAAAAATCACTAATCAAATGTCTACGTGTTATAATTTGATATCGTGACTAGAAAGTCACTAAACAAATGTCTACTTGTTATACTTGGATGTCGTGACTAGAAAATCACTAACCAAATGTCTACGTGTTATAATTTGATGTCGTGACTAGAAAATCACTAACCAAATGTCTACGTGTTATAATTTGATGTCGTGACTAGAAAATCACTAACCAAATGAATACGTGTTATAATTTGATGTCGTGACTAGAAAATCACTAATCAAATGTCTACGTGTTATAATTTGATGTCGTGACTAGAAAATCACTAACCAAATGTCTACGTGTTATAATTTGATGTCGTGACTAAAAAATCACTAACCAAATGTCTACGTGTTATAATTTGATGTCGTGACTAGAAAATCACTAACCAAATGTCTACGTGTTATAATTTGATGTCGTGACTAGAAAATCACTAACCAAATGTCTACGTGTTATAATTTGATGTCGTGACTAGAAAATCACTAACCAAATGAATACGTGTTATAATTTGATGTCGTGACTAGAAAATCACTAATCAAATGTCTACGTGTTAGAATTTGATGTCGTGACTAGAAAATCACTAACCAAATGTCTACGTGTTATAATTTGATGTCGTGACTAAAACATCACTAACCAAATGTCTACGTCTTATAATTTGATGTCGTGACTGGAAAATCACTAACCAAATGTCTATGTGTTATAATTTGATGTCGTGATTAGAAAATCACTAATCAAATGTCTACGTGTTATAATTTGATGTCGTGACTAGAAAATCACTAACCAAATGTCTACGTGTTATAATTTGATGTCGTGACTAGAAAATCACTAATCAAAGGTCTACGTGTTAGAATTTGATGCCGTGACTAGAAAATCACTAATCAAATGTCTACGTGTTATAATTTGATGTCGTGACTAGAAAATCACTAATTAAATGTCTACGTGTTATAATTTGATGTCGTGACTAGAAAATCACTAACCAAATGTCTACGTATTATAATTTGATATCGTGACTAGAAAATCACCAACCAAATGTCTACGTGTTCTAATTTGATGTCGTGACTAGAAAATCACTAATCAAAGGTCTACGTGTTATAACTTGGTACTTACCCTTTTGTTTAATATTCGAAGAGGTTTTATTTCGTGTCGATCGTTTCCTAGCTCAAAACAGACTGACCTTAGTTTTCTTCATTGACACCTTTTTATACTAAAGTTTTCATTGCATTGTTGTTGTTCTGCACTTTAACTCAGTATGTAAATTCCTTAACATTTGTTGTAACAAAATTCCTTAAAATTCATAAAGAGTGTTTGTTGTAATATTCCTAAGAATTTATGTGCATGGAATTTTTGTCATTGTTAACCCTTAAATGCATAAAGTTTCAGATCTTTGCGAAAAATATATATTATATGTAAACCGACAAAAAAATAACAACTGCGTTTAAAATTTTCAAAAAAAAATATTTTTGTTAATTTTATAAAGAAAAAACTTGTATCTTTTAAGATACACTATGCATTCCCCGCATGAAAAAATATACATAAGAGAAATAAAAGATATTAAAGACAACAATTTATTTTTCATAAGTTCTGTATAAAGATATAAGTAAAAACATACAAATATTTATTTTTATTGGTTGTGATAATTAAAAAAACAGTTTTTCTCAGTCGTTAGACATAAATTTAGTTCACATTTATTGCAAAACATTTTTGTCTGGCCTGTACAACCCGGCATTTTGCACCTTCCTTTCTTACTCACTATGGTCCAGTGTTGAGTTCCGTCTAGTCTTACATCTTTGGGAGGCGGTATCTGCGAATTCGGTTTACGTTTTTTCTTTTGAATTTCACTTTCGAGGTTTGGTCGTCGACGAAATGAAATATCTTTCGATGAATTTTTATATTTGAATAGTGAATCTGCTACATCCAGTTTGAAATCTATTAGTCTTAGATTTTTTATTCCTGGTTTGTTTTGGTTAATTCTTTTATAAAGAATCCATGCATTGATGCAGGTCATGTCTAATAGATGGTAAAATATTCTATTTGTCCACTTCCTGCTTTTCAGAGCTATTTTGTGGCGGCTCATGGAACTGTCCAATAGATCTACGCCCCCCATATTTTTATTGTAATCCTTTACAATCTGCGGACAAGCAACCATTGTAATTTTGTTCTGCTTTTTGTCAAATCTACGAACAGATATATTTTTATTTGGCTGATTTAGGGAATACGCTAGATTAGTTCCTATATATGTCGATACCAGATTAACAACTTTTGTATCTTTCCATGAAATAGAAGTTACATCTATTCCATAGACACTTGCTATGAATTCTCTGCTAGTTCCTCTTTCAAACTTCATCATGGTCTTTTCATCTGGAAACTTACAATTTTTTATCCTGTTGCGTCGAATTGTACCAACAGAAAGAATTCCCTGGGTTCTTAGGTATATAAGTAAAGGTATTGTGGTGTAGTAATTATCGAAGTATATTTTGTAATTCTTAAACCTAGGTACTTCACGAACTAACCTTACTACAATGTTCGCAGATGCTTGAAGATTTGGCTCATCTGAACACAGGTTTTCATTTGATCCTGTATAAATTTCAAACTTATATGCATATCCTTTATTGTCACACAATACAAAAAATTTAAATCCCCACTTTTTAGGTTTATTTGGCAAATATTGTTTCATGTAGCTGTTCATTTTTGTAGAGCACATTTGCTCATCTACAGATAATTTCTCCATTTTAGGAACAGAACCAAATGTACAGTTTAACGAATCAATAACGGGCCTAATAAGTTAGAGCCTGTCACGTTTCTGATCGTCGATTGATGGTTTTTTCTCTTTATTATTAAAATGTAAATATTGGCGTATTTTCTCGAATTGGTTTACAGTCATTTGGTTTTTTATCACGTCTACAGATCGATCATTACAACTAGACCAATAATCTCTAGTATTTGGTAAATTGAAATATGTCATGTAAAAGACAATGCCGATAAACTTTCGAAATTCTGTAATGCTAAAAGAAAATTTTTCGTCTAATCCAGCATACCGTAGGGTTTCTTCAACTATAGTATTTTCTAAGTTCTCCGGAAATAAATAACTCCAAACTTGATATGGAGTCTCTAATGACTGAATTTCTTCAGGGAGGGAGCTATCTCCTCTAAATTCAACTTCTTTACTTTGAAATTGTAAACTTCCCTGTTTCCATATTATTTTCTCAAATGCTGAGGATTTGGGATCGACGTTTAAATTTTGAAATTTTGAAGGAAATAAGTTGAATGTAGAAGGATTTTGTAGAAAGTTAGCCGAATGTTCTGGGGAAAGAGAAGTACCTGGTGTCAATAGAGTATTTTCTTTAGAAACAGGAGATACATTTGTCGTAGCGAATTTTGTAGGGAGAGGTGACTTTAATGAAGGAAATTTTCTCAAATTAGAAGTTGGAGTACTGGTTTTAGGAAGGGATTGAGAAGAACGATGCGCAATAACAGGAGATAGAACAGGGGTTGTAGACTTGTTATCATCGTTTATTAAAGCAATAAACGAGTCATGAATTGAGTCATTCAAGTCAAAGCTAAGATCAGAGTCTTCTTCAGAATCAATATTCTTATCAATGAGTAAAACGTTTTTATTTTCAGTGTAGCATATTTTTGGAATTTCTCTATCATCATCATTGCTTTCATCAGTACTGTCATATGGAAATTCTTCACTGTTGCAAAGTATTTTGCCTATTTCATCATCGGTAATTTTTGTTCTTCTCATTCGAGTAGAGACATTCATAATTATTTTTATATGTAATAAGAATAAAAAAATAAACTTTGCGCAGCAAATGAAAGCAACCTCTTACATCAAATGACTGAATAATAATAATAAAGAGAGGCCTAATTAAGTACAAACATGTAAACAAAAGCAGCATGTGCAAAAACATTTGTTTTTTTATAAAAAAAAATTGCCTTTTCAAAAACAAGCAGAGTATATAATAAAAAATAACGAATATCCGTTGTTAGTGCGGAGTGCATAATGTATCTTTTAAGATACAACCAATAAAAGTGATTTTACAACTGAAATGGAAGTCGTATTCGTTTAAAATTTTATAGTTAACTAAAATACACTATATTCAACAATATATATAATTCTTGGGTAAATTAAAAGAACCATTACTGATTAAATGCTACTATAACTTTGACTATTTCTAATATTTATAGAATTTTGAAATTGTAAGTTTCCCGCTACCTTACTGCTCTAAATTTAAAGTTGTTAAATTAAAGTTGATATTGTATGATAGAAAAAAGGTTTCTAAGTAGTAGTTTATAAGTTTTCTTAATTTTGCAAGTAAATAAAGAAATTACATTGTTTTTCTTGGTTGTATCTTTAAAGATACTGTATGCATTTAAGGGTTAATTTATCATCTAGAGATTGTTGTTGTAATATTGTTTTTCTTTTTTCATTTACTAGCAAAGAAGAATTATAACGGTTTAATATTGTACTTGATCGTAACAACAGGGTCTTACATTGGTTTGTGTTCAAACCAATCGTTACACAGTGTGCGGTCAAAGTCAGCAAAGTAAAAGTGAGTCTTTTATAATGGAACCTTCAACATCAGGTATTAAAGTATATAGTACAATTTTTTTTTTATAAAAATTATGTGTAAATATTTTTAATAATTTTTTTAAAAAAGGTTTATAATTGGGATAATTTCCGCATTTAATGTGCCATAAGTATTAAGTTAGTAAGAATTGAACTTAGTTTTATGGATCTTAGAAAAGTATAGATTATCAGCTTATATTTAAAGAAAACAAGTAAGAGCACAATATTCGGCTGTGCCGAATCTTTTATACCCACCACCAGTTTTCCTTTCTTTTGTAGCTACGGTTTTTTTCCCGAAAATTTTTGTTTCCCGGAAATGCGAGATTTATTTTTTAATATCCCGGGATCCCGCAGCAAAACAAATAAAAAGTAAATTTGTTTTTAATAAAAAAAAAACTTTTTATTAAGAAGCATAAAATAGTTTATAATGTAAAAGAATCACTCCAAAACCATCAAAATTAATAAAGAAACATGAATTTAAAATAAAAATTGAGTAAAAATATTTTTTATTGAAAAAAATATTATTCTCTAAATACGAGATCAAATATGAGCACAAAAAAACAAAAATATAGGTACTTTAGCCATGAGATCAAAAATAAAATCATTAGTATTCAATTTCAATATAAACAATATGGAAATTTTCTTTCGAATCGTAGCCACCTCTTTTATTTCCCGGGATCCCGAAAAATAAGCCCGAGAAATCGGGAAGATTAAATAATTCAAATTCCCGGGAAATAACCCAATTTATAGCACAAAATGTATTTGTTTGTTATTAACAGTAATCGCTATGCAATAATCTCTTTATACTAAAATATGTATCACTTTCTTTGTATAAGTTCGATATGCTAGTAAAATGTTTTCGTAAATTTAATCTTTCAATGAAAGTGGGCATTAAAGTAGGCGTGTTGAAGTTGTTTCTACTAATGAAAGCAACTTAGATGTTTCGATATAGTGCTTTATTATTCCAAAATCTTTATTCATAGACGAATTATATGAATTTGAGATAAACCGTTAAATGAGAGGTAGGCGTTAAAGTGGGCGTGTCACCTTAATTTAGTAGGCGTGTCGAAGTTGTTGCAGTCTTTCAATGAAAGTGGGCGTTAAAGTAGGCGTGTTGTAGAGAAATTATATGAATTTAAGGTTATACGTTATATGGGAGGTGGGCGTAAAAGTGGGAGTGTCACCTTAATTTTCCGGCATAACAATGACATTGACTTGAATGACATCTGTAGCAAATTTCGTCATCGTAGCTCTAATTTTGTCGGTTTTATGAGCTATTAAATTTCATTAACAGTAGATAACGTGAAAAGTGGGCGTTAAAGTAGGCGTGTCGAAATAATTTCTACTAATGAATACTACTTAGATGTTTCAATATAGTCCTTTATCATTCTTAAATCTTTATTCGTAGAGAAATTATATGAAATTGAGGTAAGACGTTATATGGGAGGTGTGCGTAAAAGTGGGCGTTTCATATTTATTTTCTGTTAAAACAAAGCATTTAACCAAAAAGCCATGTGTGCAAAATTTCAGAGTCGTACATCCAATTTTGTTGCTTTTATGACGTTTTTGTTTTTAAATATACCGAAATATACACTGTGCGGTATAAATTTTCGTACATTTTGATATATAACTCCTTTCCTAATGCATAGATTTAAACGATTTTTGGTGAAAAATATTGTGTTTACTCAAAAAATATATATTCAAAGTTTCATGACTCTATGTTAATGCGTTTGGATACACTTCCGTTTTAATCGACGTTGGCAGGACACGGTTTTTTCGAACTAATCTTGCTTTACTAACTTTAACTCTCTTTCTAATATTCCGATTTATCCCATTTTCAATACCAAACAAACCTTGTCTATAAGAAAGATGCCGGGGTATATTAATTTTGTCATTCCGTTTGTTACACATCGAAATATCCATTTTAGACCCCATAAAGTATATATATTCTGAATCGGAAGAGAGTTATAGCTCGTAATGCAAGAGTAGGTCGAAAAAACCGTGTCCTTCGAACATCGAATAAAATGGAATTGTGTCCAAACGCCTTAACGTAGACTCGAATATATATTTCCTGAGTAAAAGCAATGTTCGTCTCTGAAAATTACCTAAATCTATGCATTAGGAAAGGAGTTATCGATCAAAATGTACGAAAATTTATACCCCACAGTGTATTTTTCGGTATATTTAAAAACAAAAACGTCATAAAAGCAACAAAATTGGATGTACGACTCTGAAATTTTGCAGACATGGCTTTTTGGTCAAATGCTTTGTTCTAACGGAAAATAAATGTGACACGCCCACCTCCCATATAACGTCTAAACTTAAATTCATATAATTTCTCTACGAATAAAGATTTTAGAATAATAAAGAACTATATTGAAACATCTAAGTTGCATTCATTATTAAAACTAATTTCGACACGCCTACTAAACATTACGCCCACTTTTCACGTTATCCACTCTTAATGAAATTTAAAAGCTCATAAAACCGACAAAATTAGAGCTACGATGACGAAATTCGCTACAGATATCCTTCTAGTCAATGTCATTGTTATGCCGGAAAATTAAGGTGACACTCCCACTTTTACGCCCACCTCCCATATAACGTCTAACCTTAAATTCATATAATTTCTCTACGAATAAAAATTTTGGAATAATAAAGGACTATATTGAAACATCTAAGTTGCATTCATTAGTACACGCCTACTTTAACGCCCACTTTCATTGAAAGACTGCAACAACTTCGACACGCCTACTAAATTAAGGTGACACGCCCACTTTAACGCCTACCTCTCATTTAACGGTTTATCTCAAATTCATATAATTCGTCTATGGATAAAGATTTTGGAATAATAAAGCACTATATCGAAACATCTAAGTTGCTTTCATTAGTAGAAACAACTTCAACACGCCTACTTTAACGCCCACTTTCATTGAAAGACTAAATTTACGAAAACATTTTACTAGCATATCGAAGTTATACAAAGAAAATGATACATATTTTAGCGATTACTGTATCTCGTATCTAGAAAATAATATTTTTTTCAATAAAAAATATTCTACTCAATTTATATTTTAAATTCAAGTTTCTTTATTAATTTTTATAGTTTTGAAGTGTTTCTTTTACATTATAAACTATTTTATTAATTTTAATAAAAAGTTTTTTATTAATTAAGAAAAATTTACTTTTTATTTGTTTTGCTGCGGGATCCCGGGAAATTAAAAAATAAATCTCGCATTTCCGGGAAACAAAAAATTAAGGAGAAAAAAACCCTAGCTATAAAAGTACGGAAAATTGGTGGTGGGTATTAAAAAATTCGATACAGCCGAATATAGTGCTTTTACTTGTTTTATTTTCATTTTTGTGTAAAAACTCTGGTTGTCATTTATTGAACAAGACCATTAAATATGTTTTTGTGTTTAAATATTATCATTCTCTTAATTTTTTGGTTTAAATTATTTTATTGTTTTTGTTGATGCATTTTGTTTTTTTAGAGATGAGTGCGTGAGTGATTTCGGTCACTTAAGCTCACGTACAAAAAATTTTATCGCGCACAATTTACAGGAAGTAAACATCTTTTTAATACTTTTAGCTAGATGCAAGTGATTAAATTTTAATTTAATCACGATCACAAATAATTTACGCACGCTCACGAACTTACTCAAACGTACTTTTCGTAACCAAAAGCTATATTACCATATACTTTATGTTATATTAATTTTATTAAATAATAATTTAAGCAAACAAGTTTTAAAATTAAAGTTACACACCTTTATTAATTTATTCTCGTCTCTACGATAACGCTCGATGTCTAAAAAATTATTTTACGCGTCCATCTCTATTCGGATTTTTTTTCTGTTATGTTATTTGTTGTTCAAAATGTAAAGAGTTTTTAATGTGTTTAATGTATTTTGGATAAAATTAGGTATTCGGTATTTGGTAAAGGGGAAATTTAATAAAACTTTCACATTGTTTTAAATTAATCAAATCTTTTTTAGGAACAAGCCCCAAAACCAACTTTATTTCTCGCCGCGAACTTTACAATGGTTGAGGCATCAAAATTAGTTAAAGAAATAACAACGTCGACACCAACAAGGGCTACAAAGTATAACAGAAGCAAAATTATACCGGCATAGATATAATGTAATAAAAAGAGCTACTCCAGAAAAATTTCATTCATACTATTTCATTACTAAAGTTCAACGAGCAAAAGAAAGATGCTATCCAAAACGAAGAACGTACAAATTTGTGAAACTTCAGCACAAGTTAGTCTTCAAGGACTTTTAAATCACACTGCTGAACGACTAGTTGCGCTTCCAAAATGTACTAGTGATTTATCAGAAAAGAAATTAAAAAATTTAACTTTGTACTCAAAGTGTGATTTTGATGGAAGCTCCGGACATAGTTCTTACAAATAGGCTTTCCATGGCTCTGGTGCTAGTGATTCCGCAGTTTTTATAACATCCATTGTACCACTTAGACTATTTAGTGGAAATGATATCTTGTGGAAAAATCCTGTCCTTCCTCCACCAGATTTTGCAGACCATTAAAAATTTAATATATAAAAGAAACAATGGTTTCAAAACTAGAAAAAGATAGAGTATAGAATGAAAAACAACATCTAATAGATTCAATAGTTTTGGTTGGAGAAAATTCTATAAAAATTCATCATGAGTTACTGTTAGTGATGATAGATGGAAAAGAAGTGTTATTTATGTATGTGGGGCAACAAGCAAGATGTTCAACTCAGTTGACAGTATTATTGCGAGAGAACTAACAACAGATTTTTTGGAGCTTGGGTTGTCTATACTTCATGGCTGGATTCAATTTTTTGAATATCTGCTCCACTTATCATATAAAATTCCTATTAAAAAATGGAAAAAATCAGAGACAAAATTACGTATCTAAAATGATCTAAAATGATGATTGTTGATTAGCCAAAACCCGGCTTTGGCAATTCGAATGACGGAAACACCGCCAGACGTTTTTTTCAGAACGCGGAAATTTCTGCTGAAATTAAAAAAATGGACCTAACACTGATAAAAAAATGCGTACAATACTAATTGTTGTTTCTTATGGTCATGAGATTCATTTGGAAAATTTTCGTAAATTTGCTCACAATACGGCTAGATATTTTGTTGAAAAATATCTATGGAATTGTATGCCTCCCACTTTGCATAAACTTTTTATTCACGAGCCGGAGATTATAGAGCAAGCACTTTTACCAATAGGAGAATTATCGGAAGAAGCTCGAGAAGCAAGAAACAAAGATTTTAAAAATTAAAGAGAGCACTATGCTCGCTTATGCAGCCGGGAAAAGTCCAATGAAGATATTTTCAATAGGTTTCTGCCAAGTTCCGACCCATTTGTATCTAGCATGAGCAAGAAATATGAGCAGAAAAAAACATCTAATTTATCAACTTCGGAATTAGAGTTAGTTTTGCCAGATATTTTTAATGAAAATTATGATAAATATTATGGTAATGAAGATAGTGATAAAGATGCTGATGATAGTGATGATGATAATGATGAAGAAGGCCATAACAATGATGATGAAAATTTTGATGATAGTGAAGATTATAATAATTGGGATCTTTGTGATGAATTTGAAAATGCAGAATAATACAAATATTTTAATATATTTCTTATTAAAAAGGTAAACCAAAAACAAAGATTCCCCAAAAAGGTTTCAATTTTTTATTTTTTCAGATTTATTTTTACATTTACTGAATCTAGTGAAAGCAAAAACTGGATTATAAAAGGAAAACATATTATTAACTTATTCTTTAAATTTATTTTAATTTCAAAGTTACAGCGAAAATTGTGGATCATGTTTTTCCGAAAAACATAAAACGCCTTACAGGCTAAAAAAATTGTTTCTTTAATTTTTTTAAAGCTGTGTTTTTTATGCATTTATGATAATTCATTACTAAAAAATTGTTATATTCTCTTTTGTAGCTTTTTCCAAAAAAATTTTATATTTATAACATTTTGTAAAAAACAAAAGTTGGATTTAAGATTAGATTTATAGTAATACGAATACATACATATAATATATTTCTTATTTTAATTTTTTAATAAAACATTGAGTATGCTTTAATTTTCAGTTTTACTCATTAATTAATCGCTTTTTATTCTAAAGTTACAGCATAAATTATGAACTAAGGTCTTTTTTCCAAAAAACAAATGCGCTTAACGGGTTAAAAAAAATTTTTTTTTTACTTATTTTTTTCTACAATGCTGTGTTTTTATATATTTATGATAATTCATTACTAAAAAGTTATAATATTCTTTTTTGTAGCATTTTCGAAAAAAAATTTTTATATACAGTCGTGTCTGGATATCATACATGGGCATACTGCATTACTTTTTTACTGCAGCAAGCGTTTCAGTAATCAGTAAATGCTTACTGGTAATGAAATATTATTTTCATTTTCATTTTGTTGAATAAAGATAAAAGATTTTATATTTTATTGGCTTTTCTTAATACAAGCATTTCAAAATTTGTATCACTGAGTTTTTGTCTTTTGGAACGATTCACAATCCCAGCGAAAGAAAACAATCTTTCTACAGGAGCAGACGAAGGCAAAGGAGTATTGTATTTCAAAAACACGTTTTTTATAGCACTGTGATTATGGAGACAATTTATGCTAGTGTCTTGTTCGGCCAGGTAAAAAATTGTTTCCTGGAGATAGTTTGCCAAGTCACCTGAATTAATAGTTATGCCCGCATCTGTTTAAGAAAATAAGATAAGCATGTGAATAATAAACACAAAAATTTAATGGATGGCAAAACGTTACCATTACTTTCCTCTCCAAAATCTAAAAATGATTTTTGCGGTCTTTGAGGCAAAGCACGGCTTTCAATTGTGGGTATTTTGCCATATTTTACAACATATGTATTAAACATTTTCTTAACCTCTTCTTCTGTTTTCCCCGTTGCCGTTTCTAAAAGTGGTTTTAGAAACCTTAGCTGTATTTCAGGTATTGTTATTGCGGCAATAATGGCATCCCAAGTGTCAGGATGGATCAGAAAATATTTTCGAATCTCTTAACTAATGCCTCTTGCAGTTTGTTACTTAATTCGACTAAGTATTTAAATTCGGCTTTCTGTAAACGGCCAATTTTTATTTTTAAATGGACAATAGTTGGGACAAAGTGACCGAAAAATATAGCTTTTTCCCCCTGAAGATAATCAATTGCCTCTGCTAAATGTTTCATTATGCTTATATATTCCTCCAAATACTCAATTTCATCAGCAAGAATAGTGGGGATGGAAAGACGATAGCACAATACCGGTAGATTTGCCTTATGTTGTAGCAACTTCTTTACTAAATCGTAAAGAGAATTCCATCTTGTTATACAAGGGGTCGATAAATTGGTACTTAAAACTGAAATGATTATTTCTGCAGATTTTGGTCTATTACACTTGTTCCAAATCTGTGTACATCTATAACCAAAAAATTTAAATATAGAGTAGTTTGTAATTTAAATTTTATCAATGTTACCTTCTGAAAGAATTTTTGTGTATATTTTTTACGTCTTGACTTAAAGTATTCATTATTTTGTTGAAATCGGTTGTAGCCAAAAGATTTAATGTGTGACTAACACATGAGAAATGTTTAGATAACTTTATGTCTACGGGGCGAAATTCAGGTCTTAAAACATTCGTTTCCTCTTCTGAGTCAGAGTCAGAATCAGATTCTTCATCAGTATTATGTGCTGAATTAAAGAAAATTAATAATATAATTATATTGGAAATAAATTATTATTTATAAATATATTATATTCTTACTTAATTCAACTCCAAATTCTTTAAATGCTTTAATGAAATTTGATCCGTTGTCAGTGATAGTGTAAACAATTTTGTCAACCTGCAATTTATATTCTTTATTGATATCGCATATCATTTTCGAAATACGATCAAAGGAATGTGTTCCTTTAAACCGCCGACAAGCTAATGCTACAGACCTTCTTTCAAAATTATTAACATCTATCCAATGGCATGTGTAACCAAAAAATGATTTTTTTCCACCCGACCACATATCAGCAGTTACGCACACGTATTCAATTTTTTCTATATCAAATGTAATATTTTTTATATGTTTAGTTTGAGTCTCTAAAAGCAATCTGGTTATGGAACGTCTGCTCGGAATATTTTTGCCAGGAAATAAGTTTTTAAAACTTTGGTCATCTATTATTGACAATGGGGATGCAGTGCTACAAATAAAGTTCAAAATATCCTCGCTAAGTAAACTCTTGCCACCTCTCATGCGCCTGTTCTCGTTCTTTTTTGCCTTCAAGGCACTAAACTTTTGTGGGTGTTCCTTTTTGAGGTGCTTAATAAAATTGGAGCTCACACGTAAAGATCCTCTTAATTTTTTCTTACAAACTTGGCAAACAGCAATCAAGCCATTCATTTTTCTTTGATGAGGAGTTTTTTCCAGCTTTACAAAATTCGGAATTAATTAATCAATTAATTACACTGCTCGACAAAAAATCATTTTTTGTCTTCCGGTTAATTAAAACTATGTGGACTATATTGATTTTGTTACGTTGAACTCAAATCAGTTGTCGGTTTTTTTTTCGTTCAAAATTGGTAATATTTTTCAATTTAAAAATATAATTAAAAAAAATATAAAGCAAATATTTAACATTTTGCATTTGTTTCTGAGAACTACTTATCTTAAAAATAAAAAAAGCCATAAACCATGTAAATCGGTTAAAAAAACTCAATATTAAGAAAATGTACCATCATTTGTTAAGATAAGTTGTTATTAGAAAAAATTGTAAAATGTTGAATATTTGCTTTACATTTTTTTAAATTATATTTTTAAATTTTATTCCACTAAAATAAATACAATTTTGTTACACATCTTCTGGTGTTTTACTTTTGAAAATCGGATGACTGGTTTTCGAGTTAGGATGAAAAATGTCTCCGTACCTGCCACGCCCATAAAAAAAAATCCCGATCTGATGGAAAAAAACCGGCAACGGATTTGAGTTCAGCGCATCAAAATCCATATAGTTCACATAGTTTTATTTAATGGAGGATTTTGCTGCTGAGCAGTGTTATCATACATGCCATTCATCATGTACAACTTAACGACGATCCCTCCTGAGGTCACATGTTCGAATCCCCGCTCGGTCAGTCAAAAAAAAAATTTTTTTTTTATTTATTTTTATTGTTTTATTAAATTATTTTAAATTTTAAAATAAATTTCGATTTAAATACAAAATTCCAAATATTTGCGGAAATAATATCTAATCGCTATAGTACACAACTTGTTTAGCAATAACTTTTACAATTAATCATGTAATTAACACTGTTAATTTTACAGCACAGGTTGATTCACATATTTATATTAACTGATAAATATTGTATAGTACATAATTTTTTTAATTACAAAGGAATGTACATTAGGTCCGTTCAGCTGTTCCTTTGTTGTATATGCATATTGGAATTTCGTTTTATTTTTATTTATATTATTATATATTTATATTATTTATAACGTTTATTGTATGTATAGGTAGTAAAAACCTCCCGATACTGCATTCGTAACAGTAATCAGTAAAATGTAATGATTACTGAAATTTTTTTCAGTATTCAGTAAACTTTACTGATTATTGATTTTTTTTTTCAGTATTCAGTAAAATTTAATTTTTTTTCAGTAATCAGTAAAATTTACTAAATACTGATTTTTTTTTCAGTAATCAGTAAAAATATACTGGTAATGAAAATTCAAGTTCAGTACCATTAAAAAAAAATACTGAAGAAGTACTGGTACTGCAAAGTGCCCATGTATGCTGGATATAGTGAACAGCCGATATAGGGAACACCTCCATATAGTGAACACCAAAATTTTTGCATGGAGTTGTCTAAATAGTCAAAAACTCTAAAAGTGAACAAAATTTTGAAAACAACTTCAACAACAATTCTTTTATTAAACTTAAATACATATGACATATATTTCCTTTTTTGTACAAATTGTTTCTAATCAGCTATTGCATTTACATGTATGTATTTTTAGTAAATAAAACGAGTTTTTGAACAAAAATTTCAACCTTGATATAGGGAACAATCTGGATACTATGAACAAACCTTGCAAAAATTAGTTCGCTATATCCAGACACGACTGTATATAACATCTTGTAAAAAACAAAAGTTGGATTTTAGATTAGATTTATAGTAAATAATACAAATACATATAATATATTTATTATTTTAATTTTTTAATAAAACATTGAGTATGCTTTAATTTTCAGTCTTACTCATTAATTTATCGCTTTTTATTCCAAAGTTACAGCATAAATTGTGAACTAAGGCCTTTTTTTTCCAAAAAAAAACAAAAATTCGCTTGACGGGTTAAAATTTTTTTCTAAAATGCTGTATTATTATGTGCTTATAATAACCCATCAATAAAAAAATATAATATTTTAAGACTATGGCGTCTATGAATTAATCGCCACCTTGGGTACTATCGAACCCACTATGTGACGCCAAAATTGAATGCATTCTCATACACACAAATGTGTTTTATTTTTGATGACAAGTATTCGCGACGAAAAATTCGTCGTTCGTCCCAATTGTGCGCCTAGCATTAAATTAATAAAAGCGGAAATCACCCTTCGTTGTAAACAGATTATGCAAATGTTGCAGATCCTGCGAGTCTAGTATATATTCTATTGCAAACGTTGCTTTTAAAAATTTCCAATTGCTTCTAGTATTGGAAATAAGTGCTTGTGTGGGAAATGTAATTTTAGTGTGTATTGGTTTTGTGGCGTTGCAAACTTAAGAATATATACTAGACTTGCAGGATTTGCGACATTTGATGATCTGTTTACAACGAAGGGTGATTTCCGCTTTTATTAATTTAATGCTAGGCGCACAATTGGGACGAACGTCGAATTTTTCGTCGCGAATATTTGTCATAAAAAATAAAACACATTTGTGTATATGAGAAAAAATTCCTTAAATCTATGCATTAGGAAAGAAGTTATAGATTAAAATGTACGAAAATGTACGCACAGTGTATTTTTCGGTATATATAAAATTTAAAACCTAATAAAACTGACAAAATTAGATGTATGATTTTGAAATATTGCAGGAATTGCTCTTTGGTCAAACGCTTTGTTTTAACAGAAAATAAATGTGACACCCTCACCTCCCATATAAAGTTTTATCTAAAATTCACATAATTTCTCTATGAATAAAGATTTTGTAAAAATAAAGGACTATATTAAAACATCTCAGTTGTATTCATTGGCAGAAATAACTTTGACACGCCTACTATAACAACCACTATTCACGTTATCTACTGTTAATGAAATTCAAAAGCTCAGAAAATCGACAAGATTAGAGGTACGATCATAAAATTTGCTACATATTGTTACGTTTATACCTTTTATAAACGTTGGCTTATTTCCTTTAAATATACTTTGAGTTCTTTTATTGGAATCAAAAACACTTGAAATTTGTTATAAAATTAAGAGCACTTTATTTATTTAAATACACTCAGATATTGTGTTTATATCACGTTACTTATTGTTAACACACTTAACAAGCTCTACTGTTATACTGATCATGTTAGCTGTGTTGTTCGGCTATTTATAGTAACGTAGTGGTGTTCGGTAACATTCGACAAAGTTCTCGTATGTACACACTAGTTCATTCGAAACCCGTTACATTTAAATTAAGACGTAATGTTAATATTAAGTAATATGAAGGAATAATAAAAGTGCCTTAGAGTATGCTGCACATAATAACTCACCTAGGCTCCACACAACTTAACATCATGTTCGAACAATCAGCGAAATAAACTAATTCAAATAAAACTATTCAAAAATAAATCTCTAACACTACCGCTCGCTTAAGCCTGTTAGTCCCGAATAGGCACAAATTCACTTTTTCCGTACTTAGTGAGGCGCTCGAGATGAAGCACTTTCATCTTTGATCTTGGGCTGTTGTGCTTCTGTATTCAATATACGACATCATTTATTCTTTTTATCACCTTTTACGGCCCATCCCAATAAGTTTGCAATTTAGGAGACAGTCCTTTTTTCCGTTGTGGGTTATATAGCCTTCAGATTCTGCTGCTCGGTCGTATCTGGCCTTCATCTTGTTGCTGGTCATGTTTGTTTGCTCAAAGGGGGCGCAAAAGTTATACTTTTGCAATGGCTCACGACTTTTTCTTGTTGACTTTTCGTTGCATTGGGCGCAATTTCCTATCTAGCCAGCTACCGATTGTTGGCAGCCAACCCAATACAACCGTTGCTTTAACCTTTTAAGGGTTTCCGTCATGTCAAAGTGACCTCCACTGGGACCTTCGTGAAACTCCCTTAAAACTTTGTCGATTTTAGAGGATGGCACCACAATTAGATTTGTGACCGATTTTCCATTAGCACTTTCCCATTTTCGATATAGACATCCATTAACCACCTTGAGGCTATTCCACAGCGCCTAATAGGATTTCATCAGTGGACTTCCCGCTGATATTTGGTTTCGGGTGTTCCTTTTGTCTTTTTCCTTTGCTGATATAATCTTTGCCAGTATAGGATCATTTCTTTGCGCCACTGACCATTCACTCCTTGTGTCTATATGCGTTCGTTGAACATCTATTACGCACTCTTCTTCCTCAGGTTTTGTACAATATTTGCTCTTCAAGCTGCAGAATTTTCGGGAACATGCATCCGCATTGCCATATTTGACCCCTTTTCTGTGCTCAATACTGGAGTTATTTCCCTGAAGTCGTTTAGTCCAGTAATCCAACGGAATCTCAATGTTGCGCAAAATCATAACTTTTCGTCCCATGTGCAGATTAATGTTATGACTTATTATAAAATTAGCGCCCCACGATTACTTCATCCACAATGTCAGCAACAATAAATACATGATTAACACTTATATTTGCAATAGTCAATTTCACCTTTATTTTTCCATAAACATTAGCAAACTCTCCAATAGCTGTTCGTAAACTTACACCACATAACGGTTCGATTGTTTTCTTTACTAAATCGGGCCTGATAATAGACTGCAGTGCTCCTGTGTCTATAGTAAAAATATGCCTTCGTCCATTGGTATACCCACAAGCAGTAAGGTTGCTATTTTTCTGCTGCATAACTGATATGGAGATTGTGGGTCCCACTGTAATAGGATCTTGCTCATGCCTATAAGTGTTAACTTGTTTTAACGGCAACTGTGTATTTTCTAGCTTGCTGTACTCAGGTGGTGAAACAGATCTAGCCCGCTTTCGTGGTGCTTTGCAACTTCGCTGAAAATGTCCACTCTTACCGCAATTATAGCATTTGTCTCTGGCTTTGCCTTGCTTCTCCTCTAACGCCTGTATAACTGCAGTTTTAATTTCGGTGACTATATCCCGTCCTTTTCTGCAGTAATTTCGAGATTCCTCACCTTACATATTTGCGGCCATATGTGTGCCAAACACCGCGAGCTTTATTTCTGGATCACGTATTCCATTTACAAATGTTTTAATTTTAAACTGATCCAAAAATGGGTGATTTTCACCTTAATATGTCAGCTGCACCAAACGCTCGATCTCCGTTGCGTAATCTTGTAACGACTCAATAACTTTCTGGATTCTGCCTCGCAATTCCATTTGGTATATATCTCGTTTGTGCTCGCCGCCATACTTACGTTGTAGCGCCACCATTAAGTCATCGTAGTTTTCTCTGCAGCCAATGGGTATACTTTCTAGAACTTGTGCTGCATTGCCTTTCAATGCCAAAATCAACTCTATAGCCTTTTCTTCATTGTTCCACATATTTCTATTGGCAACTGTCTCAAACTGAAATTTAAAAACATTAAATGGTGCACTACCGTCAAAAGTAGGGGCCTTTATTCTACTCGATATTTCTGGAATTATCCGCACTAGTCCCTCGTGACATTGAAGATCAATAATTTTTGTTTCTAGATTTTTAAATTTTTCAGCTTGTAATTGCAATTTGCTATTGAAGTCATTGGCTTGTGCAACTATGCCATCTTCCGGTTAGTTAGTTCTTTTATTAATTTTATTAACTTCTTTTTCAATGCCATCTACTCTGCTGTTCACAGCTTCAGAAATTTCCTGAAGTTTCTCGTTCGTAACTCTAGAACATTCTTGAAATCTCAACTCCATTATTTTATTTTCTTCTCTAACTTCAGCTAATAATTTTTCATTATTAGCTCTGGAAGATTCTTGAACTTCTAGTTTAACTTCTTAAACTTCTACTTTAACTTCAGCTAATAATTCAGCTAATAATTCCACTTCTGACACCAGTTGTTACCTTTTATAAACGTTAGCTTTTTTCCTTTAAATATACTTTGAGTTCTTTTATTGCAATCAAAAACACTTGAAATTTGTTACTACTTAAGAGCACTTTATTTATTTAAATACACTCAGATATTTTGTTTATAACACTTTACTTATTGTTATACATATACATGTTAAGAACATACACATACACACATTTATTTATTTATTTATTAATTTATTATTTAATGTTTACTAACATACATTGGTACTAGTACTTATTATTTTATTTTGTTTGCATTAACCAATTTCTTACACAATATTATGTTTCAATTTTTATTTTTTCAACTGCATACACAGCATTTCAAGTTCATTAACCATTGCTCATATAAAGTGCATTAGTTTTATTTTCATATATAAAGTTAATTTCCACCACTTAAAAATTAGGTAATTTGTTTTGTGTTAAATAAGCAATTTTATTATTCTATGTTATTATTCTTTAACTAAGCATTTTATTATTAATTATTTTATATAAAAGAAAGTAAAAAATAAAGATCAATCAGTCGTCTTTTTAGTAAGCAAAATAATTTGTTTTGATCTGACGTCTTCCTTTAAGCCCAAAGTACTTGCAAGGAATCTTGTGCAATTTAGTGCCAGTTCAAATTTTTGTGTTTGAATTGATCCCACTAAATCCTTTCGTAAATAAACATTTGGTGACCCCTAGTTCCAGACGTTTTTATAAATTTGTAAGCGGTAAAGAAGTCTTAAAGTTTATAAAAACGCGCCTTGAATTACACAATTTTCCAAAAAACTCTTCACTGACACCACAACACTTTAAAGTTGTGAAGTTTCTTCTCATCAGTACTTCTACAATATAAAATTAAACTCCTCACGAGTGCTAAAGGCTTTGGCAAATCCAAAGTAAACAGGAAAAACTTCATATAGCGCAATCAGCTCACAATGGCAAATATTCAAGATTTTATAGCACAGCAGGAAGTAAGGGCCAGTAATATTAAAAAAATCATTTCAATTATTAAAAAGGCTCCACTTGACAGAAGAACTCAGTTACCTATGGCAGGAATTTAACAAAACTGAGAATAGAATTCGTAGTGATGCCACTTTATCAGAACACGATCCTTATATTACAACGGAGCTATACAAAATAACTGGTGAAAAATACAGCTCTACAATGGAATACATTGAGTTACAAATAGAGAAACTGACGCCTTTAACTAACAAACCAGTGACAACCGTAAGAGAAACAAGTAACAGTGCTGTATTCAGCCGTGCCGAATTTTATATACCCTTCACAACGTGTAGTCATGCAATAACAATTGTTTATATCACCATTCATTTCATATAAAATACATACATACATATGTATATACTAGTTAGAATAAATGTGGCATGGAATCCCAGCTGAGCCAAATAAATTTTATTTTATTTAATATTTTATTATTTTTTTTTATATTTTTTTTGTAAATTTTTTTTTTTTTTTTTGTAATTTTTTTTATTATATTTTTTATTTTTAATATATTTTTATGCCCTTCACCTGTGGTGCACAAGGGAATATATAGCTTTGTCATTCCGTTTGTAATTTCTATAATTTTCATTTCCGACCCCATGAGCCAAAACCACGACCACCTCGTTTTTTTACACGATTACAACAACAACATACATACATGTAAAAAACATTAAAAAAAATTACAAAAAGAAAAAATATTAAAAATAAAAAAAAAAATATTTATTTGGTTGTTGGGTTTAAGCTGGTTTATATGCATTTCACTGGTGCTTATGCCAGATCATCAGTAAACCTTTACCCAAAAATTCTTGAAAAAGTTTAATATTTTTATAAGTTATATTTTTAAATTCTCATTAACAAAATGAGAATTCAAAAATAAAACAAAAAACTATAAAAAACTCTTTCAAAAACCCAACCAACAATTTTCAATTTTAATTTATTTTATTTTTCTAATCCCTTTAACATTTGGCTAACCGTTGGTTAACACTAAATGTTTATAAGGGCAACCGAAAAATAAAATCTTTTGTTATTAAATAATTTACTAGATTATTCGGGATATGCTCCCATAATTTTTCAATAATATTTATTTGGTTGTTGGGTTTAAGCTGGTTTATATGCATTTCACTGGTGCTTATGCCAGATCATCAGTAAGCCTTTACCCAAAATTCTTGAAAAAGTTTAATATTTTTATAAGTTATATTTTTAAATTCTCATTAACAAAATGAGAATTCAAAAATAAAACAAAAAACTATAAAAAAAACTCTTTCAAAAACCCAACCAACAATTTTCAATTTTAATTTATTTTATTTTTCTAATCCCTTTAACATTTGGCTAACCGTTGGTTAACACTAAATGTTTATAAGGGCAACCGAAAAATAATATCTTTTGTTATTAAATAATTTACTAGATTATTCGGGATATGCTCCCATAATTTTTCAATAATATTTATTTGGTTGTTGGGTTTAAGCTGATTTATATGCATTTCACTGGTGCTTATGCCAGATCATCAGTAAACCTTTACCCAAAATTCTTGAAAAAGCTTAATATTTTTATAAGTTATATTTTTAAATTCTCATTAACAAAATGAGAATTCAAAAATAAAACAAAAAACTTGTTGTTGTTGGTTAAACCCAACAACCAAATAAATATTATTGAAAAATTATGGGAGCATATCCCGAATAATCTAGTAAATTATTTAATAACAAAAGATTTTATTTTTCGGTTGCCCTTATAAACATTTAGTGTTAACCAACGGTTAGCCAAATGTTAAAGGGATTAGGAAAATAAAATAAATTAAAATTGAAAATTGTTGGTTGGGTTTTTGAAAGAGTTTTTTATAGTTTTTTGTTTATGCTTATGCTACTTTATGCGGTCGGAAATGAAAATTGTAAAAATTACAAACAGAATGACAAAGCTATATATACCTTGTGCACCACAGGTGAAGGGTATAAAAATACCAGAAGAATTGTCAATTAACCAGGATGTGGCAAAAAAGGAACCAATTCACGGACTAGCTAGAAAGATAATTGCTCGTATGACATCACTTACTCGTCTGCTTCACGTCTTGGAATCAGATCAGCCGAAACAGTTTTATCAACTCAAATCAGATATTGTAAAAAGTTTATGGACTCAAGTTCAAGATTTATATGACAACATATGGCAACAGACTGAGGAACCATTAAAAGTGGGACTACATCAAGATATATACGATGATCTGGAAGACTTGGTTCAACATAATCTAGTTAAACTTGCAGTAATAATAGACAAATGCAATGAGGGTGTAGCTCTTACTCCACAACTGGGAAGTGACATGAGATTACACAGTTCATTGCCACTCCCAAAGGTAACAATTCCTCAATTTAATGATGACTGTATAAAGTGGCGTCAATTCTATGAACTTTTATCAGAGATGGTAGACAAGCAGAGTCTTCCGAATGTTAAAAAAATGTAGAATCTAAAAACCAATTTATCGGTGGAGGCTGCCAAACTCATAAATCATCTTACCCTAACAGAAGAAAATTACAACACAGCATGGACACTCCTTCATGAGCGTTATAACAATAAAATGGTTCTTGTAGCCACGCTAGTAGAAAGAATCCTGAATCAATCAAAGGAAACATTATCTACTGCATCAATAAAGACTCTTCATGATACAACAAAAGAATGCATGTTAGCACTTAACAACTTAAATATCGAAGCATCCACTTGGGATGCCATACTAATTCAAATAATGATGAAAAAATTGGACCACAATCTATACATTCGGTTTATGCAATCCTTATCAATCCGAAGGAGGTTCCTACTATAAAAGAATTATTCACATTTTTGTAGGTGCAATTTGAATCAATGGAGTCGATTGGGAAAACATTAATTGCCCATCAAGGTTGTTTCTTCCATAGCATCAGTGGAGAATAACAACAATTGCAAACTATGCAACAATAGTAAACACCGCATTTATCATTGCAAACAATTCATGGTAATGACAGAAACTGAGATGCTCAAATGGGTTCAACAACAGAAACTATGTGTGAACTGTTTTAAGTCTGATCATTTAGCTAAGAACTGTACTTATGGCAACTGTAAAAAATGTAATAACAAGCACAACACGTTACTACATCTATCAAAAATATCTGAAGCTCCAAAGCAAGGGCCATTCACAAGGCACGATGTTACACCAGCCAAACAGCCACAGTCTCCTCAGCATCAGCAATTGACAAGAAAAACGTAATTTTAGCCACAGCAAGGGTTATTATCAGCAAATGGCACTTCAGACGAATTTAGGACTGTACTAGACTCAGACTCACAAGTTAATATTGTGACTGAGAGGCTCGTAAAAAGATTATTACCTAGAACAACAAAGACCGCTTTGTCTATGGACGGAGTTGGAAAGATTAAAAAAAAGGCGTTTCATCGCGTAAATATGAAAATGATGTCTCGTAATCGTGAGTTTTCAACTGACTTGGAAGCCGTTGTTTTATCAACAATTATACCTGCACAGCCAAATCATAATTTGGATGTTTCTAATTGGAAAATTCCACAGGACGTTCACTTCGCAGACCTCAATTTTAACACACAAGGAAAAATTGATATTCTTCTCGGTGCAGAGTTTTACTTTAGTTTTATACAACCTGGTACAATAAAACTCACGAACGAACACCCTATCCTTCTGAATACTTCCCTGGGTTGGATTATAGGCGGCTTATTCAAACAGCCCACAATTGATCTCCCATCATTAACATGTGCGGTTTTTGACAATGAAACCTCATTAGAACAAGCGATCGAACAACTATGGAAACTCGATGAAGTAGAATCAAATGAAAAAATAATGTCTCCATCAGAAAATCTGTGTGAATCTCATTTCAGTCAGCACGTTCAGATGGACTTAAGTGGTCGTTTTATTGTTAAACTTCCGTTTAGTGAAAATACAGAAGCTTTGGGTCACTCTCATCGAACGGCATACAATAGATTCATTAGTCTAGAGCAACGGCTACAGATAAATACAGATATTCAAAATCAGTACATTCAATTCATGAGAGAATATGAAAATTTAGGACATATGCAAAAGGTCAACTTGGATAACATATCGAGTCTAAAATACTTTATTCCACATCATTGTGTCCTAAAACCTGAAAGCACTTCAACAAAACTTAGAACAGTTTTCGAAGTTTCTGCAAAAACGTCAACAGGCTATTCTCTAAATGACTTACTGCCTGTTCAACGATGTCGAAAGAAACCCCAAGCGAAATTTCATTCGTACAAATACGTTGAAAACAAAAACAAATTTTTAGTTTTTGTTGTTGTTTTCAATACATTTGTACGAATGAAATTTCGCTTGGGTTTTTTTTCGACATCGTTGAACAGGCAATTAATGTATACTGGACCAACTATTCAAAGTGAATTGTTTTCGATTTTGCTTCGTATAGACAGATTTTAATCAGTCCAGACAACCAACAATATCAGTTAATCATATGGAGAGAAAATCCGTCATCACCAATTAATTATTATAAGCTTAATACGGTAACATACGGTACACGATCAGCTCCTTATTTGGCTACAAAATGCTTACAGAGAATTGCAGAATAAAACATGGAGCGTTATCCACTTGGATCTCAAATGCTAAAAGAAAATTTTTATATGGATGACGGTCTTGGTGGTTCTGATAGTCTAACTACAGCGTTTCAGACTCAAAAGGAACTAATAACTATTTTGAAAAATCACGGTTTCAATCTAAGAAAATGGTGTTCTAATACTTCAAGATTACTGAAAGATATACCAGATAGCGATCGGGAAGTCAACTTAGATTTCGATGACAATATTAGCAAAACAATAAAATATTGAAATTATACTGGATGCCTCAAACCGATAAATTTTGTGTTAAAGTAAAAACTAATCATCTTCAAGTAATATCGAAACGTACAGACACGAACTTGCAAAAATATTCGATCCCCTTGGTCTTCTTGCTCCTATTGTTGTGAAAGCAAAGATATTTATTCAACAATTGTGGCAACTCACATTATATTGGGATGAACCGTTTTCCGAGAAGTTTTGTATTACTTGGAATACATTTCGAAATAACTTGGAAAGTTTAAATAATTTTAAAATAGCGCGACATATATTCTATGAAGAGATACCACTAAAAACACAGCTACATGTGTTCGTAGATGCATCAGAAAAGGCCTTTGGGGCGGGTGCATATATTCGTTCAAAGGATGGACGAGTAGCTGTGCGCCTGCTTTGTGCAAAATCTAGAGTAGCTCCTCTGAAACAACAAACACTACCTCGACTAGAGCTATGTGGTGCAGTAGTAGGAGCTCAACTTGCCAACAGAGTCAACACCGACTTGAAGCTTCAAAATCAACCTATGTTCTTGTGGACAGATTCTGAAATAGTGCTGTCCTGAATAAATTGACAATCATCTTTATATAAAATATTTGTAGCTAATAGAGTATCAACTGTCCAAACATTAACATTACCAGAACAATGGAGACATGGAGGGCCTCAGCCATCGGATCTGGCCAGATCTGGACTATGGTTTCATGGTCTAAAGTTTCTCCACGGAAAAGAAGAACTGTGGCCGGTGAAATTCTCTACTCAAATTTCTAACCCAAAGAAGACAGAATTAAAAAAGGTAGTTACTGCAGCAATAGTAACGGCGGATATCGATCTCATATATGGAATTCAACACAAAAATTCATTTAGGAGATTGCAAAGAATTTTGGCATATGTGCTTAGATTCATAAGGAACTCACGGAGACCAAATATGCATCGACCAAAAAATATATCACCTGTTCCTAAGAAACTAGACGACTCCCTCCTTTTAATTATTCATGCCATACAAGCTTCGGATTTTGCTGCCGAAATAAAACAATTGAAAAGCAGTAAGCAAATTAACAGTCATAGCTCTATAGGCAGTCTATCACCATTTTTGTATGAGAGCGGTATTGTTCGTGTAGGAGCGAGATTGAAACATTCCAATTTGCAACCAGATGCAAAGCACCCAATAATATTGCCATATAACGGCCCTTTAGTAAAATTATTATTTATAATGACACATGAAGAATGCAAGCACTGTGGAGCTTAAGCACTGATAAACACAATAAGACAACGGTTTTGGCCAATTAAAGGAAAGACAACAGCACGATCAGTTATTAAAAAATGCTTAAGGTGCACTAGAGCTCGACCGCAACTATATTAACAGGTAATGGGCAATCTAGCAGAACAAAGAGTAGTTCCTACTCGACCATTTATAAACTCCGGTGTAGACTATTTGGCCCATTTTGGGTACACTACAAGATAAGGGGTAAAAGACCAACCAAAGCTTACATAGCTGTGTTCTGCTGTTTTGCAACAAAGGCAGTTCACTTAGAACTTGTGTCTGACTTATCAACTGAATCGTTCATTGAAGCTCTCAAACGATTTGCTGCTCGACGTGGTCACTGCCAGAATATATACTGTGATAACGCTACCAATTTGGTCGGGGCAAAAAATAGTTTAGCAGAATTATCTGAAAACATATATTCAGACAAGGCATAGGAAGCAATCATCTCAACTGCCAGCTTTAATGGCAAACATTTTCATTTTATAGGTTTATGGGAAGCTGCGGTAAAGTCCGCAATACATCTCTTGGTACGCAGTGTGTCAACTGAAACCCTAACTCATGAAGAATTAGAGACAATTATCATAGAAATCGAAGCAATTCTGAGTTCTCGTCCACTCACGCCACTATCAAACGATCCGGACAATCTTGAAGCATTGACACCGGGTCATTTTCTAATCGGGGAGCGCTAACATCACAAGTAGGCAGCAGAGCAGAGACTCTTAAGACATCCAACATATCTCATTGGAAACTAATTTCGCACATAAAACACCAATTCTGGAGGTGGTCGACAGAATACCTACATGAACTTCAAAAACGCCACAAATGGAAGCAAAAGATGAGCAATCACAAAAAAGGAGATATGGTTATCATCAAAGTAGATAACATACCCACGATGAAGTGGCCATTAGGGAGAATTCTAGATGTGTTTACTGGTGATGACGGTGCCGTCAGAGTGACTGAAGTAAAAACATCAACAGGGGTATTTAAACGACCCATTCACAGGCTGACTCCACTATTTCCCGAAAATGAAAAATCAGTCTCAACAGAAATAAAACCAACACTAGAACGATCCTTACCACCCAGGGAACATAAAAAGATACCATCCCAACAAAAAGATTAAAGACGTCAAATAACCCGATAATTCTGACTATATTATTATTTCTGTTCCTAATGCCTGTGGTCCTGTGCAACAACTTACTAATTACACAATTTGAGAGAGATACAGGTTAGTATTTCGAAGGAATAGGAACGGTAAAACTGAATACAGCGAAATGAAACATGTTCGTATATAACGGCTTAACGCCCTTTTCGTCAGAAATAAAATCTTTGGCAGTAGGCTTGCAAGCCTTGCAACACGCGATGTGCAACATATTGGCATAACATAACATAAAGCAATAAAAAATTAATTACTGCAAGACAAAGACTTATTTACCAACAGACGTTATAAAAGATCAATATTCAACATAGTTGGCACTATTGCGCGTTCACTTTTTGGTGTTCTTGATGCGGACTACGCAGAAGAACTGTCAAGGACTATTAACAAGGCAAAAATCGAACACAGCCATATAACTAGTCTCTTAAAAAATCAAACATCTATAATTGATTCAACCATTAACGTCATCAAACAAGATGAGACTAATACACAACAAACAAGTAAAAGCGCTATATTCGGCCGTGCCGAATCTTATATACCCTTCACAACGTGTAGTCATGCAATAACAGTAAATTCACGTATGTATGTTAAAAAATAAAAAATAAAAAATAAAAAAAAAATTTAAAAAAAAAAAATTTAAAAAAAAAAAAATTATTATATACATATATAATATATATAAAACAAAAAAAAATAAAAAAAAAATTAAAAAAAAAAAATAAAAAAAAATAATAATAAAAATATATATAATATATTAAATAAAAAATAAAAAAAAAATTAAAAAAAAATTAAAAAAAAAAATTTTAAAAAAATTTAAAAAAAAATTTTTTTGCCTCAGCTGGGATTCGATGCCACGTTTTCTCTAACCAGTATACACGTTTGTATGTATGTATGTTGTTGTTGTAATGTTGTTTTTATGAAAAGAAAATCGAGGTGGTCGTGGGTTTTTGCTCATATCTCAGTTGTTTATGTACCGATGTTTCTGATTTTCAACACCGATCTACTCCCGAATATTTCTGATATTTTAATACCTTACCCGGGTCCAACCTATGTCGGGGGGCTTCAAAAAGTTGATTTCAACATACACACGGACAGACGGTCAGACGGACAGACGGTCAGGGCTTAATCGACTCCTCTATTCATAAGCTTTCAGAAAATATATACTTTATGGGGTCGGAAATGAAAATTGTAGAAATTTCACACGGAATGACAAACCTATATATACCCTTTTTCACTGTGTGAAGGGTATAAAAATAAGAGAAATCTTAGAAATGATTGAGCAAAATAAAAATGAATTAGCTAAGGAATCTTCTCAACTGAGCAATCTTCAACATGTTGGAGTTCTGTCAACTCACTTGGCTTTAACAGCAATAAATCTACAGAGAATAGAATCCGAAATCATCAATGTACTTACAGATACTCATAATGAAAAAACAAGTAAAAGCGCTATATGCGGCCGTGCCGAATCTTATATACCCTTCACAACGTGTAGTCATGCAATAACAGTAAATTCACGTATGTATGTTAAAAAAAACAAAAAAAAAATAAAAAATAAAAAAAAATTTAAAAAAAAAATTAAAAAAAAAAAAATTATTATATACATATATAATATATATAAAACAAAAAAAAAATAAAAAAAAAATTAAAAAAAAAAATAAAAAAAAATAATAATAAAAATATATATAATATATTAAATAAAAAATAAAAAAAAAAATAAAAAAAAAATTTAAAAAAAAAATTTTAAAAAAATTTAAAAAAAAATTTTTTTGCCTCAGCCGGGATTCGATGCCACGTTTTCTCTAACCAGTATACACGTTTGTATGTATGTATGTTGTTGTTGTAATGTTGTTTTTATGAAAAGAAAATCGAGGTGGTCGTGGGTTTTTGCTCATATCTCAGTTGTTTATGTACCGATGTTTCTGATTTTCAATACCGATCTACTCCCGAATATTTCTGATATTTTAGTACCTTACCCGGGTCCAACCTATGTCGGGGGGCTTCAAAAAGTTGATTTCAACATACACACGGACAGACGGTCAGACGGACAGACGGACAGACGGTCAGGGCTTAATCGACTCCTCTATTCATAAGCTTTCAGAAAATATATACTTTATGGGGTCGGAAATGAAAATTGTAGAAATTTCACACGGAATGACAAACCTATATATACCCTTTTTCACTGTGTGAAGGGTATAATAAGCCCTCTTTTATTGTCGCCTCATCAATTAAGGAGGAGATTGCTATTATCAATACCAATAGTAGGTGATAACTTGATTGATTGTCAAGGGTGCTGTAACAAAATTTGAAGTCATGTTCGAAATCAAGTTACCTCTAGCCAATCAACAGCTTTTTGAGCTATTCAAAATGTTACCAGTTCCAACAATAAAAAGTAATAGCTTAATCGCTATCAAACCAGATACATCATACCTAGCAACAGATGCACACAGAGAGGAATATATGTTTTTTAAATCAGAGGACTTGGCAAATTGCATCAAACCCAAAAATGACGAATACATTTTCAAAAATCAACAGTCGAAACTCAAAAGAAATGCAAATGCCAATCCCTGTGAGATCACCATGTTCAATAATCAATCAACAACCAATTTCAATCTCCATAGAATCCCAGGAACGACAGTTTGGAGTCAATTGAATCATCCAAATAAATGGATCTTTGCTACTACTACCGACATTGAAACATCAATGGTATGTGGGATCGAAACTACACTCATCGCAATCAGAAATGCAGGAATAATGGGAATTAGTTCCAATTGTGTAATAAAAATCAATTTTGTAACAATACATGGACATTATGAAGCATCAAATAGCCTACATATTTCCTATGTAAGACTAAAACAGGTTGAATCAATAAGTCGACCACAGGAAATAGAAAAGGTATTGGCTGCAACTAACATAATCCAACATAAAGTCCACCTAGAAGAGCTGAAAAATCTACAAACACAATTAAATTAATCCACTCTAGAACATTTACCACAACTCATCAACGCAAAAAGTCAACATCATCATGCAGTTAGCTACACCTAGCTAATTATTTGCATTCTTATGTTACTTGGCCTACTGAATTGGAAGATTCGTCCAAAATTCAAGAAAACCCCTCAACTCACACGCAAACCAGCTTTGAGATCACAATTATCAACAATAGATATGATAGAAACCTGAAACTAGCTGCACTAAGTTTATTATTTGAACGGTGTTCAACGCGGTGGAGAATGTTAAGAACATACACACGCACACACATTCATTTATTTATTAATTTATTATTTAATGTTTACTAACATACATTCGTACTAGTACTTATTATTTTATTTTGTTTGCATTAATCAATTTCTTACACAATATTATGTTTCAATTTTTATTTTTTCAACTGCATACACAGCATTTCAAGTTCATTAACCATTGCTCGTATAAAGTGCATTAGTTTTATTTTCATATATAAAGTTCATTTCCACCACTTAAAAATTAGGTAATTTGTTTTGTGTTAAATAATCAATTTTCCCAAGTACTTGCAAGGAATATTGTGCAATTTAGTGCCAGTTCAAATTTATGTGTTGTTCGGCTATTTATAGTAACATAGTGGTGTTCGGTAACATTCGACAAAGTTCTCGTATGTACGCACTAGTTCATTCGAAAACCGTTATATTTAAATTAAGACGTAATGTTAATGTTAAGTAATATGCAGGAATAATAAAAGGGCCTAAGAGTATGCTGCACATAATAACACACCTAGGCTGCACACAACTTAACATCATGTTCGAACAACCAGCGAAATAAACTAATTCAAATAAAACTACAGTAACTTAAACTACTACAACTAAAATAAATTATAATGTAAATTAAGCTATTTAAAAATAAATCTGTAACAACATATCCTTCTAGTCAATGTCACCTCCCATATAACTGTTTATCTCAATTTCAAATAATTTCTCTATGAATGAAGATTTCGGAATAATAAAGGACTACATTGAAATATCTAAGTTTAACTCATTAGCAGAAACAACTTCGACACGCCTACTGTAATGCCCACTTTTCACGTTATCCACTCTTAATGAAATTTAAAAGCTCATAAAATTGACAGAATTATAGGTATGATGATGAAATTTGCTAAATATATCCTTCTAGTCAATGTCATTTTTATGCCCTTTAACGCCTACGTCCCATATAACAGTTTATCGTAAATTCATATAATTTCTCTATGGACAAATTTTTTGGAAGAATAAAGGACTATATTGAATTATCTCAGTTTTATTTATTAGTAAAAACTACATTTACAAATGATACAAATTAAATTGAAAAAGTATTGTAATTTGCACAAAAAATAAGCTGACAGGTGTCTGGCCTTTTTTTGGAATTTTCAATCCTTAAGGGGAAAACGGGTAAAAACTATAATTTGGTACTTTTTTGGTATCCTATGTGACTTCCAACCGCATAAAGCTAGGAAAAAATTTTAAAGTGTATTAAGTAATCCGCAAAAAAATATTAATATGAATTCGGCACTTTTTTCAAATTCATATGTATAAGGGATAAAAATTGTCCCTTTTTTTGGTACTTTTTGTATAAGAAATTTTTTTTATATTATTCAATGGGACAAAATTTGACAATTATTATTACCTAATAGAATATGGACAACTTTTTAGGTGAAATTTTTGGAAACTTTTTTGGGGACAAAAAATTTACCAAAAAAGGGAAAATTCCAGAAAATGTATGTAATTCCTTATTAGACGGCCAATTATCACAAAATTTTTAATTGGAATTTCACTAGACATAAAAAATTATGTAATTTAGTAAAAATTGAAACACATTCATAACAGGGTAGAAAAGGGAATCGGGAAGAGTTTGGTACTTTTTAGAACATAATTACTTTTATGCAAAAAAGAGTAGATTTACTGACTTAAAATTATGTCTATTAAAATATTTTGTTACATAGATATTTGAACATTTTAAACTTGGAATTTGGAGCTTGGACCAAAAATGTACTTTTTCGCTTTTCTATGGTACTTTTTGTATTTTCTACGTTTATAAAGGTGGAATTATAAAATAAAGGACTATTGATTCCAGGTAAAAATGTAAAAATGTTATGGGTGACCAAAAAGGTACTTTTTTGAATTTTTATGGTATTTTTTGTATTTTCAACGTTTGCGAAGCTAGAATTTCGAAAATAGTGACTATTGACACAAGGTAAGACTAAAAATGTTATGGGTGATCGAAAAGGTACTTTTTTGAATTTTTATGATACTTTTTGTATGATTGTACAATCAAGGACTGTTGATTTCAGATGAGACCAAAAATGTTATAGGCGACCAAAAAGGTACTTTTTTAAAATTTTTATGGTACTTTTTGTATTTTCAACGTTTGCGAAGCTAGAATTTCGAAAATAGTGACTATTAACACAAGGTAAGACTAAAAATGTCATGGGTGACCGAAAAGGTACTTTTTTGAATTTTTATGGAACTTTTTGTATTTTCTACGTTTATAAAGGTATGATTGCACAAGCAAGGACTATTGATTTCAGATGAGACCAAAAATGTTATAGGCGACCAAAAAGGTACTTTTTTGAATTTTTATGGCACTCTTTGTATTTTCAACGTTTGCGAAGCTTGAATTTTAAAATTAGTGGCTATTGATACAAGGTGAGACTGAAAATGTTATAGTCGACCTAAAAGGTACTTTTTTGAATTTTTGTGGTACTTTTGGTATTTTCTACGTTTATGAAGGTAGGAATGTACAATCAAGGACTATTTATTCCAGGTGAGACTAAAAATGTTATGGGCGACCAAAAAGGTACTTTTTTAATTTTTATGGTACTTTTTGTATTTTCAACGTTTGCGAAGCTAGAATTTTGAGATTAGTGGCTATTGATACAAGGTGAGACTGAAAATGTTATGGTCGACCAAAAAGGTACTTTTTGAATTTGTATGGTACTTTTTGTATTTTCTACGTTTATGAAGGTAGGATTGTACAATCAAGGACTATTGATTCCAGGTGAGACTAAAAATGTTATGGGCGACCAAAAAAGTACTTTTTTGATTTTTATGATACTTTTGGTACTTTCTACGTTTGCGAAGCTAGAATTTCGAAAATAGTGATTATTGACACAAGGTAAGACTAAAAATGTTATGGGTGATCGAAAAGGTACTTTTTTGAATTTTTATGATACTTTTTGTATTTTCTACGTTTATAAAGGTATGATTGTACAATCAAGGACTATTGATTTCAGATGAGACCAAAAATGTTATAGGCGACCAAAAAGGTACTTTTTTGAATTTTTATGGTACTTTTTGTATTTTCAACGTTTGCGAAGCTAGAATTCTGATATTAGTGGCTATTGATACAAGGTGAGACTGAAAATGTTATGGTCGACCAAAAAGGTACTTTTTGAATTTGTATGGTACTTTTTGTATTTTCTACGTTTATGAAGGTAGGATTGTACAATCAAGGACTTTTGATTCCAGGTGAGACTAAAAATTGTATGGGTGACCAAAAAGGTACTTTTTTGAATTTTTATGCTACTTTTTGTTTTCCCTACGTTTATAAAGTTAAATAGTGAAATAAAGGATTGTTGATTCAATTTGAAAATTAAAATGATATTGGAGACACAAAAACCCTTTTCGCATTTTTATTGTACTCTTTGTATTTTTACGTTTGTAAACATAGATTCTTAAAATTAGTGTTTTTTGATCCGAGGTCTTAATCCTAATATTATGGATGACCAAAATTACTTTTTCTCATTTTTTATATTTTGTATACATACAAATTCTGAGTAAAGGTAATAATAAACCAAGTGGAAGTTTTAGTGAAGGAAAAAATGTTACTTTTATTATTTTTAGGGTAATTTTTGCAAAATATGAATCTTAATTTTTGAAACTTAGTAGCATTGATCTTGCTTTTAGTTAGGAAATGTATGCCCGATGTATCCTTACTCTACTTTTTATTTTTCTAAGTAAATTGAGTCAGAGATACAAATTTTCATAAATCGAACCAAAAATATTTAATAATTATAAATAGAACTTGAGTTTGAGTATTCAATAAATAGTTAGAACTGCGATAACGAAGTAGCGGGTTTAATGCTAGTTTGTTAATAAAATCAGAAATAGACTTTGAGCATATTAAAAGATTATTTTCTAAGTCGTTAAAAATTTTTACGTTATATTTTTATACCCGCCACCAAAAAAATGGTGGGGGTATATTCATTTTGTCATTCCTTTTGTAACACATCGAAATATCCATTTTAGACCCCATAAAGTATATATATTCTGAATCAGGGTTTGATTTGATGACGATCTAGCTATGTCCGTCCGTCTGTTGAAAGCACGATAGAGGTCGCACCGAAAAAGCTAGGGGGCTCAAATTTTGCCAGAATCTTTCTTATAGACAAGGTTTGTCTAGTATTGAAAATAGGCTAAATCGGATTATTAGGAAGAGAGTTATAGCTCGAAAAGCAAGAGTAGGTCGAAAAAACCGTGTCCTTCGAACATCGAATAAAATGGAATTGTTTCCAACCGCATTAACGTAGACTCATGAAACTTCGAACATATATTTCCTGAGTTAGAACAATATTTTTCCCCGAAAATTATCTAAATCCATGCATTAGGAAAGGAGTTATCGATCAAAATGTACGAAAATTTATACCGCACAGTGTATTTTTCGGTATATTTAAAAACAAAAACGTCATAAAAGCAACAAAATTGGATGTACGACTCTGAAATTTTCCACTCATGGCCTTTTGGTAATATGCTTTGTTCTAACGGAAAATCAATGTGCCACGCCCACTTTTACGCCCACCTCCCATATAACGTTTTACCCAAAATTCATATAATTTCTCTATTTATATAGATTTTGGAATAATAAAGGGCTATATTGAAACATCTAAGTTGAACTCATTCGGAAAAACAACTTTGACACGCGTTAATGAAATTTAAAAGCTCATAAAACCGCCAAAATTAAAGTTATGATGATCAAATTCGCTACGTATATCTTTCTAGGCAATTTCATTACTGTGCCAGAAAATTAAGGTGCCACGCCCACTTTTACGCCCACCTCTCATATAACGTTTTACCTAAAATTCATATAATTTCTCTATTAACAAAGATTTTGGAATTATAAAGGGCTATATTGAAACACTTAAGTTGTAGTTATTCGTAAAAAAAACTTTGACACGCCTACTATAACTCCGACTTTTCACGTTATCTTCCGTTAATGAAATGTAAAAGCTCATAAAACCGCCAAAATAAAAGGTATGATGATAAAATTTGCTACGTATATCTCCCTAGGCAATGTCATTACTATGCCAAAAAATTAAGGTGCCACGCCCACTTTTACGCCCACCTCCCATATAACGTTTGACCTAAAATTCATATAATTTCTCTATTAACAAAGATTTTGGAATAATAAAGGGCTATATTGAAATACCTTAGTCTTACTCATTAGCAAAAACAACTTTGACACGCCTACTATAACGCCCACTTTTCACGTTATCTACCGTTAATGAAATTTAAAAGCTCATAAAACCGACAAAATTGGAGGTATGAAAATGAATGATGAAATTTGCTACATATATCCTTCAAATCAATGTAATTGTTGTGTCAAAAACTTTAGGTGATACGTCCACTTTAACGCCTACCTCCCATATAACGGTTTATCTTAAATTCATGTAATTTCTCTACTGACAGAGTTTATGGAAAATTAAGGACCATATTGAAATATCTAAGTTGTATTTTTTAGCAGAAACTTTATTGACATGCCTACTTTAACGCCCACTTTCATTGAAAGACTACATTTACAAAAGCATTTTAGTAGCATATCGAAGTTATAAAGGGTGGTTAAATTTTAAGGGCCGATGTTGATTTTAAATAAAACACAAATTATTTAAGAAATTATTATCATTTCTTTTTGTAATGATAATATTTGTATGGTTCAATTATGTATTTAACAAAATATCGGCCTAATGACCCCCCCCCCCCCCCCTTGGCGCTCGCCACTATCAGATGGTCCAAATTTTCAATGACAATGTTGATGCTCAATTGTTGGACATGATGATGAGTCGAGGTTGACTGCTCTTTTGCCACACTATCGGAAAAAACAGCAATTGTTCCCATTAAACGAACTAAGAAGGCATTCACAAATTTTCTAACATTTTATACAGACCTGTTTTGCAGAAATTTAAATATTTTTTACAATTCTCCCGATTGTGGACGAATTTGAACGATTATGTTGATCAAAAGAATTACGAAGTGCACAAAATGCATTTTGATTTGAACGCCCATTTTTATAAAAAACCTGAATAACTTTAAAGCGTTGCTGATTTGCGTATCTTTCCACGGATCAAATTGAGTAAGTTTGAGATTGAGAAATGTAAAATTAAATGCAGAAAACAAATTTAAAGACTAGGTGTAGTTCACCTTCAACATGGGCCCTTAAAATTTGACCACCCTCTACAAAGAAAGTGATACATATTTTATTATAAAGAGATTATTTCATAGCGATTAACAAAATAATAAATATTGTGCTTTATATGTACACAAAATTGGTGGTGGGTATAAAAGATTCGGCACAGCCGAATATAGTGCTCTTACTTGTTTATTTTGGCTTAAGTTCATTTATTCAATAAATTTATTAAAATAATAAAAAATGGTTCACATTGAAAATTTAATATATAGTAAAAAAGTTCGAATAAAATATAAAATATATAATAAAGAATGTACGTTATTTTCACCTATGAAACATATTTTGATTCAACTTTATGTAAGTTTCTGCCATATTTTAATGTACTACATAGCTACTATGGTTTGCAAAAGGGTTTTTAAGATACTTATTTCTCAATTATGTATTGAATTCATCCATAATAGAGGTTTAGCATGGTTATTTTCCTTAATTAGATTGTGCAATTCAATAGCATAATTTTAATCATAGCCGCTAACCGGTATGTTTTTATTTCAAAGTTGGGTAAACTATTTGTACTATTTGGACCCGAAAATGTATTATTAACAAATTTCGAAATTGCATCTTTAGTGTTTCTTGACTTTTATTACCGATCAAAGAGTTTCGAAAATGCTTTCCACTCGGCTAGTATTGGCAAAAATATGGTGTTTCATATTATACTTTCATTATTACAATTAAATTTTTTTTAAAAAAATTTCATATTAAATGCAGCCTGAATAATATTTAAATATTATTAGCAGTAAATTTGCTTTATGTCTTTTTAGAGTATGAAACATTACCCACTATTTTCACTTAAATTTATAGAAGAAAATTAAGTTTTCAACTTCAAGGCATCTGATTAGACTCAAGTGGAATAGAGTACATCATAAAAAATTATTGAAATTCAAAATGGCATTCGAAGCAAACTAATATAAAGGGTCCGCCATAAAACTTTTTTTTTTCAACTAGTGCTTATTTCGTGAATGGTAACACTTAGCTCATGTCGGATTTGACAGATAATTAGTTTTATCTTTCCGCTGCACGAATATGGTTGTGTTTACGCTTGAACAACGCTAGGAAATATTGCGACATTACTTTGGCCGATTTTGCCAAAAAAAATCATCTTCTCAGATGAAGCTCATTTTGATATTGGTGGGTATGTAAACAAGCAAAATTGTCGCATTTGTGGCACAGAAAACCCGCACGCATACATTGAAAGGCCGATATACCAACAACGAGTCACTGTTTTGTCCGGATTTTGGTCCAGAGGCATAATTGGGCCATTTTTCTTCGAAAATGAGCAAGGAGCGGCCGTAGTCAATGACGATCGTTATCGGGCCATGTTGAAAGAATTTTTGTTCAAAAAAATTTAAGAGAAGGATATTGGCAACATTTGGTTTCAACAGGATTGCGCTACGTGCCACACAGCCGAAGCTACACTTTTTATAGCACTTTCAAAAGAAAACAAGTAAGAGCACTATATTCGGCTGTGCCGAATCTTTTATACCCACCACCAATTTTGTGTACATTTAAAGCACAATATTTATTATTTTGTTAATCGCTATGGAATAATCTCTTTATAATAAAATATGTATCACTTTCTTTGTAGAGGGTGGTTAAATTTTAAGGGCCCATGTTGAAGGTGAACTACACCTAGTCTTTAAATTTGTTTTCTGCATTTCACTTGACATTTCTCAATCTCAAACTTACTCAATTTGATCCGTGGAAAGAGCAACGCTTTAAAGTTATTCAGGTTTTTTTATAAAAATGGGCGTTCAAGTCAAAATGCATTTTGTGCATAATTCTTATGATCAACATAATCGTTCAAATTCGTCCACATTCGGCAAAATTGTAAAAAATATTTAAATTTCTGCAAAACAGGTCTGTATAAAATGTTAGAAAATCTGTGAATGCCTTCTTAGTTCGTTGAATGGGCACCATTGCTGTTTTTTGCGATAGTGTGGCAAAAGAGCAGTCAACCTCGCCTCATCATCATGCCTAACAATTGAGCATCAACATTGTCATTGAAAATTTGGACCATCAGATAGAGGAGTGGTGCCAAGGATGGGGGCGGGGGCCATTTGGCAGATATTTTATTAAATACGTAATTGAACCATACAAATATTATCATTATAAAAAGAAATAATAATAATTTCCTAAATAATTTGCTTTTTATTTAAATTCAACTTCGCCCTTAAAATTTAACCACCCTTTATAACTTCGATATGCTACTAAAATGCTTTTGTAAATGTAGTCTTTCAATGAAAGTGAGCATTAAAGTAGGCGTGTCAATAAAGTTTCTGCTAATAAATACAACTTAGATATCTCAATATAGTCCTTCATTTTCCCAAAAACCTTGGAAATAGAGAAATAACATGAATTTAAGATAAACCGTTATATGGGAGGTAGGCGTTAAAGTGGGCGTATAGTGGGGATATACGTAGCAAATTTTATTATCATACCTCTAATTTTGGCGGTTTTATGAGCTTTAAATTTCATTAACGGTAGATAACGTGAAAAGTGGGCGTTATAGTAGGCGTGTCAAAGTTATTTTTGCGAATGTGTTCAACTTACGTGTTTCAATATAGCCTTTTATTATTCCAAAATCTTTATTAATAGAGAAATTATATGAATTTTAGGTAAAACGTTATATAAGAGGTGGGCATAAAAGTGGGCGTGGCACCTTAATTTTCTGGCACTCATTACTGTGTGTGCCTAGGAGGATACACGTGGCAAATTTTATCATCATACCTCTCATTTTGGCGGTTTTATGAGCTTCTAAATTTCATTAACGATAGATAACGTGAAAAGTGGGCGTTATAGTAGGCGTGTCAAAGTTATTTTTGCGAATGAGTACAACTTAGGTGTTTCAATATAGCCCTTTGTCATTCCAAAATCTTTATTAGTAGAGAAATTATATGAATTTAAGGTAAAACGTTATATGGGAGGTGGGCGTGAAAGTGGGCGTGGCACATTGATTTTCCGTTACAAAAAAGCGTCTTACCAAAAAGCAAAGTGTGCAAAATTTCAGAGTCGTACATCCAATTTTGTTGCTTTTATGACGTTTTTGTTTTTACATATACCGAAAAATACACTGTGCGGTATAAATTTTCGTACATTTTGATCGATAACTCCTTTCGTAATGCATAGATTTAGATAATTTTCGGGGAAAAATATTGTTTTCACTCAGGAAATATATATTCGAAGTTTCATGAGTCTACGTTAATGTGTTTGGACACAATTCCATTTTATTCGATGTTCGAAGGACACGGTTTTTTCGACCTACTCTTGCTTTTCGAGCTATAACTCTCTTCCTAATATTCCGATTTAGCCCATTTTCAATACCAAACAAACCTTGTCTATTAGAAAGATTCTGGCAAAATTTGAGCCCACTAGCTTTTTCGGTGCGACCTCTATCGTGCTTTCAACAGACGGACAGACGGACGGACATAGATAGATCGTCATCAAATCAAACCCTGATTCAGAATATATATACTTTATGGGGTCTAAAATGGATATTTCGATGTGTTACAAACGGAATGACAAAATGAATAAACCCCCACAATTTTTTTGGTGGCAGGTATAAAAAAAGGTATTTGGCGGAACCTTTATATCAGGGTATAGGCATGAGATCTATAAACTATGATATGTAGAATATTCTACGATTTCTTTTTTTAGAATTTTACTATTGTTTTACTATGAACATGATGGAGAAGGTTATATATACATACATATACATATATACAGGGCTGGGCAAAATACATGCCTTGATGTATTTCAAATACAAAATACAAATACTTTCAAGTTGTGTATTTCAAATACAAAATACAAATACTTTCAAGTTGTGTATTTCAAATACAAAATACAAATACTTTCAAGTTGTGTATTTCAAATACAAAATACTTTTAAGCTCTGTATTTCAAATGCAAAATACAGATACAAAATACAAATATTTTTTGAATTTCGATCTCATAAAAATTTACATATGTATATGCATACATACATATGTATCTCTTCTTAATTCTGTTTAAATATTTTATTTCATCTATATATATAAAAGAGTAACGTGACTGACTGACTGATTCATCATCGCACAGCCCAAACGCAAAGAGCTAGAGACATGAAATTTGAACAATCGGTTCCTCTTTCAATGTATAGCTCCGCTAAGAAGGGATTTTTGGAAATTCGTACCTTAAGGGGGTAAAAAAGGGTAAAAACGGGTAAAATCGGTAATCTTATATCTGCTAAACTAAAAATGATACAAATTAAATTGAAAAAGTATTGTAATTTGCACAAAAAATAAGCTGACAGGTGTCTGGCCTTTTTTTGAATTTTCAACCCCTAAGGGGAAAAATGGGTAAAAACTATAATTTGGTACTTTTTTGGTACCCTATGTAACTTTCAAACGCTAGGAAAAAACTTAAAACTGTATTAAGTAATCCGCGAAAAAATATTAATACGAATTCGGCACTCTTTTCAAATTCACATGTATGAGGGGTAAAAATTGTCCCTTTTTTGGTACTTTTTTAAAGAAACTTTTCTTATATTATTCAATGGGACAAAATTTGACAATATTATTTCCTAATAGAATATGGACAACTATTAAGGTGAAATTTTTGGAAACTTTTTTGGGGACAAAAAAAGTACCAAAAAGGGGAAAATTCCGAAAATGTATGTAATACCTAATTAGACGGCCAATTTTAACAAACTTTTAATAGGGATTTTATCAGACATAAAAAAATTATGTAATTTAGTAAAAATTTAAACACATTCCTAACAGGGTAGAAAAGGCAAAAATCGGTAAGAGTTTGATACTTTTTGAACATAATTACTTTTATGCAAAAAAAGAGTAAATTTACTGACTTTAAATCGTGTCTATTAAAATATTTTGTTACATAGATATTTGAACATTTTAAACTTGGAATTTGGAACTTGGGCCAAAAATGTACTTTTTCGCTTTTCTATGGTACTTTTTGTATTATCTACGTTTATAAAGGTAGAATTGTAAAATAAAGGACTATTGATTCCAGGTAAGACTAAAAATGTTATGGGTGACGTTTGCGAAGTTAGAATTTTGAAATTAATGACTATTGATACAAGCTGAGACTGAAAATGTTATGGGCGACCAAAAAGGTACTTTTTTGAATTTTTATGGTACTTTTTGTATTTTCAACGTTCGTGAAGCTAGAATTTTGAAATTATGTAGTGACTATTGATGCAAGGTGGAACTGAAAATGTTATGGGCGTCTAAAAAGGTACTTTTTTGAATTTCTAAGGTACTTTTTGTATTTTCAACGTTTGCGAAGCTAGAATTTTGAAAATTAGTGCCTATTGTTGCAAGGTGTGACTGAAAATGTTATGGGCGACCAAAAAGGTACTTTTTTGTATTTTTATGGTACCTTTTGTATTTTATACGTTTATGAAGATAGGATTGTACAATCAAGGACTTTTGATTCTAGGTGAGACTTAAAATGTTATGGACGACCAAAGAGGTACTTTTCTGAATTTTTATGGGACTTTTTGTATTTTCTACGTTTATAAAGCTAAAATTGTGAAATAAAGGATTGTTGATTTAATTTGAGAATTTAAATGATATTGGAGACACAAAAAAAAAATTTTCGCATTTTTATTGTACTCTTTGTATTTTTACGTTTGTAAACATAGATTCTAAAAATTTGTGTTTTTTGATCCGAGGTCTAACTTCTAATATTATGGACGACCAAAATTACTTTTTCTCATTTTTTTTTATATTTTGTATACATAGAATTCTGAATGGAGGTAATAATAAACCAAGTGGCAGTATTAGTGAAGGCAAAAATGTTACTTTTATTTATTTTTTTATATTTTTTGAAACTCAGTAGCATTGATCTTGCTTTTAGTTAGGAAATATATGCCCGATGTATCCTTACTCTACTTTTTATTTTTCTAAGTAAATTGAATCAGATATACAAATTTTCATAAATTTAACTAAAAATATTTAATAATTATAAATAGAACTTGAGTTTTCAATAAATAGTAAGAACTGTGCTATCGAAGTAGCAGGTTAAATGCTAGTTTCATATAAGTTTAATAAAACTAAGTTATATATATCTGAAAGTATTCCGCAATTAAATACTTAGTTGCCCACCCAATATTTAATTTACTTATTATATAAGTATGTACGTACCATAACTGCTAAATTTGGATTACGATTAGTAATCAATTAGATTACATCTTAAAAATAATGGTATTGATTACATAATTCCATTTTGAACAATTCCTGATTATTAATTGATTATGATTACAAATAATCCAAAAGTAATCAAGACTTTTTAGGATTACGATAAAAAAAATCAAAAATATTTAAAAGTAATCCAAAAAAGAATTGACTACTTTCAGAACATTTTTGATTATATTTGATTATTTTTTAAAAATTTTGAATTTACAGCATGTTATACATAAATATATACATTTTATTTTGAAAAATCACAAAAAAAAAGGAAAAATACGTGAAAAAATAATAATGAGAAACAAATTCATTCAGAATACATTCACTTCCAAAAAAAAAGTTTTATAATTTGCATATATTTACAATTGGCCTTAATTACAACTCATTTTTTAAAGGAAAAATCAGACAATGATTGCCGCCTTGGACTGTTGACGATCCCGGCAAAAGAAAACAGTCGTTCAACTGGAATTGAAGACGTTAAGACGTGTTAAAAAAATAAATGCATCCCTTAGTAAATCATATTTTTGCCAACAATAATAAAAACAAAAAATGAAAAAAACAACAACTAATTAAATAATGGTAGAATTTCATGTAGAAAAATGTACTTGTGACAGTATTGCCATAATTTCGCCAAATAAAACAAGTAAGAGTGCTATATTCGGCCATGCCGAATCTAATATACCCTTCACAACGTGTAGTCATGCAATAACAGTTGCTTGTATCACCATTCATCCCATATGAAATACGTACACGTATGTATGTTAAAAAAACGAAAAAAAAAAAAATTTAAAAAAAAAATTTTAAAAAAAATTTAAAAAAAAAATTAAAAAAAAAAATTATTATATATATAATATACATATATAAAACAAAAAAAAATTAAAAAAAAATTTAAAGAAAAAAATAATAATAAAAATATAAATAATATATTAAATAAAAAATAAAAAAAAAATAAAAAAAAAAATTAAAAAAAAATTTTTTAAAAAATTAAAAAAAATTTTTTTTGGCTCAGTTGGGATTCGATGCCACGTTTTCTCCAACCAGTATACACGTTTGTATGTATGTTGTTGTTGTAATGTTGTTTTTGTGAAAAAAAAATCGAGGTGGTCGTGGGTTTTTGCTCATATCTCAGTTGTTTATGTACCGATGTTTCTGCTTTTCAATAGCGATCTACTCCCGAATATTTCTGATATTTTAATACCTCACCCGGGTCCAACCTATGTCGGGGGGCTTCAAAAAGTTGATTTCAAGATACACACGGACAGACGGTCAGACGGACAGACGGACAGACTGACAGGGCTTAATCGACTTCCCTATTCATAAGCTTTCAGAAAATATATACTTTATGGGGTCGGAAATGAAAATTGTAGAAATTTCACACGGAATGACAAACCTATATATACCCTTTTTCACTGTGTGAAGGGTATAAAAATAATAAAAAAAATAGAAAATAATACTTGAGAGTAGTCGAATTATTATACCCTTCACACAGTGAAAAAGGGTATATATAGGTTTGTCATTCCGTGTGAAATTTCTACAATTTTCATTTCCGACCCCATAAAGTATATATTTTCTGAAAGCTTATGAATAGAGGAGTCGATTAAGCCCTGACCGTCTGTCCGTCTGTCCGTCTGACCGTCTGTCCATGTGTATGTTGAAATCAACTTTTTGAAGCCCCCCGACATAGGTTGGACCCGGGTAAGGTATTAAAATATCAGAAATATTCGGGAGTAGATCGGTATTGAAAATCAGAAACATCGGTACATAAACAACTGAGATATGAGCAAAAACCCACGACCACCTCGATTTTCTTTTCATAAAAACAACATTACAACAACAACATACATACATACAAACGTGTATACTGGTTAGAGAAAACGTGGCATCGAATCCCAGCTGAGGCAAAAAAATTTTTTTTTAAATTTTTTTAAAATTTTTTTTTTCTAATTTTTTTTTTATTTGTTTTTTATTTTTTATTTAATATATTATATATATTTTTATTATTATTTTTTTTTATTTTTTTTTTTTTAATTTTTTTTTTATTTTTTTTTTGTTTTATATATGTATATTATATATGTATATAATAATTTTTTTTTTTTTAATTTTTTTTTTAAATTTTTTTTTTTAAATTTTTTTTTTATTTTTTATTTTTTTTTTTGTTTTTTTTAACATACATACGTGAATTTACTGTTATTGCATGACTACACGTTGTGAAGGGTATATAAGATTCGGCACGGCCGAATATAGCGCTTTTACTTGTTTTTTGATTACTTTTGATTATTTTTGATTATTTTCTCGTTATCCTAAATAATCTTGATTACTTTTGGATAACTGTAATCCTAATCAATTAGTAATCGTGCGAATCTTAAAATAGTCGTAATATAATTATTACTTCAACTTTAAAAAAATAATTCAATTACTAATTACACTGCTCTGCAAATAATAATTTTTTGTCTTCCCATTTAATAAAACTATGTGGACTATATGGATTTTGACGCGCTGAACTCAAATCCGTTGTCGGTTTTTTTCCATCAGATCGTGATTTTTTTTTATGGGCGTGGCAAATTTTTCCCCCTAAATTAGTCAGGTACGGACACATATTTAATCCTAACTCGAGAACCAGTCATCCGAATTTCAAAAGTAAAACACCAAAAAATGTGTAACAAAATTGTTTTTATTTCAGTGCAATACAATTTTTCTCTATCTCTTATCGTTTTGGAGTTATTTAAAAATTAATGGAGAAAAAAATTTTTTTTCGTGCAAAATTCGTAATATTTTTCAATTTAAAAATGGAATTAAAAAAAATGTAAGGCAAATATTCAACATTTTAAACTTTTTTCTGAAATCTACTTATCTTGGAAATAAAAAAGCCATAAACCATAAAAATCGGTTAAAAAATATAGATTTAATTATCAATTTACCGCAGGTACCCAATATTGACCAAATATGTGTAATGCAGCAAACAACGTCAGAGTGGGCGCACTAAAGCGACTTGTAGCAACAATGAATGGCAACTTTTTACTTCTATCTATTTTCGTACAACAAATACAAGCAAAACAAATTTGCTACATTGTAATTTTGTAGCATCGCCTCGCTTGAAGCACCCACCCTGTCGTCACCCGTAGATAACTTCAAATTACAATAAAAAATTTAAATATTTACAGACTATTTTATTTAAAATAACTCAAAAATTTTGTTAATAATTATTTATATTTATTGTTAAAATAAAAAAGTAGCTTAAGCTCCCATGCCCTTTTGTCCACATCATTCAATTTCGTTCTGAAGACCTCGTCCTTCATAATTTGTCGTATTTGTGGACCTACAAATATGCCTTCTTTTACTTTAGCATCTCTGATTCTAGGAAATTTGCTCTTAATGTATAGAAAGGCTTCACCATCCTTGTTCATTGCTTTGACAAAATTTTTCATTAGGCCTAGCTTTATATGAAGAGAAGAGTTTGTTCCTTTTGTTTTAATGGCTCTTCTGTTACATTTTTTTTTCCTGGAATAAAATTTACTATTTTCGGTCAAATTTTAACATTGTAGTGTTTTTTTTTGCGCGGCTATCCCATTTACATAAGAAGCAATAAAACTTAGTATATCCACTTTGCAATCCATTTAACATTGCTACGACTTTAAAATCTGCAGATTCCATGAGTAATGTGAATTTTTAATTTTTTGTAGCTACAATAGTTTTCTTTCATATTTCTTGCATACGCGAGTGGGACCAATGGAAATTTGTTGTCATTGTGAAGTAAAACCGCTTTCAAACTTGTCTTGGATGAATTAATAACAAGCCGCCAATCCTGAGATTTATGACTGAAACACAGTTGTCGCAAAAGTCTATCAGCATTATCGCAAAATATCAAACCTTCCTCTTTGCTGAAATATATTAAAAAAGGTTGTTCTTTATTTCGAAAGTAAGAGACGTTAACGTCCGTTTGCACCAAACTCCATTCTTTTCATTGGGATGCAAGAAGCTCAGACTTGGTTTTTTTAAAGCCTTGATTTACAAACTAAGTTATTCATATCAGTTTAATTCGGAAAATAAGGTGTACTCGTTGGACTTCCAAATTAATGCGAAGAAACACCCATGTTGGCATAAGTGGATTCAGTTGCTGCAGAAAGTCCATCTTCTTCATCGTCTGTAGGAGCAATGGAGGTAAAAATTTACTTGTAAACTGGAAAACTGGTCATTTGACGCATGAAGTATTTGGATAAGTAACTTTATTTTTGGTTTTTTTCGTAAGCCCACGTGTTTAGTATGGTAAAAGAAGCAATCATTTTGATGATTTTGTGGTTCACTCCAAATCGCTGGCTTCATAAACGGCTTCATAAAGACTAATGACTTCCTTTTAACCTACCTCTTAAATACTTACCACAGCTACTACAACATATTTTCGGCAGCCAATTTTTATCTCTATCATCGGTAAAAAACCCAAAATAACGGCGATAAGCATCTTTAACCTTGGAAGATATTGTCTCCCGTTGAGTACTTAAAGTTAGATCGCCACATTCGTAACAAAATAAATTTGGAAATTTGTTACAAATCCTTGACATTTTGTAATATGAAAGCGTTTGTGGATTCTTTAATTGCTTTATTTCATTACACAATAACAAAGTACACTATAAGATCTATTGACTGTTGCCGATTTTAACCGCACGATATTCAAATTAAAAGTGACTGACTTATTGCCCATTAGCTTCTATATATACAATAAATACCAGAATCTACCCTAATGTTCTTAATTTGAAATCACAGGTAATTGAAAAATACTGTTATAAATATTAATTCCAAGAACTATGTAAAATACCGTTGTACTTTAGTTCCATTACCTGCTCACTCAACGAAATGTTACATATATCATATGTAAGGCTGGTTGCATAACAATATTGGGTACATGCGGTAAATTGACAATAAAACCTACATTTTTTAACCGACTTTTACAGATTATGGCTTTTTTTATTTCCAAGATAAGTAGCTCTTAGAAAAAAGTTTAAAATGTTGAATATTTGCCTTAAATTTTTTTTAATTCCATTTTTAAATTGAAAAATATTACGAATTTTGCACGAAAAAAAAATTTTTTCTCCATTAATTTTAAAATAACTCCAAAACGATAAGAGATAGAGAAAAATTGTATTGCACTGAAATAAAAACAATTTTGTTACACATTTTTTGGTGTTTTACTTTTGAAATTCGGATGACTGGTTCTCGAGTTAGGATGAAAAATGTCTCCGTACCTGCCACGCCCATAAAAAAAAATTCCGATCTGTAGGAAAAAAACCGACAACGGATTTGAGTTCAGCGCGTCAAAATCCATATAGTCCACATAGTTTTATTAAATGGAGGATTTTGCTGCAGAGCAGTGTTATTAAGATAAGTAATCATTACTTAACAGCTATGGTACGTACATATGATACACAATTTAAACAATAAAATTGTTAAAGTGTTAAATTCTCATTAGTAAAGATTTCATTTACTTTTTACATTTAAAAGATTTATTTTGTAAATTTGCGTTAATTTTCTCGCGTCAAGTGGGGGAAGTAAGGAAAAAAAGCCTATTTAGAATTTAATATTTAGTAAATAAAAAATTTATTCAATAAAATAGGTATTTCCTTTAATAACAACTAGATTTTTTAAAGAATCCTCAGATAACAGCCTCTTGTTGGGGAATGTATACAACCTGCTAAGGAAAATAATCTTTCTACAGGCCCTGAGGAACACAAGCTACTGTTAAATTCTCTTAATGCATTTTTAATATTTGGATAGCTTTCCAAAACGGAAATCTCCATGCTCTTATCATTTAGGAAACTGATGAACTCTAATTCGAAATTTGATGTGCGAGGTTAATCAATGTTCTTGTCGGCAAAAACAATAAAATCTTCATCGTTTTTACTGCAACTACTACTACTTCTGCTGCATCCAAGCATTGCTTCACGATTTTTGTTATTTTTTTTCTAAGGTATCTATTGATGTTTTCTAGTTATGTTTTCTGGCTGCCAACGCATTTTAAAACTTGAAGCCAATATTGCTCTATTTGCTTCAGGTGCCAGCATGAGAAACTTAACATATCTTCTCTCAACGCTCTCCCTTAGTTTTGGTAAAATACAACTGAAATGCCTCAAATTATAACATTGCAGCCGATCTAATCTGGTTTTTACAGACATTAAAGTAGGCAAAACTTTTCCATAATAGCAATTATTTCCCTGTATGTAGTCCAACGCCGTAGCTATTGGTTTCAATATTTCAATGAATTCCTCTAAGTACTCCAGTTCTATATCATAGAAAGCGTTAGCCTTATCTAGCTTAACAAATAATTCATTTAATTTTGATTTTCTTTTCATTAGCTGTACTATGGAATCGAAAAGTGAGTTCCATCTTGTGGGACATGGATATACTAACTGATGTCCGAGCCAATCTTTTATAACTTCAGCTGATTTGGGTATTCTGGATTAATTCCATAGTAAAGAACATGTAGCAATTACCGAGTAGTGAATCCTATTGGCACGAGAATTTTTTATGAAATTATTCATATCTGTTGTGGCTAAAAGACTTAATGTGTGGCTGAAACATCTCAGATGCCTCGGCAAATATAACTCTCTAGCTTTTCATTTAAATAGTGTAAATGAATTCGCCTTAGACGAAACAATTCAAAGCTGAATAGTAGTGTTGTAAAATGTGAAATTTTAATGGTCATAGTTTCTAGCGATTTTCGCTTTTGTCTGATACAACTTATTTTCAAATTAATTGTAAAAAATAAATGTATTTGTATAAATGTATTTTTGAGCCATATGTATTTGAAATACAAAATACTTTTCAGTTGTTGTGAGATTTTTAAACTGCCCCTACAGGGTTGCGGAAGTGGCACGCTGGTCTCCGCCGCGGCTATAGCTCGCCGGAATTGGGGGGGTTGTTTTTCCGCAAGAGTTCGTGCCAAAACCGGAAAGAAAGAACAAAACAATGGCAATGATAAGATGTTACAGGAAATGATGATAGCTTATCAGATAACCCTTTTTGGCGATACCTAAACGTTAGGATTCGAGTTCAAAGGACTGGATGGTCTCGTCCTCTACAGGCAGCCCTCCCCTTATGACCTATCTTGGTCATCCTTGACATCATCTTTGCCTGACAGATGTTAATGCTTCCTGGATAATGTCCCTAAATAAACCTCACCATCTGGTCATCTTAGCCGGCTACATTCAATCTCTAAGACAAATAATTAGCACATTTTCTCTTAAATTCAATCCACTACGTTACAATTTTATTTATTATTACATACATATAGCATACAATTTCTTATTCTTCTACTTTCTTTTTTTTCAGGTCTAATTAATTTTTTTTTCTTTTACAGTCTTAAACTTATTCCGGATTATACATACAATTCAGTTATTTTCTAAATTCAAATTATTAAACTTATTGATATCATTAATAATAAAAAAAAGAATGACAAAAACAAACTTTAGTTTACATATATCTATATGCAGATCTATATATATATATATACATATATATATATATATAAATATATATACATATATATATATATATATATATATATATATACATATATATATATATATATATATATATATAAAGGGTGTTTTTTTTTTGCTAGATAGAACTTTAAATTGTAAAAAGTAACACAAAAAATTAAATTTTGATGAAATATTTTTATCGTTTCAGTATACTCTGACAAATCATCATGAATAGACTCACGCTTGAACGACGCTACGAAATTATCCAAATTTACTTTGAAAATCAGTCGTCGATTCGCGCCACTTATAGACGACTTCGTCATTTTTATGGCGTACATAATCGTCCATCTGAACAAGCCATTCGTCGAACTGTGGATAGATTTCGTACCACATACTCTCTAGAGGATGCAATAACACCAACACGTCGAAGGAATCTGCGTACTGAAGAGAATATCGCCGCTGTAAACGAAAGTGTGGAAGAAGATCCAAATTTATCGATTCGTCGTCGGTCGCAGGAATTAGGGCTCTGTCCGTCCACTACGTGGAAAATTTTGCGCAAAGATCTCGGCCTACACCCGTATAAGATCCAGCTGGTGCAGGAATTGAAGCCACGAGACCATTATATGCGTCGTTCTTTCGCCGATGGGCTCTAGAGCAGTTGGCAACTGACCCGTTGTTTTATCGCAAAATTGTGTTCAGCGATGAGGCGCATTTTTGGCTTAACGGGTTTGTTAATAAGCAAAATTGCCGCATATGGAGCGAGACCAATCCACAAGAGACCCTACAGACTCCATTACATCCAGAAAAATGCACCGTTTGGTGCGGTTTTCACGCTGGTGGCATCATCGGACCTTATTTCTTCAAAAATGAGGCCGGAGCTCGCGTTACGGTCAATGGAGATCGTCCATGATCAATGATTTTTTGTTTGAAAATATGGATGACATTGATCCGGAGGAGATGTGGTTTCAACAGGATGGCGCTACGTGCCATACGGCGAACGCAACCATCGACTTATTGAAATCAAAATTTGGCGATAAGTTGATTTCGAGAAATGGACCTGTCAATTGGCCTCCAAGGTCGTGCGATTTGACACCTATCGATTATTTCCTGTGGGGCTACGTGAAGTCACTGGTTTATGCAGATAAACCAGCAACAATTGACGCCTTGGAGGCCAGCATTGTTCGTGTTATTCGTGACATACGGCCAGCAGTGCTCGAAAAAGTGGCCCAAACTTGGACGTCCAGAATGCGCTTCGTCAAGAACAGCCGCGGTGCCCATATGCCCGAAATCATTTTCAAATGTTAATGTCACGTATTGATCTTTCGAATAAAAAAAAAAATTTTGATTACAATTTAATTTTTTGTGTTATTTTTTACAATTTCAAGTTCTATCGGGCTTAAAAAAACACCCTTTATATATAATTATAAGACAAGTAAGAGCACTATATTCGGCTGTGCCGAATCTTTTATACCCACCACCAATTTTGTGTACATTTAAAGCACAATATTTATTATTTTGTTAATCGCTATGAAATAATCTCTTTATAATAAAATATGTATCACTTTCTTTGTAGAGGGTGGTCAAATTTTAAGGGCCCATGTTGAAGGTGAACTACACCTAGTCTTTAAATTTGTTTTCTGCATTTAATTTTACATTTCTCAATCTCAAACTTACTCAATTTGATCCGTGGAAAGATACGCAAATGAGCAACGCTTTAAAGTTATTCAGGTTTTTTATAAAAATGGGCGTTCAAATCAAAATGCATTTTGTGCACTTCGTAATTCTTTTGATCAACATAATCGTTCAAATTCGTCCACAATCGGGAGAATTGTAACAAATATTTAAATTTCTGCAAAACAGGTCTGTATAAATGTTAGAAAATCTGTGAATACCTTCTTAGTGCGTTGGATGGGAACCACTGCTGGTTTTTGCGATAGTGTGGCAAAAGAGCAGTCAACCTCGACTCATCATCATGCCCAACAATTGAGCATCAACATTGTCATTGAAAATTTGGACCATCAGATAGAGGAGTGGTGCCAAGGATGGGGGGGGGGCATTTGGCCGATATTTTATTAAATACATAATTGAACCATACAAATATTATAATTACAAAGAGAAATAATAATAATATCCTAAATAATTTGTGTTTTATTTAAATTCAACATCGGTCCTTAAAATTTAACCACCCTTTATAACTTCGATATGCTGCTAAAATGCTTTTGTAAATGTAGTCTTTCAATGAAAGTGGGCGTTAAAGTTGGCGTGTCAATAAATTTTCTGCTAATAAATACAACTTAGATATTTCAATATAGTCCTTTATTTTCCCAAAAATTTGTCAATAGAGAAATTACATGAATTTAAGATAAACGGTTATATGGGAGGTAGGCGTTAAAGTTGGCGTGTCACCTAAACTCTTTGGCACAACAATTACGTTGATTAGAATGATATACGTAGCAAATTTGATCATCATTCCTCTAATTTTGGCGGTTTTATGAGCTTTTAAATTTCATTAACGGTAGATAACGTGAAAAGTGGGCGTTATAGTAGGCGTGTCAAAGTTGTTTTTGCGAATAAGTACAACTTAGGTGTTTCAATATAGACCTTTATTATTCCAAAATCTTTATTTATAGAGAAATTATATGAATTTTAGGTAAAACGTAATATGGGAGGTGAGCGTAAAAGTGGGCGTGGCACATTGATTTTCCGTCACAAAAAAGCGTCTCACCAAAAAGCAAAGTGTGCAAAATTTCAGGGTCATACGTTAAATTTTGCTGCTTTTATGACGTTTTTGTTTTTAAATATACCGAAAAATACACTGTGCGGTATAAATTTTCGTACATTTTGATCGATAACTCTTTTCCTAATGCATAGATTTAAGCGATTTTCAGGGAAAAATATTCCTTTGACTTTTTTTGATAAATTTATATTCGAAGTTTCATGACTCCACGTTTATGCGTCTGGACACAATTCCATTTTATTCGATGTGCGAAGGACACGGTTTTTTCGACCTACTCTTGCTTTACGAGCTATAACTCTCTTCCTAATATTCCGATATAGCCCATTTTCAATACCAAACAAACCTTGTCTATAGAGAAGATTCTGGCAAAATTTGAGCCCCCTAGCTTTTTCGGTGCGACCTCTATCGTGCTTTCAACAGACGGACGGACATAACTAGATCGTCATCAAATCAAACCCTGATTCAGAATATATATACTTTATGGGGTCTAAAATGGATATTTCGATATGTTACAAACGGAATGACAAAATGAATATACCCCCACCATTTTTTTGGTGGCGGGTATAAAAACAAAACTATATTCGTCTTCACTTTGATTTAATATTACAAATACATATAACTTATACGTACAGTAATTTAAAAACTTTTTAATGATTAAATAAGGTGTATTTTGTTATAAACGAAATCGTCGTTTATAATACAAAAATTGAACCTCCAAATTGTACTAGATATGGACTTATTCCACATTCAAATTTTGAATGTATTATGTAAGTATTTATAAAAATTAATTTACTGAAAAAGTTTAATATTTTTATAAGTTATATTTTTAAATTCTCATTAACAAAATCAGAATTCAATAATAAAACAAAAAACTATAAAAAAAAACTTTTTCAAAAACCCAACCAATAATTTTTCAATTTTAATTTATTTTATTTTGTTAATGAGAATTTAAAAATATTAAACTTTTTCAAGAATTTTGGGTAAAGGTTTACTGATGATCTGGCATAAGCACCAGTGAAATGCATATAAACCAGCTTAAACCTAACAACCAAAAAAAAAATCATTAGAATTCAATTTCAATATAAACAATATAAACATCTGCTTTCGAATCGTAGCCACCTTTATAATTTCCCGGGATCCCGAAAAATAATCCCGGGAAATCGGAAAGATTAAATAACTACAATTCACGGGAAATAACCCAATTTATAGCACAAAATGTATTTGTTTGTTATTAACAGTAATCGCTATGCAATAATCTCTTTATACTAAAATATGTCTCGCTTCCTTTGTATAACTTCGATATGCTAGTACAATGTTTTCGTAAATTTAGTGTTTCAATGAAAGTGGTCGTTAAGGAGTGTTGAAGTTGTTTCTACTAATGAATGCAACTTAGATGTTTCAATATAGTCCTTTATTATTCCAAAATCTTTATTCATAGAGAAATTATATGAATTTGAGATAAGCCGTTATATGGGAGGTAGACGTTAAAATGAGCGTGTCCCCTAAATTTTCTGGCATAACGATAACATTGCCTAGAAGGATATCTGTTGCAAATTTCATCATCATACCTCCAATTTTGTCGGTTTTATGAGCTTTTAAATTTCATTAACAGTTTATTTCCCAGGATCCCGAAAAATAATCCCGGGAAATCGGAAAGATTAAATAACTACAATTCACGGGAAATAACCCAATTTATAGCACAAAATGTATTTGTTTGTTATTAACAGTAATCGCTATGCAATAATCTCTTTATACTAAAATATTTCTCGCTTCCTTTGTATAACTTCGATATGCTAGTAAAATGTTTTCGTAAATTTAGTGTTTCAATGAAAGTGGTCGTTAAGGAGTGTTGAAGTTGTTTCTACTAACGAATGCAACTTAGATGTTTCAATATAGTCCTTTATTATTCCAAAATCTTTATTCATAGAGAAATTATATGAATTTGAGATAAGCCGTTATATGGGAGGTAGACGTTTAAATGAGCGTGTCCCCTAAATTTTCCGGCGTAACAATGACATTGACTAGAAGGATATCTGTTGCAATTTTCATCATCATACCTCCAATTTTGTCGGTTTTATGATCTTTTAAATTTCATTACCAGTAGATAACGTTAAAAATGGTCGTAATAGAGGGCGTGTCGAAGTTGTTGTAGCCCTCCAATGAAAGTGGGCGTTAAAGTAGGCATATTGAAGTTGTTTCTACCAATGAATGCAACTTAGATGTTTCAATATAGTCCTTTATTATTCCAAAATCTTTATTAATAGAGATATTATATGAATTTGAGATAAACCTTTATATGGGAGGTAGGCGTTAAAGTAGGCGTGTCACCTAAATTTTCCAGCATAATAATGACATTGACTAGAAGGATATCTGTAGCAAATTTCATAATCGTATCTCTAATTTTGTCGGTTTTATGAGCTTTTAAATTTCATTAACAGTGGATAACGTGAAAAGAGGGCGTAATGTAGTGTACCTCACCTCAGTGTCTACTGCACACACATTGCCCACTCTGAAATTCATACATACAATCCAAATTAGAGTAGGGTATACAATGGATCAAATAACTGCATTAACCCACATTCACTAGAATATAGGTCAAGTATGAATGGAAATGAATACATGTTACTCAATCAGAATGCAAACAAACCACATTAAGTGTTTTGATGTAAATGAGTACCTTTACAAATACCAACATTCTGATTGGCTAGTACAATTACAGAGAGAGTAAATCTTGATATATTAATGGTACCGATAAAGACAAATATAACTTTGTCAATAAGTATAATAAGTTAGAAAGGCTAAGAATTAATTGAAAACTAAGTATATAAGAACAAATAAAATTAAATTAAATCAGACTTGAAATAACGATACTAATTCGCCAACAACCTGCCTTGTGTTTTAATCAAAAGTCTCAAAACAATTCGGCAGTTCCTTTGAACGCCTTGTAAATCAGCTGAAACCTTGACAGCTACGAAAAATAACCAAGGGCTATAGGTAACTTATTACACACTACACGAGAAAAACCATTACATGGCGATCCTGCCAAATCTTCCAAGCCTGCCAAATCTTCCGAATCTGACAATTGGCAAACATTAAATTAGGACCTTTAGCAAATGTCCACAGAGATAGATGAAATTTTTGCACGTTGGTTGCACGTTTGCGTACCTAGAAAGCAAACAAAAAGAAGAGTAGAAGCCTGAACCAACAGGTTATACAGCACCTCCTTACGAACCACAATAGCAGCTTATATATAAATTTTTCAATATGACGTGGTGGAAAAACATTCTAAAGGCTATCCCACTAGTTTTTGCAGGATACGAGGTAGGGAAGAATGAAAATCGGGAAGATGAACGGACCAATAAACAGATTATAGAATATAGGAATACTATAAGAACACAAAATGAACATAAAGAAGAAGGTTTAAACATTTTTGAAATAATAATGATAATCACATTAGCTTTATTAGTAATTGCCTACATCATAAGACTAATGTATGCAATACTTAATAACAGGCAATAACAGAAAAAGAAAAAATTAATAATATATGAAAATAAATTTAATTCATATTAAAAGAATAATTGTTCCCAATACTACTAATAATTTAACTAAGCGTAAAGTAAAACACAGTTAACAAAAGGAAACATTTTGGCTGCACAACTAATTATCAATGTTGTCCAAAGCAACAAAAATCTTAGTAATTATTGCTTTAATTACATTAATATTATATAGCATGTATAAGTTTATTAATAATTGTAAAAACAGAAACAATAGTAGAAATAAGATAACAGAAGTATAAAAATTAAAGATAGATGGAAGGAAGTTTAATAAAACTTAGGGAAATATTAAAGAACTTAAAGAAAAGTCCAGGAAGAACATATTCGGAAAAAACAATAAACCTTAGGCTAGAAGATATAAAAGTTATAACAGGGGAATTTGAGTTAGCACAACGAGAAGAAAAAGACGAAGATAGAATATCAGTGCTCAGATTAGAATTTAGCAATATAGTTAAGAAAATAAGGGAATACTTAATCAGTGACATTACAAAACCATCGGAAATAAGAAATAAAATGGCAGCATTTAGCTTAGATACAGTTTCTAAAGCACTCCCACTTTTTGCTGGAAACTTTGACGAACTAGAAAGTTTCTTAATAACAGCAGAACTCATTGAGAAAACTCTTGCTGAAACAGCAAAACAAGATTTCCTACAATATGTCTACCATGCCAAATTAACCTCAGGGGTAAGAACAGCGATAGGTAGTTATGCGAAACCCGAAAACTTCAATACATTCGTTAGAAAAAATTAACTTGAATTTTTCCTAGCGGACCGAAAATGCAAATTCAAATTTCATCTAGTAGATAATAATAATGGGAAGAGACTTTTTAAGAGAATACTTGTGCAAAATAGACTACGAGACGTTTACAATTTCTTTGTTTACCATCGATGAAACCATAATTCTGCCAATGCAAACAGAAGCATTTGACACATTAAAAATTACGATACCCCCTCGGACAGAAATTATACAACTATTGAAACTAAACCTCACTGAATATTGCGTAATACTTGATAATGAATTAAAAAGCGGTATTTTTATAAGTAATTCAATAGCACCAAAAAACGGAATGACACATATTAAAATTTTAAACACAGCAAATAGGACACAAATTTTACAAGGCATTAAACTGCACACTGACCCACTTAAAAACTATGACGTATTAAGTTACACAAACATAAACAGTGACGAACGTTTTGAACAAATTCTAAATGACTTGCAATTAAATAAAACTGATGAATATGCAAAATCAGAATTAATGAAAATATTCAGAAAATATCAAAATGTACAAATTTCATTTAGAGAATGAAAAATTTACTGTAAACAATTTTTATAGACAAAACATTTAACTTTAGATAATACTCCGGTGTATGCAAAAAACTACAGACTACCCCACTCAAACACAGACATAAAAAAATGACAAGAATTAGACTAGATTTAGGCGATTATGACTTCACGATAATGCGATGACTTCACTAATGCGGATGCATTATTGAGAATAGAAATAAACTCACGCGTACTAAAACAAATGATACCGTTGGAAAATGATGAAAATGAAAAGAAAATACTAATAACTACAAGGGCGATGACAAAGAAAAATGAAAATAAAAATAAAGAGGCAAATAAGATTGATGAAGGAAAAGAAATAAATATGAATACAGAGCTCGCGAATAGAAGTAATATGGGAAGATGTATCTCTCAGGAGTCTGATCAACTTCTAATATGGGAATGCACATTCATAAATGACGTCAAGAATATAAAGAAATTACAATTTAATATTTAAGTTTGAAAATATAGAAGAAGTCGACATAAAATTTGAGGATAATATTGTGTACATAGGACGTGGTGATAATTCATCGAAACAAGATTCGATTATGAAGAAATCACGTACCAAAAATTATAATTATATGAATGAAGGATGTAACGATAATTCATCGAAACAAGATTCGACTATGAAGAAGTTACATGCCAAAAACGTACAAGATGTTAATAATATGCATGCAAGATTCAGCAATAACTCAGCGAAACTAGATTCGATTCTGAGGAAACTGATATCTAAAATGAAAAAGGAAAATATAAAAGAATTAGCGCTAGCAAAGAATGATAAAATATTTAAAATGTATACAATGAAAGATTTAAGAGAAGTATATGCAATGATAAGAATAAACAACAAAAGTCCTCAACTTAAAATATTAATTTACAATGCCCCAACAAGAGTAACAAATGACATTCTGAATGACAGTCGATGAATTCCACAATGCCACACATGCAGGCCACTTAGGAATAAGAAAGACGATAATTAAATTGAAACAACGGTACATATGGAAAAATATGAATAAAATGGTTAAACAATTTGTAAAATATTGTGACAAGTGTAACATGAAAAAACGAACCAAGAACATTAAAGAACCAGTTACACTAACAAACACCCCAAACAACAGTTTTGAAGTAATATCAATTGACACTGTAGGACCACTTCGCATTTCAAACGAATACCGATACATATTGACTATGCAGTGCGAGCTAACGAAATTCGTTATTGCTCACCCAATGTCAACAAAAGATTCACTTACAACTGCCAAAACATTAGTAGAACAATTAATTTTAAAATACGGTAAATTTAAAGTACTCAAATCAGACAACGGAACTGAATTTAAAAATGAACTTATGCGTAACATATGTTCATTACTTGATATTAAACAAACATTTTCCACACCTTACCACCATGAAACAATAGGTTCGATAGAAAGAAATCACAGGGTTCTCAATGAATTCTTGCTAACTACAGCAAATGATTATGAATGGGGTGAGTGCAAAAATTACTTTACTTTTGCCTACAACACGTTACCCCATATAGACACTGGTTACACGCCATATGGTAAATTACCATATTTACCATCAGAAATTGGTAATAATGAAGATACCAAAATGTACAATTATGGAATATGGAATAATCTCCTTATAATAAAATATGTATCACTTTCTTTGTAGAGGGTGGTTAAATTTTAAGGGCCCATGTTGAAGGTGAACTACACCTAGTCTTTAAATTTGATTTCTGCATTTCATTTGACATTTCTCAATCTCAAACTTACTCAACTTAATCCGTGGAAAGATACGCAAATGAGCAACGCTTTTAAGTTATTCAGGTTTTTTATAAAAATGGGCGTTAAAATCAAAAAGCATTTTGTGTACTTCGTAATTCTTTTGATCAACATAATCGTTCGAATTCGTCCACAATCGGGAGAATTGTAAAAAATATTTATATTTCTGCAAAACAGGTCTGTATAAAATGTTAGAAAATCTGTAAATGCCTTCTTAGTTCGTTGAATGGAAACCATTGCTGTTTTTTGCGATAGTGTGGCAAAAGAGCAGTCAACCTCGACTCATCATCATGCCCAACAATTGAGATAGGGGAGTGGCGCCAAGGATGGGGGAGGGCCATTTGGCCGATATTTTGTTAAATACATAATTGAACCGTACAAATATTATCATTATAACAAGAAATGATAATAATTTCTTAAATAATTTGTGTTTTATTTAAAAACAACATCGGCCCCTAAAATTTAACCACCCTTAATAACTTCGATATGATAAAATGTTTTCGTAAATTTAGTCTTTTAGTGAAAGTGGGCGTTAAAGCAGGCGTGTCAATAAAGTTTCTGCTAATAAATACAACTAAGATATTCAATCTAGTCCTTTATTTTCCCAAAAACTTTGTCAATAGAGAAATTACATGAATTTAACATAAACCGTTATATGGGAAGTAGGCGTTAAAGTGGGCGTGTTACTTAAACTTTTTGGCATAACAATTACATTGATTAGAAGGATCATCATACCTCTAATTTTATCGGTTTATGAGCTTTTAAATTTATTAACGGTAGATAACGTGAAAAGTGGGCGTTATAGTAGGCGTGTCAAAGTTGTTTTTGCTAACGAGTACAACTTAGATATTCCAATATAGTCCTTTATTATTCCAAAATCCTTACTAATAGATAAATTATATAAATTCCAGTTAAAACGTTATGTGGGAGGTGGGCGTAAGTGGGCGTGGCAGCTAAATTTTCTGCCACGGTAATGAAATTGCCTAGAAGGATATATGTAGCAAATTTCATCATCATACCTCTAATTTTATCGGTTTTATGAGCTTTTAAATTTCATTAACGGTAGATAACGTGAAAAGTGGGCGTTATAGTAGGCATGTCAAAGTTGTTCTTGCTAATGAGTACAACTTTGATATTCCAATATAGTCCTATATTATTCAAAAATCTTTATTAATAGAGAAATTATATGAATTTTAGGTAAAACTTTATATAGGAGGTGGGCGTAAAAGTAGGCTTGGCACATTGATTTTCCGTTACAAAAAAGCCTCTCACCAAAAAGCAAAGTGTGCAAAATTTCAGAATCGTACATTTAATTTTGTCCGTTTTATTAAGTTTTAAATTTAAAATATACTGAAAAATACACTGCGCGGTATAAATTTTCGTACATTTTTATCTATAACTCCTTTCCTAATGTATAGAGGTAAGCAATTTTTGCTGAGAGATATTGCTATGAGTCGATTAATATATATTTGAAGTTTCATGACTGTACGTTAATGCGTTTGGACACAATTCCATTTTACTCGATGTTCGAAGGAGACGCTTTTTTCGACCTACTCTTGCATTACGAGCTACAACTCACTTCCTAATATTACGATTTAGCCCATTACCAAACAAACCTTGTCTATAAGAAAGATTCTGGCAAAATTTGAGCCCCCTAGCTTTTTCGGTGCGACCTCTATCTTGCTTTCAACGTATAATAGGTACAGTGTTAATCGATGTAAATCATAATGGTCAGACAGAATCAATTGATTTTTTTAGTTCCTTCTATAAATCAAGGAATTATATGTGGTATAGATTTTTGCAGAAATTTGGTATACAAACTGCAACCATTAATACGATTAATGAAATAATTTCGAATGAAGATTCAGATAAAATTTAAGTGACTGGTTATCAAAAGCAAAAACTTCAGAAAATTGTTGAATATTTTCCAAATTCGGAGCGTAATGGTTTAGGATGTACGTCTTTAGTGGAACATAAAATAAATACAGGAAATGCTAGACCAATCAAACAAAGGTATTATCCAATTTTGCCTGCACGAGAAAAACTTTTATGTGATGAAATCAATACAATGTAAAAATTAGGTGTAACTGAGGAATGACCGACGTCTCCTTGATCATCTCCAGGAGTTTTGATTGTTAAACCAGGTAAAGTAATATTTTGTTTTGACAGTCGGAAGTTAAACTCTGTGATGACAAAGGTCGCTTATCCTATACCAAATATAGACGGACTTATTTCAAGATTTCCTCCAATTAATTTTATTTCCAAAGTGGATTTAAAGAATGCCTTTTGGCAAATTAAACTGGACGAAGCTTCAAAAAAGTAAATCGCTTTCACAATTCCTAATCGGCCATTGTATCATTTCACAAATGACGGACATTGTCGTTCCATACAGTTTAAAGTCGAACGTTTTTTTATACCTAGATGACCTATTGTTCATTTCAGAGAACTTTGACGAATATATATATATATATCGTAAATGAAGGTTGTTTAAAAGTGGATCCAGATAAAATTAAGGCAATTTCAGAATTTCCCCTTCCAAAATCTATTCGTCAACTTCGGCAATTTCTTCGTATGGCTGGATGGTATAGGACATTTATTGACGATTATGCAACGGAATTGTTGTCGAAAAAGAAAACATATTCGTCGAATGATCAGGCTCAAAGTTCGTTTGAAAATATTAAGCATAAGTTAACTTCAGCTCTAGTTTTATTTCACGCAAATTTTAAAAAACCATTCATTCTTCAATGCGATGCTACTACGTGTGGTATAGGTGTTGTTTTGGTTCAACTTGATGATAAAGGTAACGAGAAACCGATAGCCTTAATGTCACAAACATTTAAAAAGGCACAGAGAAATTATTCAATAACAGAGTTAGAATGTCAAGCAGTAGTGTTGGCAATTAAAAAGTTCAGAGCATATATAGAACGCCAGTAGTTCAAAACTATAACTGATCATGCGTGTCTCAAATGGTTGATGAGACAACCTTTGGCTAGATGGGCTCTGAAGCTACAAGGATTTGATTTTTCAATTTAACACCGTAAAGGTAAAGAAAATATCGTCCCTGCTGCACTATCTCGAGCTCTTGAAAGTGAAGATATATCGGAATTAGATCTACAATCATTACCGTCAATTGATTTAGATTCTAAAGTATTTGAAAGTCTTGAATATACTGCATTAAAATCTCACTAATGCATATTGACAGATGACAGTTTTTGCATTTATGAAGTAAAAATTTTAAAAATTGTAAATGCACTAGCAATCACAAATCTGAACATGTTGCTACAAGTAAGGATGGCAGAAGAACACTCTGAAATAAGAGAAAGGGAATTGTGGAAATTCGTAGGTTTAATCAGGGTACACATATACAAGGTGGCGGTGCCAGCCCAGCTGACAATTTTTTTGTGTTCTGGAGTATGTCAAACTATATATGAAAAAAATGATTTCAACTCCGGAAATTGTCAAACTTCATACATAAAAAAGAGAGCCGAAAATCGCTCTCCTTTACTCTATCACCTTATGTAATTACTCCATGGGCTTAATGGTTTTTTTTCATGGAGGTTATAATTCATACATATATGTATACTGGTTAGAGTAAACGTGGAATCGAATCCCAGCTGAGCCAAACATTTTTTTTTTATTTAATTTTATATATTATTTTTTAATTTTTTTTTTCAAAATTATTTTAAAATATTTTTAAAAATTTTTTTTTTTATTTTTTTTTTGTTATTTTTTTTTTTTTTTTGGAAACGTACATACGTAAACGTTGTCAAGGGTATATAAGATTCGGCAAGGCCGAATATAGCACTTTTACTTGTTTATAGTTTATTTAGTGTGTATAGTTGTATAGAAAAGATAGATTAGATCGTTAGAGTGTAAAGTTTTATTGTTTTTATATTTTTTTATATTTAATTTCAAACATACGTATATATATAATACGTTTTTTTTATTGTGTAAATTTCCTATATTTAGTTCATTTATTAGTATTCACTTTCAATTAGAATTTTATAATATATATTTTTGAGATAATAGACACAAAATAAAGTAAAGGAAATAGATACGAACTGAAGTAGAGGAAACGGAGATGAAGAGATTTTAGTAAACTAAGTTGGTTTTTTTTTTTATATAGTAAAGATAAGTTTGATTTTTTTGTAATTTAAATTTATTTTATTATATATTATTAATAACTTGTAGTATAAATAAATGTGATGATTATTTATAACGTTATTATGAGAAAACGTGAGCAAATCAGTTAAGAGGGAAATGTTGATATAGGTGGTGAGTTGAAAGACGGATAGCGGGGTCCGTAAGCAAATTCGGTGCGGATGCATTACGGCTATGGAAGGTAATGGGCGATTGGAGGTCACCATCTTCCTCCCTATTCAGAAATGGTTCTGCGAGAGCCAACAGGGTAGGATATTTGAAGTCCGACCAAACGGTTCGTGACACATTTAACAAATTGCAACAACGTATTCTTACTAGATATTTCTGAGGTTTTCATGGGCAACCGAGTATGTTAATTTTTTACAATTTTGAGATAATAATGCCACACAGAAAAAATTAATTTTCATATTCAGACACAAAATTTGCCGAATCTAAAACTTTTTTGTTTTATTTAGGACCTACGAAAGAATTTGTAAAGTTAAACACAAAATTTGTAATTTTTTGTTTGAAAAAAAAATCTCGATATTTTCAATGAAAAAATTATGCTATTGAATAAAATTGTTTACTGAAACTTAAAAAGAAATCAAACAAATAATTTTACAGAATTAAATATAATTTTTATTGAATATTTCCATTCTAAGCAAACAAAAATGTTTCCAAACCAAAGAAATTTTTGTTTGAAAATAATTTACTGAATTGAATAAAGAATTATTTGAAAAACAATTTAAAATCAAACAAAAAATTATTTGAGACAATTAGATATGATTTATTTATTTGATAAAAAAAAATGAGGTGTTTTTATTGAATTAAATAAAAATTACAGTATTACATTGAAATAAAAATAAATTACAAAATTACTTGAAATAAAAAATTTTGTTTTTACATTTATATTAAAATAGGTACTACATTTACGATGAAAATAACAGTTCAAAAACATAAATGAAAAAATAAAAGTACAATTCTTATGTAAAAGTATTTAAATGCTACAAATTTGTTTAAAAATTAAAGAAAAAGGTTGACATTAAACAAAAATACATATTATTAACATATAATTTACAAATAATGAAAAATATGAAATTATTTTTATTAATTACAACTTTAAGTTCATTATTTCATGTTAAATGGTAGAGACTTTAGTATACTTTTTATCAGTAGATAAGCCATAAAAGATTATTTAATGAAATTATAAAATATATATTATTTTCTTGGGTATATTCAAGATTGAACAAATGTTAATAATAGATATTTGACTTCATCAATGTAAACGAAAATTGACTTTACTCTAGTTAATTCGACAACTACTAAAAGCCTAGGTTAGATATTGCAACATTACAATTTTATCAGCTTGAGATTTGCTTCCAATTCTTTACTGGTTGCGGCTAATACAGCAAATTCAGTGATTTTTTTTTATTTAAAGCTTTTGGTTCCGTAGATATCTTTTGTTGAGGCAGAAAAAAAATGTGAAGAAACCAAACATCATAAAATCTTTGACTGAAAATGTTATAAATATAAAGTTATAAAATTCAGTAATAAAATTAATATTTTTTATTTTAAATTCTAACCTTTGTCTTAATATCAACATCTTAAGAAAATTTTAGTTTTGAGTATATGTTGCCTTTTCAACATTTGCAGAAGATCTGTAGTAATTCCTTGTTCTGTAAAAAAAGAATTTAAAATTTATTTGTAATTCATAAACAAATATTTTTCAATGGAACTTGCCTTTTAACCTATCATACAAGTGACTCAAATTCCATCTGTTTAAAGGCCAAGTGAGGTCCACATTGATGAAGTTATCCATTATTAATTATATATATTTTTATACAATTCCTTTAACTTGAGAAAAGAAATACCAACTGTTAATCGTATTTCTTCTACCGGTGGTCCAACGATGTCTTTTATATTAGTAAATAATAGTAAATTTATTTGAAATATTTTATCTACTTAAGGGTCCTTACACTAAAAGATATGTGCGACAAACATTCATGTTGAAATGATAATGTAAGACCATGTTTGTTGGCCACATTTTATAGATTGTTAGGGAAAACGAAAAGAAAGCGTTAAACATTTTTGTTTTTTTTTCGAGGCATACTGATTCATATGTAAAAATATTCCTTGTTTTTTGATTTGCACTATATATATATATATATATATGCACAGTGACTTAAATGGGCACAGTTTTTATATATAACACCTAATATAAGAACATTTGCTTCATATGAGCTCAGTTCTCATTTAGTCTATATTCCTAGCGATTTATATGACGACATGCTTATTTGAGAACATTTTTTTTTGTATTTTTTTTTTTTTTATTTTATTTGATTCCACTATGTTTGTTTGATATTCTTCTAAAGCTCTTTTATCGATATATACCTTTTAAATGTATTTTTTTTTAAATTTTAAAATCAAACGCTGCCGCCAGTTATGCCATACTTTTTCCCATATTTTCCCGGTTTTTACAGAATAAGGAATTTAATTTGATTGCGCCATTGTTGTTAACGCCGTTAATGTTTGTAAAAATTGAAGACTTTGGTTTGTGCGAAAAAAAAGTATTTCGGCCATGTTAAAAATTAAATTAACTACATTTGATAAAGTTTTATAAGTTGTATTTTTAAAATGTTTGTTAAATAAATCTTTGTTTTGTTGAAAATTAAAGAATATATGTATTAATATTCATAATAAAATAAAGGTTTTTTAAATTGTGTATAATAAAAATTTTTTCGTGTGCCGATTGATAATTTTGTTTTGATTGCCGACAGTTTCTGAAAAGTATTCAGTAATTATCTATAATTTTCAAAACGAAAAAAAAATATTATATGGCCTTTGTGAATGTTAGTTTTTTTCTGCAGTATTTATCATTCGAATGAAATGTTAAATACTTCCGAGGAAAAAACTTAATTTTGTTATCTCTTAAAAGTTTGTAGTAATCTTTTATATTTGTTAGACATATTTTATATTTTTTTGACATATATATTGTTGTGCTTTTTTTATAGGATTGTGTGAATTCGCTAAAGTGGTAAAACTAATGGTTAGGAATTTTGTTAATAGAAGAGCAAATTACAGTGCTATGATAACTTGAAAGGTTGTGAGAAAGAAGGGAGAACCTGTTCTGCGATTTGACAATGCTTGTACGGAAAATTCATGCATGCAAATGTAAAATTTTATGCAAGATCCACAGGTTGTAAATCTACATATGTATATGGAGAATTCTAATAATTCAGGCATTATATATCATCAGCAGTAGCGTAAATCTGTGCATAGAAAATAATCCTTCCGAAACACATATACTGATGATGAGTTACCTCTATTTCAAAGGATATTTTAACACTAAAAGAACTCAAAGTCAACAAAGTTTAGTTTAAAGATACACATTCATAAACAAATTTTATATTTTTAAAGGTTTATATACCTTACAAAGTTTATTTTCTTTAACTTAAATTTTTATTAATATTTTGTTCCATATATGATTGAATCATACAAATATTATCATAATAAAAAGAAATGACAATAATTTCCTAAATAATTTATGTTTTATTCAAAATCAACATCCGCTCTTAAAATGTAACCACCCTTTATAGATTATATTTATGTACTATTTTTCAGAATTTATTCATTATTTATTATAATAATTTTTTATTTATACAAAATATTTCTGTATACATATTTATTTAAATATGATAATTTTTTATTTTATTAATACAAATAAAAATATTTTCAGTTCTTGGAAAAGAATATGTTTGTTGTTTATCATTTTGTTTACAGTTTCTACATTATTTATATCTAACTACAAAGCCCTTTCATTTGATACCAATATTTTACAATATAGTGGGCTAATCCGTAATTAATATATGGGACTAATGTATCGTCCATTTTAATAAAGATATATGTACCTATTATAATATTTAAACTTTTTCATTTTTACTGTATTCTAATTGTCAACTACTTTCATTTGATTTGATTATAATTTTTGTACGCAATTTTTTGAAAATGCGAACAAGTACATTTTGCGTTAATCATATTGTTTTTAATCTCAAATTGGATAAATGGTTTAATTTCAAAACTCTGATTTCATAAGCGTAAAAAATACAAAAAGTCCCATTTAATTGCAATCTTAACTTGGAATAATAGTCTCTAGTTAAAACCTTATAGATTTATGAACGTATAAAATAGAAAAAGTAATTTTTAATAACAATTGTAATTAATAGTCTCTAGTTTGAACATTTAAGATTCTTATCGTTTAAAATACAAAAAGTACTTTACACATGTGAAAAAGTATCTTTGTGTCGCCCAGTTACTTTTTATGGTACAAAAATTACCATAAAATGCAAAAACGTACATTATGTTTCGCTCATATTATTTTCAACTTAATATAATCCGTAAAAAATAACCTTTTGTGTTGCTCATGAAATTTTCAGTCTCAGTTTTGATCAAATGTCCCTGATTTTAAAAATTTAGATTTATAAACGTAAAAAATACAAAAAGTCCATTTAATTTCATTCTCAACTTGGATAAATTTCAAAATTTTAGATTAATAAACGTATATAATAGAAAAAGTACCATTTCAATGCGAAAAAGTACAATTTGTAGCGTCCAATTTATTTTCAATATCTAGATTCATAAACGTAGAAAATACAAAAAGTTCTTTATACATGTGAAAAAGTACCTTTTGTGTCGCCCACTTGCTTTTTCGTCAAATAAATAATAAATAAATTCAAAATCTATATTCAAAAAGTAAAAAAATACAAAAAGTACTATAAAAATGCGAAAAAGTACATAATGTTTCGCTCATATTATTTTCAATATGAACTTTAATAGTCTAAGTTAAAAAGTCTATGTTCACAAACGTAGAAACTATGTGCTATTGTCAATATAATTTTCAGTCGCAGTTTTGATTAATTGTCCCTAAAAAATGGGTAAAATCGGTAACCTAATATCTGCTTAACTTAAAATGATACAAACTAAATTGAAAAAGTATTGTAATTTGCACAAAAAATAAGCTGACAAGTGTCCGGTCTTTTTTTTTTTTTTAATTTTCAACCCCTAAGGGGAAAAAATAGGTAAAAACTATGATTTGGTACTTTTTTGGTACCCTATGTAACTTCCAAACACATAAAGCTAAAAAAATTTGAAACTATTAGTTAATCCGCAAAAAATATTAATAAGAATTCGGCACTTTTTTTAAATTCGTATGTAGAAATTGTCCCTATTTTTGGTACTTTTTTTTAAAAGAAACTTTTCGAATATTATTCGATGGGACAAAATTTGATAATTATTATTCCCTAATAGAATATGAACAATTATTTTGGTGAAATTTTTAGAAACTTTTAGGGGGACAAAAAAGGTACCAAAAAGGGGTAAATACCGGAAAATGTGTATAATTCCTAATTAGTGGGCGAATTTTCATAAAATATGTAATTGTGATTTCACAAGACATAAAAAATTATGTAATTTAGTAAACATTGAAACACATTCATAACAGGGTAGAAAGGAGAAAATTTGGGAAAACAGTTTGGTACTTTTTGGAACATAATTACTTTTATGCAAAAAAGAGTAGATTTACTGACTTTAAATCATGTCTATTAAAATATTTTGCTACAAAAATATTTGAAAATTTTTGTTTGAAATTTGGAACTTGGACCAAAAATTTACTTTTTCGCATTTCTATAGTACTTTTTGTATTTTCAACGTTGCGAAGCTAGAATTTCGAAATTAGTGACTATTCATACGAGGTGAGACTGAAAATGGTACTTTTTGAATTTTTATGGTATTTTTTGTATTTTCAACGTTTGTGAACCAGAATTTCAATAATAGTGACTATTAATACGAGGTGAGACTGAAAATGTTATGAGCGACCGAAAAGGTACTTTTTGTGTTTTCAACGTTTGCGAAGCTAGAATTTTGAAATAAGGGACTATTCATACGAAGTGAGACTGAAAATGTTATGGGCGACCAAAAAGGTGGTTTTTTGAACTTCTATAGTACTTTTTGTATTTTCAACGTTTGCGAAGTTAGAATTTCGAAATAAGTGACTATTGATGCAAGGTGAGACTAACAATGTTATTGTCAACCAAAAAGTTTTTTTTTTGAATTTCTATTGTACTTTTTGTATTTTCTACGTTTATAAAGGTAGAATTTGTATTATTATGTTTGTAAACATAGATTCTTAAAATTAGTGATTTCTAATCCGAATTCTAACTCTATATGTTATGGACGAATAAAAATTCTCTTTTTGCAGTTTTTATATTTTGTATACATAGAATTCTGAAAGTGGGCACCAATAAACTAATTAACTAATGAACTGTACTTTTTTTTAAACTAAAATGAATCAGAGAAACAAATTTTCATAATTTTAATCAGAAAACATTTAGTATTTAAAAAATAGTAAGAACTGCGCATCAAAGTACCATATAAATGCGAAAAAGTACCTTTTGTGTCATCCAATTAATTTTTAATATCAACAGACTCTGATTTGATAATTTTAGATTCATAATCGTAGAAAATACAAAAAGTACTTTATACATGTGAAAAAGTACCATTTCTGTCGCCCACCTGCTTTTTCATTAAAAATTTGATAAATTGTCTCCAATTTCAATATCTAAATTCTTAAAAGTAGAAAATAAAAAAAGTACCATAAAAACGAGAAAATGTACATTATATTTCGCTCATGTCATTTTTAATATCAACTTTGTCTTTTCTTTAAAAAATCTAAGTTCACAAACGTAGATAATATTTAAAGTGCCAAAGGAATGAAGAAAATTATCTTTTTTGTTGCCTATATCATTTTTAATCTCAGATCAGTTGTCCCTAATTTCAATTCTATCTAGATTTATAAACGTAGAAAATATAGTCTCATTTAACTTCTATCTCAACTTGGATAAATAGTCTCTAGTTTCAAAATTCTAGATTTGTGAACATATAGAATAGAAAAAGTACTATATAAAAAAAGTACATTTTGTGTCACACATATTATTTTCAACCTCAATTTTTTTCTTAATTATTCAAAATTTTTAAAATTTTGATTCATAAACATAGAAAATACAAAAGGAACTTTCTAAATTTAAAAAAGTACCCATTTATTTTTCAATATCAGCTTGAATAGTCTTTAACTTTAAAAATCCAGATTCATTAACATAGAAAATACAAAAATTACCATTTACAATTCAAAAAAGTACTTTTTTGCGCAGCCCACTCGATTTTCAATCAAAACTTAAATACCTTTTGTGGCACCCATATCATTATCATTCAAAATTTTGACCATTAGCCCCTAATTGCAAAATTCTAAAATAGCATTTTGTTTAGCTCGTTATTTCTAATCTTAACATGTGTTTATCAACTATCTCTAATTTCTAAAAAAAAAAATTCCAAAAAGGGACTAGGTTAGACTTTCTTCCTTAGTGATCTACGCGTTGAAAAAAGGAAGCCACAATCCAAATTTCATGCTTAGTTTTTTGAGTTTAAGTGTGCAGTTAGTTATAATACATTACCTTTTGCAAAAATGTTTTTATAGAATAAAAAAATAATTACATATGTAAATTTAATAACAATTTTATTGTTTTAATTTTTTTGTTGTATAACATAACTTTTCGGTTTCTTATTTTAAAGCAAAGACTAGTTAAAAAAAATTTGTGATTAATGTTATAATTGATTTTAAATCAAAAACTTATTACTAAATTAACTACCTGCTTATCTAAATTCTAATGAAATTTTCATTCATATAAATATATTGAAAACAAAAATGTAATTTTTTTCAATATATCTAAACAGGCAGTAAATTTTCAGTCTTATATAAATTTGTACATTATTTTATGTAGATAACTAGAACAAGGCAAATTCATACAGCAGTATGTCAAGATTTGTTACAGGGGTGGAACATTAGATTTTGGTTTCGGTATTAAACAATTAACTTAAGTGTACTTTTTGATCATAAAATTAAAATTTGTGTATTATATATTTATTGCTTTTGCGCCATTTACAATGTACCGTTGCATGAATATGTGTAATTGGTGGTAAATTTGATCAAATTTGTTGTTATTAGCTTGCGTCAGCAGCAGAGACAAGTAAGTTGTTGAAGAGAATGCGATTTATTATTGAAACTGAGGAGACATCAAAAATTCAAACTGGAAATTGCTAAAAATAAAAATGTTGTTAAATACTATAATTTAAGGTAATTACATTTGTATCTTATGCTTACAGGTAAAGAGACGTTAGGGTCCTCTGATTGCTTATATCTTGCAAACGAAGATTTTTCGGGGCCATCAGACCCATTATTTTGTGTTGTTCTTTATGATATAAAAAACAGGCAATTCTGGTGTAAACTGGTAACCATATTAAGTGATTTCTTAAAAAACGTTGTATTTAGATGTTGTTGAATGATTTTGGTGTATATTCTGGAACTCTAAACCTCCTTGTCTGCTTATAAGAGATATTAGTTTCAATTTTTATTGTACATTATATGTTTTTTCATCTGAAAAGAAATCAAATACTGATAATAAGTTTTCTGATTATCGCCGTATAGATTTGTTATCCAGGACAAGCTGTTATTTATCAAGCTCAAAAAAATATTAAATATATGCTTCAAAGTCTTAATTAATTGTATTTACTTAGTTTTTTATACTAAACAAATAAAAACTTACCATTTTCAAAGTGATTCTAACTGGATACCATGAACCTGTTGATTTTACCAAACATGTGCTTTCGGTTTAGATGGGATAACGAAAAATTCTTCTTTTTCAAATAAAAACATTTAGTATTTAAGTTAATTTTAGTATATTTAGATACATTTGCAGGAAAATCCTTTAATTTTGTTGAAGATGAATCCGCATTATTTTATAGTATAATTGACGTTGTTTTTGCTTATAGAAAAACAAAAAAGGTTTTACACGTTGCCAGGTAAATCCAATTAGGGATTAATAAGACTAAATAAGAAAAGGAAACGTTATACGGTGCCGGCTTTATGTATTACTTCAGAGAAACGATAGGGACTTTTTGAGATGAATGCATAATATATTGCTTTAAAAGGATTTTTATTACACTTTCCTCATAACTATGGTTCGCGGGACCGTCACACCCGTTATTCTCTTTCGAAAAAACCCCTGCGGGTTGTCGTAAGATGACAGTTTGTTAGTTGTTAACTAAAAAGAAATGCAAAAATATAAAAATTTAAACAATGAAATTTAATTCTTACCTTTCATCGTTGTCGGTCAAAGATTCAACCTATTGCGGAGTTTTTTTTAAAGGACTATTTTTGTTTGCATCAAAATTAGAATGTGCCGGAAAATACAAAAGATATAATGTTTGGTCTGGCTTTCTTGACACTCGTTTTGCCGTAGGTGTAGGATGAGTTGCTTGTATTTTAGCTGCATCGTTTTGACTTATCGTTCCCTGAGATGTCCTCTTCCAAGTTATGTAGACAAATTATGACTAGAATTTAGGACTGAAGAATACGTTGTATTGATTTCTTTGCTGGAAAAATGCTTGAAGTACTTAATGATGAAAACGAACTAGATGTTGAAGACACAATGCACTTGCTAAAAAAATGTTCGGACAATGTTGATATTGAAATATATGTAACTGGAGTTCTTGGAATAATTTTTCTGACAATTTAGGAACTGATAAACCACGTTTCTTTGCTGGGGAATCGTTAGACGTATCGAATGTTGAAGTCGAACCAGAGTTGCTTGGCAAATTATCTTTGGACAATATTGGTGTAGAATTTAATACTAAAGAAGTACCTTGATGCGATATAATACATTTAGTTAAAGTTGAACCATAGTTGGTAGAAGAACGATTTTGGGACAGTTTTAATGTAGATTTAGGAACTACGCCGCATTGTTGCGATTTTTTTTTTGGAGAAACGTTAGACGTACTTGATGCTGAAGACAAACTTAAGTTGTTCGGATAACGAATTTTGAACAAATTAAGAACTGATGAACTACGTTGCTATAATTTCATTGCTGGAAAATTGTTTCTTGTATTTGCTTATGAACTAGAGCTGCTGAGCGAATACTTTCCAGTTAATATTGGTGTAGAATGTAAAACTGATGAAGTGCTTTGCTGTTATATGTTATATTTTGATGTTAAACCACAGTTGATAGAATGATTTTCAGACAGTTATTGGGGTAATGATTTTTAGAAAATTTTGGAACTGGTAAGCTGCGTTGAATTGACTTTTTTGCCGGAGAATCGTTAGAGTTATCTAGTGTTGAAAACAAACTAGAGCTGTTAAGAAAATTTTGGTCGGATAATACTGATATAGAATTGAAAACTGAAGCACGTTGTAGATATACATTTGTTGTAGTTGTTGAAGAGAGATCGATCAATTGTCAAAATAAGAAGTGTATTCAAGAAAATATTCTGATGGAACAACTTAGGTGCTGTTATAGTGGAGTTTGAACTTGGAATAATACTAGAAAAATCATACGATAAGAAGCGCGTGAAAGCAGTTAACTCAAAATAATTTTAGGGCTCTTGTGTGCTTGTTCTTGTTGAAGAAATGAAATCACATATTGATATAAACTTTTGGCGATTATCGATTTGTTGTCCAGAACGACACAAACACGACAAGCTGTTGTTTATTCTCGCAAAATGATTCATTATATTCTGCAAAGTCATAGATATAGTTGCAGGAAAATCCTTGACATTTGTTAAAGATGAATTCGAATTGTTTTGAAATATAGTTGAGGTTAATTTTTTTTGCTAACAGAGAATCAATAATTATACACGCTGCCGGCTCAAGTCTATTAGGGCTTAATAAGACTAAATGAGAAAAATAAACGTTTTACGCTGCCGGGTTTATGTATATTGTTTAAGAGGCTCGAACGGTCTTTTGAAGATGAGTGCATAATGTTATGTTGTTGTTTTCAAAGGATTTTTATTGCACTATCCTCATAACTGGGGTCCGCGGGGCTGTCACACCCGTTATTCTCTTTCGAAAATACCCCTGCGGGTTGTCTTTAGATGACAGCTGTTTGGTTTTAACTATAAATAAATGCAAAAGTAGAAAAATATAACCAGTAAATAAAATGTTTATTACCTTTCAATTTGTATCGCCGTTGGTTGTCGATCCAAGATTTGACTTGTTGCGGAGTTCTATTTTTTAAAATACTATTTTTGTTAATTGCTTCTAAACATTGGAATGTGCTGGGAAGCCTTTCTAATTTTTCCAAAGCACCAAAGGTAGAGTGTATGGCCTGTCTTTCTTCTTGAGTCCATTTACACCGTTTTGTTTTGCCGTAGGGTGAAGCTTTGGCAATAAAATCAATTATTTTGTGACTTTTAAAAAAGCCAATACACATTAAATTAGTATTAAAATTATACTTACTGCTTCGTCTTTTTCTAACAGATGAGCCGCTTGTATTTTGACTACGTCTTTTTTAATTATCTTTCTCAAAGGTGTCCTCTTCTAAGTTATCCTCCTCCAAGTTGTCCTGTTCGAAGTTATCATCCTCAATTTCGTCTTCTTCATCTCCAATTGCCGCCATCAGAAGTTTTGACACGCATGTCACTTCAGCGACCGGTGCTGAAACTCGGTATACGTTTTTGTGTATATCTTTGTGATGTCCCATAAAATTTGCTAGTTTGTCCACTGTTGCATCCTGTTGCAACGGACAAGCTCTGTAATAATGCTTTGAAAATTTAGATGACCCTTTTTTTGAGAAGTTATATTCATTATCTTCTGGTATACCTGCTTCGGCTCTATGTTTTAAAATCAAATCCAGTGCACTTGTGCTTAAGGAACAGAGAAGAACGCTTACTGTCCTACCCTGCTTTCCGCGTAAAGTTAAACGAGCAAATTGCTTCGCAAATGATATTGACTATTTTGAAATTTTTTTGAGGATATCGTTCTCGACATTTTCCGCTATTATTTCCTTATTTAGATAGCTATTTATACTTAAACGTTCGATTTCTCCAGCTCTCCTTCTATTAAATATTTGAATGAATATTAAGGATGATGTTACCAGCTCATTCCAGCAGTGGAGATCAAACTTATTTTCCAATACACCAATTGCCTCTAGCATCTTATTTTTTAAATATAAATACAACTTTTTTGATATCATTCTTGGTTGGCAATACTACTTTTTTTTACGTTTCTGGTTACATTGGTCGTCAAAGGCTTTTTTGTTTAGAAGCAAAGGTTTTTGATAATGAAATGGCTGTAGTTTTTGTATTATTAAGAGTAGTTTTGGAAAAAGTAGATTCTGTGTGCGAGTTATTATCTTTTTCATTAGAAGAGTTTACTGATAAAAAATTACTGTTAAATGATGATTTTGAACATCTTTTGAAACACATAAGTTAGGCGTTGTTAATGTAGACAAATTCTGACTAGAATTTAGGACTGAAGAACACGTTGTATTGATTTCTTTGCTGGAAAAATGCTAGAAGTACTTAATGATGAAAACGAACTAGATGTGAAGACACAATGCAGTTGCTATAAGAATGTTGGTCGGACAATGTTGATATTGAAATATATGTAACTAGAGTTATTGGAATAATTTTTTCTGACAATTTTGGAACTGATAAAGCACGTTTGCTGGGGAATCGATAGACGTATCGAATGTTGAAGTCGAACCAGAGTTGCTTGGCAAATTATATGCGATATAATACATTTAGTTAAAGTTGAACCATAGTTGATAGAAGAACGATTTTGGGACAGTTTTAATGTAGATTTAGGAACTACGCCGCGTTGTTGTGATTTTTTTTTGGAGAAACGTTAGACGTATTTAATACCGAAAACAAACTTGAGTTGTTGCGGTAATAAATTTCAGACAATTTAGAACTGCTTAGCTATTTTGCTGTGATTTCACTGCTGGAAAACCGTTTGATGTATTTGCAGACGAACTGAAGCTGTTGAACGAATACTTTCCGGTTAACATTGGTGTAGAATTTAAAACTGATGAAGTACGACATGTTTCATTTTAATGTTGAACAATAGCCGATAGGAGAACGATTTTGATGTAGATTTAGGAACTGATAAAACACTTTGTTGTAATTTTTTTTTTGTTGGAGAAACGTTAGACGTACTTTATGCTCAAGACAAACTTAAGTTGTTGGGATAACGAATTTTTAAAAAATTTAGAACTGATAAACTACGTTGCTATTATTTCATTGCTGGAGAATCATTTGTTGTATTTGCAGATGAACTAGAGATGTTGCGCGAATACTTTTCAGTTAATATTAATGTAGAACTTAGAACTTATGAAAAACCTTGTTGCGATATGTAACATTTATGTATATGTTTAACCATAGTTGATAAGAGAACGATTATAATGTAGATTTAGGAACTGATAAAGCACTTTATGATTTTTTTGTTTGAGAAACGTTAGACGTAGTTGATGCAGAAGACAAACTTAAGTTGTTGGGATAACGAATTTTGAAAAAATTTAGAACTGATAAACAACGTTGCTATAATTTCATTGCTGGGAAATCGTTTCTTGTATTTGCAGATGAACTAGAGCTGCTGAGCGAATACTTTCCAGTTAATATTGGTGAAGAATGTAAAACTGATGAAGTGCTTTGCTGTTATATGTTATATTTTGATGTTAAACCACAGTTGAGAGAATGATTTTGGGACAGTTTTGATGTAAAATTACAAACTGATAAAGCACTAATTTTTTTGTTAAAGAAACGTTAGACGGCGTTGATGCTGAGGACAACAAACTTGAGTTATTGGGGTAATGATTTTTAGACAATTTTGGAACTAGTAAGCTGCGTTGAATTGACTTTTTTACCGGAGAATCGTTAGAGTTATCTAGTGTTGAAAACAAACTAGAGCTGTTAAGCAAATTTTGGTCGGATAATATTGATATAGAATTGAAAACTGAAGCACGTTGTAGATATACATTTGTTGTAGTTATTGAAGAGAGATCGATCAATTGTCAAAATAAGAATAAAAAATATTTTGATGGAACAACTTAGGTGCTGTTATAGTGGAGTTTGAACTTGGAATAATACTAGAAAAATCATACGATAAGAAGCGCGTGAAAGTAGTTAACTCAAAATAATTTTAGGGTTCTTGTGTGCTTGTTCTTGTTGAAGAAATGAAATCACATATTGATATAAACTTTTGGCGATTATCGATTTGTTGTCCAGAACGACACAAACACGACAAGCTGTTGTTTATTCTCGCAAGATGATTTATTATATTCTGCAAAGTCATAGATATAGTTGCAGGAAAATTCTTGACATTTGTTAAAGATGAATTCGAATTGTTTTGAAATATAGTTGAAGTTAATTTTTTTTGCTAACAGAGAATCAAAGATTATACACGCTGCCGGCTCAAGTCTATTAGGGCTTAATAAGACTAAATGAGAAAAATAAACGTTTTACGCTGCCGGGTTTATGTATATTGTTTTAGAGGCTCGAACGGTGTTTTGAAGATGAGTGCATAATGTTATGTTGTTGTTTTCAAAGGATTTTTATTGCACTATCCTCATAACTGGGGTCCGCGGGGCCGTCACACCCGTTATTCTCTTTCGAAAATACCCCTGCGGGTTGTCTTTAGATGACAGCTGTTTAGTTTTTAACTATAAATAAATGCAAAAGTAGAAAAATATAACCAGTAAATAAAATGTTTATTACCTTTCAATTTGTATCGCCGTTGGTTGTCGATCCAAGATTTGACTTGTTGCAGAGTTCTATTTTTTAAAATACTATTTTTGTTAATTGCTTCTAAACATTGGAATGTGCTGGGAAGCCTTTCTAATTTTTCCAAAGCACCAAAGGTAGAGTGTATGGCCTGTCTTTCTTCTTGAGTCCATTTGCACCGTTTTGTTTTGCCGTAGGGTGAAGCTTTGGCAATAAAATCAATTATTTTGTGACTTTTAAAAAAGCCAATACACATTAAATAAGTATTAAATTTATACTTACTGCTTCGTCTTTTTCTAACAGATGAGCCGCTTGTATTTTGACTACGTCTTTTTGAATTATCTTTCTCAAAGGTGTCCTCCTCCAAATTATCCTCTTCTAAGTTCTCCTCCTCCAAGTTGTCCTGTTCGAAGTTATCATCCTCAATTTCGTCTTCTTCATCTCCAATTGCCGCCATCAGAAGTTTTGACACGCATGTCACTTCAGCGACCGGTACTGAAACTCGGTATACGTTTTTGTGTATATCTTTGTGATGTCCCATAAAATTTGCTAGTTTGTCCACTGTTGCATCCTCTATATTTAATAATGAAGTGTACGTTGCTATGTGCTTTCTTAGGAATGTGCCCCTTAAGCTTTCGGGTATTTCAGCACCACACTCTGTCGAAAATTGTTTTAACAACGGACAAGCTCTATAATAATGCTTTGAAAATTTAGATGACCCTTTTTTTGAGAAGATATATTCATTATCTTCTGGTATACCTGCTTCGGCTCTATGTTTTAAAATCAAATCCACTGCACTCGTGCTTAAGGGACAGAGAAGAACGCTCACTGTCCTACCCAGCTTTCCGCGTAAAGTTAAACGAGCAAATTGCTTCGCAAATGATATTGACTCTTTTGACATTTTTTTGAGGATATCGTTCTCGACATTCTCCGTTATTATTTCCTTATTAAGATAGCTATTTATACTTAAACGTTCGATTTCTCCAGCTCTCCTTCTATTAAATATTTGAATGAATATTAAGGATGATGTTACCAGCTCATTCCAGCAGTGAAGATCAAACTTATTTTCCAATACACCAATTGCCTCTAGCATCTTATTTTTTAAATATAAATACAATTTTTTGATATCATTCTTGGTTGGCAATACTACTTTTTTTTCACGTTTCTGGTTACATTGGTCGTCAAAGGCTTTTTTGTTTATTAAAACTGGAATCTCCTCCTCCCAGAGAAGCAAGAAGTTTTCCAGTTCTTTTTGTGCTTCTTCTTTTTGATTTTTAATATATTCAGACCTTTGTTTTGCTCCACACTTCTTAACTAATGATGTCAAACTCTGCGCAACAGCAGGAGTCCTAAACCACATGAGTTCATCATTCCAATTTGCAACTGTTCGTAAAGCTTTTATGCAATTGTCAAATAATGGAGGTTTAAAAATATCTTTTAGTTGCTTTACGTTAGTATCAAGTTTAATAACTTCAATCAAAAATCTGCCTAATAACCTTAACTGTGATCTTATCATGTCGTGCTGGTGAGTTAAAGTATATTTCTCCGTCATCTTGTTCGCATATTTTATAATCAATTCATCGTATCTTATTGCTCTAGTAACTTCATCGTTTCTTAGAACAGGAAAAATTTTAGTTCGAAGTGTAAAATTTGCTTCAGCGTGAACGTATTGTGTTAGTTTTCTTCCATTAATAAGATTGTGTCTTGAATTTTTTTCTTTCGCGCCACATCTACTCCGGTGATTTCGTAGCGTGTTTTTCGAGAAAAATCCCTTGCAATTTTTGCAGCAAGCATAATCATCTACATTGTTTTGACGTCTGGCCTGTTGTTGTCTGCTAACTATTAAGATTCCGCTGTTATACTCTTCGGAAGTGTTATGCAGAAAGTTCCCTTGTTTTCTCAACTTGTCTATTATTTTTAATCGCTCTTTTGATTTAATTGGTAAATTTTTAGCTTCTTTAACTTCCTTTTCCCCACAATGTTTCAGAAAAAAATGTCTCGACAATTTACATTGCAACGTTTTGCAAAATATACAAAAGTGTCGTTTGGATAGTTGACTTCTATGTGGAACTTTCACTGTGGACAATTTTAATGGATTTTTAATTGCTTCAACACTAGTTTCATGTTCTTTAAAACTGTATGTATGTATGTTGTTGTTGTAATTGTGAAAAAAAACGAGGTGGTCGTGGTTTTTTGCTCATATCTCAGAAAGTTATGGGGCGATTGTGCTGAATTTCAATAGCGATTCATTCCTGGATATTTCCAAGAGATTGATACCATATAGAGATCTGAGGAACATATAGTTGCTTCTAAAAGTTGATTTCAACCAACACACGGACAGACGGGCAGACGGACAGACGGTCAGGGCTTAATCGACTCCTCTATTCATAAGCTTTCAGAAAATATATACTTTATGGGGTCGGAAATGAAAATTGTAGAAATTACAAACGGAATGACAAAGCTATATATACCCTTGTGCACCACAGGTGAAGGGTATAAAAATAAAAAAACAGTTTTGAAATATAATTCAATAAATATTTCTGAAATCTTAAAGAATTAAAAAAAACCAATAAAAAAATAAATAATTTCAATGCAAACTTCTATTTTAATAAACATTACTCCCCGATTCACTTTATAAGGACAAAATAGCAATCACAGAAAACAAATGGGACCAACTACAGAATTTAAAAAAGTTTTTACCTAAAGATTACCATTTTTTACGATAACTTGCTTTATAAGAACTAATATTTTACATTTAACTTCTGATTTAAACCTCTTAATTTTATGAATTAATTCCTTTTATTATTAAAACCCAAATATCTACATATAATAATGTCTCATTTTCAACTCAGTTTAAAAAAAGCCCTAACTTAATTTTTTTTTTTAATGTCAATGAAAAAAGGTCATATTTTCATTAAAACAAAAAAATATGTACACAAATGCAATGAGAAATAAAATGTGCAACATTTTAAAATTGCATTAAAATTTTTTAGTATTTAAAATTTTACGGATTTATTAAATTTTTTCCTTCCCCTGTAAAATAATAAAAAATCGAGTTACGCCTTTGTTATATTAAGCCATCGATATGCTACCCTTAATTCAATCTGAATTTTGGTTCAGAAGATAAAGCCCATTAAAGATTTTTAGCGTTGAAAGAAACAAAATTTTTTTAGATATAATATTATATCGAGTTAAAAACCAATTTTATTTATTTATAAGTTAATTAACAACTGATAAACTTATAAATAAAAAGATTGTTTTTCAACTCGATATAAAATTATATCTAAAATATTTTTAAATATCCGTGATGGTGATCTACGAACGAAGTAGATCGAAATATTGGAAATTTAAAACCTTTTCTTTAAAAATAAAACAATAAAATTGAATTTTTATGACCTACAGCCAAACAAAAATCTTTAACAAAACAATACTTATTAAACAAAAAAACAAAATTTTTAGGTAATTTCGAGTGCATTAACAATAATCACTAATTTTAAGAATCTATATTCACACACAAAAAGTACCACAAAAACTAAAAAATGTACCCTTTTTGGTCGCCCATAACAATTTCAGTATCACCACGAATCAAGTCTCTAATTTTGAAATTAATTATTAAATATTATGATTTTTTTTAAAAAATGTCCACCATTTTTAAAATTACACTTTTGCAACTGTATTGTGGGGGTTCATTGGGACAAATCAGTAATTACTATATTTGACTCATATATCCCCCATCTTGGATTTTCACTTTTTCATACTTTACTGTATTCTACTGGTTAAGCTCTTTTGTTTAATACCAATTTTTGCGGGTAATCAAGGTGGTACATTTTGAAATACCAGATATGACACATATACTTATTGGCCATCATGGATTTTTTTTAGTGTATTATATTGCGCTAGTCAGTCAACAAATTACTAAAAATCTTAAAAAATTTGATATATTTGAACAAAATATATACAGTATACATTTGGAACTTCGCATTTAGAATGTGACCATCGCATTTAGAATTAAAAAATGGCGGATACTTTTATGAACGCTTTGTTGCGGCCATGTTTTTTTGGCATAGCGTTTAAAAAGTATTTTATCCGCCATTTTAATATACAATAAAAAATTAATTAACATATTCATAATCAATTTTTAAGTTTATTGAGAAAAATTCAATAAAACTTTTATAAATTTAAAAGTTTATATAAAATATGCATTTTTATAAAAAATCTTCACTTACCAACTCAACGAATTCTTTTTAAAAAAAACCACCTTCAACCTGTAAAAAAAAATAAAACACATTAGCATACATACATATATTACATTAAATTTGAAATTTAAATAAAACTTACACATATGCCTCCTCCACGCACCAAGAAACCACCTGTTACAAAGTTAAATACAAATATTAAATACAACTTTAAATATTATATAAAACTAAGAATATAAAATATAAAATATAAAATATATATAATAATAATATATATATATATATATATATATAAATAAATATAAAATATAAATATACATAAAAAAGTAAGTATATCAAATAAAATGTAAAAATAAATTAGAATTACTTACCTGAACTCCCACACACTATTCAAACGAAATTTTTGTGATAAATGGCGCCACGAATTTCTGTGATACCACACTTAATAGTTTTATTAAGATGATGCCATGTCGTATACTTATGTATATACCAAACACATTTACACTAGAAATATGAAAGCGTTTATACATGCAAACCTTTGTCAGTATATACATTTTATAAAGTGATTTTGTATCTAAGATCATAATTACATAATCTTAGTATTAGTTTAAAATAAAAATTAATTATTTTAAATAAATTAATATTTTTATACGCTATAGGTTCGGTGCGATAAATATGTTATTGAATATCTACGTCAATAGATCGAGTTACATTATTAAACAATATTTATTTTTGTAAAAAGTAAATTTATATACTAAATACATATATGAAAGAGTAACGTTTCTCTTTCGATGTATATCTCCACAAAGAAGGAATTTTTGGATATTTAAACTTTAAGTTGTTGAAAAATGGGTAAAATCGGTAACTCTATATATGCTAAACTGAAAATTTGACAAATTAACTTGAAAAGGCATTGTAATTAACACAGCTGACAGGTGTCTCGCTCTTTCTTGCATTTTCAACCACTAAGGGAAAAACTATACTTTGGTACTTTTTTGGTACCCTATGTAACTACCAAACATAAAAAGGTAGGAAAAAAAAAAATAAAATGGTATTATATTAATAAGATTTCGGCAATTTTACAAATTCGCATGTATAGGGGGTAAACCCCTTTTTTATACTTTTTATCTTAAATTTTCTTACATAATTCAATAGGACATAATTTTATAGTTATAATCGCCTAGTAGAATATGGGCATTTATTTAGGTAAAAATTTTTAGGGATAAAAAGTACCAAAATGAGGGAAATATGGCCAATTCGAAAAAAATTGTAATAGAGATTAGACATAAAAAATTATTTAATTTAGTAAAATGATAAACACATTTATAACAAGATATAAAAGAAAAATTCTTGGTACTTTTTAGAAAATAGTTATTTTTATGCAATAAATAGTAGATTTACTCACTTTAAATCATGTATAGTAAAATATCTCATTATTAAATAGATATTTAAATATTTTAAGCTTGGAACTAGTGTATTGATATGGAAAACCCACACTTTTTCTTATTTTATGATATTTTTGTATTTTCTACGTTTGTGGAGCTAGATTTTAAAATATTGATAAACTATTGATTCTAGCTAAGACTGAAAATTTTATTACTGACCAAAAAGGAGCTTTTAAGCATTTTTGTGGTACTTTTTGTATTTTTTACGTTTATGAAGCTATAATTGTGAAATAAGGAATAATTGATTCCGGATGAGACTGAAAAAGTTATGCCCGACCAAAAAGGTACTTTTTCGCAGCTTATGTTTTTTTTTGTATATTCTGCGTTTATGAATCTAGATTTTTAGAATTAATGACTACGTGGTGAGACGAAAACATTATCCCTTATGTCATGTTATTAAATGATTTTCTCTGAAAATATTTTTATACCCTTCACCTGTGGTGCACAAGGGTATATATAGCTTTGTCATTCCGTTTGTAATTTCTACAATTTTCATTTCCGACCCCATAAAGTATATATTTTCTGAAAGCTTATGAATAGAGGAGTCGATTAAGCCTTGACCGTCCGTCCGTCTGTCCGTGTGTATATGTTCCCCAGATCTGTGTATGGTATCAATCTCTTGGAAATATCCAGGAATGAATCGCTATTGAAATTCAGCACAATCGCCCTATAACTTTCTGAGATATGAGCAAAAAACTACGACCACCTCGTTTTTTTTTCACAATTACAACAACAACATACATATATACTGGTTAAAGTAAACGTGGCATCGAATCCCAGCTGAGCCAAAAAAACATTTTTTTTATTTTATTTTTTTATTTTATATATTATTTATATTTTTATTATTTTTTTTTAATTTTTTTAAAAATTTTTTTAAACAATTTTAAAAAAAAAAATCTTTTTTAAAATTTTTTTTGTAATTTTTTTTGTTTTTAATATATTTTTTTTTAGAAACATACATACGTAAACTCAATTATAGTTTTACAATGGTATGTTTTTTACAGTATGTACGTATTTTATATGAGATAAATGGTGATACAAACAATTGTTATTGCATGACTACACGTTGTGAAGGGTATATAAGATTCGGCACGGCCGAATATAGCACTGTTACTAGTTTTTTGTGTTAAATTGTAGTTGATGAGAAATTTTAACATTATTTCAATATAAATTTAAACTAACAATTGTTTAGTTAAATACTTATGTATGTCAGGTCATAAATGTTAACTTATAAGTTGTCTATAGCATAAAAGTTGACTTGACTACTTTTTCTTATAAGAGCAGTAAAATCTAACCGTTTTGTATAAATTTAATAAAAAAATAACAAGAAATAGCTTTATAGTTCGGCATTAGCATAAACGTCAATGTTAAACCGACAATATAATACTTGCATATTTACATCTTCTTATTAAGATATTATTTCTAAACATAATTTTTATTTTTTGTGTTTAATTGCACATAACAAGAAATTTTAATATAATTTTGTTATAAATTAAAAAAAAAAAAAAAAAATATTTAGTTAAATACTTATGTCGAGACATAAATATTAACATTTAAGTTGTGTATATTGTTACGGAAAATAACAAAATGAAGTCGATTTTTAAAACTTTTTCTTACAGTTTCAAATCGTTTTGTCTAAATTTTATTTCAAAAAATAAATAGAGCTAAAATTCGATAACATAAAAGTCAATGTTATAACATTAGTAAAATACTTCATCACTAAGTAACCCCTGAAAGTAAATTCATGAAATTTCTGTATACGTATTATAAATAGAAATTTCAATGAAATAGAACAATTTCATGAAAATTACTTGTTCGTTTACACAGAAAAGCGAAATTTCATTTTAAAAATGTCGTCGAAGCATAGTGTCGCAATAATTGCTATATATTTTACATTGATGAGCTTAATTTGCCTCCATTTCTTTTACTACCTTTCGAGTTACCAAGAATATTTCACACTCAAATTTAAAAAGCAATAGTTGAAAAAACTAATTTTTGTTAATTTTTAATAAAATTATTGTTTAAAAATTACATCAATATTATTCTTTATGAATATTTGAAGAATAAATATTATAAATCTTTTCATATATACGAAAATAAGTTGTATTTACAATTATTATTTTACCACAATCCTGCAAATTTGTATAAGTTTTATTAATAGGCAACAGTGTTTACCATTTGTCACTTTACTTTCTTGAAAACGTCAAAATTTACTTTCTTGAAAAAATCGTTGAAATCTGAGTGAAAAGTAAAATAAATGTGAGTGTGTTAGAGAAGAAGTGTGAGACACAAGATTCGGCACGGCCGAATATAGCACTGTTACTAGTTTTTTGTGTTAAATTGTACTTGATGAGAAATTTTAACATTATTTCAATATAAATTTAAACTAACAATTGTTTAGTTAAATACTTATGTATGTCAGGTCATAAATGTTAACTTATAAGTTGTCTATAGCATAAAAGTTGACTTGACTACTTTTTCTTATAAGAGCAGTAAAATCGAACCGTTTTGTATAAATTTAATAAAAAAATAACAAGAAATAGCTTTATAATTCGGCATTAGCATAAACGTCAATGTTAAACCGACAATATAATACTTGCATATTTATATCTTCTTATTAAGATATTATTTCTAAACATAATTTTTATTTTTTGTGTTTAATTGCACATAACGAGAAATTTTAATATAATTTTGTTATAAATTAAAAAAAAAAAAAAAATATTTAGTTAAATACTTATGTCGAGACATAAATATTAACATTTATGTTGTGTATATTGTTACGGAAAATAACAACATAAAGTCGATTTTTAAAACTTTTTCTTACAGTTTCAAATCGTTTTGTCTAAATTTTATTTCAAAAAATAAATAGAGCTAAAATTCGATAACATAAAAGTCAATGTTATAACATTAGTAAAATACTTCATCACTAAGTAACCCCTGAAAGTAAATTCATGAAATTTCTGTATACGTATTATAAATAGAAATTTCAATGAAATAGAACAATTTCATGAAAATTACTTGTTCGTTTACACAGAAAAGCGAAATTTCATTTTAAAAATGTCGTCGAAGCATAGTGTCGCAATAATTGCTATATATTTTACATTGATGAGCTTAATTTGCCTCCATTTCTTTTACTACCTTTCGAGTTACCAAGAATATTTCACACTCAAATTGAAAAAGCAATAGTTGAAAAAACTAATTTTTGTTAATTTTTAATAAAATTATTGTTTAAAAATTACATCAATATTATTCTTTATGAATATTTGAAGAATAAATATTATAAATCTTTTCATATATACGAAAATAAGTTGTATTTACAATTATTATTTTACCACAATCCTGCAAATTTGTATAAGTTTTATTAATAGGCAACAGTGTTTACCATTTGTCACTTTACTTTCTTGAAAACGTCAAAATTTACTTTCTTGAAAAAATCGTTGAAATCTGAGTGAAAAGTAAAATAAATGTGAGTGTGTTAGAGAAGAAGTGTGAGACACAGAGCAAAATAAATTTTATTTGTTGTTTTTGAATTTTTTTAAGGAATTGCAAATACCATACGTTTAATTTATTGACGTATTTATTAAAAGTAAAACTATCCTACAAAGTCGTGCGATTATGTCAAATAAAAATCTGATAGTTTTCTGTCCTACATGAAAAAATCGCAACAAAATATGTGATTGGATGCCACGCTGTCATACTTGCTTACAAAAAGCAACTCTGATCGCACAGAAACTACTATTTTATGAAAATTTCCAGAAGATTATCAAATCGGACACACTTGTCAAAAAATCTGTTACTCATGTGCACTTTTTGTCCACACTATCACACTTTCTGGACACACATAAAATTTTTGACATATCGAACGATTAAATCTGATAGTCAGTCATGGCCTTTAATAAACAAGATTGCTATATTCAGTCGCGCCGATAGTACCCTTCATCATCACCATCCTCAGATTTAAAACTTTTAATTTTAGTGGTAAAAATATGTAAAAAAAAGAGGACAAATGTGTTGAATTTTAAAAGCGATTCATTCTCGGATATTTCCAAAAGATTGATACCATACATAGGTCTGAGGAACATGTAGTTGCTTCTAAAAGTCGATTTCAACCAACACACGGACAGACAAAATGGCTTAATCGACTACTCTATTTATAAGCTTTCATAAAATGTACTCTTTATGGGGTCGAAAATAAATATTGTAGAAATTACAAACGGAATGACAAAGCTATATGTAATTTATTACTGTAATAGCAAAAAAAAAACAATATACATATATTCATTTTAATTACCTTGCAATTGACATATGAAGCACTTATTTCAACAAAAAGGGAAATATTTTAAATGCTAAATCAAACTATATAATTTAAAAGTCATAAGATGTGTCAACAACTCGAGTAGAATGAACAAAATAGAATGGTGTATAAGCAAATTGTAATCACTAAAAAACATTTAAATCATTTAAAAAAATAACAATTAATTAGCTCAGAGATCTATTTTTATGGAATCATTAAGGTGCGCTAGTAACTCTACAGCAATTAAAAAAATATATATGTATACATATATATATTTTTTTATTGAGTTACATAGAGTAAAAGAAAATTTATTTTTATTTTATTGTTGAACTTAAATGTTTTTAAAGACTTTATTATTTTTTATTCTGGCTCTAGTTCATTTTAATACAAAATTTCTCATTATTATATGAAGAAATCAATTTTTATTTGTGATAGTGAAAGAATATACTAGAAAAGTAAGTTTTAATCCCGACACCAGCCGAGTGGAATGCATTTTCGTAAAAGAAAATTGTTTGCTGTTTCTGTAATTGTTGTAGAACTGCAAACACAAAAAAAAAAATCTAACGACTTACTCTTAATTTATTTTATTAATATATTTGATTTTAGGAACTTATTAAGTTAACTTAAGAATGCAGAGATTACACTTAAATAATATAAAAATATAATAAATCAAATTTGTGTGTTATACTAACTTTTTTAGTTTAAATTATTTTAGTTTAATCTTTATAAATAAATTAAAAGTATTTAAATAGTTTATAATATTAATCCGACATGCATGTATCGGATTATTTATTTATAAAAACTTGCAATTAATTTTTATTATTTCGAAAGGTATACTAATAATTTTATAAAATGAACTTAATACAATAGATTCTTGTTAAAATATAATCTAAAATAGTTGTATAATTTAAAATAAGTTTTAAATTTACAAAAAATTACAATTTTCATTAATATTTGCATTCAATGTTGACACAATAATTAAATTGCTGCTTATTTACTAATTTTATTTTATTAAGCGGTTTTAATGCTAAAAAGTACTATGCGTAACACTGAAAAATAATTCAAAGTTCGTTGCTAACTTTGAAAAACCTGACGGCGGTAGAGAAAAAACGGGAAAATTTGCCGAATATATGGCAACAAATTTGGCTGTATACGTACACTATTATTTAAGAACATGGTTTCAAGTTAACCGCAAAGTAAAACTGTACCCCCATATAACCGGTTACATACTTAAAATAACGTTTTCCCAATATTATCGCGATTTAAGTAAAAATATCGGATATGTATATAATATTTTTTTACAATCTACAAAACTGCATCCAAAAAAGTCCATATTTTAACTGAGCTCATATAACGCGCAGTGCATATATATATATATATATATATATATATACAATTTCTTTTTTTCACTTTTAAAAATTTATTTAAATTTTCGTATTTTCAAATTTAAAATAATGATTATTAGTTCGCATAAATATTGTAAGTAAAAGACTGAAAAATCACTAAGTTTATTAATTTTGTTTGTCACACATATCTGCTAGTGTACGGTATCCTTTACACATGTAATCGTTATCTTACTTACACGTTATTAGTTTTTTATAAGCTAAAATTAAGATTTTTTTTTAAACTTCATGGGTACATACATACTTATGTATTTAATTTTTTAATCTGTTTAATTTTTTACCAATTTCTTTTCTTAAGTTTGTAACACACCGTTTTACTTTAACATTTAACACTTCAATAACTATTAAAATGGAAAAATTTTGTCACATGATACACACATCTTTTACAGTTACTTTATTTCAGTTTTTTGTTTTTATTTTCTAACAACATAATGAAGGAGGCAGGCGACAAGCTTCAAATACTTTTTTTTCCATATTACTGAATGATTAAAAATATGCCGCATTCGGCCTGCAGCTGAAAACGTAAATATTAAAAAACTCAGCAGTAGAATAAGAACAAAATTTTTCTCATTATCAGATTTTACTCTCACCAAAACAACAAAAATGCAATAGTGCTAAAAGGTGGTGGTTTTTTTCGAGAAGATTTTATTGTGTTTGTTGTTTTGGTTTTTTTAATATGCAAGAGGATTACTTCGTCTTGTGCCAGTAAAGCATAGAAAACCAGTTTATGTTACAGTGTGCTATGTGTATTTTCTTTCTATAATGTTTTATTATAAAATAAATTGCAACAATTCTTGTAGGAATTAAATTTTGGCATACTATATATGGTTTTTTTATTTCACATGTGGGCAATAACAAGTGTTGTTTACTACCTAAAAACTAATATAAAACGTTTGACAATTTAAATGTGCGAAAATTTCTTATATAAAAATGTAGAACAATGCCAAATTAGCGATCGCATTTTTAACTTCTTAAGAGTTGTCAACATTGATGCCACTAAAATGAAATTTAAATAAAACTATTAATAGAATCAAACAAAAAATTTAATAAAATGTGAAAAAAATGGTTTGTTTGAAAATATACTAGCAATAATTTTTTCTGTGCACATTGCTTGGCTTTAAAAATTTCTGAAACAAAAAAAATTCTGAAACAACGTAACTTCTATATATATTGAAACAGCATTCAGCACTAACGTAGTATGTTAACTTACTTAGTGGCAAATTATTTCATTTTTAAGAAAAACACGCAACCGCATACGTTGTTATTTCTCAACACATTTGAAAGTTATTTTCTGATAATTTTTCAGTTCACTAGAAGTATAACTTATGTTGACATACGCTGCTTTATCTGTACACACTTTTAGTCTTCGTACCACTTTGCTTATTTTGGTATTCGCCATGATCTAATTTATAAATGATATTTGTCTGCAACTTTTATAAAAAAAATTTTAAGATCTTTATTGACATGAATGGTAAAAAAAAGTTCAAAAAGTTCAATACCTAACCCGTTGTTTTATATAAAACGGTTTTGTTTCTCTCCTGAAAAATTTGATTTTAAGACATACGTGGTTGCTAATGAAAGCCACAGTTTTATGGTCTAGTGAAACTATTATCCCAATGAAGGACGGAATTAGATATTTAGGAGTAATCCTTGACAAAAAACTTTTATTCAAACAGCATATTATTAACATTTGTGAGAAGGCAATGAATTGTAGTCGTGACATACACCCCTTAATTAGCCGATGATCTAAACTTAATATATAGAACAAGGTACTTATATATAAAATGTGTATTCGACCGATTATGACCTGTGGTTGTAGAGTCTTGTCCTAAAAGGCTGCTAAAACTCATACAAACAAATTGCAAATCATTCAAAATAAAAATTCGACTACTGATAGTTGTTGCATTACATTATCAAAGGTCGACAAAACGAAAGGTTATCCGATCCCATCCTTTTTTATTCTTTTTATACCCGCCACCAAAAAAATGGTGGGGGTATATTCATTTTGTCATTCCGTTTGTAACACATCGAAATATCCATTTTAGACCCCATAAGGTATATATATTCTGAATCAGGGTTTGATTTGATGACGATCTAGCTATGTCCGTCCGTTTGTCCGTCTGTTGAAAGTACGATAGAGGTCGCACCAAAAAAGCTAGTGGGCTCAAATTTTGCCAGAATCTTCCTTATAGACAAGGTTTGTTTGGTATTGAAAATGGGCTAAATCGGACTATTAGGAAGAGAGTTATAGCTCGAAAAGCAAGAGTAGGTCGAAAAAACTGTGCCCTTCAAACATCGAATAAAATGGAATTGTGTCCAAACGCATTAACGTAGACTCATGAAACTTCGAATATATATTTCCTGAGAAAAACAATATTTCTCCCCGAAAATTATCTAAATCTATGCATTAGGAAAGGAGTTATCGATCAAAATGTACGAAAATTTATACCGCACAGTGTATTTTTCGGTATATTTAAAAACAAAAACGTCATAAAAGCAACAAAATTGGATGTACGACTATGAAATTTTGCACACTTTGCTTCTTAGTGAGAGGCTTTTTTGTAACGGAAAATCAATGTGCCACGCCCACTTTTACGCCCACCTCCCATGAAACGTTTTACCCAAAATTCATATAATTTCTCTATTAATATAGATTTTGGAATAATAAAGGACTATATGGAAACATCTACATCTACAACATTAGCAAAAGCAACTTTGACACGCCTACTATAACGCCCGCTTTTTACGATATATACCGTTAATGAAATTTAAAAGCTCATAAAACCGCTAAAATAAGAGGTATGATGATAAAATTTGCTACGTCTATCCCCCTAGGCAATGTCATTACTGTGCCAAAAAATTAAGGTGCCACGCCCACGTTTACGCCCACCTCCCATATAACGTTTTACCTAAAATTCATATAATTTCTCTATTATCAAAGATTTTGGAATGATGAAGGACTATATTGAAATATCTAAGTTGTACTCATTAGCAAAAACAACTTTGACACGCCTACTATAACGGCATCTTTTCACGTTATATACCGTTAATGAAATTTAAAAGCTCATAAAACCGCCAAAATTAGAGGTATGATGATAAAATTTGCTACGTATATCGCCCTAAGCAATGTCATTACTGTGCCAAAAAATTAAGGTGCCACGCCCACTTTTACGCCCACCTCCTATATAACGTTTTACCTAAAATTCATATAATTTCTCTATTATTGAAGATTTTGGAATGATAAAGGACTATATTGAAAAACCTAAGTTGTACTCATTAGCAAAAACAACTTTGACACGCCTACTATAACGCCCACTTATAACGTTATCTACAGTTAATGAAATTTAAAAGCTCATAAAACCGACAAAATTAGAGGTATGATGATGCTACATATATCCTTCTAATCAATGTAATTGTTGTGCCAAAAAGTTTAGGTGACACGCCCACTTTAACGCCTATCTCCCATATAACGGTTTATCTTAAATTCATGTAATTTCTCTATTGACAAAGTTTTTGGGAAAATAAATGAACTATATTCAAATATCTAAGTTGTATTTATTAGCAGAAACTTTATTGACACGCCTACTTTAACACCCACTTTCATTGAAAGTCTACATTTACAAAAGCATTTTAGTAGCATATCGAAGTTATAAAGGGTGGTTAAATTTTAAGGGCCGATGTTGAATTTAAATAAAAAACAAATTATTTAGAAAATTGTAATTATTTCTCTTTGTAATGATAATATTTGTATGGTTCAATTGTGTATTTAACATAATTTCGACCAAATGGCGCCCCCATCCTTGGCGCCACTCATCTATCTGATGGTCCAAATTTTCAATGACAATGTTGATGCTCAATTGTTGGGCATGATGATGAGCCGAGGTTGACTGCTCTTTTGCCACACTATCGTAAAAAACAGCAATGGTTCCCATTCAACGAACTGAGAAGGCTTTCACAGATTTTCTAACATTTTATACAGACCTGTTTTGCAGAAATTTAAATATTTTTTACAATTCTCCCGATTGTGGATGAATTTAAACGATTATGTTGATCAAAAGAATTACGAAGTGCACAAAATGCATTTTGATTTGAACGCCCATTTTTATAAAAAACCTGAATAACTTGAAAGCGTTGCACATTTGCGTATCTTTCCACGGATAAAATTCAGTAAGTTTGAGATTGAGAAATGTCAAGTGAAGTGCAGAAAACAAATTTAAAGACTAGGTGTAGTTTACCTTCAACATGTGCCCTTAAAATTTAACCACCCTCTACAAAGACAGTGATACATATTTTATTATAAAGAGATTATTCCATAATGATTAACAAAATAATAAATATTGTGCTTTAAATGTACACAAAATTGGTGGTGGGTATAAAAGATTCGGCACAGCCGAATATAGTGCTCTTACTTGTTATTTATAATCCCATCTATATTCCCCCTCCCTATCCCCACTTTTAATGTCAGAAAGACTCGTCGATCTGGACCTGGGATCTGGGGATGAGCACGAAATAACTATGATTTGTCAGGACCAGGGAACTGTAACGCCGATTTCTGAGGTCATACTCGGGACAGTGAGTAGGTTGGTGAGTGAATCGAGTAACATTGTACGACAGGTTGCGACAGAACAGGTCACATCTGAAAGACGAAAGAGCCTCGAGAAAATTGGTGTAAGGGAATCCTTATCCTTTCTGGAAAAGATAGCTAAGAAGGACTCTTCAAAGCACGATGGGCGGGATAGGATTCTGTTTTGGAAGCACCGGAAGAATGTGGCTAGATTCGAACGAATTAACTGTTCTATTGATGCTTTCCTGGGACTTCCCTATCCTGGGGGATATACAGCACAAGCTGCTGTGGAGTCAACTGTTGTCAGTAAAAACAACAGTTCCTCAGCATCCCCTTCTGTTATATCGTTAGAGAAGGCAGCTAGTGTTATGGAGAAGGAGGGAAATAGTGCACTATCCGGACCTCTTAATAATAACAGTATGGTTACAATTATGGGAGCTAGGCCTGGTTACAATATACGTCAAGGAAGCTAAGGGTATCGTTGAGTAAGGACGGTATTCTAGCGGCTGTCATCGATCGCACGGATCCAGATGGTGAGATCAGTGTAGAGAAATTACAGTTCTTAGAGTACAAACTTCTCGACGAAATCTTCAGCGTGAAGTGACGGCCAGACGAAGTAGCGTTCAAGGGGACCGATAGGCAAGAGGTGTCAAAACCGTCAGTTGTGGCAACCAAAAGACTTTTGAGTTTTTAAAAGCCGCAATTGTCAGGTGCGTCAGAGCTTGCCCTGACGCCAGTTTGGACGTTATACTTGCGTCTGAGTTGCCATTGAGGCCGGTAGTCACGGTTTGGATACCTTCACCTCTTAAAATGGTGGAGTTTATACTGGGAGTGCTGGCTATTTAAAATTAGGGTCTCGATACGAGCCAGTGAAAGCTGATAGCTTCACTGGGTTGTAAAGAGAACCAGGGGAGAGACTTTCGGTTCGCAGTAGATCAGGAGTTTCTTACAAAGCTGGAGTTGATGAAAGGGGTTGCTACATTTGTTTAGGGTCTATTAAATTTAGATTTTCTAAAAATGATAGATCCTAAGAGGTTGAAGGTGACGCAGATAAACTTGCATTACTGTGAAGCAGCCTCATCCGAATTAGAAACCCATCTCATTGACAATAACGTGGGCGAGGCCTTAATCCAAGACCCTAGCTGAATAATAAAAGCCGGGTAATTGGATTAAGGGTCACGGGGTATACATTATTCGTACCCGAAAAATTTACAAATATGAAGGTACGAACATATATAATGGTGAAGAGTGAACACAAATTTATGATTTCTCATTCTTTCAGTAATGGTGATCTAACGGTCATGACAGGAGAGGCCATGGACAAAGCGGTCCTGGCACTTGCATCGGTATACTTACCATATGAGGCAATTGACCCACCTGGAGAGAAGGTTAGAGAGTTCGTAGAATACTTAAGTAGAAAGAGCTTGAGACTGCTATTTGGTTGTGACGCTAACGCACACCATACCCAATGGGGGAGTGCCGACATCAACAAACGAGGTGAGTCTGCGTTTGATTTCATTATTGCTAGTAATCTCTATATCTGTAATAGGGGGAATACGCCAACATTCAGAACTAGGGATAGAGAGGCAGTAATATAATGTTAACAAACCATAGGGACATAGTAGAGGATTGAAGGGTAGATTTAGGTTATTCCCTCTCTGACCATAGTCGTCTATCCTTTAGTCTACCGAGATGGTGGACAGCAGAGCTGGGGGTTCAAAGATACATTGTCAGAAGGTTGTTCAATAAGGCGAAATATACGCGTAGGGAGGAGGATTGGAGTAACTATAGGTTAAGTTATAATAGGTATAAAGGGAACATAGGAAAAGCGAAAATGCACTCGTTGATCAGATTTAGCGAGTCAGTGGATTCAGTAAATGAATTGTCCAGGTTCAGGGGAATTTTATCCAAGGACCCTGTAGCCCCTGGTTTTATTCAGAGACCGGACGACTCATGGACGGAATCCGGTTTCTTGGACCGTACTCGGGAACTTAGGTTAGGGAGGCGGTAGTAGATACTTACGGTCAATACTTTTGGGTCGTACAAATCGACAGGATTAGATGGTATTTTCCCGGCAATGTTACAGAATATCCAGGGATCATCACTCCTACTGCTGGTGGAACTACTTCGGGTTTGTGTGCATTCCTAGAGTGTGGAGGGAAGTCAGGGTTATTTTCATACCCAAAGCGGTAGAACCGTTCACTCGAAACCCAAGGATTTCAGACCAATTAGTCTATCGTCATTTATTTTGAAGACTTTGGAAAGACTGATTGATCTACATCTGAGGACAAGAATTGATACCGACATCATCAGCGGTGCTCAACACGCCTATCTTAAGGGCAGGTCTGTTCAGAGCGCGCTTCATGATGTGGTTGGTCACATAGAGCGGGGGTTGCCGAACAGGGAATACATTCTGGCGACATTCCAGAATGAAGAAGGCGCCTTAAAAACTTGAGGATAGAGGCTATAGGACAGGCACTGAGGGATCTAAGGGTTCTGTTATTCTTGGTGGAATGGATACTCTAATGCTTGGAAGTATACTTATTCATTCGGACTGGGAAACGAACACCAGCTATTGTAGTGTACCTCACAAGTGTCTACTGCACACACATTGCCCACTCTGAAATTCATACATACGACCCGAATTAGAGTAGGGTATGCAATAGATCAAATAACCGTATTTATTAATTACCTCATATTCACTAGAATGTAGGTCAAGTAATATAGGAATGCATGGAAATGAATACAATGAGAATGCATTCGAACCACATTGAGTGTTTTAATATAAATGAGTACATTTACAAATACCAACATTCTGATTGGCTAATACAATTACAGGGAGAGTGAATTTTGATATATTAATGGTACTGATAAAGACAGATAGAAATTTATCAATAAGTATAATAAGTTAGAAAGGCTAAGAATTAATTTTAAACTTAGTATATAAGAACCAATAAAATTAAATAAAGATAGACTTAAAGTTATAATACTAATTCGGCAACAACTTGCCTTGTGTTTTTAATTGAAGTCTCAACAATAATTCGGCAGTTCCTTTGAACGCCTTACAAATCAGCTGAAACCCTGACAGCTAGTAAAAATAACCAAGGGCTATAGGGAACTTACACTACACAACATAAGAAAAACCATTACATGGCGATCCTGCCAAATCTTCCAAATCTGCTAAATTTTCCAGATCCTGCCAAATCTTCCAAATCTGCTAAATTTTCCAAATCCTGCCAAATCTTCTAAATCTGCCAAATTTTATAAATCTGCCAAATCTTCCAAATCTGTCAAATCTGACAATTGGCAAACATTAAATTAGGATCCGTAATATCAAATGTCCGAAGAAATAGACGAAATCTTTGCACGTTGGTCGGCGTATCTTGAAAACATACAGAAAGAAGAGTACGAGCCTGAACCAATAGGTAATGCAGCACCTCCTTACGAACCGCTACCAATCTCAGCTGGTCCAAAGGCTATCACGCTAGAGGAATATAGGAAGCGACAGAAGAAACCAGTGGAGAGCGCCCCTATAAAGAAGCAAAAAAAGAAGAGAGCGGGTAAGCAGTACCAAAAGCGGAAAAAGCTGGCAATACTATACAAGGAACTAAACCTTGCAACAGATAAAAAACAGCAGATGCTAATAAGGAAGGAGATAAAGAAGGTACAATAGCGGCCTATATATATATATATGTGTACAAATATATAAATATAAAAATTAAACATAGGATTAATAATGCTATAACAAATGTTTAGCAAATAAGATTAATGAAATACATTACTTTCCAAATGTAAAGACAAAAGGAAAATTTTTAAAATGAAATTATACAAAAGAAGAAAAGAAAATATGTCAAATAAATTTAATTTAATTTAAAAGAATAATTGTTCCCAATAAACGTAAAATACAGTAAAGAAAAACTATTACATTATAATAAAAACAAATATCTTCGCTGCACAATTAATTATAATTAATAATTATAATTATATATATAATAATTATCAATGTTGTCCAAAATAACAAAAATCTTTGTAATTATTACTTTAGTAACATTAATATTACATATCATGTATAAATTTATGAATAATTTTAGAAACAAAAACAATAGTATAAATAAAATAACAGAGGTATGAAATTTGAAGATGGAAGAAAGTTTAATAAAACTTAAGGAAATATTAAGGAACTTAAAGAAAAGTCCAGGAAGAACATATTCAGAAGAAACAATAAATCTTAAGTTGGAAGATATAAAAGTTATAACAAGGGAATTTGAGTTAGCACAACTGGAAGAAAAGGACGAGAATAAAATATCAGTGCTCAGATTAGAATTTAGCAATATAGTTAGGAGAATAAAAGAATACTTAATTAGTGACATTACAAAACCATTGGAAATAGGAAATACAATGGCGGCATTTAGTTTAGATACAGTTTCTAAAGCACTCCCACTTTTTGCTGGAAACTTTGACGAACTAGAAAGTTTCTTAATAACAGCAGAACTCATTGAGAAAACTCTTGCTGAAACAGCAAAACAAGATTTCCTACAATATGTCTACCATGCCAAGTTAACCTCAGGGGTAAGAACAGCGATAGGTAGTTATGCGAAACCAGAAAACTTTAATACGTTAAAGACACTATTACAACAAAGGTACAAAAATACAAAGACAATTCCAGAATTGCAATCCAGACTAAGCAATATTTACCAGGGGAAATCATCAGTAAGTGCATTCAGGGAAAGAATATTGACAGTAATAGACAACCTGAACAGGTTAGGAATAGAAGAACTTAGTAGTGACGCCACGGAAGCGGAGAAAAATGTCATTATCAGACTGAACTCAAAACTTGCTCTAGATTCATTTAAGAGAGGAATTAATGATAATTTAAAGACAGCCATTTTTGCAGCTCGTCCGAAAACTTTACAAGATGCGGTAGAACTCGCGCTAGAACTAGAGAATGAAAGTAAAATAACTACTAACTCAGTGCAGTATATACGAAAACAAAATCGTAATTATAATGATACCAGGTACAATAATGGCAATTTTAATAACACTAAGAATAACATTAATAATGGAAACAACCGAAATTTTAACAACTACACTAGGAATGACAATAACTTCCATAACAGTGGAAATAACAAATACAATTCAAACAATAACAGAAACAACACAAATTCGTCTGCAAACAACAATTACAACCGTAATTCACCTAGCAACGGTAATGGAACCTATAAGTATAACAACAATAGAAGTAACAATTACAATAGAAACAACAACAACAATAACAGACGTAATGTACATATAGTACAAGACGAGGGAAACGAGGAAGGCTCGGAATACAGGGATATTCCGGACAGCCAAAATTAAGAGTATTTAAAGTTTCCAATAATAACACAAATTACATAATCGCTAAATATAAAAATGAAAATTTAACATTTCTTGTCGACACTGGTGCCGATATATCATTATGTCGCACTAAAACAATTTTTGATGATGAACCACTAAATGTGGAAAATAGATGCAAACTAACAGGCATCACTAAAGAAGAAATACATTCGTTAGGAACAAGTGAACTTGAATTATCCCTAGCAGACCAAATATGCAAATTCAAATTTCATCTAGTAGATGACAATTTTCCAATAGAAACGGACGGAATAATAGGAAGAGACTTTTTAAGAGAATACTTGTGCAAAATAGACTACGAGACGTTTACAATTTCTTTGTTCACCAACAATGAGACCATAATTCTGCCAATGCAAACAAAAGCATTTAACACATTGAAAATTACGATACCCCCTCGGACAGAAATTATACAACCATTGAAACTAAACCTCACTGAAGATTGCGTAATACTTAATAATGAATTAAAAAGCGGTATTTTTTTAAGCAACTCAATAGCACCAAAAAACGGTATGACACATATTAAAATTTTAAACACAACGAATGAGACACAAATTTTACAGGGCATTAGAATACACACTGACCCACTAAGAAATTATGACGTATTAAATTACACAAACATAAACAGTGATGAACGTTGTGAACAAATTATAAATGAATTGCAATTAAATGAAACTGATGAGTATGCAAAATCAGAATTAATGAAAATATTCAGAAAATATCAAGATGTATTTCATTTAGAGAATGAAAAATTGACTGTAAACAATTTTTATAAACAAAACATTACAACTTCAGATGACACTCCGGTGTATATAAAAAACTACAGACTACCACACTCACAAACGGACATAATAAATGAACAGGTACAAAATATGCTAAACGACGATATAATAGAACCATCAGTTAGCCCCTACAATGCTCCACTTCTTTTGGTACCCAAGAAGAATGTGGAAGACAAACGGAAATGGAGACTTGTAGTAGACTTTAGAAAGTTAAATGACAAAATAGTTAATGACAAATTCCCACTAACTAGATTAGAAGATATTTTAGACAAACTAGGAAGAGCTAAATGGTTTTCGACTCTTGATATGACTAGTTCATTTCACCAAATTCAATTAGAAAAAGGTTCCAGACCACTTACAGCTTTCTCTACACAACAAGGACACTACCAATTTAAAAGACTACCATTTGGACTTAAAATTTCATCAAACAGTTTTCAGAGAATGCTTACAATAGCACTTTCAGGACTTGATTCAGAAGCTTTTCTCTATGTAGATGACATAATTGTATACGGATGTAGTTTGAACCATCACAATCGGAATCTTGTCAAAGTTTTAGACAGACTTCAGCGATACAATTTAAAACTGAATCCAAGGAAATGTTGTTTTTTAAGACCAGAAGTAGTATACTTAGGACACTTAATAACAAAGGACGGTGTAAAGACAGATCCAGCTAAGTATGAGGTTATAAGAAATTACCCAATACCTAAAAACGCAGATGAAGTTAGACGTTTTGTTGCATTCTGCAACTATTATAGGAAATTCATACCAAATTTTGCGGACATTGCAAAGCACTTGAATATGCTATTGAGAAAATCAGTAAAATTCTCATGGACAAATGAATGCCAAACTGCCTTTGATACCCTAAAGGAAAAGTTAATGAACCCACCAATTTTGCAGTACCCAAATTTTGACAAACCTTTTATTTTAACGACTGACGCCTCGAACTACGCACTAGGAGCAGTCCTGTCACAGGGTGAAATTGGCAAAGACTTACCAATTTCCTACGCAAGCAAATCTCTTCAAAAGCATGATGTGAATAAACCAATCATTGAAAAAGAATTGCTCGCAATTCACTGGGGAATAAATTTCTTCAAACCATATTTATACGGTCAAAAGTTCATAGTAGTGACAGACCATAGACCATTGATATCACTATTCTCACACAAAAATCCATCATCAAAAATAACAAGAATTAGACTAGATTTAAGCGATTATGACTTCACGATAATTTATAAGAAAGGAAAAATTAACACTAATGCGGATGCATTATCAAGAATAGAAATAAACTCAGACATACTAAAACAAATGATACCGTTCGAAAATGATGAAAATGAAAAGAAAATACTAATAACTACAAGGGCGATGACAAAGAAAAATGAAAATAAGAATAAAGAGGCAAATAAGATTGATGAAGGTAAAGAAATGAATATGAATACAGAGCTCGCGAATAGAAGTAATATGGGAAGATGTATCTCTCAGGAGTCTGATCAACTTCTAATATGGGAATGCACATCCATAAATGACGTAAAGAATATAAGGAAATTACAATTTAATAAGTTTGAAAATATAGAAGAAGTCGACATAAAAATTGAAGATAATATTGTGCACATAGGACGTGATGATAATTCATCGAAACAAGATTCGATTATGAAGAAATCACGTACCAAAAATGATAATTATATGAATGAAGGATGTAATGATAATTCATCGAAACAAGATTCGACTATGAAGAAGTTACATGCCAAAAACGTACAGGATATTAATAATATGTATGCAGGATTCAGCAATAACTCAGCGAAACTAGATTCGATTCTGAGGAAACTGATATCTAAAATGCGAAAAGAAAATATAAAGGAATTAGCGCTAGCAAAGAATGATAAAATATTTAAAATGTATACAATGAAAGATTTAAAAGAAGCATATGCAAAAATAAGAATAAACAACAAAAGTCCTCAACTTAAAATATTAATTTACAATGCCCCAACAAGAATAACAAATGATATTCTGAAATATAAACTCATCGATGAATTCCACAATGCCAAACACGCAGGCCACTTAGGAATAAGAAAGACGATAATTAAATTGAAACAACGGTACATATGGAAAAATATGAATAAAATGGTTAAACAATTTGTAAAATATTGTGACAAGTGTAACATGAATAAACAAACCAAGAACATTAGAGAACCACTTACGCTAACGAACACCCCAAACGACAGTTTTGAAGTAATATCAATTGACACAGTAGGACCACTTCGTATTTCAAACGAATATCGATACATATTGACTATGCAGTGCGAACTAACGAAATTCGTTATTGCTCACCCAATGTCAACGAAAGATGCACTTACAACTGCAAAGACATTAGTAGAACAATTGATTTTAAAATACGGTAAATTTAAGGTATTCAAATCAGACAACGGAACTGAATTTAAAAACGAACTGATGCGTAACATATGTTCATTACTTGATATTAGACAAACATTTTCAACACCTTACCACCATGAGACAATAGGTTCGGTAGAAAGAAATCACAGGGTTCTCAATGAATTTTTGCTAACTACAGCAAATGATTATGAATGGGATAAGTGGATAAATTACTTTACTTTTGCCTACAACACGGCACCCCACATAGACACTGGTTACACGCCATTTGAACTAGTATATGGTAAACTACCATATTTACCATCGGAAGTTAGTAATTATGAAGAAACTAAAATATACAATTATGAAGATTACGCGAAAGAATTGAAACAAAGGCTACAGTATTCTTTAAATAGGGCTAAAGAGCTTACAACGAGAATAAAGGAAAAAAGAGTAATGGAAAACGGATATACCAATAAACTAAATTTGAATATAGGAGATTTAGTTTTAATAAAAGTAGAGAATAGAAAGAAAAACCAAAGCCCATACAAAGGCCCATACAAAATAATTAGGAATAACGGTGTAAATACAATAATAGATTACAATGGAATAGAGAAAGAATTTCATAACAATCAATTAAAACCATACATAGCAATAACAAATAATGAATAAGTATACATAAGAACAAATTTTATAATTAAACCTTAGGCATTAATATATAAATCAAACAAAATAATATAAACTTTACATATAAAAATATATAGACATAAATAATCACTCTATAATAGTGTATAAATAAAATTGTAATAACCAATACTATGAATATATCAAGAAAAATTACTCCCCTAATTTTTCTCTTAGCGGTGAGGGTGTAGTGTACCTCACAAGTGTCTACTGCACACACATTGCCCACTCTGAAATTCATACATACGACCCGAATTAGAGTAGGGTATGCAATAGATCAAATAACCGTATTTATTAATTACCTCATATTCACTAGAATGTAGGTCAAGTAATATAGGAATGCATGGAAATGAATACAATGAGAATGCATTCGAACCACATTGAGTGTTTTAATATAAATGAGTACATTTACAAATACCAACATTCTGATTGGCTAATACAATTACAGGGAGAGTGAATTTTGATATATTAATGGTACTGATAAAGACAGATAGAAATTTATCAATAAGTATAATAAGTTAGAAAGGCTAAGAATTAATTTTAAACTTAGTATATAAGAACCAATAAAATTAAATAAAGATAGACTTAAAGTTATAATACTAATTCGGCAACAACTTGCCTTGTGTTTTTAATTGAAGTCTCAACAATAATTCGGCAGTTCCTTTGAACGCCTTACAAATCAGCTGAAACCCTGACAGCTAGTAAAAATAACCAAGGGCTATAGGGAACTTACACTACACAACATAAGAAAAACCATTACACTATTTAAGCTGGTGAAAAAGGGGACCCCACAGGAGGAAGTTCTATCTCCCTTATTATAGCTAATGGCTGTCAATGTTGTGTTAAGGCACTTTGACAGAATGGGACAGAAGGTCGGATGATGTAATTATATTGGTATCGGGCATGTTTCTGGCGACAAGTGGCGCTGGACGATCTGTCAGCATGAGCTACTGCTACCAGGATGTACAAGGTGGTGGGATTGAGGCTGCCGGTATTGAAAGGGGTAGAGATAAGACTATCTGATATTGCTAAGTATTATAGAGTTTTACTAGACAGCAAGTTGTCCTGGGGGAGAAACACTTACTTCATCTTCTGCATATTGAGCAATATGTATCAGGGAGCTATGATTGTTGGGAAATTTTATGCAGGATTTTTCACGGATATTGGGTGAAATTAGCGGTGGTGATTACTGCCTAGGCTTGTACAGATCCACGGATTACGTGTGTGCTGGGGTCGATTTTGGGCGTCTGCCAAAGGGTGGTAATGTCAATCAGGGAGGAGTGGTCAGGCAAGTGCAGACTGTAGTGGCTTTGCTGTTTTTACTGATAGCTCGAAGGTCTATATTAATAACAAAGTCTTTAATAACTTTTCTAATTAAATGCAGGAATGCAGGGATAATTCCAAAGTTTATTGCAAATTCAACAAAGTATGTACCCGGAATTTTCAATACAAGGAGATTTTTAGGAATTCAGCGGAGTATGAGTAACTTTACCACAAATTTTCACACCAAAATTTTGATATTAACTTTAAATGCAAAACATGAGTTACTAAAACAATTTTAAAAAGAGTTGGTGATCATAGAAGGTAATTTAAAACAATTTTTAAGAACTGAATAGATGCAGAGTTTTTATAATATGAAGACAGATTGTCGTGTTCTTATAATAGAAAGATTAAGAATTCACATATAAAGAATTAAGTTGGTTGTAGGATAAGAAAGAACATGAACTAGCTAGGACAAAGTTAACAACAATCATTGATAGTCATTTGAATAAGATGCGATTAAATAATAAGGACAAATTTATAATGAATAGAGTTAATGTTACCAGAAATTACTTAAGAACTAATAGGGATTTACTTATTTTAGAAGCAGATAAAGGTAACACAACGGTAGCTTTAATGAAAGAAGATTATATCATGAGAATGAAAAATATTGTAGGAGATATGACAAAATATAAATTGGGTAATAAGGATCCTACAAGTAGACTGCAAAAAAGGAATAATGATTTCGTTGAAAAACTTTTTATACAGAATATCATTACAGTTAATGAGAAGAACAAACTTAAGACTAATGTTGCTACCACACCTAGGTTATATGGATTACCGAAAATTCACAAAGAGGATTTTCTTTTCTTCCTCGTTTGTGAATTCTCCATCTTACGAACTTTACAAATATATTTATACTTTTCTAAAGAAGGTAACAAAAAATGCAACATATAATGTTAAGGATTCAATACAATTTAAAAAAAGGATTAAGAACCAATGTATTAGGAATGAAGAAAAATTAATTTCATTGGATGCAATTTCATTATTTCCGACTATACCCGTTGACGTAGCATTAGAGATAATAGAAGAAAAATGGAGTATTATTGATAAAAAAACACGAAAATAAATAAGGATTTATTTAAACGTATTCTTAAATTTTGAATAGAGAACAATAGATATTTTCAATATAACGGAAAGATATTTATGCAACATGAAGAACTTCCTATGGGCTCTCCTGCTTCACCAATTGTGGCAGATATAGTTATTGAAAAATTACTAGTAAGCTATAATTCTAGACACAATAAACAAGTGAAAATTCATACGGCTAGAAATTTTGTGGGAAGAGTATTAAAAATTAGTTTTTCATAAGAAAAATAAGGTGATTATTAAGGATATACTTATTGACAATGATTTTCCAATTGGACTTATTTATCGATTTATTAATCATTTTAATGAAAGGAGAGAAAATAACTCAGGGAATATAATTGAACCAAAAATTTATAAATCGTTAACGTATGTGCCAGGGATGTCAGAAAGCTTACAGAATTCGAAACTTTTTGTTAATAATAAATATGGGATGACTTATAGAATGAACAATACAATAGGTAGATTATTTAGTAATACTAAAGACAATATACAAAAATAGGATATGTCTAATATAGTATATAAAATACCTTGCGGGAGAAATGATGGGGAAAGTTGTGATAAGGTTTATATAGGAACTAAAAAAAAATAAACTTAGGACAAGAATTGCTGGACAAAAATCTGACCAAAAGTATAAAAATATTTCTTCACAAAAGACAGCAATATATTCTCATTGTTCCAACTCAGATCACTGTTCGAACTTTGAAAATGTATTAGTTTTAAATATAGAAAATAATTATAAACGTAGATATTTATATGTTAGAAATGTTACACATAATTAATGTACCAAAAACACAAAGAATTAATTATAAAGCAGATACAGATAATGTTGCATAGAGTTACAGACATTTAATACATAAGAAATAACACTTTTTATACCTATGCATTTATGTTTATATAATTTCCTTATTATGTTTTTTATAAGAAATTCATTTTAAATTAACTTTTTAATACATGAAGATTAAACACCTAAAATATTTTTTATGAATACGGCCCTATATATCTACATTTTTATACCCTTCACCTGTGGTGCACAAGGGTATATATAGCTTCGTCATTCCGTTTGTAATTTCTACAATTTTCATTTCCGACCCCATAAAGTATATATTTTCTGAAAGGTTATAAATAGAGGAGTCGATTAAGCCCTGACCGTCTGTCCGTCTATCCGTCTGTCCGTCTGTCCGTGTGTTGGTTGAAATCAACTTTTAGAAGCAACTATATGTTCCTCAGATCTGTATATGGTATCAATCTCTTGGAAATATCCAGGAATGAATCGCTATTGAAATTCAGCACAATCGCCCCATAACTTTCTGAGATATGAGCAAAAAACCACGACCACCTCGTTTTTTTCACAATTACAACAACAACATACATACATAGATACATGTAAAAAACATACCAAACAAAAAAATTTAAAAAAAAAAAATATTAAAAATAAGAAAAAAATAATAAAATAAACTACAAAAAAAAAATTTAAAAAATATTTAAAAAAAATTTTTTTAAATTTTTCTAAAAAAATTTTTTAAATTTTTCTAAAAAAATTTTTTAAAAAAATTTAAAAAAAATATAAAAAAAATAATAAAATATAAATAATATATAAAATAAAATAAAATAAAATTTTTTTGGCTCAGCTGGGATTCGATGCCACATTTATTCTAACGTGTACGTATTTTATATGGGATGAATGGTGATACAAACAATTGTTATTGCATGACTACACGTTGTGAAGGGTATATAAGATTCGGCACGGCCGAATATAGCACTTTTACTTGTTTATATTAGCTTTTTAGTAATATTAATACAATCAACACATTCATACCAGAGTCTGACTTCGGTTATCCGAAAAAAAATAACTCGAATATTTACTTATCTTTTTCGGTTTTAAGTATAACCATGCATTTATCACAGAAAATAGCTACTCGTACATGCATGAATTGCTACGGTTACGAGTATATTTATTACTTATTTTCAAAAATACTCTCTATACATACGTATTATTCGGATATACATGTGCGAAAACAAATTACTTATAAGTATTGGCAAAATACTTATAAGTATTGGCAAAATACTTATAAGTATTGGCAAAATACTTATAATTATTGCGACATACTTATAAGTACTTTTGAAAAAAAACAAGTAAAAAACAAGTAAAAGTGCTTTATTCTGCTCTTTAATTTTTTATCAAACAAAAAGAAAATTGGTCAGGGCTGGAACTATTTGTATAGTAAATATATATAACATAATTTATATTGCTTATTAAATTAAATAAGCAACGAGCTAACACATAATAATAAAATGTTTTCTTTAAATAAAAATAAATCTACTTATATTTATTATTTATTTTTAGTATTAAGAAACGCAACTGTTATACCTGAAATTTGTATGGCTTATCAAGTTAAAAAAAATTATTTTGATATAAAAGCAGAAAAAGATAAGTAAAAATTAAAGAAAATAAAAGTGAAAATTTAGTTGAATTGATACTGGCAATAGATATGTATTTAACAATGTATTTTTTATTTTGATTTACTATTTATATAATTACGTATGTATTTACATTGCTTTTTGTTAGGAAAAAATCTGTAAGAATTTTGACCTTAATTATTGAAAAAAAAACACAAATTTCCAAGGAAAATCCATCATTAAGAAGGGTGCTCTTATACAGGTAGTGATGACAGCCTATCTGACCCAAATAAATTAATGCCAGAAAAAACCTGTAAATGTTTTTATGTTCTGGACCACATAATGGAACATTCATTGAAACATTTTTGAAACTTTATTTTGAAATCGAATTTGTGTTCACACAGTGAGATTTGAGAGTATGAATAATTATTACCATAAATTGTATTCAAAGTCAGATATCAACCTTTCCATCCCTGCTTTTTATGTATAAAAATCTACTTCTCATGTGAAGTGAGAGGTTCTATTACATCACAAGTGTTGTCAACTTAAAGATTCAAAAAACATCAAAACAGGAAAAAACGTTTGATTTTTAAGAATATGCGTAAAGTTCAAAATTTTGAATTTTCGATTTTATTTATTTTATAAAATTGTAAATTTCGTTATTAGAACCTTTAGGCCTAAAATAAGTTTCCATATAATATCATTAATAATAATAATAAATTTTAAGTTAAAGTTGTAACTTTAACTTCACAGTTGGTCATATAATCGCTACTTTAAAAATAATTACAGCTTTTGGTTTTATGCATATCATTATTCTTTTCTTTACTTTTATAAAAAGTTATGTTTGTTTAACCATAGAAGATATCAGAAACATATATATTTAAATTATAACTAATAATAATATAAAATATATAATCTATTTAAACAGTTTTTTAAATGTAAGCTAAAGATCTTTATAACAAAAGCATTGTCTATTATTAATTCTTATCATTTTTGTTGCGTTGTTTCGTAAGAAATTTACCTTGCAAAAATTGTTCCGTATTTGAATTTAGTATTTTTACTTCGATAAGAAAAAGAATGCACTAAAGAATTTGAGAAATCACATCGAGCACTGACTCAAATTTTTTGCGCGACAAAAATTTTAAAAAGCACCATTAATATTGCATAAAGCCAAAGTTGCCAACGCTGGATAGGAACACAACAAAGAGAGTGTAATTATTTCTGTAAAATACCTGATACCCAGCAAACAAGAACACAAATATTAAAGTATTATGCCGTGTTATACATTCTAAGCTAATATTTTAAGCTGTATAACGAGACAAATCAATTTTAAAAGGTTTTAATCAACCACTAAATAGTTATTTATAAGTAAATAAACATAATGCTATTATCTGATTATTATTTTCCCGCAGAAAAAAACGATATTCTGTTTTTGTTTTTTGGAAAATTAATAAAGAAAAACAAACAAAAACCATATAATTTTTTCTTGACGGACTTAAAATATCTAAAAAAAAAGTTAATAAGAAAAACAATAAACAACAAATATATCTGTTAAAACTAATAAATATATTTTAATATCAGATTTTTTTCTTTTATATAAATTTAAAATAAATCCCACATGCTCGCTGGGCATTGCTAAAAAAAATAACGCATGTCGTTGTTTCATCAACCCCTAAATTAAAAATCATTAAAAAATTTCTCTGTCCATAATTCATCTAGCAACCAGGGATGCCAGTTTAATTAAACTGGATATTTTTATGGTATACATTTTTTTAATTTTGTGAATTTGTTTGCTTTATGTTTAAGTTTTTGTAGAACAATATTTTTAGTGGTAAAACACAAAGTTCAAATAATTCGCCAATAAACATTTTAATTAAAAATCATATTTCCATTTAAGCGTCTTATTATACCCTTCACCTGTGGTGCACAAGGGTATACATATATAGCTTTGTCATTCCGTTTGTAATTTCTACAATTTTCATTTCCGACCCCATAAAGTATATATTTTCTGAAAGCTTATGAATAGAGGAGTCGATTAAGCCCTGACCGTCTGTCCGTCTATCCGTCTGCCCGTCTGTCCGTGTGTTGGTTGAAATCAACCTTTAGAAGCAACTATATGTTCCTCAGATCTGTATATGGTATCAATCTCTTGGAAATATCCAGGAATGAATCGCTATTGAAATTCAGCACAATCGCCCCATAACTTTCTGAGATATGAGCAAAAAACCATGACCATCTCGTTTTTTTCACAATTACAACAACAACATACATATATACATACATGTAAAAAACATACCAAACAAAAAAAAATTACAAAAAAAAAAATATTAAAAAATAAAAAAAAAATAATAAAAAAAAACTAAAAAAAAAAAAATTTTAAAAATATTTAAAAAAAAAAATTTAAAAAATTTTTCAAAAATTTTTCTAAAAAAATTTTTTAAAAATATTTAAAAAAAATTAAAAAAAAATATAAAAAAAATAATAAAATATAAATAATATATTAAATAAAATAAAATAAAATTTTTTTGGCTCAGCTGGGATTCGATGCCACATTTATTCTAACGTGTACGTATGCATGTATTTTATATGGGATGAATGGTGATACAAACAATTGTTATTGCATGACTACACGTTGTGAAGGGTATATAAGATTCGGCACGGCCGAATATAGCACTGTTACTTGTTTTTTTATAAAAGTTACATGTTAAATAGTTTATCATATAAACTTGAAACATGAATTTATAGTAGATAACTTTTAGTGTCAATGAAAATATTTTACAAAATAAAGAAAACAAACGCTGTAAGGAAATATGTAGAAATGCCTTCAATTTTGATATCTTAAGCCAGATATTCTAAATAAAAGTTAAGTCAGGACATATATTCCAATTATATCAATACTTATATAGGAAATTAATTATGATTCGAATAAATTACCAAAGTAGTGGCATATACTTTTGCTTAGTAACACTTTTCTTTAAATATTGATGTAAACAAAACTGTATTTTGGATATTTTCAAATACTAATTAAATAATATATATAAATTATTAATATATTAATTGGTATATTATATTCATTTACTACCATTTGATTATTGTTTTTATTTTTTAAATATAAATGTTAGTATTTAGAAAAATTATGTGCAAAAATTGAAGTTTTTGGTAGATTTTAGTGCATTTTTTGACAAATTTGTTAGGAATAATATTTTTTGTGGCATCCCTGCTAGCAACTACGGCTGCTAAGCCGTATACACACAAACGATCATAAAAAAACAACAAATAAATGTATAACAATAATGTTTATGTATGTGTGCGTTTGTACCATAATGGTTGTGCTGTTTTCATAACCCAAGCAAGTGCATTTTTACTAAATCAAAACGCATGCAAAATTTCTACTTGATGCTCTCGCTTGAATTGTAAAAACGGTTACTCATTTTACTCGTTTTTTTTAAGGATAATCGATAACACTTAAGTACTTAAGTCCAATTTGTTGTACTGTGTACAATATAGAGTATTTATGCGAAAAATACTTAGATTTCGGTTACTTGTATATACTTATGCCGAACATCAAACGAGTATGTACGGATAAAGTAATTTTTTTAGCTGTAACCGTACGCACTTATACATGTTTTGCTAATAATACTCAATGTATATCCGAAGTTGTAATCGTTGTCATTCCCTGATTCATACATATACATATAATTATTGTTTTATACGTATTTAACATAACATGTTCTGTTAACAATTTTATATAATATGTATACATATGTAATATTCTGTTATAAAAACAACATATTTTTTTATATTAAAGTACAGACAATAATTTATATAATTCTTATTAATACTTTTATAAATTATGGAATTTTTGTTATACAATTTTTCTATTATTACACATATTCTTATAATACTATAAATATTTTTTGTTATAATACATTTTTATTAATATTTTTATATAAATTAAAATTTTTGCTATACTAAATTTTTGTAAATATTTTTATTTATGACAAAATGTTAAAAAAAAATTAAAATTTAGATTAGATGAGGCACAAAAATATTGTGAAATAAATTTTCAAGAAATAAAAAAAAATTTACGGAAAAATTAATGAAAAACAAAACAGTAATGAAGAAATATACAATACCATTGAAAGCAAGAAAATAAATGTGTGACGAAATTAAAAAAAACAATAGCTGAAACAAGTGTCAAAACAAATAAATTATCATTTTCCGATGCATTAAAAAATAAAGTAGTGAGGCCAGATGAAAATAAACAAAACCCGATTATTGTAAAACCAAAGGAAAAACAACAAGGTATATTAACTTCAGGTAGACGCACCATGTATTTTGTTGCTACAAAAAACTTCCTAAATGTCAAAACAAAACCGCAAACAGCTGATAAAAGTAGTAGCAAAATGTTAGTAAATAAAAAATATTTATGATCTAGTAAAAAACAATGTATGTTAAAGAACAAAAAAAGGAAAACAATTTTTAACATTTGGGAAGAGAAATGCATAAATAAAACAATGATCAACTGTGGACTTAAGTCTACCTGGAGTTAATATACCTTGAAAAATAAACAGTTATAAAAACTAAAGAAGATTTTAACCAAAAAAGTTAATTCATCTAATTTTAAATGTTGAACAAAGAAAAAATGAATCGGTTACTAGTCAAAGTGAAAACAATGAAGAAAGAGAAAAAATTAAAGAAGTTTTACAAAATGAGTTATTTGTAAGAAGTGGGAAGTGTTCTAATACATATTCATGCTGTCCTCACAATATATTGTGTTGGCAAAGAATTTTACAATTGCTGTGGCAAAAATGGCCAACCATATTGCTCGTGTGGTCGGGGATTTAAAAATATATCAAAAGCCATCATCTCCTGAAAATAGTCTGGTAACCTCAATTATATTATAGCTTTAATTTTATGGTTTATTAGTTTTGCCATCTCTATTAAATATATTTGGGAATTGTTTTGATGTGCCGATGTCCCAACAGAGACCTGCGCCGAACGGCTGACAGCCGGCTAAGCTGCGCCGCCGATCATTTTTGGCAGCCGCCGCCGCCGATATTATTTCGGCTAAAAATCGGCTTAAAGTAAGCCGCCGATATATTTTTTAATTTTTTTTATGTATTTTTAAATATTTTTTTAATGTAAAAAAATCAGTTTCTTGAATTTTATTGCTCAAATTATAACAATGTTTGTCTTAACAAGTAACAGTGCTATATTCGGCCGTGCCGAATCTTATATACCCTTCACAACGTGTAGTGATGCAATAACAATTGTTTGTGTCACCATTCATCTCATATAAAATACGTACATATGTATATACTGCTTAGAATAAATGTGGCATCGAATCTTAGCTGAGCCAAAAAAGATTTATTTTATTTTATGTAATATATTATTTATATTTTATTATTTTTTTATATTTTTTTAAATTTTTTTTAAAAATGTTTAAAAATTTTTTTTTCAATTTTTTTTTTAATTTTTTTTGTAATTTTTTTTATTATTTTTTTTTATTTTTAATATATATTTTTTTTTTGTAATTTTTTTTTTTGGTATGTTTTTTACATGTATTTATGTATGATTGTTGTTGTTGTAATTGTGTAAAAAAAAACGAGGTGGTCGTGGTTTTTTGCTCATATCTCAGAAAGTTATGGGGCGATTGTGCTGAATTTCAAAAGTAATTCATTCCTGGATATTTCCAAGAGATTGATACCATATACAGATCTGAGGAACATATAGTTGCTTCTAAAATTTGATTTTAACCAACACACGGACAGACGGTCAGGGCTTAATCGACTCCTCTATTCACAAGCTTTCAGAAAATATATACTTTATGGGGTCAAAAATGAAAATTGTAGAAATTACAAACGGAATGACAAAGCTATATATACCCTTGTGCACCACAGGTGAAGGGTATAAAAAGAGAAGAAATCTAATTAGCATAAAAATCGTTTCATTTGAATAGAAAACAGCTGAATATTTACTATTAGTGGGTTTTAGAAAGAATGCAATACGAGAAATAATTACCTACATTACATCACTGGTACAAACGTTCGTTGAAATCTTTTAAAAGTTTAAGTTGTGGTTGAAGTAAAGGTAATTATGAGCGGAAATAAAAAAATTACAGGTTTTTTTAAAAAAATGGAGAGAGAAGAAGACATAGCTTCCAGCTCGGAGTCAGATCTTGAGTTAAAGTCAATAGAGTCCGACATAAAAAATTACGAAGATGTATTAAACACAAAACAAGAAGTTAAAAATAAATCCCAAACAGTTTTAATAAAAAAAACAGCAGGAGACTCTCCTGTCTGGATTTATTTTGGCCAAATGTTTATTAACGGGAAAATTATTTTAAATAAATATTTTCTTTGCATACTGTTTTTTATTTGAATATTTAAATGTATATTAAATTCGATACATTTGAGCCGGCTAAGCCGATTTTTTGTATGAGCTGAACAAAATATGGCTAGCCATTCAGATATCGGCTCACAACCGGCTTTCAGCCGCCGCCAGTCTTTTTGGTAGTCAGCCGCCGCCGCCGTTCAAAATAATCGGCGCAGCTCTCTGTGTCCCAAAGCTTAAGTTTTTGTTGTTCAATAAAGTAAAAAAATTTGTTAAAATAATATGGATGTTAGTGCAGATCAATACGATAATGAAGACATATCAATGTTTATAAAATCAGAAATTAATTACAACGCTAATAGTAGCGTGAACAGCAACCCGGGTAAAATGTTTAACATACATTATGTATGTAGTTTTCTATTTTAGCGCACCTTTTTAAACACTTCATTTTAGGAAATTTTGCATTAGAGAACATGAATGAAGACGACGATGTACGGAACAGGTATACTGAATGATTTGGTAGAATGTTTCTTTTCAATTTATCTCATTGTTTCATTTTATAAATTTTTTTAGTTGCCGGCGTAGTAAAAGAACACGTACTAAAAATCATCGCTACCGGATAGACGAAGACAATGCTATTATCCTAGCACCAGATGCTTTTAGGATAAATAGAAAAAATTTCGATGAAGAGATTTCAGAGCAGGAGCCAACATCCTCATCTTTAAATAAAGCCATAGGATGTGATAGTAAAAGAAAGGATACTATGAACGATCCTCTTAGTCAAATACTTGTACAAATTGGGCTTTATGATGAGCTGTACCTTTTTATGAAATGTCTGTGGATGTTTGTTTAATTAAAGGCTTTTGAATTCATACCCATTTTTATTTATATATTTTTTTTAGCTAGAGGCATAACGGCTGAGGCATTAAGGTATATGCAAACCCGTCATATTGATGAATTATTTAAAAATACTCGATTGGCCACAAAAATTGTTTTTGAGCATCGATTAAGCGATTGGCAAAATAAAAATACAAAAAATGAAGTACCAAAAATACAGACATCGTTTACTGATTCTACTCAAGTAGAATTGAAAAATTTAGTAAGTAAATGATAACAAGTAAATAGGCAATTTTAACAACCAATTTACATAAGAAATGATTTTGTGCGACAAATATTCGCTTTACACCAAAACACCTTGTGAAATTAAAATGTTCGGATTGCTATGGTAATTCCGAACATTTTTATTCCAATTAGAAAACAGAACAGGTACGGTGTATGTTTTTTTTCAAAATAGTACGTTTTTGTATTTATAAAAAAAACAAATTTAAACCAAAAATAACAGAAAAAGGCGTTAAAACAATTTACACTCAAAACAATATTAAAATATATCTTCGAATAATAATCGTTAATATTTTTATGCGACCAACTTCGCGGTCCGGTACCGCTAGTCTTAATATATTTTAAATTTGAAAAATTCGTCGCAAATTTGTTGAACAAAATTTTATCATCAAAGAAATGTTTGAACGTCCTGCTGTAGTTCACCTCAGATAAAAAAAATTAAATAGTATTAACATATGTTTTTTTTTTTGTTTTTAACAGTCGCAATTAAGTTTATCCATAAATCAAGTTCTTTCTGAAACAAACTTTGAAAATTTATCCAGTGTAAGTAATGTGCAAATTAAATATAAAAAGAAAAATATATGTATTATTTTTTTCAGCTTTTGTTAAATGCTGTACAACAAACCATTAATACGGTTATACAGGAATTTAAAGAAACTTGTCATAATCAAATTAAGGATAAGGTAAGATCTTACTAGAATTTAATAGCTTAAGTATGATTTATTCTAAGTACAGTCGTGGATTAAGCTGAAGTTTTAAATTACAAAATAAACAAAATAAAAAATAAATAATTTTCTTTAAACTCGTTGGGGTCCGAATGTAATGCTTTTTAATTTTTAGATAAATAACTCTGTGCCACTAAAAAACGGGAAAATTCCTTTAAGAAATATTAAAATTGAACCGAATGACTGTATCACAAATGATGAAATTATTAATTACAATACGGAAAAAAAAACAATTGGACCGTTTTTTAATAAGGTAAACAAAAAGTTAAATAAATTTTATTTTAATCTAAATTAACTTTAATTTATTTATATAGCCGGTTAAAATAGCAGATAATGTTTTACTTTCCAATCAATCCGTTGATATTACATTGTCGCCAAAACCAAAGAAAAAAAAATTGGTATGTAATGTGAATATAAAAGTTAAAAAAGTCGTTTAAACTCTTGCTAATTGTGGTCACATTTTGGTTGAATTTTATTGACTCCAATATTTGTTTTTTTTTATCTCAAATGTTTGATAAAAAAAGTAAATATACAAATAATTCTCGTTATTATAATCGTTTGATAACTGCAGGCGTACGTTTTGTGTGTATTAAATTAGTACAAACAAATCAAAATTTATCTTTATGTTTCTCGATTTGAACTTATATTCTTACAAACATTGTAATCTTCTAAACGCATGTTGCGCTAAAAAAGAAAACTAAGATTTTTATATATATATATATATATTTTTTTTTTTTTAATATTCTGTAAGTGTTTTGAAATAAGTGTTCAAGAAGTTCTAACATCATCCCTCACTGGTCAAAAAATATTAGATGAATACGAAAAGACCGGTCTTATAACGCCAAATCAACGTACTGATTTAGTTCGTTGTATAGTCGACTTTTGCATACGCAACAAAATTGTACTCTCAATAGTTAATTGTAAAGAAATTGCTGAGGAATTAATAGAAATATTCCCAACAGAATGTATTGTAAGTTAAATGATTTTTTTTTCTTTGTATTTAACGAAAATTATGTAACCTTTTTATTTTTTAAAGGAAACTTATTTTATTCAAGATAATAAAACAAGACCACCAAAAGGCAAACTTTGGGATCGTTATCAAGGTCGTAAACGTTCAATACGCAAACTGATTAGTTTATCATCAAAAAATGATGCCTCGCCCAGTGATCTGGATGATTCTTTAGCTAAAACAAATTTTTCTAATATGCAAGTTGAATGTTCTCAAATGAAACATATTAAGAATGAGAAAGAATTACTAGACAAGTGGAGGGAATCATTTGCTTTTAGGCGCCACCAATTGCAAGCAGGTTTCTTTAATAATTGGAAATTATATTTTGATGAGTACCCGTTTTGTAAACAACAAAATTATGCACAATATGTAAGTATTATTAAAATGTTTCTTTTATTTAATTTATCAATCATGCACGTTCTGTATTTTAAGTGGAAATAAAATGTTTGCAATTATCTTTGCAGTGTCTAATAATGCTAATGTAATTTCGAACAATTTAATTACGCTATGCAATAATATGATTTTGAATTTTTGAGGGATTGGGGTAATCATTTTCCTTTTTCCAAAATATTTTTAGATGGTTTTACATATTTTTTTTTATTATTTTTTATTATATTTCTTTTATTTTCGTGTAGTTTTGTACTTATTTTGCTTTTTATTTTAGATTGAATCGGATTTAGAAACCCTATATCCAAATCTAAAATTTAATGACTTCTTATGGAATGAATTTCTGCAAAATGTTTCAACATTTTTTATGAATCGCATAAAACACCCAAAATCAAAACAATTATACGATTCACTGATAGCTTTGGATACCATAAGTTTTTCAGTTGGTAAATATATTCACTTTTATAACATTTTGATAAAAAATATATATACATATTTTAATTTGACATAATATAGAATATTTCGGAATTAAGGTTATTGAACTTTTACATGCAGTTCTAAAACCACCTACTCATAAGCAGCAAAGTATCGAGGATGCCCAACGTAAGTTTACCGTTGAGGTTAGTGATTTATCTGATCTGAAGAAGGTGGTAATTGAGCGCAAAAAATACTGTACAGAAAATAATTTACAAGCTAAACCCTATATTGCTGTGGTGGGTCAAAATAAAAATTATACACATTTTTCTGTCATTTTAGACTCAACTGGATTTAGTTGTGATAATTTTAAGGATTCATTGATTTTATGTTTTAATTTATATCTATTTTTTGATATAAGTTTTCCTCATGAATCTTTAAATGTTTGGACTTTTATACAGAAGTATTTTTTTAATAAGCCTCCTTTGGTTATAAATCCAAGAGTGGAGACATTCATTAATGATATAAAAGGTCAAAAACGTTTGAGCTTAGATGTTAAACCGAGCATAAATGGGGTGAAATAACAGAGAAAAACTATATTAGACATAAAATTTGTTTATTGTAAAAGATAGTTTTATGCATTTTTTTTTTGAAGTGTGAATAATATAGCATTACAAAAATTATATTATATATATACTTAAAATAAAAAATTATATTTTATATAAAAAAATAAGAGCTTTATTTTAATGAACCGATTGCATTTTGAAACATTTGCGTCAACAGTAACGTATTTAAAGCGTTTGATGAAGTACTAGGGTTTTGTACAGTTGGTGTTCCAACTGTTATGTTAGGAAAACCATTCAATACCAATGGTAAATTGATTGGATTCGAGGTAAAGTTGGATAAATTAAGTGATGCTTTAGAAGCATTCTTATTATTTTTAATTTTAAATTTCTTCTTGGAAGAAACTTGACTTTCAGTATCAGAGTCGGAGGATTCTTCGGATTTTGTTGATGTTTCGGAATTAGTTTTATTTTCGTCGTCATGACTACTATCACTGTCATTTTTAGTAGATTTCCTATGTGTTGCTGATAGTTTACGTTTTTTACATGCTTTAGTATTAGAATTGTATTCGCTTATTTTCGTTAGTTTTCGCTTATGTTTATTTAATTTGTTGGTAGCGCCTGTTATTAGGAAAGGTGATTCGATTTGTGGTTTTGGAACAGACTCTGTAGAATGTGTACTTTTTTTCTTCTCAGCACTGAAATTTTGCATTTGCTGCATGCAAAATTCCATAAAAAATTGAAACATTGTATTTAAGTTGGCCGGCTGTGGGCATGTGCGATAACCATGGTATAGTGCAGAGCAATTTTTACAAATCATTTGACATTGAAATGACGAGTGACCCTGTAAAAGAAAATATTTATATTGTGTTTAGTTTCTCAGTTCCGTATAAAATTTGTTTTATTTATTTATACATATTATATACTAGCCGCACGGTACGTGCTTCGCTAATTACACTGTGCAAGAAACTTACACTTTTTTTTTCGTGACAAGCTGGGCACCTGGCGTTTTAACATAATTCGGGTACGCTGAATTCAGTGGTGCCCGCGGTTTTTTAAGATTGGCTCTGGTTTTCGAGTAACTCGCGTAACTCAAAAACGCTTTAGCTTATTGAAAAAACTTAAAAAACCAAAATTTTGCAAATAAAATTTTCATTAAGAAAAGAAAAACTTCTTTCTAATATCCGCAGTCGTTTTAGAAACATATTTTTTTGAAAAAAAAATTAATTTTTTTTATCAAAATTTCGAAATTTTTGTTTTTTAAAAATTCATAAAAAATCAAAAATTGCAGACAAATAAAAAACGAAGCTGGTAACCAAACAAGCCATAAATCTTTAAAATCTGTTAGCAACTTTTGATTCTATTCACGAAAGTCGACAAATTTTAGCTAATTTAAAAATTTCATAAAACGCAATATTTGTATGGGAGCCCCCCTAAGAAGTGAAGTTACCGATTAAAAAATTCTTAGAATTAAGAAATAAAGTCATAAATGCTTACATCTTTGTATTTTATTGTGCTTACAAAACCATACAAATCGGTCTTTTATTGTGCAGTCATAACCGCACTAATCGGTCTTGTAAAAAACTTAAATAACATATTCTATTGTTATACCTGGAACATGTAGAAATATTATTCGTCCTGGTTTTTATACCCGCCACCAAAAAAATGGTGGGGGTATATTCATTTTGTCATTCCGTTTGTAACACATCGAAATATCCATTTTAGACCCCATAAAGTATATATATTCTGAATCAGGGTTTGATTTGATGACGATCTAGCTATGTCCGTCCGTCTGTTGAAAGCACGATAGAGGTCGCACCGAAAAAGCTAGGGGGCTCAAATTTTGCCAGAATCTTTCTTATAGACAAGTTTTGTTTGGTATTGAAAATGGGCTATATCGGAATATTAGGAAGAGTTATAGCTCGTAAAGCAAGAGTAGGTTGACAAAACCGTGTCCTTCGCACATCGAATAAAATGGAATTGTGTCCAGACGCATAAACGTAGAGTCATGAAACTTCAAATATAAATTTATCGAGTCAAAGGAATATTTTTCCCTGAAAATCGCTTAAATCTATGCATTAGGAAAAGAGTTATCGATCAAAATGTACGAAAATTTATACCGCACAGTGTATTTTTCGGTATATTTAAAAACAAAAACGTCATAAAAGCAGCAAAATTGAACGTACGACTCTGAAATTTTGCACACTTTGCTTTTTGGTGAGACGTACCACGCCCACTTTTACGCCCACCCCCCATATAACGTTTTACCTAAAATTCATATAATTTCTCTATAAATAAAGATTTTGGAATAATAAAGGGCTATATTGAAACACCTAAGTTGTACTTATTCGCAAAAACAACTTTGACACGCCTACTATAACGCCCACTTTTCACGTTATCTACCGTTAATGAAATTTAAAAGCTCATAAAACCGCCAAAATTAGAGGAATGATGATAAAATTTGCTGGGTATATCCCCCTAGGCAATATAATTACTGTGCCAGAAAATTAAGGTGCCACGCCCACTTTTACGCCCACCTCCCATATAACGTTTTAACTGAAATTCATATAATTTCTCTATTAATAAAGATTTTGGAATAATAAAAAGCTATATTGAAACACCTAAGTTGTACTCATTCGCAAAAATAACTTTGACACGCCTACTATAACGCCCACTTTTCACGTTATCTACCGTTAATGAAATTTAAAATCTCCTAAAACCGCCAAAATTAGAGGTATGATGATCAAATTTGCTACGTATATCCCCCTAGGCAATATCATTACTGTGCCAGAAAATTAAGGTGCCACGCCCACTTTTACGCCCACCTCCCATATAACGTTTTAACCAAAATTCATATAACTTCTCTATTAATATAGATTTTGGAATAATAAAGGGCCCTTTGTTCCTTATAGGAACCACAGGACATAATATATATATATATATATATATATATATATATATATATATATATAATATATATATTGAAACACCTAAGTTGTACTCATTCGCAAAAATAACTTTGACACTCCTACTATAACGCCCACTTTTCACGTGAAATTTAAAAGCTCATAAAACTGCCAAAATTAGAGGTATGATGATCAAATTTGCTACGTATATCATTCTAATCAATGTAATTGTTGTGCCAAAGAGTTTAGGTGACACGCCCACTTTAACGCCTACCTCCCATATAACGGTTTATCTTAAATTCATGTAATTTCTCTATTGACAAAGTTTTTGGGAAAATAAAGGACTATATTGAAATATCTAAGTTGTATTTATTAGCAGAAACTTTATTGACACGCCAACTTTAACGCCCACTTTCATTGAAAGACTACATTTACAAAAGCATTTTAGCAGCATATCGAAGTTATAAAGGGTGGTTAAATTTTAAGGACCGATGTTGAATTTAAATAAAACACAAATTATTTAGGATATTATTATTATTTCTTTTTGTAATTATAATATTTGTATGGTTCAATTATGTATTTAATAAAATATCGGCCAAATGGCCCCCCCCATCCTTGGAACCACTCCTCTATCTGATGGTCCAAATTTTCAATGACAATGTTGATGCTCAATTGTTGGGCATGATGATGAGTCGAGGTTGACTGCTCTTTTGCCACACTATCGCAAAAACCAGCAGTGGTTCCCATCCAACGCACTAAGAAGGCATTCACAGATTTTCTAACATTTATACAGACCTGTTTTGCAGAAATTTAAATATTTGTTACAATTCTCCCGATTGTGGACGAATTTGAACGATTATGTTGATCAAAAGAATTACGAAGTGCACAAAATGCATTTTGATTTGAACGCCCATTTTTATAAAAAACCTGAATAACTTTAAAGCGTTGCTCATTTGCGTATCTTTCCACGGATCAAATTGAGTAAGTTTGAGATTGAGAAATGTAAAATTAAATGCAGAAAACAAATTTAAAGACTAGGGGCCAATTCAAAGTGGTTGCATATCAGTCATATTTGTACTATTTCATATTATTTTATGCACGCATACAATTTTTGTTAGTAATTTCCATACAAAGAAAATAATAAGACTTTACATATTTGTTTCCTATGTATAAGAAATTGTTTATGTTATACTTTTAACCATACCGTCTCTCAGAGAGAATTTCTTCGCTTCTCACCTCTCAGAGAGAATATTTTCTATTTTCTTCTTTCCTGTATACATACAATTTTTAACAGCGTCATCTCTTTGGCTTCTTTCTTGTATTAATACATAATTTGTTAACAAAAGGTGTTCAAAGTCACTAGTCATATTAATATGAATTATATGACATAGTACAATATGAGAGTCTACTTTGAATTGGCCCTAGGTGTAGTTCACCTCTTACTTGTTTTTAAAAAACATGGTCTTGAAGGTCTCGACAGGTACTTTGATTAAAACAATTACAGTATAAATAAGAGTTCCTCAACCCCTTTACTGTCATATGGAAAGTGCTTGCGAAAGTGATTAGTGAAGTTAAAAGCCTTTGAAAGTCTTAATTACTTTTGTTGTGTGTGGGAAATATAAAAATATGCCAAGTCGCCGTAAAATCACTACTGAAACAAGTACCTAGTATGAATCATATTTTTCTTTAAGTGTTATATATGGTAAGAGTTGGACATCATCAATAGTGTGTAGACACTGCATTTACCATTTAAATAAGTGGGGGGAAAATGGAGACGCCATGCCATTTGGTGTTCCAATGATTTGGAGAGATCCCATAGTTCATGTTGAAGATGAGTGTTATGCATTCATAAATTATACAGTCACAATGAAATCACGCAAGATCGTCTGGATATAATGGTACGGCGTCTAAAATTATCTCCAAGACAGAGCATTCTCTTGACAAATAGTTAAAACGAGCTCATATTTTAGCACCAGGTGTACAAATATACGGGGCTATCAATCGCCATAGACGATTTACGACTTTTTTTTAAATCTATTGAGAATAATTCTATCGCGTATTGTACTGACATCCGCGGCTTGGTTTTAACAATGCAAAATGAATATAATCCTGGAGATTGGCGCTTATTCATTGATTCTTCCAAAAGTAGCTTAAAAGCAGTTTTGCTACATGTCACTAATTTAAAAAGTCCTATTCCGATAGCACTTAGCACAAATACTAAAGAGACATACGCATCAATGAAAAAAATAATACAGTTAATTAAATATGAAGACCACAAGTGGAAAATATGCGCAGATTTAAAAGTGGTAGCTCTTTTAAGAGGCATGCAATTGGGCTATACTAAAAATATGTGCTTCATGTGCTTATGGAATACGCGTTTCGATGGCGACCAGTACAATACACGGGATTGGGCTTTACGCGAGGAAAGCAGATTGCATAGAAACAATGTTATTGAATTACCACTTGTGCCGATGGAAAAGATTTTGCTTCCTCCACTCCACATCAAACTGGGTATTGTAAAAAATTTTATAAAAGCATTGAGCTCAGATGGTGTTGCTTTTACCGAATTGCACCGAATTTTTCCACTATTAAGCGGCATGAAAGTAAACGAAGGTATGAACTCTAACTACTTTATTAAATTAGTTTTACTATATTTCATATCATAATGTTTTTATTTTACAGGAACTCTTAATGGACCGGACATTCGTCGTCTTATGAAGGACCATGAATTTGAGGTTGCATTGAATGATATCGAGCTATTGGCCTGGAATTGTGTGAAATCAGTAATAGAAAATGTATTAGGAAATCATCGGTCTGAAAACTGGCGAATTTTAATCAAAAATATGCTAACCGCATTTAAAAACTTAAACGTTAGAATGCCATTGAAAATACATTTTTTTCATTACCATGCCGAAAAATTTAATGAACAATCACCAGCCGAGTCTGATGAACATGGCGAGAGATTTCACCAAGTAACAGCCAGGCTCGGACACTAGTATAGCGGCAAACAACTTAATTCGCTATTAGGGGATATTTGTTGGAATCTGCAGGAGAAAGAAGAATAAATTTCTAAATAAAAACTTTAACTTTAGCTACTTAACAACAAAAATTTTTTAGTTTGGTTATTATAAAAATTAAAAAATTTCATCTTTTCTGAAAAAATCAAAAGTTGTAGACAGACTTTAATCACTAATAGCTTATTTTGTTTGGAACTTTGTTTTTTATACGCGTAGAGCTCTAGCCTTAAATTTTGCACCCGCAGCGCCTGAGATACCCCTACACGGGCCAAATGACCAGCGCAACTTTATTTTTCATTCCCATCATTTGTTTCTTAGGCCTAGGATTCACTCCTAGGGGGATAAAATGTATGACCGACCTCCAAATTTTAGTTTTCTTAAAGGAAATTTTATTGCGGAATTTCGGTTTTTTAAGTTTTTTTCAATAAGCTTAAGCGTTTGTGAGTTACGCGAACATATGTTGTGCAACCTCCTCCATTTTCGAAATAACGGTATATCTCCAAAACCAGAGCCAATCTTAAAAAACTGCGGGCACCACTGGATTCAGCGTACCCGAATTATGTTAAAACGCCAGGTGCCCGGCTTGTCTGTTTTTTCAACTAGCATAGTGTTATCAAATAAAATAAAAAAATTTAATTAATTTATTAAAAAATATATATATATATATATATTATTAATTGGTAGCTATTTTCAAACTCCCCCTAAATTCAAAAATTTCGAAAAAGTAAAAAAATTCATTATATATTGTTTTGAGGAGAGTAAAACTACGTTTTTAATTTTTTCCTGTTGGTATCGCTCTCAAAAATAAATGCTGTTCAAAAAAGTACCAAAACTCAGTTTGTACCCGTTTTATCCCCTTCAAATTTCAAAAAAGTAGCAGACACCTAATTATTTTTAACAGGCTCTTTGTTCCTTTCTTAATTTTTTTAGTATCTTTATTAAGCCCGGAGATACTGAGTTACCGATTTTACTCTTTTTTTATCCGTAAACCGCTCGACGGATTTTGTGCAAACTTCACATAAATCATCTAATAAAAAGTCCGAACAAAGCCGAAACATTTGGTTTGGATAGGTCAGACAGTCTTGAGTTATAAAATTACAACGAAAACTGGCATTGATTTTTATATAGATTTAAAAAAAATTTAACTTAATAATAAAATTAAAATAAATATTTTATACTAGCTTGTGCCCGCGACTTCGTCTGCGTAGTTATCGGGATAAAATGTAGACTTAGATTAACAACAAAAATAATTACAACAGAAACAACCCGTTTAGGATGTGTGATGAGTTTGCCAACGAATTCGCGTTTATTATATTAGTAGGATCCTTTAATGCAAGATAATATTAACAGCTGTTAAATTAAAGCAGGCTCAACTTTAAAACACAAGCTGTAAATATTGTTCACTTACCCTTTTATCGCAAAGCATGCATTTTTCTACAGTTTTCTCTGTAAATTTTTTCGAATTCTCATTAACCGTTGTTTTTGATTCATCTTTGCCTATGTCTTCTTCACTTTCATCCTCCAAAACAATCTTGTTTTCTAATTTACCAATGCAAACAACTTCATCTTCTGAGATATTTTTCTTTTTTGATGGTTTAGTTTTGGGTCGTTTTCTTAAAGCAGCTGGTTTCTGTACTGGAATCGGCGAAAGAGTACGTTCTATCTCATCTTCAAAGGAAGACGATGATGATGAAGATGACGACGATGATGATGAAGATGACGACGATGATGATGAAGATGACGACGATGACGAATGTTCTGGTTCTAATTTTAAATTTTGTGCATTTTTTGTCGGTGTTTTTACAATGTCAACTTTATGTTTCAGTTTTACGTTTAGCGGTGAAGATGGCAGTTTAGTTGTAACTGGCGGTAATTTAAGTTTTTCAGCAGGCTCTGGTTCCTCTTTACTAGAAGATTCACTGGACGATGGAGAGCTTATTGGCGATTGTCTTTCCTGTTTCAAATTAACAATTTTATTGTTTTCTTGTTTAATTTTTATTGTGAAATCATTTTCCGCAGGCGTTTGATTTCTTTCACCAGCTTCTGAAACAGGGTTGTTAGTGGATACAGAATTATTTCTACTTCTAGAGACTCTTTTTGCCTTGTCACTTCTTTGGTCTGGAGTACAGGAATTTTCTATAGTCTTCTGTACGTTTTTCTCATTCGACCCATTAGCATTATTTTGAAATACTTTTTCATGTTCTTCATCACTTAGACGCCGGTGTACTTGTGGTGGTATTATTAAGGGATTCACTGGATTTGGTCTAACCCACGGAAATATACCCGCTCCTTGAACTTTGGCACCGCGGTAACTATTATTTATTTTATTGTCGTAGCTGTTATAAGGCCAATAGTTCAACTCATTATTCACATAGTCATTGTCTGTAAATTTCGGAAAGTGTTTTTGGTCTTGAAAATGTCTTTTTTGATTATTTCTTGGACCGCGTTTTCTTTTGGAACCACAATTATTTTTAGAGCCTCGATGATTACCTCGCCACACATTACTACTACTGCCATCATTGTGATCTCTTTTAGACCAAGTTTTATTATCATTTTTCATTTTTTTTTTTTTTTTATTAATATGATAGAGGAAAACTTTTTTAATAAATAAATCTTCAGCACGTGTTGGTTAAAACACCCCTGTTCATAAGTTGTCTTCAATAAAATTATGACCAAGGTGACTTTTTGTTTACTTTTTTGTATATGAAATATGACATTTTGAGTAGTGTATGGGGCAGGGATGGGAATCATGGTACAATTATACTTTTAATGGTACATTTGTGACTTTGTTGGTATCATGGTACTACCGCGAGCTACTTGGTACAATTTAAAAATTTTTCCATGGTCTCTTTAATTATACCCTTCACACAGTGAAAAAGGGTATATAGGTTTGTCATTCCGTGTGAAATTTCTACAATTTTCATTTCCGACCCCATAAAGTATATATTTTCTGAAAGCTTATGAATAGGGGAGTCGATTAAGCCCTGTCAGTCTGTCCGTCTGACCGTCTGTCCGTGTGTATGTTGAAATCAACTTTTTGAAGCCCCCCGACATAGGTTGGACCCGGGTAAGGTATTAAAATATCAGAAATATTCGGGAGTAGATCGGTATTGAAAATCGGTTTATAAACAACTGAGATATGAGTAAAAACCCACGACCACCTTGATTTTTTTTCACAAAAACAACATTACAACAACAACATACATACATACAAACGTGTATACTGGTTAGGGAAAACGTGGCATCGAATCCCAACTGAGCCAAAAAAAATTTTCTTAAAATTTTTTTTTTTATTTTTTTTTTTTATTTGTTTTTTTATTTTTTACTAGCTAATACCCGGTGTGCTTCGCCACCCCCATCGTAATGAAATAAAAATTTTATAGTTCAAAAATATATTTATTTTGCAATTAAAATCTAAAATTTTTCTTACAGATTAGTATTACTCTAATATTGTGTGATATGCAATATATTTACGGCCTTATTCATAAACGACTTTTAAATTTATCAAATGTTTATAATGCAAAATTTTCGTATAGAATTTGATTCATAAACCTTTGATAAATTTTAAAATCGTTTATTAATAAGACCATTAGTTGTCATGTCTCCCTGAACGGGTTAAAAGTGGAATAAGAGGAAGAGACAGATTATACAACTGTGTAACCAGCTGTTCAGGGAGATATTGATTGGAAATTTTCGAACGAAAAAAAAGATGGCGGTAAGAGAAAAAAAAAGGCGGGAAGTCGAACTGTCAAATTTTGAGAAAGAGGACATGTTTTTTTTTGGTGAAGTTTTTTTTTGAAAGAGAAAAGACGAGTTTTTTTTGGTTTGGTGATGGTGGAAAATTATAAAAGAAAAAAAACTGAAATTGAAGAAAAAAATTTTTTAACAAAAGAAAGAATTTTTAAGTGGCTAAATGAAAAAGAAGATTAATAAGAAAACAGAGATTAAGTAGAAGAGAAATGGCAAAATTAAACTGAAAAGGAAAGCTAAGCGAAAAAAAAAAAAGAAAAAAAAAATGAATTAAATAAAAATAATGAAAATAAAGAAAATATGAGTAGTATTGTTTGTTTTATTTAATGAGAGGAAAATTTAAGATACAATAGTTTTTTTTCATAAATTAATAAATATCATATAACACTCATTCTACACTAAACATAAAAAATTAAAAGTATTAAAATTAAAATTCATGCACACACACACACCCATCAGGCTGGTATCATTCATCTTGGAGCTCGTTCGTGATTGGCGGAGAGATTTCCGGACACTTTTTAGACGATACACTGCGGGACAGAAAGAAAAAGAAGAAAAGAAAAATTTGTTTAGAGGGAAAATATAGTTAGAAGTAGAGGCAAACACATTTATAATTTGAGCTCTTATTAAGTGTTAATTTTTATTTAGTTACTTACCTTTCTTTTTTTCTTTTTAATGGTGACATTGGACTGACAAATAGAATATATGGACAGACTGACGAAGGAACGACCCCCTTTATGAACTGGAAAGATGACAGCAATCATGGAGTGATTTTTTTAAAAAGGTAAGTGAGTCAAGTTTCATACCTGTAGGGGTAGTATTAGGGGCAAATCCTAAATAGGAGGGCCATTGATTTGCCATGGTAGAGGGTGGGCAAAGCCTAGCAGCATAACATCTGCTGCGACCAGAAAGGCGAATGTTGCGATAGCTTAAAACTGAATTTTAAGGTTAGGATAAATAGATGAAGTATGAGGCGGTTTAGTTTTTGTACTCACTTTTATTTTTTGCTCAAGGTCTTGTGGGTGACTTGGTGGCGAACTTCACGCCTCTCTACCGGAGTAGCCGGACCACTCCAGCATGTTTTATCAATAATTAGCGTTGCCATCACAGTCATCCACCGGGTTGGCCCAAGAGACCCTTGACAAAAATGGCGCCCAACAATGGGGGCCCGAAATTCGGGTTTCCTATACAGTTTTTATTACCTTTTGATTTTTATTGAATAGTCATCTTTTCCAACGTAAGTCATGCGAATTAGGGCCAGTCAAGGTCATTCTGCATTTGCGACGGTGGAAATGGTGAGCCTGTTGAGTAAAAGACAAAAAGGCTTGCTATTACTAGTTTTTCAAGGGCATTTGCATGTCACTTTACAGCTGAATTAACATTCTTGTAAAGTTTGCTGCAATGTCTTGGGAAAAATAGTAACAAGCATGAATTACGATTAAATAAATTAATTTCCAATAGAACCAAGTAAATACTTACAAAATTAAAGTTTTATTTTGAGATATGTCGTGTTAGTTATTTCAATGAAGGGACCTTAACATTGTTTATCGAAAGGAAAAATTGCAGTTTTGTTAAGTTTTATTCCCAGTTTTCAAACGTCTCATACTTCTGAAAAATAAGAGAATTATTAGAAATTCAATTTTTAGATGTCGTCAATGTTTGTTTTTCATTGGTCAAATTTATCCCTACAGGTTGAATTGAAAATATATACTCACTGCCAAGTTTATATTTGAAACGTATTTAATTCATTTTTCTTTTGCGAGAATTTCAATTATTTTCATTTATAAATTAGGATAAATAATTTATAAAAACCAATAGTAATTTATAAATAATAATACTGTTTATAAAAAATAATAGTACTTATAAATAGTAATATAGTATTTATAAATAATATTATATTGTTTATAAATAGGATTAAAGTGTTTAATTTTGCCTTAAATTTTTTTTTGGTTTTGGGTTAATTTTGTTTGCAATTAAATATTTCATTTTGTTCTTTTTTTTTATTAGTTTTTGCATAGTAAAGTTAGGGGATAGTATTGTTGCATTGATTTAATTTTTTTCTCTAGAATGGTGGAAACTAGGTCAAGTAAGATGCCAGGCGAATCCGCTTCCACTTCCTCTAGGCCCATCCTTGGTGGAGCTACACCTCGAATACCCGTCATTACATCTACAGCGGCAACAACAACAACAACTACAACAACTACTACTGCAATTTCAAGTGCCAATTCTGCGCAAATGTATCCTCAGTACAGTTTGGGAAACACCGCCTCAGGTGGTGAGAATAGTATTGCATCGCCAGAATATAGCAGTATTACAGCCCAAAACGTCCGCCAAGAATTTCGCAATGGTATGGCGTATAATCAACCGCAACCAAGACCAGCGGAGGATGAGATGCAGCAGTTGGTTGAGAGTACTATAGGACTAAGGCAAGTCGAAATAATGCGCAACATGGAAGATAGGCTTCGGGAGATAGTACCACAGATAGTAGCGGAAAGTTTGCGTTCGTTTTCTAGAAGTACAGGCGAACGAGTCACTCGTCAGGAACAACTTCCGGAGTCTAACGCACCGCCTTTAGCACCACCAAGAGCACAGCAGCCTGCAGGATTTGGTCAGCAACCACAAATTCAGCAAAATATATTGCTACAGCCGCCGTTAATACGTAACGATAGGCATTTTAGTCGCTCCCACTCAAACCATCATGTCTCAAATTTTTCAGACGTTAACAGCACATTTCATCAACCGGAGGATAGAGCTCCATACCATCCACCACCACGCTTTCACGAAACTTCGTGGAAACCAGGATTGGATAAATGGGGCATACATTTTGATGGCTCCTTGAAAACGATGGGGGCACAAGAATTTGTGTTCCGCGTGGAAGAAATGCGTAAAGATTATGGGAATAGTTGGCCTGAAGTATTAAGGCATTTCCACCAGCTGTTGTCAGGGGATGCGCTTGAGTGGTATTGGATGCAAAGGCGTCTACAACCAATACATTCCTGGGAAGAGCTAAAAGAGGCAGTCGTTAGTCGTTTTCGACGTTTTAATAGCGATATGGAGATTCATCGCCAAATTATGGATCGTCGACAGATGCCGCAAGAGCTATTCGAGGACTTCTACAACTCAGTTCTAAAACTACGTAGTCAACAAGCAAGACCGATAGGTGAAAATGAGTTAATAGATATAATGAAAACTAATCTACGTACCTCGATGGCCCAACTAGTATTCCCTATACGTATGTTTGGGCTTAGTCATTTTCGCACAGAATGCAAAAAAGCAGAGTCCTTACTAAACAGCCAGCGTCAAACGTATAGTCAGCGACAATACGCACCTCGTGTGCATGAGCTGGAGTATGAGGACCATGCGCCAGCCGATATAGAGGTAGATGCGATTGACAACTCAACGCGCTACGTTTGCTGGAACTGTCGTCAACCTGGTCATGGCTATATGGACTGCCCGTCACCACAAAGGCGTCTATTTTGTTTTAAGTGCGGTATGGACAACACGGTGACACCTAAATGCCCAAGGTGCACGGGAAACCGGAGGCCGGACACGCTAACGACTGGGGAGCAGCGTCCGAATCCCACCGCCCAGTAACTGAACTGGAGGATGTCAATGACCTAGAGGAAGTGAAGAATAAAAGGGTCGTTAATATCTTAGTTAATAGTAAAGTTAGGATAAGTGAAAAGGCAGGAGAATCTAAAATTAGGGAAATTAAACCATTACATATAAGAATTAAGGAGTATGAAGAGGCAAGGAATAGAATTTTTAGAAAAACGCGGATAGAAAAAGCGAGGGAACGATATAAAAAGAGAAAAGAGATTAGGCGAGAAATCGCGAATATATCTTTATACGAGGGTGAGGATACCCGGTTATATACCCGTATCTCTATCAATGGGGTAGAGATTGAAGGTCTTTTAGATAGTGGCGCGACGGTATCGGTTCTCGGCGAAGGATGTTTTGATGTCGCGGCGAGAGCAGGCGTTGAAGTACGTAAATTTCCGGCTACGGTTAAAACGGCAGACGGTAGATCTCACTCTATTCAAGGTCGTTTTAGAGCGAGAATTAAATTCAATGGAATAGAACGGGAAATTACGTTTTATCTTGTACCGACCTTAAAAAGGGCGTTGTTTTTGGGCGTCGATTTCATGAAGGAATTTAGACTTATTGTTAATTTAGATAGCTTGACCACAAATGATATGCTATGGAGTGAAGAGGCGGGCGAAAATTCGGCAAATCCCTCTATGCATATTCTTTGTGATCAGGACAGAAAGCTATTAGAAGCAACTATCGCCAAGTTTCCAACTTTCGTGGAAAAAGGGCTTGGGAAAACCGATCTGGAAATGCATACCATCGATACTCAGGACGCGGTGCCTGTAAAGCAGAGACATTATCCAGTTTCTCCAGCTGTTCAAAAACTTATGTATGCGGAATTGGATAGGATGCTCGCAATGGGTGTAATTGAGACGAGTCAAAGCCCCTGGAATAATCCAGTGACATTAGTGCGCAGGGTTTCGAAAAATAGGCTTTGTTTGGACGCACGAAAGCTCAATTCACTCACGGTGAAAGACGCTTATCCACTTCCACATATTGAGGGATTGCTCAGCCGGTTAGGTGATACGCACTTTATATCTAGTGTCGATTTGAAAGATGCTTTCTGGCAAATCCCACTAGATATACAGAGCCGTGAAAAAACTGCTTTTACAGTGCCGGGGAGACCACTTTATCATTTTACTGTCATGCCTTTTGGTCTGTGCAATGCAGCTCAAAGACTATGTCGTTTAATGGATAAAGTGATTCCTTCCGACTTGAGAGATCGAGTGTTTGTTTATCTAGACGATTTGCTCATAGTTACTCCTGCTTACCACACGCACATAACTATACTTGAGCGGGTAGCTGAATTGCTTTCTAAAGCTAAATTAACAATAAACGTAGAAAAATCCAGGTTTTGTTTTAAGGAACTTCGGTATCTTGGTTATATTGTTGGTGAAGGCAAATTAAAACCAGATCCTGCAAAAATATCCTCGATACTCGAGTTTCCTTATCCCAAGACGCCCAAACAAGTGCGTGGATTTATGGGAACTACAGGCTGGTATCGGCGTTTTATTAAAGATTACGCGACAATCGCGACGCCAATATTCGATACGCTAAAGAAAACGAAAACGTTTACTTTTTCTGACGAGGCTAAAGACGCGTTCGATAAATTAAAAGTAGCACTTACCTCCAGTCCCGTTTTACGTCATCCGGATTTCTCACAGCGTTTCTACGTGCAGTGTGACGCGTCTGATATCGGTATCGGAGCGGTCTTGTTTCAAAAAGATGAAATGGAGGGCGAACATCCGATCGCGTTTATGTCGCAAAAACTTACACCCGCACAACGCAATTATTCTGTGACAGAACGAGAGTGTCTGGCAGTGGTAATGGCCATCAGAAAATTCCGCGCGTACATAGAGCTCATGTCGTTTACAGTCATTACAGACCACTCTAGTTTGAAATGGCTCATGTCCAACAAGGAGCTGAGTGGCAGATTGGCCCGCTGGAGTCTATTGCTACAGTCCTATACGTTCGATATCGAACATCGCCAAGGGAGCAGGAATGTAGTGCCGGACACTTTATCGCGCTACGACATGGATGAGATTGTAACCGAAATTGCGCGGCTTATTGACTTAGAGTCACCGGCATTTTCATCGAATGAATACCTAGAATTGATGAGTGAAATAAAAAATAATGAGAAACAATTACCAGATTTAAAAGTGATAGATAATGTAATTTACAAACGTACCTTACCTTATAATGGTGAAATACTATCGGAAGATTTTTCATGGAAGCTATGGGTTCCGGCCGAATTATGTAGAGACATAATCACGAAAGCTCATAATCCGCCATCAGTGAGTCACGGGGGATTTCACAAAACACTCAAACGTGTTAGAGAGTATTTTTACTGGCCTAATATGACGGTTCAAGTAAGAAATTTTGTTGAAAACTGTGAGACCTGTAAGGAAAGCAAACCGAGCAACAGAATACTACGACCACCTATGAGCGAAGAGACCGTGGAAATAGTTCGGCCATTTCAAAAAGTCTATATAGACTTTTTGGGCCCTTACGTACGCTCTAAGTCTGGTAACTGTTTCATATTTATCGTGTTGGATCATTTCACAAAATTCGTTTTGCTAAAGGCTATGGCAAAGGCCAACAACAAAAATGTAGTGCGTTTTCTTGTGTCCGAGGTTTTTCACAAGTTCGGGGTACCCGAGGTAATTTTGTCCGATAATGGTAGTCAGTTTGTGTCAAAGGAGTTTCGCGAAATGGCAGAATCATTTGGCGTGAGACACATGAAAACTGCCATATATTCGCCCCAAGCAAATGCCTCAGAAAGAGTCAATCAATCGATTTTGGCAGCCATAAGATCCTATTTAAAGAGTGACCAGAGAGACTGGGATAACCATCTCTCAGAGATAGAGGGTGCACTTAGGTCATCGGTGCACTCATCGATTGGTGTGACTCCTTTCTTTGCTTTGTTTGGGACAAATATGATAACTCACGGTAGCGTATACAAACTGGCACGCAAATTACAACTACTGGAAGATGCCGAGATGAACTTCTTACCGAAACCGTTGAGGAACACGTTGGTACGCGACAAAATTCGTATAAACTTAGCTAAGAGCTACGCGATACGCGCAAAAGAATATAACAAACGTGCGCGTAAAGTTATATTTCGAGCAGGTCAAGAAGTTTATCGACGCAATTTCACCCTCAGCGATTCCAGTAAGTTGTACAACGCGAAAATGGGCAAAAAGTTTGTAAAATGTCGTATTGTTCGTCCGGTCGGGAATTGCTACTATGAACTAGAAGATCTGCAGGGAAAAGTAATTGGAATCTACCACGCCAAAGATATAAAGCAATGAATATTTATATCTTTTTTTATACGTACCAAAATTTTTCTACCATCGTTTCTGAAAATTTTATTTCTAACCCTTAACATTTTGGTTTATAGTTATAATGGTAATTTTCTAGTTTTACCCCTAATATCTCCTGTAGTCACCTCCTACGACATTGTTTTTATGGTTCTTTTTACCATTTTTAGTTTTTTGGATGATTATTTTTCTTGCCTTGTTGAATGAGAACATTATTTTAGTTGAATTTTGGTTTGAATAATTTCTTTATTAACATTATTTTCTTATTATTATTATAATTATTATTATTTAAATTACTATTACTACTTGAATTATTATTATTATTTTTTTATATCCTATTATAGAATCTACATTATTTATTTATTTTTTTATTTATTTATTCAACTCCATAGTAATATAGTATAATGAGTTAGTTTCGTGAATTTCAGTTAGCTTATATTAGGTATTAATAATATGAAGTTATTTATAATGAAATGAATTTATGAGGAAAATAGAGTAATTTTTTTTTTGGTTTAGGTTAAAATTTACGTTTACTGTGAAAGGGCTTTTAGATTTATTGTATATTTTTATTTAGGAGTTATATAGGTAGGCTAATATTTATTAGGAGGAAATGGAATGTATTTTTAATTTATTTTGGAAGGTTTTTGTTATGGCAGTAAGGTTTCGTTTAGAGCTATATTCGTTCAACTCTTACCCTTTCAACTAGTATTCTGCATCGGCAAGATCATTGCTCATTCACAATGGAGATTTTGTTTTTTTTGCCTGACAAGGTGCTAACGTTTCTAAACTAGTTACATATTGTAACTGTTATTGTGCTATTAGTGCGTCTCCCTTAACGCTCTAGGGGAACTTTGCCATTAAGAACTAGGAGTCGTTAGTCACTTAGCACAATAACAAAATCTGAGTCCGATCTTACAGCATGTTAGGCAAGATGAACAAAATATTACAACTAGTAATTGTTGCGAATAAGTAGCTGACCCATTGTGAAGGAGGATGATATTGCTGATGTGGTTTTCTATTTGAATGAGTGAGAATATTGAACGCAAGACAGAAGAGTTGACAGGAAGGTAAAAGGGCCCGGGAGGGTGAAATATATGGGGGGGAGTTTAATTGTTGACCCTATTATTTTACATCAGTCTTTGGAAATCCCTACTTAACATATTCTACTGGCTAATCATAATTTACAAATAGGCTTGTAGTAAATATATTCACTTACCAAGGTTGTAGCTGGATCTTGGGGCTAGTTGTAGCTCGCATCAGTGTCAGGGATTGAATTCTGAAAAAAAGAGAACAAAATGAATAAGGGAATGTTTCTACGTATATGCTACATTAGATTTTCACATGGATTAAATGAAATGAAAATATATATTCGTTATAATCTATCAGACGAAAGTAATAGATTTTTGATTGGATTAAATTTTTTTTTTTGGTTTTATATTTACCTTCTATTTTACATAGTCTTCGTTGTCGCCACCACCGAATCTAAGGTTCTGTGAGGGAAAAAAGAAGAAAAGATAAATATAAATTGATGTTTTGATAATGGTTTGATGTACTCACCTCAAAATATGACAGTTGCATAAGTAGTAGACCAACGCTTTTGGGAAACATCGGTATTGTTTCTCAATCCTGTTGTTCACTCACACGTCTTCCTAAAAAATAAATAGAAAAAAGTTACTAGAACGTATAGAAATTTTAAAGTTTATTAAATAAGTTTTTATTTTGGTTAGAGAAAATAACTTTGTTTTCACCTTTTTTTTATCCCGCTAATGCTTGACTGAAGGTATGTACAATCTGTCGAACATGCCTGTCGGCTAAGCTCAAAGTTTGTCGGCGATTTCGTGTACGACAGTCAGGTTCGATAGATTGTACGTATCACTTTATTCAAGCACTCAACTTTTATTTTTTTTTGTTTGCTATTTAGTTATAACTAAATATATATACATCATTGTTTTTTTTTTTGTTTTAAAACTTTCACTTTTTGCGTACACTACATGGGTATTTGATGTATTAGACACACACACATGGCAAGCCATTTTTAATTTTATTTAGACCACAATTTTATGTTACCACGGTATTCTGTGATTTACATGCACTGCCACTATTTAAATGTTAGGTAGTATATTTTTTTTTCTACACACATTTGCACCAAATTTAGTTTGCACACTTATTCACCTTTTTTCATTCATATTCACTTTATTTTACAATGTTCACTTTTTATTAATTAATTTTATATTATTACTTACCTTGTTTTATTCTTTATATATTTAATTAAATATATTTTTTTACGCTCGTCCAGTATGTACCCAATATCCATGTGTGTTTGCAATAGGGAAAAAAGGTGTTGCCACATGACTAAATAGTAATAGTTATGTAGAGATGCCAGTATGATTGGAAATATGAATATGGGGAAGAAAAGAAGGTTACCAGGTCGGAAGTGGTAACTTGAGTGTGAAGTAAACAATCGGAAAAAAAATGTTCTTTTCCCCTCTCATTTCATTTAATTGAAGAAGCAATGAAATGATAGGGTTTGTCATGTCTCCCTGAACGGGTTAAAAGTGGAATAAGAGGAAGAGACAGATTATACAACTGTGTAACCAGCTGTTCAGGGAGATATTGATTGGAAATTTTCGAACGAAAAAAAAGATGGCGGTAAGAGAAAAAAAAAGGCGGGAAGTCGAACTGTCAAATTTTGAGAAAGAGGACATGTTTTTTTTTGGTGAAGTTTTTTTTTTTGAAAGAGAAAATACGAGTTTTTTTTGGTTTGGTGATGGTGGAAAATTATAAAAGAAAAAAAACTGAAATTGAAGAAAAAAATTTTTTAACAAAAGAAAGAATTTTTAAGTGGCTAAATGAAAAAGAAGATTAATAAGAAAACAGAGATTAAGTAGAAGAGAAATGGCAAAATTAAACTGAAAAGGAAAGCTAAGCGAAAAAAAAAAAAGAAAAAAAAAATGAATTAAATAAAAATAATGAAAATAAAGAAAATATGAGTAGTATTGTTTGTTTTATTTAATGAGAGGAAAATTTAAGATACAATAGTTTTTTTTCATAAATTAATAAATATCATATAACACTCATTCTACACTAAACATAAAAAATTAAAAGTATTAAAATTAAAATTCATGCACACACACACCCATCAGGCTGGTATCATTCATCTTGGAGCTCGTTCGTGATTGGCGGAGAGATTTCCGGACACTTTTTAGACGATACACTGCGGGACAGAAAGAAAAAGAAGAAAAGAAAAATTAGTTTAGAGGGAAAATATAGTTAGAAGTAGAGGCAAACACATTTATAATTTGAGCTCTTATTAAGTGTTAATTTTTATTTAGTTACTTACCTTTCTTTTTTTCTTTTTAATGGTGACATTGGACTGACAAATAGAATATATGGACAGACTGACGAAGGAACGACCCCCTTTATGAACTGGAAAGATGACAGCAATCATGGAGTGATTTTTTTAAAAAGGTAAGTGAGTCAAGTTTCATACCTGTAGGGGTAGTATTAGGGGCAAATCCTAAATAGGAGGGCCATTGATTTGCCATGGTAGAGGGTGGGCAAAGCCTAGCAGCATAACATCTGCTGCGACCAGAAAGGCGAATGTTGCGATAGCTTAAAACTGAATTTTAAGGTTAGGATAAATAGATGAAGTATGAGGCGGTTTAGTTTTTGTACTCACTTTTATTTTTTGCTCAAGGTCTTGTGGGTGACTTGGTGGCGAACTTCACGCCTCTCTACCGGAGTAGCCGGACCACTCCAGCATGTTTTATCAATAATTAGCGTTGCCATCACAGTCATCCACCGGGTTGGCCCAAGAGACCCTTGACATAGTCTACATCAACAATTTAAAAATAATAAATTAATTTACTTAGTTGCTAACATTACTGCAATAAAATAGAAATGTTTATAATATAAAAAATTTTTACTATTAATTAATTCTTATTCTAATGCCTTAGGATAAACGATGTTTTTGGTTTTTCCACCTGGTGCATACACAGAGAGATCTGCGGGTTTTCCAACTCGCAAACATGCAACGTAAAGCTGTCCATGTGAGAAACATGGATTTTCTAGGTGAAGACCACAAACTTGCAGGGACTGACCTTGAGCTTTGTTTATGGTCATTGCAAATGCTAGGCGAATAGGAAACTGCAAGCGCTTAAAATCGAATGGCATTTCCGATGTTGTCATGGGAATACGTGGCAACAATACATCAGTTCCCTTAAACTTTCCAGTAATAATGGTCGCCTCGATTAAATTGTTCATTAATTTTTTTACTGTAAGTCGAGTACCATTACAAAGTCGAGGCGGATCAATGTTCCTGAGTAAAATTATGGGAACACCAATTTTCAACCGTAAATCATTTGGTGGAAAACCCGGTAAATCTAGCGAATTTAAAAATTCAACTGGATAATTCACGACATCCTCAATATTTGTTACTGTGTCTATCGATTTATAAGTTTTCAGGTCACCATCGATTTTGTTCAAAATTTTGCTGTTGATGGAATTAACGTCAATATTTTTGGCTGCCAATAGCGCACGTTCACATAACCATTCATTGTTTTTAAAATTTTGTCCGATGTTGGGAAAAACACAATTTATTAACTCTTCTATAGATTGTGTCATCCTGCAAAAGTCAGATGGAAAACTTATATATTTCGTTGTAGGATCCATTGGAATTCTCCCGTTACCTAAATCAAGTAATTGTTTGGAAAAAGTTGTAGCTGAAGCATCACGTTGCAACTGAACACGCATATTAGTCGTAAGTTTTAAACTGTGAACATATTGCCAAAGGTGTGATGATTTCAGACACGCATTTAGCTCATCAGCTGGTGTTGATCCCGGTATAACAGGAAGTGTTTGGCGGAAATCGCCAGCCAGCAAAACTAAGGCACCTCCAAAAATTCTATTATTGCCTTTTAAATCCTGTAAGGTACGATTAAGGGCTTCCAAAGATTTCTTATGTGCCATTGTGCACTCATCCCACACTATGATTTCACATTGTTGCAGTACTTTACCCATTGAAGAATTTTTCTTTATGTTGCATGTGTAGTCTTCGGAAAATTGAGGCTTTAAGGGTAATTTAAGTGCAGAATGTGCTGTTCTACCACCGTCTAAGAGTGTTGCTGCAATACCGGATGATGCAATAGCTAATGCAATATTTTTTTCCGAACGAACTTTTGCTAATATTAATGAAATCAAAAACGTTTTTCCAGTTCCTCCAGGTGCGTCAATAAAATAGAGGCCTCCATGTTTGTTTGTTATTGCTGCCATTATAGTATTGTATACAATACTCTGCTCTTGTTGCAAATGTGGTAAATTTACTTCTAGTAAATTTTCCAAATTTTGGTGATCATAGTCTCTCTCACGTCGTAGTTCCTGATCGTTTGCATGGGTTCCTGATCTGACTGGGGCTATCATTCCTACTTCAATAAGTGTCACACCCTTTATCTCCAAACATTTGTCTTCCAGTAAAATTAATACCTCATTGTACATAGTTTCATTTAGTTCAAGCGTTGCATTATTGGTGATAACTCTCTCTCTGTGTAAAATATCTTCAGCCATATATGTTTTAAATTTGTGCCAAAGATCTTTTGGATTAGAAGGTGAGCACGATACCAATATTATCGAAAATAGCGATCGTATTTTCCATGGATGGTTTATTACTGAAGCATCTTCAAGCGTTGTTTCCCAATGACAATCGTTCTCTAATAACTGCAGTTTCTGACAGGCCTCACGATTTGTTGCACATACTTCCCCATCAACAGTACGCAAGTTCTCGAAAGATATTGGCCCCCGAACATTAATAAGAAGCATTCTTAAATAGAAGCATTCTGCATTTTGAGGATGGACGGTATACACCCTGCCCAATGCATCGGTTGAATATAAATTTGGCCATCCTTCAACAGGTTTCCCTTGCTTACGACGTTGAAAATTCTTTGATGACGCGTTCCACGTATAATACCTTGGAATTTCGGAATACAACAATGTTTTAGCAAACAAATCATTTCTGCAAAGATTAAAAAAAGATGTTAATGTTGTAGCTGAGGGTGCTGTTGCTCTCTCCCGCGCATTTCTTTCTGTAAAGTAAACACGTTGTCCATTTTCCAAGTGCACTGATAAATGAACAACAGTTGGATGGCGTTCATGAATTGTAAATCCCAAAATTCGCCATACTGCTTCATTGCTACTGATGTATCTGGCCATTTGATATTGCGTAATTTCATCGTTTGGATTTTGTAATGAAAATACAGCCATATCTGACCCTTTAGTAACATATTTGCAGATGTATTTGATAGACTTTACTGAATGACAATACTCTACATTAATATGCGCTTTAAATGTTCTTGAAAGCAATGGACAGTAAGGTACTATCCACCGATTATCAACATCAACATCATTTCCACGTACCTTAATTGAAATTGATCGTCCACTATTATCCACAGACCGTCGACGATAAAGTGGGTAGCCATCGTTTCCCGAGATTGTTTCTTGAATCAATTGCCGTGGATATTTCTTTGTGCATTTTCCATCCACCATGCATGGAGAATTCGCATTAATGGTTCCACATGGACCATGAATCATATTTTTGATAACAATTTCGTACAGGCTTGGATCAACATTTGGATCGGGTATCTCTGCAGAAATTATATCATCAATAAGATCTGGGGTAATTTTTTCAACCAACCAAATGAGAATATGGGCATGTGGCAATCCACGTTTCTGCCACTCGACGGAATACATCCAGCACCGTGTTTCTCCAAATACATGAAATTTTACAATAAAATCCATAAGGGATTTTAATTTTTGTTTAAACACGCGTGCTGTTATATCGTGCCGATGTATTGGTGTTTGACCAGTGGACAATTCAGATAGTATTTCATCCCACTTTGGATTACAGGTAAATGTAATGAACAAATCTGGCCGTCCATATGGACGAACATATGTCATTGCATCTTGACAGTACTCCTGCATATGCCGTGAGCTGCCAGTAAATGTTGCTGGAAGAATAATAGCTTGGCCAATTTCAGTGGGATTGATGTCATTATGGCTATTTAATGCATCCCGAAGATGAATATAGTTATCCACTCGTAATTTTGCTTGGTTAAGTCGTATGTATAATAGACGTTCCGTTTCAATTTTCGCGTACATATCGACAATATACTGGTGAAATAATTCGCGGCAATTTAGAATGTGATTAACGGAGTTCTGACGTATCATTATTCGATATGCATAGAAATCCATTGCACTCATTTTTTTCCTTGTTGATTCATCTGAAAGTAAAAAAGGCCAAAATAAAAAAAAGTATAAAATTAGATTTTAAAATCTGAACTTACTTGTTTCTGGATTAATTTGCCGTAATTCAAAGTGATATCCATCTTCACCAAATGGAAAAATAATTGGATACTGAAGTGCATCATACGAACGATGAGTTTCAGCTATCCTGTTGATCCTTTCGTTACGGCGGCGAATAATTATATCTCGTGGTACCACTGGATCACCTACCATTAAAATGGCTACGTCATCCATTGTAGGTGCATTGTATCGTCCTTGGTGTTGTCCAGATGGTGTTTTATCAGAATGAATAGCGATAATATGGTCATCTGACCTCAATCGTGGGTCATCTTTGGCTTGCTTAAAGATCCTTACTAATTCGTTGTGTTCATGAAACATCACTTGTAATTCGGCCACTATCCATTGTTTTGTGTCAGGGTTATAATGCTGTCGGTGTTGCACTTGGTCATTGTTATCCGCTTCTCCTATGAAATAAATTTGTAAGAACTTAGGATCTTCATTTGGAACTGGCAACAATGACCCCATTTTATGGTAAATTTGACCTTGAACACGAAAAGTGGTCATAAAATTGTGTCGAATTACTTTGGTAGCACCAAACGATGTCATTTGGAAAGACGAATTATATTTCCTTATTTTACTAAGAAAATGTTGTGAATCCACATTCGTTCCTAAAAATTTAATTTAATATTTTGGTTATATGATAGATTTATATATATCTAAGGCCTAATTTATAAACATCTTTTAAATTTATCAAAGGTTTATAAAGCAACATTTTAATACTTATAACATTTGATTTGTAAACCTATGATAAATTTCAAAGTCGTTTATGAATTAGACCATGAATGTCTTACCTGAAATCAATGACTGTAAAGGTTCTGGTGGAGGAAGCAATTCAGGCAAAACAACTTTACCGTTTGCACAACACATTCCAGGTGTTTCATTTTTGTATTTGAGTGCACTGCAATATTGGCAAACTTTATTCATGCCACCTATTGCCACTAATGGGTCTTCGGCATAATCAATATCAGTCCTGTAATTAAATGCAATACGTGCATATGTGTGAAATGCATTCCGATGACTAACCATTCGATTTTGTTCACGGCGTAAGTTCAATTGTTCTATCCTCTCTGTTGCTCTCCTTGATGAGGTTCGAATCCGCTGAGCTTCTAAACGTTCTTCACCTTCCAACGGTGTCTCGGTGGCTCGTACTGTTGTGGCGTGACGTCGAATATCTTCAAGGCGTTCCTCACGCTGTAAGAAAGTTTCTGTGGCTCGTGATGATCTTGTACGATTTCGCTGAGTTTGAATACGTACTTCACGTTCCAACGATGTCTCGTTAGATCGAACTGCTACAGCATGATGTCGAAGACCTTCAAGGCGTTCTTCGTGTTGTAAAGGTGTTTCAGTGGCTCGGGATGTTGTGGTATGACTTTGTTGACTTTGAAGACGCCCTTCCCGTTGTGGCGGTGTCTCATTAGCTCGTACTGCTTCAGCATGATGTCGAATACGTTCTAGGCGTTCTACGCGTTCTAAGAATGTTTCTGTAGCTCGTGATGTTGAGGTACGACTTTGCTGACTTTGAAGACGCCCTTCCCGTTGTGACGGTGTCTCGTTAGCTCGTACTGTTTCAGCATGATGTCGAATACCTTCTAGGCGTTCTACGCGTCCTAACAATGTTTCTGTAGCTCGTGATATTGAGGTACGACTTTGCTGACTTTGAAGACGCCCTTCCCGTTGTGACGGTGTCTCGTTAGCTCGTGCTGTTACAGCATGATGTCGAAGACCTTCCAAGCGTGTTTCGCGTTCAGATCGTGTTTCAGAAGCTCTTGATGTTGATGATCGTGATCTTTCTCTTTGAAGACGTTCGTTATGCTGTTCATATGTTTCGGCAGCTCTAGAGGTTGAAGCTCGACTTCTTTCAGTTCTAAGGCGATCTTCACGCTCTTCTTAAGTTTCATTTTCTCTTTGCGATTGCAATGATTCTGCAGATTTGGTGCGTTTAGAAAGGGATGTTTTTTTTGGAGGCATTTTACTTGTAATTTTTTACAGTATATATTCACAAAAAAAAAAAACTTGTAACTTGTTCAGAATCAAAGATTCAATTAAATAAATTAATAATAATAATAAATTAAAATTGAATGTACGTCAAATTTATAATTTTTTAAATCTTAGGTAAGAAATTTCTTACCAGGGTATCAATTCTCGTTCTATGAAACTATGAAATGAAAAGTTTTTGTGTGTCATATCATATGGTGTCACCATACCCTTTGCTACACAAACATTTTTTCATTTCACAGTTTCACAGAACGAGAATTGAGCCCCAGGTCAGAAAATTTTCTTTAACAAAAAATTACGGATAATAAATGTTTAAAAATGATTTTTTGAACCGATCACAGGTAAAAAAATTATTCACTTGCGTTGCAAAATTTAATGGGTTACAAATTTATATTTTTGGAATATTAGGTAACAAATTTTATTTCAGGTCAAATAATTTCTTATACCGAAAAAATTACAGGTAATAAAATGTAAAAACGTTTGCGGGGATCACAGATTTGGTAATTGCGGATAATAAATCTTTAAAAATGATTTTTTGAACCGATCACAGGTCAAAAAATTATTCACCTGCGTTGCAAAATTTAATGGGTTACAAATTTATATGTTTGGAATATTGGGTAACAAATTTTATTTCAGGTCAAACAATTTCTTATACCGAAAAAATTACAGGTAATAAAATGTAAAAACGTTTCCGGGAATCACAGATTTGGTAATTACGGATAATAAATCTTTAAAAATGATTTTTTGAACCGATCACAGGTCAAAAAATTATTCACCTGCGTTGCAAAATTTAATGGGTTACAAATTTATATTTTTGGAATATTGGGTAACAAATTTTATTTCAGGTCAAACAATTTCTTATACCGGAAAAATTACAGGTAATAAAATGTAAAAACGTTTGCGGGCATCACAGATTTGGTAATTACGGATAATAAATCTTTAAAAATGATTTTTTGAACCGATCACAGGTTAAAAAATTATTCACCTGCGTTGCAAAATTTAATGGGTTACAAATTTATATTTTTGGAATATTGGGTAACAAATTTTATTTCAGGTCAAACAATTTCTTATACCGAAAAAATTACAGGTAATAAAATGTAAAAACGTTTCAGGGAATCACAGATTTGGTAATTACAGATAATAAATCTTTAAAAATGATTTTTTGAACCGATCAAAAAATTATTCACCTGCGTTGCAAAATTTAATGGGTTACAAATTTATATTTTTGGAATATTGGGTAACAAATTTTATTTCAGGTCAAACAATTTCTTATACAGAAAAAATTACAGGTAATAATATGTAAAAACGTTTGCGGGCATCACAGATTTGGTAATTACGGATAATAAATCTTTAAAAATGATTTTTTGAACCGATCACAGGTTAAAAAATTATTCACCTGCGTTGCAAAATTTAATGGGTTACAAATTTATATTTTTGGAATATTGGGTAACAAATTTTATTTCAGGTCAAACAATTTCTTATACCGAAAAAATTACAGGTAATAAAATGTAAAAACGTTTCCGGGAATCACAGATTTGGTAATTACAGATAATAAATCTTTAAAAATGATTTTTTGGACCGATCACAGGTAAAAAAATTATTCACCTGCGTTGCAAAATTTAATGGGTTACAAATTTATATTTTTGGAATATTAGGTAACAAATTTTTTTTCAGGTCAAACAATTTCTTATACCGAAAAAATTACAGGTAATAAAATGTAAAAACGTTTCCGGGAATCACAGATTTGGTAATTACAGATAATAAATCTTTAAAAATGGTTTTTGGAACCGATCACAGGTAAAAAAATTAATCACCTACGTTGCAAAATTTAATGGGTTACAAATTTATATTTTTGGAATATTAGGTAACAAATTTTTTTTCAGGTCAAACAATTTCTTATACCGAAAAAATTACAGGTGATAAAATTTAAAAACGTTTGCGGGGATCACAGATCTGGCAAGTGTCACGCCTACTATTACTAAATCAAACATTTCTTAACAAAATAGTCATATAGATGTCAAAGCTTTTCGTGCAAAAATTTGGGTACTCTAACTATTATCGCTTCCCGAATATACGAATTTTAGTATTCAATTGCTATGAGAGCTGCCACGCCCACTATTTCCATTTTATTCCGGAAATGTTTATTTAGGTGTCAAAGTTGCACTGGCAAAATTTTAGTACTCTAATCGATATCGTTTTCCAGATATAAAAATTTTAGTATTTAATTCATATGGCAGGTGCCACGCCCACTATATCTAATGTACCCTTTTTTTCCAAAAATGTTCATTTGGGTGTCAAAGTTGCTCTTGTAGAATATTGGTACTCTAATCGATATCGTTTTCCAGATATACAAATTTTAGTATTTAATTCATATGGCAGGTGCCACGCCCACTATTGCCAATGTACCCATTTTTTCCAGAAATGTTTATTTGGATGTCAAAGTTCCTCTTGCAAAATTTTAGTACTCTAATCGATATCGTTTTCCAGATATACAAATTTTAGTATTTAATTCATATGGCAGGTGCCACGCCCACTATTGCCAATGTACCCATTTTTTCCAGAAATGTTTATTTGGATGTCAAAGTTGCTCTTGTGAAATTTTACTACTCTAATCGATTTCGTTTTCCAAATATACGAATTTTAGTATTCAATTCATGTGGCCACGCCTACTATTCCAAGTCCGCCCATTTTTTACCCAAATGTTCGTGTGGATGTCAAAGCTTACCGTACTTAATTTGAAGACTCTACCTGCATTAACTTTCGTGATATATAATATTTAATACTTATTCTTTAATAGGGCGTGGCACCCCGCCCACTTACAATTTCAAACGAAAGTATAGCCTATAGTTCCTTCCAGACATACAGAAAGATTCTGTGAAAATTTCAAGGAAATCGGTCCAGCCGTTTAACTGTCTATAAAGCACAAACAAACATACAAACATACAAACATACAAACACAAATTGATTTTTATATATATAGATTTAATATATTATATTTATTTTTATTATTATTTTTTTTTTATTTTTTTTTTTTTTTATTTTTTTTTATTTTTTTTTGTTTTATATATATTATATATATAAAATTTTTTTTTAATTTTTTTTTAATTTTTTTTTAATTTTTTTTTTTTATTTTTTTTTTGTTTGTTTAACATAAATTCGTGAATTTATAATTTTTCAATGGGATGTTTTTATATATGTATGTTTTTATATGTATGTATGTATGGGATGAATGGTGACACAAACTACTGTTATTGCATGACTACACGTTGTGAAGGGTATATAAGATTCGGCACGGCCGAATATAGCGCTCTTACTTGTTTGTTTGTGTATTTTATTTTATACTGTCACTACCGGGTGGTATCAAGTTTGCAACAACAAAATCAGCCTAGTACTTTCTTTCTTTTTTAAAAAAATTACCTGATAATTTGGCACCACCTGGTACATAAATTTGCCTTGGCTGATGTTATATGTATTTTATTTTACTTATGGGAGAAACAAATTCAGTAGCATCTCTTCTGGTGAAAATGTTCCCACACGAACAAACAAACTTTGAAGCAATAAATAATCAATACAGAGCACTAGCCGATGTGATTGAACTTAGATCATACAAAGATTCAAACATTTCCCATTTTTGGTTTGAAGTATCACAGATGAAAATGAATTAAATGAGTTCATGTTCCGAGATATTTCAAGAATTGTAAGAGCAATTCTGTGTATTTCACATTCCTCCGCCAATGTCTAATGAGTTTTTTCTTTTCAAAAACTAATTAAAACAAAGGAAAGAAATAGACCACGTTTCTAATGTTTCAAATTTTATACTAACAAAAGATTTTTTCTTGTTGCTTTAATTTTAAAATAACAGAAAATTTATTTTTTAAAAGTTTTTACTAAATAAAATTTGTTAAATAACTGATCTCTACGTATGTATGTACCTATGAATGTAATATTTAAAATGTTTTATTGTATACTGGATTTTTATACACATTTTTCTGTTTCTGTTTTTTTATTGTTTACTTCTTAATTTTTATAAACATATTTGTTCAGTTTATGTTTTTATGTCATGGCCTAAAAAGTACTTTTTCTTTTCATACTTGGTACAAAATCATAAAGGTCATTTTCCTTCCCTAATATGGGGACATGGTACAATCATCAGGTAGCATCACTAAATCAGATGATTTTTTTTACCCGTGAACATAACAAAATCTATGGCACGGCGAATTTAATTATCAGGTGGTGGTAATTCTACAACAAATACAAACAAGGCATATCCAATTTCACCTGTATGAATTTGCCTTGAATACAACATTAAAAAACATGAGTTTTTATACCCTTCGCCTGTGGTGCACAAGGGTATATATAGCTTTGTTTATCCGTTTGTAATTTCTACAATTTTCATTTCCGACCTTCCTTATGAATAGAGGAGTCGATTAAGCCCTGACCGTCTGCCCGTCTGTCAGTGTGTTGGTTGAAATCAACTTTTAGAAGCAACTTTATGTTCCTCAGAACTGTGTAAGGTATCAATATCCGGGAATGAATCGCTATTGAAATTCAGCACAATCGCCCTATAACTTTCTGAGATATAAGCAATTACAACAACAACATACATATATACTGGTTAGCAAGGCGAATTCATTATCAGGTGAAGTTATTAAAGCAGCTGTTTATCAGCTGAGCACTCTTTTTAATATTGAAATGTCAAATTTTGTTTGTGTTCTTATGTGTGCTTCTACTTTTTTATTGATTACATTTGTGGGCGCCATTAGTTGAAAAATTTTTAAAATTGTGAAAAATTGTGCAAATTCTCTTAAAAATTGTAAAAAAGAGATAAAAAAAATTGTGAATTGTGTAAAATTTAATAAAACGTTAAAAAAATAAAATTAAATTAAATAAAACAGAGTATTTTTATTTGTGAATAATGCGTGTGTGCTCTTTGTGCAAAAAGAAATATTTGAAGGGCAATGGAACTTTGTTCTATGTGCCCAGAGATCAAGGCTTGTATTTATTACCAATGTATTAATCCATGCATAGGTAAATGTGGTTCCGGAGCCGAATGTGAGCCAAAAGCTCATTTGGCTGTCTGCAAGTGTCCTCACGGAACATCAGATGATGCTCTAGTTTCTTGCCGTCAATCTCGTACTTATCCTGTTACCAAGTATCATGGTTCATCATCTGGTTCTTGTAATTTTTATTTAATTGCACCTTTTTAATATTTTATTTTATACAAATTATTATGTACATATATGTAAACAAACGTGTTTTTTATTTTTGATTTCGTAAACAACTTTTTAACAGTTCAAGTTAGTTTACACTAACAAAATACACGTTGTATTTTTTCACTTTGTAGTTGTTTTAGCGACGAGTTCACCTTATTGAATTCGCCTTGCTGGTTAGAGTAAACATAGCATCGAATCCCAGCTGAGCCAAAAAAAGTTTTTTTTCTATTTTATATATTATTTATATTTTTATTATTTTTTTTTAAAATTATATATATATGTTTTTTTTTTTTTGACCTGTTGATGAACTGCAAATTGGTTAAATAATCAAGCTCAAGGTCTGTTTTTAATAATTTTCTCTATTATTAATTTTGTTCAATATTTCGCCATCCAACGGTTGGCATCTTCAGGAATCTTAAACTATTACATAAAATAAAAAACAAAGTCAAAATTTTTTTAAATATATTACGTACAAATATATAAAATAAAGAACTTACAAACGAGTGACAATAATTAAATTAACAACACAACATAATTGTAACACATTTAATATTGCACTTATTACCAACTTCTTTTGTTTATTAAGTGTTTGTAGCTTTGTGATGAATTCTCAATATCAGTTTGATAGTTCAATCGTTGTTGTTGTGGTATATTTATGATATGTAACATTTCAAGTGTGTATCTCTTATTGTACCTCTCTTCAGTTTATAATATTTGTACATTTTCAAAATCTGGTGTGTGTGCTCTCTCCACACAGTGGGCCGAAAGTGCAGTTTTATGTGTCAAAATACTACTTCTGCATCTTAAGTCTGATTTGTGGCCGGCTATTCTAGTTTTTAATTTATTTTTAGTAGTGCCTACATATACCTTATCACATGTTGTGTTTTCATTCCCCGTACATTTTATTCTATATATTAAGTTCGATTTATCATTTTTATTAATTTTGCTTTTTGTTTTTGAAAAGAGTTTTGCCAATGCATTTTCAGTTTTTTGAGCTATTTTACATTTTCCCTTATCGTAGATGTCCGAATTTAAAATTCTTTCCGAAATATTTGGTATGTATATAATTGATTTGTAAATTCGTTTGTATCTTGTATTCTTAGTCTAGGTGTTTTATTTTTGTTATCTCGTATCAGATTTTCAATGATATGATCAGGGAATGCATTCATTTTCAATATATCCTTAATTTTCATTATGTTGTCCCGATGAAACTGTTTGTCACTAATCGTTAATACTCTACTGAAAAAGTTGTTTGCTGTATTCATAATAATACTCTTAGGATGGCTAGAGTGAAAATTAACTAGTCTTCCAGAAGATGTAGGTTTTTGGTACCAGTCAATTTTTATAATATTTCCTCTTCTTATTACCATTGTGTCCAAATATGCTATACGTCCATCTTTTTCTTCTTCCATTGTGAATTTAATTCTAGGATGAAAACTATTTAACTTTTGTAGAGTCTCCTCTATAGCATTCTCTTTTACAATCCCAAATAGGTCGTCAACATATTTTGTCAAAAGTCTTGGCTTACTTGTCAGCCACAATTGGAGAGGCTGGTGAGCCCATTGGTAATCCACTTCCCTGTGTGTAAAATTTTTCCTTATATTTAAAGTACCTATTATCTTTTATACAAAACTTTAAAATTTTTAAAAATAACTCCTTCGGTATAATCGTATGATTTTTGATCTCTTCCCACTTTCTTCCGATCACGTCAATAGCGTAATCAACAGGTATGCACGGAAACAAAGACACTACATCAAACGACACTAATTTTTCGTCATATTCTATTGCACTATTGTTTATCTTATTTTTAAATTGCACAGCATCCTTTACGTTATATTTCGAATTTTCAGTGAGTTTTTTTAAAATAATTGTCAAAAATTTACATAGTTGTCCAGCTGGAGAGCTAATCGATGAACATATTGGTCTTAGTGGGACTCCTTCCTTATGAATCTTTGGCAATCCATATATTCTCGGTGCTAAAGTCGCCCCAGATTTAAAACGTCGTTTTTCCAACAAAGTTATGGCATTAATTCTAGAAATGAAAAGTTTTTGTGTGTAATATCATATGGTGCCACCATACCCTTTGTGTGTAATATCATATGGTGCCACCATACCCTTTGCTATGCAAAAATTTTGCAATTTCACAGAACGAGAATTGAGCCGCAGGGTATCAATTCTCGTTCTATGAAACTATGAAATGAAAAATTGTTGTGTGTCATAGCATATGGTGCCACCATACCCTTTGCTATACAAAAACTTTATCATATCACATTTTCACAGAACTAGAATTTAGCCCCAGCTCAGAGAAACAAGCCGATCGTCTCAAAATCGGCGGCTAGCCGATATTAAAAACAGAACATTTTCATTCACAAATTTGTATTAGTAGAAGGGCTACTATGCCCTATGAAAACATTTTCGAATTACAATGTATTAAGATACAAATTGTAAAAATTTTCAAATCATATCGCGGAAAAACCCCTCAGTTATTGTTACTCTACTAAAACAAAATAAAAAATTCAAATTTAAGCCACCGCCGCCGATCATTTCACTTCGGCCCAACATAGTTCGGCAAGACGCAGTGGTAACATCCGCAGAGTTACCACGGGACGGTAAAAACCGAACAAAGGAGGAGAAGGCGAGGAATGGTACGAATAAAATGGCCAAGAGGGATCCAAAACTGTTCACTGCCAGAGAGAGGCATTTGGTGAGAAAGCATAGGCAGAGTGTCGCGAAGTTCGAAAGAACTTACGGGCCTACCAGTGCTATCCTCGGCATGTCCCTCTCCACAGTTCAAGCCGTGAACATCCCAGCCGGATCTGACGACTCTGGTAAGAGTGCAGAGACGGCTGTGGTGGTCACTGAGGGAAACCAAAAAGCCCCAGGCATTAGCTTGCCGGTAAAGACGCTCAAGCCTTTGGAACGAGCGGTTAACGCAGGCAAGCCATTGTCTGTATTGAAGAAGAGGGTTGGTGATGTACCATCTGGATCACTTAGGAACCTTCCCAAAAAGGAGATAACCAAGAAAGCACGGTCTGGAGATGATCAGACCTATACATCAAAAAAACCTAAAAGGTCTGTGAGCCAGGATGGCATTCTGGCAGCCGTCATTGACCGGGCTGACCCTGATGGCAGGATCAGCATGGATGGATGGCAGCAGATAGAAGGCAGGCTCATTGACCGGATAGCAGCCTTTCGGGGCAAACCTGAAGACGTTTGCTTCAATGAAGCGGACTGGTCAAAGGGCGTTGAGGACACCAACTGCGGCAACAAGAAATCATTCGAGTTTCTAAAAACCTCAGTTGAAGGCTTGTGAGGGCTTGAATGAATTTGAAATTGTTATGTAGGTTTCCAAAACTTTGATTATTAAATTGAATTTTTTGTTGTATGTTTTGAAAATATTGTTTAAAATATTTTCATTTTATTTCAATTCAAACAATTCAATTCATTCAAATAAAAAAAGGAAAGAAAAAAAATACAAGAGAGGAACAATTGTGTTATTTTTATAAGAAAGTGCGAATTTTGGGGAGAGGAAATACAGAAGGAAGATAAAAGGAAAAGGGAAAAATATTTGATTAGTGGGAAGAATTGTTATTTGAAGGTAAGAGGTGAATTTATTTTGTTAACAAAATATAAATAAAGGAAAAGGATATATATACATACATACATATATATTTTTGTTTTCAAATAGGATTATCGGAAAAAGAAAAGGAAAAAAAAACATTCGATATCTTGATCCCGCATCCCACACAGTGTTTTGTTTTTGTTTAACCTGCCATCGCACTAAAATCTTTTTTTTTTTTTGGACCAAAATATTTAAAGGAAACCAACCCGTGAAAGTTGAATAGGAAAGGATAAATCAGATCGGTTTAATTTTTTTATATACAAATTTTAATTTAATTTCTTTTTCTATTTATCTTAACTTTAAATCTATTTTCAAAATTCAATTGGTTATTTTATTTTTAACTTTACCTATAGTTAACATAAAAAATAACATTTTTGTTTGTTAATAAACTTATACTTATTCTCATACATTGACACTTATACAATACACATACATACAACAGACAGAAACACATATTAACATATTTTTTTTACTACTTATAAACATATACACATATTTATAACACACAACAACTCAGATACACATACATACATACATAAAATATAACAGAACTAAATTTTAAAGTCTTAGAATTTGAAATAATTTGTTTGTGTAGAAAAAAAAATATTCGGCGAATTTTTCAAACCAAATTCAACATAACATCAGGCCTGCTGTCATCGTTGGATAAATTTTGGTGAGTTTTGTTTTATATTAATTTAAGTTTTGAGAATAAATTTTTTTTGTCTAAATTCTCTGTTTTATCAAATTTTATTTGAAATTTTCTAACATTTTAAAATTAAAATGTTATTAACATAAGATTTTAAAATTTTATGTTACCAACATTAAAATAAATAAATACATAACATCTCACTATCACACCACATCTTTAAACTAACAACACTATTTATAATTAACTATTTTTTTTTTAAATTTGTTACAAAAAATCAAACATTAAAGAAAAATGTTATTTTCAATTGTTCGTTGTTCAATAAATGTTGTTTAACTTTATTATTTTAAACATGTCTTACTAAATTTTCTTTAGTTCTACTAACTGTTCGTAGAACAGAAAAATGCATTCCACTCGGCTAATATCGGAAATAATTTTAGAAAGAATTATTTTATATTTAATTAAATTTGAATTATAAAATTAAATAAAAATAACAAATGAACTTAAGCCAAAATAAAAAATGGTTCACATTAAAATTTAATATATAGAAAAAAGTTCGAATAATGACAAGAATTCATTGTTCAGTGTCTATCACCTAGATGGACTTATATAAATAAAAATGTAAATACTGTCGTGTGCACCAGATGGTAAAGCAGTTTTAGGGATTGCCAATTAGATAAAGTGGCAACTTTAAAGGAAGAAACGAAACAAACATATGTTCATTGTTTTTATTTGTATATGTTTACCGCGTGCGTGAACAAAACATACCGGGAAAACACTGTTATTAACATACTTTTTTGAACAGTTGTAAAAAACCATACGTGTGAAAAAAAGTACCGTACAAGTGGAAAAAAGTACCAAAGTACATATTTTTGCAACCATTACAACACATTTTTTGTAGTTTGTAAAGTATGTTATTTCAATTTCATTTCGTTCCTAACATACTTTAATAAGAAATTAGTATATAAATATATTTTTTTATCTATAAAATCGATAACTTTCGTTGTGTCAAAAAAAGGAAAATGTATTTCGATAGTAAAATACCATCTAAATCGCGCTATAGGGTTGTCACTTTCGAGAAATTTGCCGTTTACAGGGTATATCGGAAAAAGTGTTATATAGGTGAAACTATGTTTACAAAGTATGTCGCTCGATAAAATCGATAACTTTCGTTGTGCCACAAAAAGGAAAATGTATTTCGATAGTAAAATACTATCTAAATCGCGCTATAGGGTTGTCACTTTCGAGAAATTAGCCGTTTACAGGGTATATCGGAAAAAGTGTTATATAGGTGAAACTATGTTAACAAAGCATGTCGCTCGATAAAATCGATAACTTTCGTTGTGCCAAAAAAAGGAAAATGTATTTTGATAGTAAAATACCATCTAACTCAAGCTATAGGGTTGTCACTTTCGAGAAATTAGCCGTTTACAGGGTATATCGGAAAAAGTGTTATATAGGTTAAATTGTCTATATAAAGTTTGTCGCTCGATAAAATCGATAACTTTCGTTGTGCCAAAAAAAAGAAAATGTATTCCGATAGTAAAACACCATCTAAATCGTGCTATAGGATTGTCACTTTCGAGAAATTAGCCGTTTACAGGGTATATCGGAAAAAGTGTTATATAGGTGAAACTATGTTTATAAAGTATGTCGCTCGATAAAATCGATAACTTTCGTTGTGCCAAAAAAAAAAAAATGTATTTCGATAGTAAAACACCATCTAAATCGCGCTATAGGGTTGTCACTTTCGAGAAATTAGCCGTTTACAGGGTATATCGGAAAAAGTGTTATATAGGTGAAACTATGTTTACAAAGTATGTCGCTCGATAAAATCTATAACTTTCGTTGTGCCAAAAAAAGGAAAATGTATTTCGATAGTAAAACACCATCTAAATCGCGCTATAGGGTTGTCACTTTCGAGAAATTAGCCGTTTACAGGGTATATCGGAAAAAGTGTTATATAGGTGAAACTATGTTTACAAAGTATGTCGCTCGATAAAATCGATAACTTTCGTTGTGCCAAAAAAAGGAAAATGTATTTCGATAGTAAAATACCATCTAAATCGCGCTATAGGGTTGTCATTTTCGAGAAATTAGCCGTTTACAGGGTATACCCAAAATAGTGTTATATAGGTAAAACCATCTATATAAAGTATGCTAATCGATAAAATCGATAACTTTCGCTCTCTCAAAAATTGGAAAATGTATTTCGATAGCCAAATACCATCTAAATCGCGCTATAGGGTTGTCACTTTCGAGAAATTAGCCGTTTACAGGGTATATCCGAAAAAAATTTTTTTTAATTTTGTATGTAATATTTAATTTACTTTATATATTTATTTACAAAAATGTCTTATTTAAACTTTAAATAATTTAAAATATAATTTCATATATATCTTAAATTTACTTTCTTTTACGACTTATATTTTATATATTAATCAAAATATTAATTTTAAAACAAACAAACTTACTAACAAAACAACACTTGTTTTTTTAGTAAGTGTTTTTTTAAAACGGTATTTATCGTACGAAATATACCGCAATAGTCATAACCAGTTTTTAAAGACATTTTGCATGAAAATATTCTTAATATAAATAACAAAATTTTTTTAATTTACAAAATTTATTAAGAATTTGGGTGATAATATTTGAAATAATACTCTCTCAGTTATAAACTTTTGTATATAATATATTTTAATTAATATATTTACAAATTTATAAAAATTTTATAAATGTAATTAAATAATTTTTATAAATGATGTCAAACATATCAGTTAAACGAATTTTTGCATATTAAGAATAAATAATATGACACGATACACCGAAAAAATTCAAAACTACATTTAAAAAATTTTATCAAGGAAAATCGGTTCGATCTGGCAACTACGAAAATATTTTGTTTCATTCAGTAATGGGTACTTTTTTAAAAAAACCCGCTAAATGTGGCTTCAAGATCGCTAGTAAAAAGTTGCTATTTTATTTTAAAATTTTAGTGATCGGCGATTTATCATCCATATCTTGGTACAAAAGAAAAATTCAAGAAAAAATTCGATAAATTTAGAACATATTTAAAACTAGTTTTTATGCAAAAAAAGACTGGATGTAAATACTAAATCCAATTAATCATGTTTATTAATATTATTAATTATTAACTATTGATCCAAATTGAGATTGAAAAAATATTTCACGAAAGGAAAGGTTCTTTTTCACTTTTTTATATTACTTTTTTGTTTTCTACGTTTATGAATCTAGATTTATTTAATTACAACTTAAATTTTTATCCTATTTTTAAATTTTCTATTACATTATCCAAATTTTTTTGTAATTGGAGGTGTGTTGGTAAACTAAATATATTTTTATATTATATCAAGCGTGAGTTTGCTTTTTATTAAACTCAATTGTGATTAAGTGTATAATTGAAAAAATTATCTGAAGCCAATACTACAGAAACACTATATTACCTTTTATATTGTACATTTCACGACTTTAATTTTTATAACCGCCTCCAAAAAAAATGGTAGGGGTATATTTATTTTGTCATTCGGTTTGTAACACATCAAAATATACATTTTTGACCCCAAAAAGTATATATATTCTGAATCGTGGTTTCATTTTATGACGATCTAGCTATGTCCATATGTCTGTCCGTATATTTAAAGCACGATAGAGGTCGACGGAAAAAGCTAGGGGGCTAAAATTTTGCCAGAAAAGGGCTAAATCGGAATATTAGAAAAAGAGTTATAGCTCATAATGCAAGAGTAGGTCAACAAAACCATGTCCTTCCAACATCGAATAAAATGCAATTGTGTCCACACGCAATAATGTAGAGCCATGAAATTTCAAATGTACATATATTTCCTGAGTAAAAACAATATTCTTCCCCGAAAATTGCTTAAATCTATACATTTGGAAATGAGTTATAGATCAAAATATACGAAAATTTATACCGCACAGTGTATTTTTCGGTATATTTAAAATTTAAAACCTAATAAAACTGACAAAATTAGATGTATGATCTGAAATTTTGCAGGAATTGCTTTTTTCTCAAACGCTTTGTTGTAATAGAAAATAAATGTGACACGCCCACTTTTACGCCCACCTCCCATATAACGTTTTATCTAAAATTCATATAATTTCTCTATGAATAAAGATTTTGGAATAATAAAGCACTATATTGAAATATCTAAGTTGTACTCATTAGCAGAAACAACTTCGACACGCCTACTATAACGCCCACTTCCATTGAAAGACTAAATTTACGAAAACATTTTACTATCATATCGAAGTTATACAAAGAAAGTGATAAATATTTTAGTATAAAGAGATTATTGCATAGCGATTACTGTTAATAACAAACAAATATATTTTGTGCTATAAATTGGGTTATTTCCCGGAAATTTGAGTTATTTAATCATCCCGATTTCCCGGGATTATTTTTCGGGATCCCAGGAAATAAAAAAGGTGGCTACGATTCGAAAGCAAATGTTTATATTGAAACTGATTTTATTTTTGATCTCATAGCTGAAGTACCTGTATTTTTGATTTTTGTGCTCATATTTGATCTCGTATCTAGAGAATAATATTTTTTTCAATAAAAAATATTTTTACTCAATTTATATTTTCAATTCAAGTTTCTTTATTTAGTTTTATAATTTTGAAGTGTTTCTTTTACATTATAAACTATTTTATGCTTTTTAATAAAAAGCTTTTTATTTTTTTTATTTATTTATTTATTTAATTAATACAGCACAACAAGAACAAGTCTTATCTAATAGTACTGGGTAGATAGTGGCACGATAAAACTTAAGTTACAATAAATAAAATTAAATCAGTTTGAAAAATAAAAATTTACAAGTAGAAGTATGACAAAACTTAAAACTAGAACATTTAATACATACTTTAAAAATTAAGTTAACAAAAGGTAAGTTGTTATCAAATGCATTGTTTAATGATGTATGATATTAAGAGGGAAACTAAGAATAAGTTTGCATCAACAACATAAAATCATCATTAACTCAAGTGGGCAAATAGTGCAGTTTTGAAATGCACTGCATTGCGCTCCACAAAACCTGAGTCGGGTGGGTAAATCATTTGAATACAAAATAAGCAATAATGGGCCGAGTATGGAGCCCTGCGGCACACCTCTTGTAGTTGGACAACTATCAGACCTATTGCACCCATGGTGCACTGATTGGCTTCTATTACTTAGATACGAATAAATAAGCTTTACGGCAGTTACTGAAAAATGAAACATATTTTTCAGTTTTTGGCAAAGAATTGAAAAGTCAACTGTATCAAATGCTTTAGAATGATCAAGTAGAATTAGAAATGATACCATACTATTGTCAAGATTAGCCCTCAGCTCCTCTGAGACTTCAATTAGGGCGGAAGTACAACTATGGTTTGGTCTAAAACCGGATTGCCTGCTGGTAAGCAGAGAATTATCAAAAAGAAAATGTTTTATCTGTGCGTGAATTAAACGTTCAAATACTTTAGATAAAAAAGGTAATATAGCTATTGGTCTATATGTCCTGTCAGCTTTAGGTACAGGAATAATCTTCGCATGTTTCCAAGTTAATGGAAAAGTTGATGTTGTAACAATCGTATTCATAAAATGTGTTATATATGAAATAATAAAAGTAATAATAAATCTTATAAATTTAGGGTGTATACCGTCACATCCCACTGAATTAGATTTAATACTAAAAACAGATTCTAAAACATCTTCCTGCGTAAAATGCACGAAATTAAAATTTAGCGTACTATTAGGATTATCACTGGAAAAGTCATAAAAACTTGCATTCACCTCAGGCATGCGAAAATTGGTAAAGTCATAGTTTAATTGATTAACATCAATTGCATCTTCAACTTTAAAATCACTGTTAATAATACCTATATTTTTAATTTCCTTCCACTTTCTTCTCGAGCTAACAGCTGATTCAAACTTTAACTTATAAAAATGTGTCTTTGAAGATCTAATTTTCGAGTTCACTCTTCTTCTGGCATCCTTAAAAGCATTATGGAGCTCAGTTGTCCTAAAACGCTTCCATCTCACATAAGCTAAGTTTCTCTCTACGATCAAAGTCTTTATTTCGTTAGAAAACCATGGCCTTTCATTACGTATTGCCTTTGTCCTGACTGGAATATGTTTTTCATACAGGTAAAGAATATTGTTCTGCAAAAAGGTTAATTGCTCATCTACAGTTGGTATGAGAAATATTTGGTTTCACGGAATGGAAGACAATTCAGTTTCCAATGACTGAAAATCAAGGTTCTTAAAATCTCTAAATGTTATCATTTGAGGCTGCGCGTTTCTGTGAGTTACAATGTCAAAGTCATACGATAGAAACAACATGTCATGCCTAGAAAAAATTGACGCAGAGAGCTGATCAAAGAGCAAAAGACTTGAACTATTATTGACGAAAAAAAGGTCAAGTAGAGTACTTGAAGAATTTGTAAAGTGAGTTGCCGTAGAACGATTTACGAGCAATAGACCAATGCCACTCATATCCTCCATCAATCTTTGGTCAGCTAATATATTCTCATTAAAATCACCTGTAATAATAACGTCAGTGTAACCAAGAGTAAACGTAGCTATCTTTTCAAGAAGTGGGTTAAAATCAATATTCTTATTAGGCCTATAAACAGAACCAATTAATAGTCTTTGGTTACCATTTAAAATTTCAAGAAACAGATACTCTAATTTCTCATCCACCATAGATTTGTATTTTGGTTTACAGCATATGGATGACTTTACATAAATAGCTGCACCACCTCCATTTGAGGATCTATCAGCTCGGAAAATACGATAACCATTTAGGCTATATGAACAATCCTGGATTTCAGGATGAAACCAAGATTCTGAAATACACAAAACGTCAATACCAGACTTCTCAAAAATATAACGAAATTCATCCATCTTCATTTCATTTAAGCTTTGAGCATTGATGTGGCAAATATTGAGACCAGAAGTTCTTCTGGCAAGAATTCTGGTCATACTATACAAATTTTCTTTGGAGCCAACTAACCGAATATCATTTTGCAAAGTCATTATAACAAATAATAAGCCTATAAGCAATGCAAGCATTTGTGTTAACAATAAAATTTTTCACAAATTGATATTTACTGAAAAAGAGAAAAGCACAATCAAAATCAAAAAAGTAAAAGCAGTTTACAAGTTTTATATCAATAGTGTGCTCTAAATTATCAACTGCGGCACTAAAACTGTCTATTAGAAGTCTATTAGAAAAATAAAAATTATAAAATGTTTATAATATAGAGAGAAAGAATATTTTGAAATAATACATAAATAATGAAAAAAGTTAAGAGACAAAAAATAAATATTATGAGCTGTAGTTTTAATCACGAAATGTTTTATCACGAGTACGGTATATGTTTTCATCATCAGGTTCCGAAGCAGGAAATAAGTTTTTTAAAAAATCGACTTCGTAGATGCATGTTGGTTCATCATTCTCAAGCAGCCGCACGTAAACTAGACCTCAGTTTATAAAAGCAGCTGATATTAATCCATCTCTTTTTAATCTATTAGCTTGCAAAAATATACGATGATTATCAGGGGTAAGATTTTCATTTACATAGAAAGGAACAGAGCTATCAAAGCCAATTTGATTTAAACGCAACGGGTCCCTTCGATACTTGATAAAATTGGTTATTGATTTCAAAAACAAGTTTCTCTCATAGGGACATTGAAATTTGACGATTATTGCAGCATCAGATAATCTTCTACTGTTATTCCTTGGGTTTGTGTTATTTTTCTTTACTTTAACACGAAAAATTGATTTAATACTCGGAGGCGAGATTCCAACCATTTCACACAATTTATGATAGAAGTTATAAAGGTTTTCATTTGGCTCAGAGGGCACATTTGTAATTCTAATATCACAGGACACTATAGAGTTTTCATGTTTTCTAGCATAATTTTTTAGATAAATAATATCATTTCTTAACATTTCATTTTCACGTTTTAATGCTACCATTTCCTTCATAGCAGTAATTTTAATATCTTCAACAGATGTTTCTAAATTCGATACTCTTTCTTTTACATTAATTAGGTCACTCATTATTACATTAATTTTTTTTGTCTATTTCACTTAAGAGACTATCTTCAGCCTCTTTTAGCATTTTCTGCATTACTGCTTGTAAATGTTTGGTCAGTTGATCAGTTAACTTATCGAAACGTTTATCCATTATTTGCAGGAGTTTTAAGGGTGAAGCAGTAGTAGCAGCATTTGATAAGCATGGTGTCATCGCTGTGTTTTCCACAAGTGAGCTTTGCACAACTTCTCTCAACCGCTTTTGAGTTGGAGTAATAAAGATTTGAGAATTGTGTGTCGAATTAACAGCTTCCATTGTTGTTGTGTTTGCAATTTCTCGTTTATTCTTTTTTATGGGCTTATTTTTATTCTTATTTCTTAGTCGTGTTGTGTACATAATTTTCCAGTTGGAAATTTCGGTGAAAATTTTATCACAATTGTAATTAGTTAGTTGTTTATTTACTTTATTTATAAATATTAAAATGTTTTATTTTATATTATATTATTACATATATATTTTATTTCTTTATTTTATATTATTGCATCCCTAAAAGTATGCTCAAAAGTTTTACTGTTTCTGCTGTGCTTTACAGTCCACAAAAGCTTTAATTTAAAGTTTACGAATTATAGCTTTATTTCTTCATGTAATTTGCACACTAGATGACTTCAAAAAGGTAATCAGCTGTAGTTGCAAAAACAAATATATATATATATATATATATATATATATATATATATATATATATACAAATATACAGTATTATTATTTTCAGTATTTGTATTTATTTTTAAAATTATTAAAATTAACAAATAATAGCACCACTTTATGTTATAACTTATTGACACAAACGCGTAGCCGCAAAAATAATGTTAAGTTGTTACGTTCCAGGGTTTTTTATTAGCTTATTTAACAGCAAAAACTTTATTTTGATTGGAGCTTTTTAGAAACACGTCTTGACACTTATGACTTTTAATCATAAGTTTATTAATTAAATTAATTAATTAAAAAAAATTTATTTTTTATTTGTTTTGCTGCGGGATCCCGAGAAATTAAAAAATAAATCTGCATTCCCGGGAAACAAAAAATTGCGGAAAAAAAACAATAAATATAAAAGTACACAAAATTGGTGGTGGGTATAAAAGATTCGGCACAGCCGAATATAGTGCTCATACTTGTTTGATATTGCGGTTGACAATTTAAGCCACCCAATTATTAATCAACTACTATAGTAATACAACCTTATAAATACCACCTTTGAACAATTGAGCACTATTTTAGTGCTTTTTAAAATTATTGACGCAAAAAATTTTTAAGTCAGATTTTTTTTTAATTTTTAGTAGTTTTCTTTTTTCTATGGTGATACCAAATACAAAATTTCAAATTAATTTTTTTAGTAGAAAAATTTTTTTGTAATGGTATATTAATACAAAATAAAAAAATAATTACTCTTTCTAGTTAAATTTAAAGTATAGAAAATTTATTTATACTATTATTTAGAAAAATGATAATGATGGATGGTACAGAATATTTTTGTTATTGTTTTAAACTAGCAACCATTTAAAAAAAATTGTTTTGAGTATATTATATATGTTACATTATTTATTGTAGATAAATTTCGATACTCGTTTTTTGATATCTTGTATGGTTTATGAGGCATAAAGCACCAACTTTTTATAAAATTATATTTTTACGAGAACTTATTATGTAAGTAATGTTTCAAATCGATCGAACTTATTAAATAAATAAAAAATTACATTTGAATATTAAAAAACTTTTCACTTTGTATGGAGATGCATAAAAAAGAAATTGATATTCTAAAACTTTTCTGTTTAAAATTTTACAGAGCAACAATTGACACCCTATTATTACCTTGATAGAAATTTTTATATTTATAGCACCATGATATTTGGGCAGGGGTTCAATTAACGTTCTGTGAATCTGTGAATGAATAGTTTTTTGCGTGTTATATCATATGGTGCCACTATACCTCATGATGTACAAAAACTTTTCAATTCACAGAATGAATGAGGATTGAGCACCAGATGATATTAATAGTAAAATATCTTTAGACTTATAGGTCAAATATCGTTAGGAATACAAATACAGTTTTGTTGCCAGTTGCAAAACAAAGACAATTTATTATTAAAAATAAAATTACTTTTAAATTTATTTGCTCCTTATGCTTTTAATATTAGCGATGGTTGCTTATTATGTTTTTTTATGGAAATTTATAATATTATAAAACAAATAGAATCAAAAGTAAACAATTTTTATATCAATGATTTTTTTTTAAATACTCCGTTTTCTTGGTATTGGTGCTTTTTGAAATTTCAATGCTGACAACACTGCATTTGAATATAGTGTATACAGTTGTTTCATATTCAATGTTCCAAGTGTTACCTTTTGTTGCCAGACTTTTCTCTTTTATTGTAAAATGCCACACTGTTAATGCACTCAACAAAATTAGTGTAAATTTTGTACAGCTTGAATGTGGTAATAGTTTTCTTTAAACATATTATCCATATATCTATGAGCGAGTTTATAATGGCAAAAAATTATTAATTTATTTGATTTGATTTGATGGTCTAATTTTAATTATTATTTATTTATTTATTATTTTTTAATTATCTCAAATGTTTATTTATGCAATAGATGTAATACATTTTCCAAATATTTGATTTCGTTTATTAAATTTATTAATAATTATTAGTTTATTTGACCTTTTATAATAATATATAATAGTTTTATAAGCTTAAAGTCCTTTCAATAATAAAAAATCTTTTTGTTTTATTTAATATTATTTGATCAATATTTCGCTACTTCTTTGTGTAGCATCATCAGGATACGAGCTTTTTTTATATATTTGTTTTTTGTTGGATTAGTGTCTTGATATTTGTTATTTTTAAATAAATTTATAGTTTGATTAACAAAATTGAAAATAACATCATATATAACTATATATATTATTATAACTATTACATATTATTAAATTTATTTGTAATATATGTAAAGTAAGTTGTATTTTATATAATATCAATCTTGTTTTGAGCCTATTTACCGAATATACGCTTTGCTATTCAGGCGTCAGTCTATTTATGTTGAAATGTCAAACCAAGCTAAACATAAATTTGACAGCTGACCAAATAGACGCCAGTTAAAAAAGTATTGCTAACTTAAAAATCTATACCTCTATAAAAAATACTTTACCATTTTATTTTCTAATAAATTTAACTTATAACCGCAATAATTTTACAAAATCCAATTTTTTACATATTTTTTTAGCAAATTATTTCTTTGAGTAACAGTAAACTATAACAAAAATGTTGACGATATCTTTAAGGAAGGTATTAAAAAAGTTTTATTTTTCATTATTTTTGCTTCAAATTTAAGTACATTATTAATAATTAATGTGAACGATTTTAAAATACCAAAAAAGTAAATATGTTTTATTATTTTTAGTTCAATAAATTGATATAAGAATATTTTATTTCTTTTATTAGTATAAATTTTTTTTTGCGATGCAATTTTATGAACTCATAACATTATTGTTAATAATACAAGATTAAGCTGTTCAAATATGATATAATTTAATTATAGTGCTATTTTCTATGTAATATCAAAATAAACCTTAATATATTTACATTCTGTTTTTCATGTAACGTTAAAAATGAAATACACTTTTACATAACATTGGAATTATATATACGTTTTTACACCAATTTCTCTTTAAACGTAATTAACTAATTTTTTAACTATATAAATTTTTTTAAGTGTAATTTTAAAATTGGCTTAGGAACGTTAGGAAAATAAAAAAAATCATACTTTTTTACAGAAAAATACTTTTAAAAACGTATTTTGAAAAGTACGTACAGAGTACTATTTTTTACAACTATGGTAAAAGTATGAAAAAAAAGTATGTTTTGTTCACATCGATACAGTTGTTTCATGTTCAATGTTCCAAGTGTTACCTTTTGTTGCCAGACTTTTCTCTTTTATTGTAAAATGCCACACTGTTAATGCACTCAACAAAATTAGTGTAAATTTTGTACAGCTTGAATGTGGTAATAGTTTTCTTTAAACATATTATCCATATATCTATGAGCGAGTTTATAATGGCAAAAAATTATTAATTTATTTGATTTGATTTGATGGTCTAATTTTAATTATTATTTATTTATTTATTATTTTTTAATTATCTCAAATGTTTATTTATGCAATAGATGTAATACATTTTCCAAATATTTGATTTCGTTTATTAAATTTATTAATAATTATTAGTTTATTTGACCTTTTATAATAATATATAATAGTTTTATAAGCTTAAAGTCCTTTCAATAATAAAAAATCTTTTTGTTTTATTTAATATTATTTGATCAATATTTCGCTACTTCTTTGTGTAGCATCATCAGGATACGAGCTTTTTATTATATATTTGTTTTTTGTTGGATTAGTGTCTTGATATTTGTTATTTTTAAATAAATTTATAGTTTGATTAACAAAATTGAAAATAACATCATATATAACTATATATATTATTATAACTATTACATATTATTAAATTTATTTGTAATATATGTAAAGTAAGTTGTATTTTATATAATATCAATCTTGTTTTGAGCCTATTTACCGAATATACGCTTTGCTATTCAGGCGTCAGTCTATTTATGTTGAAATGTCAAACCAAGCTAAACATAAATTTGACAGCTGACCAAGTAGACGCCAGTTAAAAAAGTATTGCTAACTTAAAAATCTATACCTCTATAAAAAATACTTTACCATTTTATTTTCTAATAAATTTAACTTATAACCGCAATAATTTTACAAAATCCAATTTTTTACATATTTTTTTAGCAAATTATTTCTTTGAGTAACAGTAAACTATAACAAAAATGTTGACGATATCTTTAAGGAAGGTATTAAAAAAGTTTTATTTTTCATTATTTTTGCTTCAAATTTAAGTACATTATTAATAATTAATGTGAACGATTTTAAAATACCAAAAAAGTAAATATGTTTTATTATTTTTAGTTCAATAAATTGATATAAGAATATTTTATTTCTTTTATTAGTATAAATTTTTAATTTAATTGTATTTAACTCTTTTGCGATGCAATTTTATGAACTCATAACATTATTGTTAATATTACAAGATTAAGCTGTTCAAATATGATATAATTTAATTATAGTGCTATTTTCTATGTAATATCAAAATAAACCTTAGTATATTTACATTCTGTTTTTCATGTAACGTTAAAAATGAAATACACTTTTACATAACATTGGAATTATATATACGTTTTTACACCAATTTCTCTTTAATACGTAATTAACTAATTTTTTAACTATATAAATTTTTTTAAGTGTAATTTTAAAATTGGCTTAGGAACGTTAGGAAAATAAAAAAAATCATACTTTTTTACAGAAAAATACTTTTAAAAACGTATTTTGAAAAGTACGTACAGAGTACTATTTTTTACAACTATGGTAAACGTATGAAAAAAAAGTATGTTTTGTTCACATCGATATTTTTGTTTGTGTAATGAGCTCGAGTATGTCAAAAGTTATTTGTAAAAAAAAATCAAAATGCCGACCTAAATGCGAGTTAAAAAGAAATGTAAGTAATAAATTTTTAGTAAAATAATATTAAGTAATGAATTAATTTTCCTATTTTATTCAAAAAATATATGTGCGGCAGCTCCCGTTATGTATAAAAATGTTGGATGTGGCTAGTGCACGCTCACGTTCTCGTATACCCAAGGGGCAAGTTGGTCAGCAAAAGCAAGAGAGTTCAGTTCATAGTTTGCTGGGATGAATTGGTTAATTCAATGATTTTAACAAGCTAATCAGCAACGTATCCGAGTGTGAATTTAATTTAATTTTGTTTATTTTTGGAAAACATTTATTTCTTTTCAACGCTATATTAAATTTTTTTTTTCTAGTCATAATGTTAGCAACAATAAGTAAAATTCATGTCACAAACTCCACGGGCCTCTAGTTATATTAATGATTTACGCCCATATCTTCCCAACCTATAATCTACACCAATATAAGCTTCACATGCCGAAGTCGCTATATACAACTTTAAGTACCTATGGCTGCAGTAGCATCCCAACGTGTAACATCACGTCCCAGCAATGCAAAGGAAAAAATTCTACAATAAACATCCTTTATTGCAGCAATATCTTTAAATGAAAAATAGGTGCCTAATATTTGCAAATAGTCATAAGTGATATGTATAAATAAAAGGTTTTGAAATAAAACACGCTACATTTATGTTTGAAACACAATTCATTTAATTTTAATTTAAATATTAATATATACATATTTCTATACATACATATAGTATAGTGAAAAGCAAAATAATTCTGTGTTTAATGTACTTAAAAATGAATGCAATTCATGTAAACAAACAAAATCAACTCATGAAATATTGGATGATTTTCACCAAGTATGCTTTAAACTCCTTCTGGCACAACTGGGCCAATTCCGCTCTTTTGCTTGGGTTCTGAGGAGCATTGAAAAATGTACCATTACCAGGTACTGCTGGCTAGTGGCATAAAATGCAGTATCGCATTTTTTCTTTATGGCCTTGTTGGCTTTTTTAAATTATAAATTTTTAAAACAGTATAAACAAGTAAAAGCGCTATATTCGGCCGTGCCGAATCTTATATACCCTTCACACCGTGTAGTCATACAATAACAGTAGTTTGTATCACTATTCCATATGATATACGTACATACATATAAAAACCATACATATATAAAATCATCCACATTGTAAAATTATAAATTTACGTATGTATGTTAAAAAAAAAATATAAAAAAAAATTTTAAAAAAAATTTAAAAAAAAATCAAAAAAAAAAAAATTAAAAAAAAAATTTACAAAAAGTTATTGGTTGTTGATATTGCAATTAAGAAAGTTTATAACTATTTTAAATAAAAAACAAAAAAATTTACGGCAGACGTGTGTGTGTGCTTTAAAACGTTATTTTTATACCCTTCACACAGTGAACAAGTAACAGTGCTATATTCGGCCGTGCCGAATCTTATATACCCTTCACAACGTGTAGTCATGCAATAACAATTGTTTGTATCACCATTCATCCCATATAAAATACGTGCATATGTACACGTTAGAATAAATGTGGCATCGAATCCCAGCTGAGCCAAAAAAATTTTATTTTATTTAAATATTAATATATTATTTATATTTTATTATTTTTTTTTAATTTTTTTTTTAATTTTTTTAAAAAAATTTTTTTAGAAAAATTTTTAAAAAATTTTTTTAAATTTTTTTTTTAATTTTTTTAAAATTTTTTTTTGTAATTTTTTTTTATTATTTTTTTCTTATTTTTAATATTTTTTTTTTTGTAATTTTTTTTGTTTGGTATGTTTTTTACATGTATGTATGTATGTATGTTGTTGTTGTAATTGTGAAAAAAAACGAGGTGGTCGTGGTTTTTTGCTCATATCTCAGAAAGTTATGGGGCGATTGTGCTGAATTTCAATAGCGATTCATTCCTGGATATTTCCAAGAGATTGATACCATATACAGATCTGAGCAACATATAGTTGCTTCTAAAAGTTGATTTCAACCAACACACGGACAGACGGGCAGACGGACAGACGGATAGACGGACAGACGGTCAGGGCTTAATCGACTCCTCTAGTCATAAGCTTTCAGAAAATATATACTTTATGGGGTCGGAAATGAAAATTGTAGAAATTACAAACGGAATGACAAAGCTATATATACCCTTGTGCACCACAGGTGAAGGGTATAAAAAAAAAAAATTTTTAAAAAAAAAATTTTTTTTTAAATTATTATGTATATAATATATACAAAACAAAAAAAAAAAAATAAAAAAAAAATTAAAAAAAAAAAAATTAAAAAAAAAAATAATAATAAATATATAAATAATATATTAAATAAAAAATAAAAAAAAAAAAAATAAAAAAAAAAAAAAAAAAAAAAATTAAAAAAACATTTTTTTTGGTTCAGCTGGGATTCGATGCCACGTTTTCTCTAACCAGTATACAGGTTTGTATGTATGTATGTTGTTGTTGTAATGTTGCTTTTGTGAAAAAAAAATCGAGGTGGTCGTGGGTTTTTGCTCATATCTCAGTTGTTTATGTACCGATGATTCTGATTTTCAATAGCGATCTACTCCCGAATATTTCTGATATTTTAATACCTCACCCGAGTCCAAGCGATGTCGGGGGGCTTCAAAAAGTTGATTTCAACATACACACGGACAGACGGTCAGACGGACAGACTGACAGCGCTTAATCGACTCCCCTATTCATAAGCTTTCAGAAAATATATACTTTATGGGGTCGGAAATCAAAATTGTAGAAATTTCACACGGAATGACAAACCTATATATACCCTTTTTCACTGTGTGAAGGGTATAAAAAGGGTATATATAGGTTTGTCATTCCGTGTGAAATTTCTACAATTTTCATTTCCGACCCCATAAAGTATATATTTTCTGAAAGCTTATGAATAGGGAAGTCGATTAAACTTTGTCAGTCTGTCCGTGTGTATGTTGAAATCAACTTTTTGAAGCCCCCCGACATCGCTTGGACCCGGGTGAGATATTAAAATATCAGAAATATTCGGGAGTAGATCGCTATTGAAAATCAGAAACATCGGTACATAAACAACTGAGATATGAGCAAAAACCCACGACCACCTCGATTTTTTTTTCACAAAAACAACATTACAACAACAACATACATACATACAAACTTGTATACTGGTTAGAGAAAACGTGGCATCGAATCCCAGCCGAGCCAAAAAAAAATTTTTTTTATATATTAAAAATTTTTTTTAAATTTTTTTTTTTATTTTTTATTTAATATAGTATTTATATTTTTATTATTTTTTTTTAATTTTTTTTTTTTATTTTTTTTTTGTTTTACATTAATTATATATATTTTAATTATTTAAAAAAAAAAGTTTTTTTTAAAATTTTTTTTTTTAAATTTTTTTTAAAATTTTTTTTTTATTTTTTTTTTAACATACATACGTAAATTTATAATTTTACAATGGGATGTTTTTTATATATGTATATTTTTTATATGTATGTACGTATTTCATATGAGATGAATGGTGATACAAACTACTGTTATTGCATGACTACACGTTGTGAAGGGTATATAAGATTCGGCACGGCCGAATATAGCGCTCTTACTTGTTTTTCTTTGAACTTGCTTTCATGTTCAGACTCAGCAACTGACTTGCCCAAGTTTCGTTCTCTTTTACTTATTATACTCTTCACACAGTGAAAAAGGGTATATATAGGCACAGACTATTAACTATTAATATTATCATATTCTGTGATATAGGTTTGTCATTCCGTTTGAAATTTCTACAATTATCAATTATCTACACATACATACAAACGTGGTATACCGGTTAGAGTGAGCCAAAAATTTTTTTTTTTATTTTATATTTTATTTAAATTTTTATTGTTTTATTTTTAATTTTTCTTTTAATTTATTTTTTTAAGCACATAAGTAAACTAAATGTATAATGTTACAATGGGATGTTTTTATACATGTATGTTTTTTATGTACGTATTTCATATGAGATAAATGGTGACATAAACAATTGTTGTTGCATGACTACACGTTGTGAAGGGTATATAAGATTCGGCATGGCCGAATTACTCTTTTGTTTTTGGTTTCTCAACAAAAACTTGCTCGTACTTGCCGAGTACAGGCAAGTGTGTACTCAAAAATGAGCAAGTTTCTTCCTCTTAACCCGACCTTACCCCTTTTTCCTATAAACACAACACTTGCGCAAGTCCCTTGCGCAAATGACTTGCCTAGTGAGAAAGGCGTGTTACTTAAATGAAAGTTTAGTGTTAGGTTAATTGTATTAATTTGTACATATGTAGATGTTAGGTATGTTGAAAAGGTGTAAAAGGAGAAACCAAAAAGAAATTTAATTACGATAACTCAGCTTCAAATTTGAATATATATATGAATAATTTTTGCAAAGGAAAAGAAAAAGAAAAAAGGAGAATAACATAACTAAGTGTTCTACTGGTGAGCTCATTAGGGTAACGAAGTGTGTATGTTTATCGAATTTTTTTTGCGGAATATGTTGATGTCAATGTAACCACAGTTTTCAATTTTTTTTTTTTAATTTTTTTTTTTTTTTTATTTATTAAAACTTATTAACTTTTTCAATATCGTTAACAGAGTTATGAGAATTTACATATAGTATTACAACAATTAACATCTGATTAATTAAATAAAGAAACTACTAATATCACAGTTTAAAGGAAAAGTTGTTCATAAAAAACCTCGTATCAACTTAGAAGTCATAAGAGATTTTAGAACAATCACTGAAATGTGTCTTTTAAACAAAAGACCCTCAGTGGTTGTTCAGCAAATTTCTTATTATTTCAAAATTTAACCTTCTGCATTTTTCATTAAATGACAGCGTCAGTTCCCTTGTCAATGAATTAAACATTTTAAAGTTAAAGTTTCTGTGTAGAAGATAAGTTGGATATCTAAAAGGTAGATTGTGTATTATTTTCAAGTTTTTATTTTGAATGATTTGCAATTTTTTTGTATGCGTTTTAGCAGCCTTTTGTGACCAGATTTGACAACCATAGGTCATAATCGGTCGAATACACATTTTGTAAATAAGTTCCTTGTTCTTTATATTAAGTTTAGATCTTCGGCTAATTAAGGGGTATAAGGCACGGCTACACTTAATTGCCTTCTCACAAATGTAATTAACATGCTGTTTAAATAAAAGTTTTTTGTCAAGGATAACTCCTAAATATTTAATTTCGTTCCTCAATGGAATTATTGTTCCCCTAGACGATAAATATCTAGTAGGAAAGCGTTTTCGCGATTTGTTGAATGGAAATATAATTGCTTGAGTTTTATCGTCATTGACTTTTATTTTCCATTTGTCATAGTATTTACGAATTAATTTAAGATTATTTTCCATTCTCCTAATTATCGCATTCGACACTTTACCGCAACAAATAAAGGCGCTATCATCCGCGTAAAAAGCCGCATCATGGTCTCTTCTTAGAGTAACATCGGATGTATATATCGAGTATAGTGTAGGGGATAATACTGATCCTTGTGGCAAGCCCGCAGGTATTTGCCTTTCACTAGAAAATTTGTTATTGACAGATACAACAAACGTACGATTATCTAAAAAGCTTTTGATAAGTTTTTGTAGATAATTTGGAAAATGCAACGTATTTAATTTATACACTAGTCCATCATGCCAGATTGAGTCAAAAGCTTTTTCGATATCAAGAAAAACGACTCCAGTACTTTTCCGATTACTTTTATTACATTCAATAAAGTTTACAACTCTATTAAGTTGATGTACAGTGGAGTGCTCTTTTCGAAAGCCAAATTGTTCTTGATTTATAATATTATTGTAATTTGAAAAATCTAAAATCCTGGTGTGAATAATTTTCTCGAACACCTTATCTAATAGGCTTAGAATACTAATTGGTCTATAGCTGGAGGGTAATTTAGGATCCTTTCCAGATTTGTGGATTGGAATTACCTTAGCCATTTTAAAAACGAGTGGGAAGTACCCATTGCTTAAACAAAAGTTAAATAATTTACTTAAAATTTCAAAAAAGTAATCGGGCATATTTTTAAGAACTATGCTGTTAATCCCATCTAAACCAGGGGATTTATTATTTTTTAACAAATGGACAAACGATTTGACTTCAGACAAATTTGTAAGTTCAATACTTGTATCATCGGTAAGAGTTTGATTAAGTTCATTAATGTATCTTGATACAACCGATTCCATGGGGGATGGATTGTTAAAAGTAATAGTATGTGAACTGGCAAATACGTCAGCTATTGCATTTGCCTTTTCGACGTCAGAATTTAAAATTGTTCCATTTAAATGAAGTTTAGACAATGTGGAGTTTTTTCCTTTAAAAGTTTTTGTTAATTTCCAAAACTTTTTAGAGCCGGTAGGCAGATTTGATATGAATTTCGACCAAGAATCATTTCTGTCTTTATTTAGGTGATAGTCAATAAGCCTATTTAGCTGCCTTAAGATACAGTTTAATTGCATTTTAAAATTACTATCCCTACATCTTTGAAATTTACGTCTATATTTGTTTCTCTGTGAAATAAGCATTTTACTAATTTCTGAAATTTCACGTTGGAAGGGGTTTCTATGACCAACTGGTATTTTATTAGTAGCTTCTTTTACAATGGATATTAGTTTACTTAATGCTAAATCTAGATTACCTGTGTTTGTAATATTTTGATCAATCTCTTGTAATATTATTTCACTTTCAACGAAGTTTTTTATTGATGACCAATCGGCTCGATTATACAAGGGTAGCATCAAAATGCTATTTTGTACCTCTCCATAAATGACGCAAGATAGTGGTACATGGTCCGACTGCAACATATTTGGATGTGTTTCCAAGGTTGAAAAAGGAAGACAAGAGTTAGTTAAAAGGATGTCTACTGTAGAGGGCTGTACTGGATTAATATTTTGTCCAAAGCGAGTAAATGCATTTGAGTAATAAATGTAGTAGTTTGATTGAAGGCTATGGCTATAAAGCTCATTACCAGCAATATTGTTTGAAAAACAATTCCAGTGCGTATGTTGTGCGTTTAAATCACTAAATAAAAAGAAGTCATTTGACCGTCTAGTTAAAGCATCCATATCAGTTTTAAAATTTATAGTATGAACCGGATTGTACGCAGATGTAAAAATCACAGGGCGCCTATTTATTATTACTCGAACCGAAATATTTTCAGCCACACTTGTATTTATAGTTGGTAATATTTCATGTTCAACATTGTATTTTACTGCGATGAGTACACCGCCACCATGAGTTGGTCGATCCTCTCTATAAATTTTGTAGCCTCCAAGTTTAAATTTATGGTGGGGTTTCAAAAATGTCTCATTGACAAGGAGAATATCGACTTCCTTGTCAAATAAAAATTTTTCCAGCTGTGAAGCTGCTGACTCAGTCGTTATGCCTTGAGCATTCCAGTGCATAACATGAACATTGTGACTAACTGTTGATTTATATTGCATGTTGAAGCATCATCCCCAGCACTCGTAGCTTGTCGTACTTGTTTTGGCACCTTTGAAGTGCATCGATAGCATCAAAAAATATTTGCATCAATTTCTCATTAGAAATATCATCTTCATTTCTGTTAACAAGGGTCTTACTTCTTGTTACATCAGAGTACAGTACATTACTTTTAGCACCAGAGTCACGTGTATAATTTTGATGTTCCTTACCAGGCAGTTGGGGAAAATTAACTTCATCGGAGTTAAAGTTCAGCATATTAGTTCTTTGTGGTACTTTATTTCTGGATGTGGTGCGTTGACGAATCTCCAGGTATTCCTGACGACACGGGCATTTCGGGTCGTCCGCTCTGTGCTTTACATTTTTAAAATTCCTCCTAGCACAGTTGTAACATTTGTAGATAATGTTCTCACTATTAGCGGCTTTATTTAATTGACAATCTGCAAATTCGTGATTACCCGCACAGGCTGCACACACTACTACTCTGTTACAGTTCCTAGCACCGTGACCATACATAGAGCATTTGGTGCATTGAGTAGGGCCTTTGCTACCCTTGAGTGGTCTTCTCCAGTAAACGGCAATATTACTAAAATATCTTATTTTAAGTATATCCCTCTTCGACACTTGTTGACGATCGAATTCAATAAGATATAGCGTATCATCTGCGGTTGATCTTTTCGTGGTGATTTCCTTTACACTTACCGGATTTATATTGTGTGAGTTGTTAAATTCATCACAAATTATCTTAGTATCCATTTGAATAAGACCAAACAACACTAATTTAAACGTTTTTGCATCTTTTATTTCATGCGTGTAAAATTGGTACTTCTTAGTTCTTAGTACATTTAAGGCCTCGTTATACAGTATCCTTGAGCTTGATATTATTTTTGTTCCAATGGACATTCTTTTAAACATATACCTGTCTCCAATTAGTCCAAAAACTGATGAAAAACTATGGACAGAGTCCACTACAATTGGTGGTATTTTCTCCTTGTGGGTATCATGTTCTTCTTCTTCTTCATTTGCAAGTAGATGAAATCTATTTGCACTGCTGCTACGTACGTCGGATATTTTTGGCACTTTAAATTTTGGGTTATTACCCCAGAGTTTCTTTCTTTTTTGCGACAACATTGTCAGAAATACACAATCACTTAAAATTTTATTTTAATTGACTTTTTAATATATAAAATTGGTTTAACAATTTGGAGTAAAAAATAAACACGATGTTCACGGTTTGAGGCAGAGATGCCAGATGACAGTTTTCAATTTAAAATTTTGAAAAAGAAGAAAAATTACTTTTTTTGTTTGTCCTTAAGTACAATAAATCTATTTGTCATTTGTTTTGTTAATCATTTATATTGATAAATTTATAATTTGTCCTTATATAGAAACTTAAATATTTTGTTTGTATTATTCAAATTTTGTGAAAAAAAAGGAAAATAATTTTATTGAATGACTCAATTAGAGGTATAATATACCGATCGTATAGAATTAAAGGATGAGCCGATCGTGTTGAGGCTATCTATTGCTATTAAGAAAGGAAAGAAGAATTTAGATAGATATATATAAATATCTCTAAATTGGATAAATATCTTTACAATTCTGAGATTGTGAATAAATATTTGTGGCAGGGAAAGTAGTTTTAAGAATATTTAGGAAAGACAAATACAATAAAAAAATTAGTTTTAAGTTATATACATAAGTTTTTTTTTATACCTGTTTGTTTATCATAGTTTAGTTTTGTGTATTAATAAAAAAATATTGTTATGTGTAAGTGACTGAAAATATGTGTGGATAATTATTTATTTGTAGAGGTTTCAAATTCAATGGTATATAAATAGGGTAAAGGCTCGATAATTGGTAAGGATGTGGGTCATCCAAAATACACGGAGAGGATGACACAGGTTGGGAAAGGGCGACGCAGCATGTGATAGAACAGCGATCCTGTTGGTGGTAATTGTCGGGTGAAAGTTTAGTTTTTTTTTATGCATTAGTTTATTGTATTGTTTTGTTTATGAATTTTTTTTATTGTTATGACATATGGTTAGTTGGGTACGGGTTGTGAATCCTCCCTGTGTATAAAGAGCTAGTCGGGGAAATCAGCACTGTCTAACCCAAATGAAGAGAAAATTTCATAACAAGAACAACAGTATGTTCAGCTTGTGCTGAAAATCATGACCTTGAATCTTGTCCACTAAATAAAAGTCACAAAGATGATATGTGATATATAAATGTTTTAATTGCATTAAAAGAAACCTTAAGCAGATAAATCATAGAGCTGATGACACTATGTGCCCAAGCCGCCAAGAATATTTAGTTTTCGTAAGTACCGTTCTAATGGCAACCTTTATTCCGAAATCACTAATTCTCAAAATCGTGATGGAAATATTGACGACATATCAAACGAAGCTGTAGATGCTTTACAAAAATGTAAAACAAATACGACAAGTTACGTGTTTTAGGTATGATGCTTTAGCATGCCATGTAATTCCAACGTTATACAAAATGTTCATGTTATTTATTGGAATGCTCAAGGCATAACAACAGTTTCAGCAGCTACTCAGCTCGAATACGTTTTAACTGAAATGAATATTGATATTCTATTTTTAAACGAGAGTTTTTTAAAACCACATCACAAATTTCAACTCAGTGGTTATAAAATTAATAGAGAGGATCGTCCCACACATGGCGGAGGCAATAAAAAACAACATAAAACACATTCTATTACCAAAAATTGACACAAATATTGCTGAAAACATTTCAGTTAAGATTGAGATTAATAAAATACCAGTTTTCATCTGGCATCTCTGCCTCAAACCGTGAACATCGTGTTTATTTTTTACTCTAAATTGTTAAACCAATTTTATATATTAAAAGGTCAATAAAAATAAAATTTTAAGTGATTGTATATTTCTGACAATGTTGTCGCAAGAAAGAAAGAAACTCTGGGGTAATAACCCAAAATTTAAAGTGCCAAAAATATCCGACATACCTAGTTCAAGAACTCTTTATGAAGAGGCCTTAAATCTACTAAAAACCAAAAAGTACCAGTTTTACACGCATGAAATAAAAGATGCAAAAACCTTTAAATTTTAAATGTTGTTTGGTCTTATTCAAATGGACACTAAGATAATCAGTGATGAATTTAACAAATCACATAACATAAATCCGGTAAGTGTTAAAGAAATCACTACCAAAAGGTCTACCGCCGATGATACACTATATCTAATTGAGTTTGACCGCCAGCAAGTGTCGAAGAGGGATATATTAAAAATTAGGTATTTTAGTAATATTGCCGTTTACTGAAGAAGACCACTCAAGGGCAGTAAAGGTCCTACACAATGCACCAAATGCTCTATGTATGGTCATGGCGCTAGAAACTGTAATAGAGTAGTAGTGTGTGCAGCCTGTGCTGGTAATCATGAATTTGCAGATTGCCCATTGAACAAAGCTGTAAATAGTGATAACATCGTTTATAAATGTCACAACTGCACAAAGAAGAATTTGAGAAATGTGAAGCACAGAGCTGACGACCCTAAATGCCCATGTCGTTAGGAATATCTTGAGATTCGAAAACGTACCACAGCCAGAATAAAGGTGCCACAAAGGAATAATATGATGAACATCAACGTCAATGAAGTTAATTTTCCACAACTGCCCGGTAAGGAGCATCGAAATTATCCACTTGACTCTGGTGCTAAAAATAATATACTGTACTCTGATGTAACAACAAGTAAAAATCTTGTGAACAGAAATGAAGATGATATTTCCAATGTGAAATTAATGGAAATATTTTTTGATGCTGTCGATGCACTTCAAAGATGTCAAAATAAGTACGACAAGCTACGATTGCTGGGGATGATGCTTCAACATGCCATATAAATCAACAGTAAGTCACAATGTTCATGTTATGCACTGGAATGCTCAAGGCATAACAACTAAATCAGCAACTTCACAGCTGGAAAAATTTTTATACGACAAGGAAGTTGATATTCTCCTTGTCAATGAGACATTTTTGAAACCCCACCATAAATTTAAACTTGGGGGCTACAAAATTTATAGAGAGGATAGACCAACACATGGCGGAGGTGTACTCATCGCGATAAAATGTAATGTTGAACACGAAATATTACCAACTATAAATACGCGTGTGGCGGAAAATATTTCGGTACGAGTAATAATAAATAGGCGCACTGTTATATTTACATCTGCGTACAATGCGGCTCACACTATACATTTTAAAACTGATATGGATGCCTTAACTAATCGTTCAAATGACTTCTTTTTATTCGGTGATTTAAACGCTCAACATACTCACTGGAATTGCTTTTCAAACAATATTGCTGGTAATGAGCTTTATAGCCATTGCCTTCAATCGAACTACTATATTTATTACCCGAATGCATTTACTCGTTTTGGACAAAATATTAATCCAGTACAGCCGTCTACAGTAGACATCCTTTTAACTAACTCTTGTCTTCCTTTTTCAACCTTGGAAACACATCCAAATATTCTGCAGTCGGACCATGTACCAATATCTTGCGTCATTTATGGAGAGGTACATAATAGCATTTTATTGGTACCCCTATATAATCGAGCCGATTGGTTATCAATAAAAAACTGGGTGGAGAATGAAATACTATTTCAAGATATAAATCAAAATATTACAAGCACAGGTAATCTAGATGTATCATTAAGTAAACTGATATATATTGTAAAAGAAGCTACCAATAGAATACCAGTTGGTCATAGAAACCCCTGGCAACGGCAAATTTCAGAAATTAGCAAAATGCTAATTGCTCAGAGAAACACATATAGACGTAAATTCCAAAGATGTAGGGATTTTAATTTTAAAATGCATTTATATTGTATCTTGAAACAGCTAAATAGGCTTATTGACTCTCATCTAAATAAAGACAGGAATGAGTCTTGGTCGAAACACTTTTCAAATCTGCCTACCGGTTCCAAAAAGTTTTGGAAATTAACTAAAACTTTAAAAGGCAAGAATCCTACATATTCTAAACTTCATGTAGATGGATCAATTCTGAATTCTGACGTCGAAAAGTCAAATGCAATAGCTGACGTATTCGCTAGTTCACATACCATTACTATTAACAATCCATCACCCATGGACTCAGTTGTATTAAGATACATTAATGACCTTAATCAAACTCTTACCGACAATACAAGTACTAAACTTACAAATTTGGCTGAAGTCAAATCATTTGTCTATTTGCTGAAAAATAATAAAGCTCCTGGCTTAGATGGGATTAACAGTATAATACTTAAAAATATGCCCGACTTCTTTTTTTAAATCTTAAGTAAATTTATTAACTTCTGCCTGTGCAATGGGTACTTCCCACACGTTTTTAAAATAGCTAAGGTAATCCCAATCCACAAACCTGGAAAGTATCCTAAATTGCCCTCCAGCTATAGGCCAATAAGTATTCTAAGCCTATTGGAAAAGGTGTTCGAGAAAATTATTCACTCCAGAATTTTAGATTTTTCAAATTGCAATAATATCATAAATAAAGAACAATTGGAATTCCGAAAAGAGCACTCCACTGTACATCAACTTAAGAGAGTTGTAAACTTTCTTGAATGTAATAAAAGTAATCGAAAAAGTACTGGAGTCGTTTTTCTTGATATCAAAAAAGCTTTTGACTCAATCTGGCATGATGGACTAGTGTATAAATTAAATACGTTAAATTTTCCAATTTACCTGCAAAAACTTATCAAAAGCTTTTTAGATAAACGTACGTTTGTTGTATATGTCAATAACAAATTTTCTAGTGAAATGCAAATACCTGCGGGATTGCCGCAAGGATCAGTATTATCCCCTACACTATACTCGATATATACATCTGATGTTACTCTAAGAAGAGACCATGATGCAGCTTTTTACGCGGATGACAGCGCCTTTATTTGTTGCGGTAAAGTCTCGAATGCGATAATTAGAAGAATGGAAAAAATTCTTAAATTAATTCGTAAATACTATGACAAATGGAAAATAAATGTCAATGACGATAAAACTCAAGCAATTATATTTCCATTCAACAAATCGTGAAAACGCTTTCCTACTAGATATTTATCGTCTAGGGGAACAATTATCCCATTGAAGGACGAAATAAAATATCTAGGAGTAATCCTTGACAGAAAACTTTTATTCAAACAGCATGTTAATTACATTTGCGAGAAGGCAATTAAGCAAAATGTTTAATTCATTGACAAGGGAACTGACGCTGTCATTTAATGATAAATGCAGAAGGTCAAATTTTGAAATAATAAGAAATTTGCTGAACAACCACTGAGGGTCTTTCGTTTAAAAAGACACATTTCAGTGATTGTTTTAAAATCTCTTATAACTTCTAAGTTGATGGGAGGTGTTTTATGAACAACTTTTCCTTAAATCTGTGATATTAGTAGTTTCTTTATTTAATTAATCAGATGTTAATTGTTGTAATACTATATGTAAATTCTCATAACTCTGTTAATGATATTGATAAAATGAATAAGTTTTTAATAAATGATAATAAAATTAAAAAAAAAATCCTATACAGAGGTATAGGTCGATTTGCGGAGCCGGAACCAACGTGGAATACCCTGGCCTCTGCCAATAAATTAAAAATATATATATATATATAAAAATAAATGTCACTTTTCGTTGTAATTTTATAACTCAAGAACGGGGCACTTATCAGAACCAAATGTTTAGTCTTTGTTCGGATTATTTAGTAGATGGTTAGTGTAAAATTATAAATTAAAGTTATATAGTCTTCGTTGACACTCGAAAAATTTAAAGACAAATAAATGTTGATCGTAATGGAACAAAGGGGTAGAATGTCTAGTACAAATCAACCATACTTCCACTTTACGATTTTTTTTTCAGGCTTCACAATTTTCAAAGAGTATTTACAGGATATACTTTTTAATTTTTTAGGTGTTTATAAAAAAAAACTAATCTCAAGCTAAATAAATAAAACAACTGTTGATACCTATTAATATATTTTAGTTATTATAAATTTTTTAATGGAAATTTTTGTTTAAAAATTTATATCTTAAGTTTTTATAGTCAAAGAATTTATTAAAAAATTTCTTTAAAATTTTAACTTTCAGTAGAAACAGAATATACTAAAATTGTTTATAATTAAAAATTGTCAATTTCACAAGTTTTTAACTACAAATCCTACTATGTATTATTGTTGGCTTTCTATCAGATAAAGTGTAATTTTGTACTTAAATTTTTTGTAAATTTGTGCAAACGTGTGGGTTGAACATTGTCCACACCTCCCTAATTAACCTACGTACATTTTTAGTTCCCTGCTTTTCAAAACGAGATTTAACCACATAAACAATTCTTAATTAAATTATTGTACTCAAAACATTTTTATTGCATATAGAACGTTTTTTCATATTTTTTATGTTCAATATCTTTAACAACATGTTCAAGAGTACTACCTAAAAACAAACATGTATTTTTAGTAATAACTTTACGCAACATATCATTTTGTTTATAACTCAACTTTTTACTGTCGAAATCGCTTAAAATATCCTTTGAGATAAATTCCTTCCCATTAGCTTTAAGCAATGAATTTGATAAATTTTTCTTAAACTTGGTTTGTGATTGCGCATTTAAATTATTTTTTGTTCTTTTGTTTTTACTGACGCAATCTTCAATTTGAAAAGTTTTTTTCTTTTCGTTTTTATTATTTTCTCTATTGTTATTAAAATTTTCCCACTGAATTGGTTCTTGTTTCTTTTGTTCAATTAGTGTTTTTCTGTAGATGATTTCCCGTTGTTTAAGTACTTTTTTAGCCTCTTCACTGTTCATGCTGGCATGAAGAGCCGCTTGCTCCTCTTCACGTTGCTTAAAGATAATTTCATTTTTATATTTATTCCATGGCGTTGCGCTTTCTGGTTTAGCATCTCGTGCTACTTGATTTAATTCGTAATTATTTTTATAAAATTTATTCCCTTCAGGACTGTCAGATTTGTTATAAAACCGTTTTCCAGCATTTTTACCACAATGATAACTTTTAAATGGTTTTTTATGAGCGTCTCCAGATTTTTTTGGCTTGAATTTAGTTTTACCCCAATCTTCTACACTTTGTTCAAAATCTTTTGATGGTTTGCCACGAAAAGGATTTTTCTCCATTTCTATTTATGGAATAAATACAAAGTGATATATAGCGTGTAATTAATAAATGTAAACACACAAAATTTGACAGTTGATAAGCGTTGCCACTCCTGATAATTTTTTTCCGTACGGGAATAATGGGCTAAATAATAGTCTCTATTAATTAACACATACATTTTAAATTGGGTAAAAAAAGTGTTAAAAAAATATACTATTTATGAATTCACACGTTTCACGAACGTTTTTAAAATTTTGAAAAATTCCAAATCTAGTCACGATTCATAGGACAAAAATAACTTTGATTAAAATCCTGTTTGTATATATTGATGTTATTTTTTAAAAGTTTAAAATTATATTACTTCTAATTTTGACTTATTTTCCATTCAGCAATATTATTTTTTACTTAAAACTTGTTATACCCTTCACCTGTGGTGCACAAGGGTATATATAGCTTTGTCATTCCGTTTGTAATTTCTACAATTTTCATTTCCGACCCCATAGAGTATATATTTTCTAAAAGCTTATGAATAGAGGAGTCGATTAAGCCCTGACCGTCTGTCCGTCTGTCCGTCTATCCGTCTGTCCGTCTGCCCGTCTGTCCGTGTGTTGGTTGAAATCAACTTTTAGAAGCAACTACATGTTCCTCAGATCTGTATATGGTATCAATCTCTTGGAAATATCGCTATCGGAATGAATCGCTATTGAAATTCAGCACAATCGCCCCATAACTTTCTGAGATATGAGCCAAAAACCACGACCACCTCGTTTTTTTCACAATTACAACAACAACATACATATATAAATACATGTAAAAAACATACCAAACAAAAAAAAATTAAAAAAAAAAATATTAAAAATAAGAAAAAAATAATAAAAAAGACTACAAAAAAAAAATTTTAAAAAAATTTTAAAAAAAATTTTAAAAAATTTTTTAAAAATTTTTCTAAAAAAAATTTTTTAAAAAAATTTAAAAAAAATATAAAAAAAAAATAATAAAATATAAATAATATATTAAATAAAATAAAATAAAATTTTTTGGCTCAGCTGGGATTCGATGCCACATTTATTATAACGTGTACGTATGCACGTATTTTATATGGGATGAATGGTGATACAAACAATTGTTATTGCATGACTACACGTTGTGAAGGGTATATAAGATTCGGCACGGCCGAATATAGCACTGTTACTTGTTTTTACTTAAATTTGCTTAGAAATTTTTAGCCATTTTATGCATAAAATTTAAGATTTTTTAGTCAACACGAATTAAATGCAAGTACAAATTAATGTATTGGAATCAATAAACATTTAGAACTCACTAGGTTTCTCTTTGAACAAATTTTAATAATTGAATTAAAATATCTAATAGTTATCTAATTTATTTCCATAAATTAATAAATGAAAAAAATTTAAATTAATATAAAACTAGCCCTACAGGACATGCAGACGATATCCTTATATCAATTGGTCTACATCAGAGTACTGCAACGAGTACCTTCATCTCATATAAAATACGTATACATATTAGACTCCTGCACAATTCAACATTTTCTGTAAAAATGTCATTTTCAAAGATTTCATGCTTTGCTCAAGGTACATTTATAGCAGGTAACCGCGAGATCACAAAAATTGAACAATAAAACAAACAACAGGCCTTTTTATTGTTGTAATGTGATAAGAACTGTCAAACAGCAAAGGGGTTGATAAAAGACAAATGAAAAACAAACAAGAAAAAACGCCATTAAACGAAAATAGATTCATTTTGTTTATCATTTAATAAACTTACTTTTAAAGTTTGTAAGAAAAATTTGCGATGTGTGTTAATTTTGTAACAAAATTTGTTTTGTATTTATTATTTATATGAACATCAAACAAAAAAAAAACACCTTGTGGAACAGAGAAAAAAGTTCCATTTCCATTTTTTTGTTTTTTTTTTTTTTGCATACACTACACTTTCTTATTTTTATACCCTTCACACAGTGAAAAAGGGTATATATAGGTTTGTCATTTCGTGTGAAATTTCTACAATTTTCATTTCCGACCCCATAAAGTATATATTTTCTGAAAGCTTATAAATAGGGGAGTCGATTAAGCTCTGTCAGTCTGTCCGTGCGTATGTTGAAATCAACTTTTTGAAGACCCCCGACATCGCTCGGACCCGGGTGAGGTATTAAAATATCAGAAATATTCGGGAGTAGAACGGTATTGAAAATCAGAAACATTGGTACATAAACAACTGAGATATGAGCAAAAACCCACGACCACCTCGATTTTTTTTCACAAAAACAACATTACAACAACAACATACATACTTACAAACGTGTATACTGGTTAGGGAAAACGTGGCATCGAATCCCAGCTGAGCCAAAAAAAATTTTTTTTTTAATTTTTTTAAAATTTTTTTTAAAATTTTTTTTTTATTTTTTTTTATTTTTTATTTAATATATTATTTATATTTTTATTATTATTTTTTTTTAAATTTTTTTTTTATTGTTTTTATTTATTCGAGCTTAAGATCACTTTTTTTATAAAAATTATTTTTTTATTCCGATATTTCGCTACCACATTGGGTAGCTTCTTCAGGGAAAGTTTTTACAATTTATAACAATTAACAATTAAAATATTAAAATTTTTTTTGTTTTGTTTTATATATATTATATATATAATAATTTTTTTTAAATTTTTTTTTTTAATTTTTTTTTTAAATTTTTTAAAATTTTTTTTTTTAATTTTTTTTGGTACATTTTTCATTATTTTTTTTTTATTTTTAATATATTTTTTTTTGTAATTTTTTTTTTTTGTATGTTTTTTACATGTATGTTTGTATGTATGTACGTATGTATGTTGTTGTTGTAATTGTGTAAAAAAACGAGGTGGTCGTGGTTTTTTGTTCATATCTCAGAAAGTTATGGGGCGATTGTGCTGAATTTCAATAGCGATTCATTCCTGGATATTCCCAAGAGACTGATACCATATAGAGATCTGAGAAACATATAATTGCTTCTAAAAGTTGATTTCAACCAACACACGGACAGACGGGCAGACGGTCAGGGCTTAATCGAATCCTCTATTCATAAGCTTTCAGAAAATATATACTTTATGGGGTCGGAAATGAAAATTGTAGAAATTACAAACGGAATGACAAAGCTATATACATATACCCTTGTGTACCACAGGTGAAGGGTATAAAAACAGCCAAACTCGACACTAAACAAATTGACTTTATTTAAATATTTTCTAAATAAATCCTTAAAAGAAATTTCCTTAAAGTATGTAACTACAATTATATTAAATAAATTTCTAATTTTATTGCATATAATGTTCTATTGCAATGATTAAAATGCACTATAAACAAGTAAGAGCGCTATATTCGGCCGTGCCGAATCTTATATACCCTTCACAACGTGTAGTCATGCAATAACAGTGGTTTGTGTCACCATTCATCCCATATGATATACGTACATACATATAAAAACATACATATATAAAAACGTCCCATTGTAAAATTAAAAATCACGTATGTATGTTAAAAAAACAAAAAAAAAAAAAAAATTTTAAAAAAATTTAAAAAAAAAATTTTAAAAAAAATTTAAAAAAAAATTATTATGTATATAATATATATAAAACAAAAAAAAATAAAAAAAAATTTAAAAAAAAAAATAATAAAAATATAAATAATATATTAAATAAAAAATAAAAAAAAAAATTAAAAAAAAAATAAAAAAAAAAATTAAAAAAAAATAAAAAAAAAAATTAAAAAAAAAATTTAAAAAAAAATTTAAAAAAAAAATTTTTTGGCTCAGCTGGGATTCGATGCCACGTTTTCTCTACCCAGTATACACGTTTGTATGTATGTATGTTGTTCTTGTAATGTTGTTGTTGTAATGTTGTTTTTGTGAAAAAAAAATCGAGGTGGTCGTGGGTTTTTGCTCAATTATCAGTTGTTTATGTATTGATGTTTCTGATTTTCAATACCGATCTACTCCCGAATATTTCCGATATTTTAATACCTTACCCGGGTCCAACCTATGTCGGGGGGCTTCAAAAAGTTGATTTCAACATACACACGGACAGACTGACAGAGCTTAATCGACTCCCCTATTCATAAGCTTTCAGAAAATATATACTTTATGGGGTCGGAAATGAAAATTGTAGAAATTTCACACGGAATGACAAACCTATATATACCCTTTTTCACTGTGTGAAGGGTATAAAAACATGTGCCGCATATGTCACACGTGTCGCATGTGTTGACTTTCTCATTTTCTATGCTCATGTATGCAATATCACTGTTAGAACTATGTACAGATTTAATTAAACAAATTATACACTGTCTTTATATGTCTTTGTCAAACATGCATTTTCGGCATTGCATGAATTAGCAGTTGCATTATTTGACACATGTTGCTATGTTGTATAGTGCAACAGTTGCAGGCCTTTAATACATATATGTATATACTGGTTAGAATAAATGTGGCATCGAATCCCAGCCAAAAAAATTTTATTTTATTTTATTTTATATATTATTTATATTTTATTATTTTTTTTCTATATATTTTTTTAAATTTTTTTAAAGATATTTTTAAAATTTTTTTTTTTAATTATTTTTTTGTAATTTTTTTTATTTTTTTTTTTTAATTTTTAATATATTTTTTTTTGTAATTTTTTTTTTTTATGTTTTTTACATGTATGTATATATGTATTTTGTTGTTGTAATTGTGTAAAAAAAACGAGGTGGTCGTGGTTTTTTGCTTATATCTCAGAAAGTTATGGGGCGATTGTGCTGAATTTTAATAGCGATTCATTCCTAGATATTTCCAAGAGATTGATACCATATACAGATCTGAGGAACGTATAGTTGCTTTTAAAAGTTGATTTCAACCAACACCCGGACAGACGGGCAGACGGTCAGGGCTTAATCGACTCCTCTATTCATAAGCTTTCAGAAAATATATACTTTATAAGGGTCGGAAATGAAAATTGTAGAAATTACAAACGGAATAACAAAGCTATATATACCCTTGTGCACCACAGGTTAAGGTGAATAAAATACATATAACAATAGCCAAGGGGAATTTCTGTACCAGGTGGTGCCAAATTAACAGGTAATTTTTGTAAGAAGTTTGCAATAAAGTACTAGGCAGATTTTGTTGTTGCAGACTTGACACCACCTGGTACATGAATTCGCTTTGACAACAGCATTGCAACAAAAACAGAATGTAATGGAATACGTGATTCCGAAATAAAGCACGCGGTGTTTGGCATACATAAGTCAACGTTTGCAGAAACCGTAGCATACGCGCTGACACAGGAGACCGAAAAATTACTTTCTAGGCCACAAATATGTAAGGTGAGAAATCCGAATTTTCTGCGGAAAAAGACGGAGATGTAGTCAATGAAATTAAAAATGCAGTTATACAGGCGTTAGAGGAAAAGCAAGATAAAGCCAAAGCCAAATGATATAATTGTGGTAAGAGTGGATATTTTCAACGAAATTGTAGAGCACCAAGAAAGCGGGCTAGATCGCTTTCGCTACCTGGAAACAGCAAACGGGCAAACACGAAATCATCAAATGAGTCACCGTTAAACTAAAACGAGCTAGCACAATGGGGCAAGAGCTAGCTCCCATAACCGAGAGCCCCACAATCTCCATATCAGTTATGCAGCAGAAAAATAGCAACCTTACTGCTTGTGGGCATATCAATGGTCGAAGGCATATTTTTACTATAGACACAGGAGCATCGCAGTCTATTATCAGGCCCGATTTGGTAAAGAAAACAATCGAACCGTTATGTGGCGTAAGTCTGCGAACAGCTACTGGGGAGCCTGCTACTGTCTATGGTAAAATAAACGTAAAAGTAACTATTGCCAACATAACTGTCAATCATGTATTCATCGTTGCCGACATTGTGGACGAAGTAATCATCGGTGAAGATTTTATGATTAGTCATGGCATTAATCGGCTCATGGCGCAGAAGGTAATGATTTGGAGAAATGTTGAAATACATCTAGATGTTGGTTATGAAAATAAGGTGCATGTAAGGAAACTAGTTGCTACAGAATATGAGAAAATACCACCACAGTCAGAAAGTGTAGTATGGGCGCGTATAGAGGGAGATTGTGTGGACAACCGGTTGTGGGTGGTAGAACAAACAGATATAAGAAAGGTGACTTAATAACAGCAAAAGCCCTTGTCAAAACCAACAATGACGGAAGAGTCCCTTTAAGAGTGCTTAACCTTTCCGCCTGTGAAAAAGTCGTCAAGCCAAAATCCGAATTAGGTAAATGTGCTAAAGCTGAGGCAATAATTAATTGCGAAATGAAATCGGGTCCTGCCAGTATGTCAAACAAAGAGCAGGAGATGCTATCAGAAAACGTAGAGAAGTGGGTTAAAGGATTATCGCCGGCCGATAGAAATAAAGCAAAACAGCTACTCAGAAAACATGCATCCATCTTCGCTCTGAAAGGTCAACATCAAGGACATCACTTGTGAAACATCAGATAAATACCGGCGATGCAAGGCCTATAAAACAAGCTCCTAGAAGTATTCCTCTAGCGAAACGTAATGAAGTCAAAGAACTTGTCAATGAAATGGAGCGGAATGGAATAATAGAACCTTCTTCAAGTCCTTGGAGTTCACCGGTAGTTTTGGTTAAAAAGAAAGATAACAGCGCAAGATTTTGCGTTGATTATAGAAAACTTAGTGACGTCACTAAGAAGGACAGTTATCCACTACCAAGGATAGATTACACCCTGGACACGCTAGCTGGAACAAAATGGTTCTTTACATTAGACCTGCAAAGTGGTTATTGGCAAGTAGAAATATTTGATAGAGATAAGCCAAAAACAGCTTTTAGTGCAGGTGACGTACTATGGCAATTTAACGTCATGCCATTTGGACTATGCAACGCTCCAGCCAAATTCGAGCGATTAATGGAACGCGTATTAAGGGGACTTCATTGGAAGACATGCCTGGTGTATCTTGACGACATAATTGTCATGGGTAAAAGTTTTGAAGATCACCTGAAAAATCTAGAAGTTCTGACAGGCTACAAAATTAATACCTTTCGCTTTAAAAAGGATATAACGAAAAAGCACCTTTTTCACAATGCTATTAACCTTTGGCGCCAACTTCCCCCTAATATTCAAACGATTAGCAATGCAATGCCTTTCAAAACTGCACTATTTGCCTACTTGAGTTAATGATGATTTTATTTTGTTGATGCAAACTCATTCTTAGTTTCCCTCTTAATATCATATATCATTAAACAATGCGTTAGATTACAATTTACCTTTTGTTAACTTAATTTTTAAAGTATGTATTAAATGTTCTAATTTTAAGTATTAAACATAATTACAAACGTAGATATATGTTAGAAATTTTACAGATAATAAATATTCCAGGAACGCAAATAATTAACTTCAAGGCAGACACATATAATGTTGCTCAGAACTATAGGCATTTAATACAGGGTTGCCCATATTCGACGGACCCATCTGGCAACGCCATAACTTTTGACAGAGATGTCAGATCGCTTAATGACATACCGCGTTTGAAGCGTCAGTCCAAGCAGATTTTTACCATGCAACAATACACGAGACGCGAGCGCTCTGAAATAGTTGAAATTTACATTCAACAGAACAAGTCAATTGTGAAAACTCAACGTGCTTTTAAAATATTAAAAAATGTGAGAAGTGCGCCTTCTAAGAACACCATTAAGCGTTTATACGAAAAATTTTCGACTGGTGAGGCTCTTTCTAATCCGAAGAGGCCAAATAAAAACATAAAAAAATAAAAAACAATCGATTTTCTGAAGAATTTGTTTCCGGGCCGTTTGATGTCGAAAAGTGGTGATTTGGACTGGCCACCGCGTTCTCCCGATTTGACGCCGCCTGACTTCTTCTTGTGGGGATATTTGAAGTCAAAGGTTTACGTTAACAAGCCAAGGACCTTAGAAGAGCTCAAGGACAACATTCGTGAACAAATAGCCGCTATTCCGGCCGAAATGTTGGCGAAAACGATGGAAAATGCTGCAAAAAGGGCACAATACGCCATCAACGCCAGAGGCGGCCATTTGAGAGATATCATATTCAAAAATTGATGTAAACAAATCTACTTGGAAAAAATTAAATGATTAAGATTGCCAACCGCCAAATTTTTATTTTTTTCTTTGATTTTTTAAAAAAAAACATGGGTCCGTCGAATATGGGCAACCCTGTACACAAAAAATAACATTTCTACAAGCTTTAAATTTAGTAATAAATATTTTGTGTTAATATTTTGTTATGTTACATTTTTAATATAATAATTTTTATGTTAATTTTTGTAATACTACTTTTTTTTTTTGAAAATTTTTGAAAAGTTTATAAAATATTTTTATTTTAGAAAATTATATAAAAATTTTGTAAAAACACACAATTTCTTTCCTGAAGATGCTACACAAAGGAGTAGCGTAATATTGAATAATAAATAAATCAACAAATATTTATAAAGACCTCGAGCTTGAAAAATCAATTAAAAAATTTTAAGTTTTGTCATAGTACTACTTGTTAATTTTTATTATTTATGCACCTGTGGTGCACAAGGGTATATATAGCTTTGTCATTCCGTTTGTAATTTCTACAATTTTCATTTCCGACCCCATAAAGTATATATTTTCTGAAAGCTTATGAATAGAGGAGTCGATTAAGCCCTGACCGTCTGTCCGTCTGCCCGTCTGTCCGTGTGTTGGTTGAAATCAACTTTTAGAAGCAACTATATGTTCCTCAGATCTGTATATGGTATCAATCTCTTGGAAATATCCAGGAATGAATCGCTATTGAAATTCAGCACAATCGCCCCATAACTTTCTGAGGTATGAGCAAAAAACCACGACCACTTCGTTTTTTTTCACAATTACAACAACAACATACATACATACATACATGTAAAAAACATACCAAACAAAAAAAAATTACAAAAAAAAAAATATTAAAAATAAGAAAAAAATAATAAAAAAAACTACAAAAAAAAAATTTTAAAAAAATTTAAAAAAAAAAAATTTTAAAAAATTTTTTAAAAATTTTTCTAAAAAAATTTTTTAAAAAAATTTAAAAAAAATTTAAAAAAAATATAAAAAAAATAATAAAATATAAATAATATATTAAATAAAATAAAATAAAATTTTTTTGGCTCAGCTGGGATTCGATGCCACATTTATTCTAACGTGTACGTATGCACGTATTTTATATGGGATGAATGGTGATACAAACAATTGTTATTGCATGACTACACGTTGTGAAGGGTATATAAGATTCGGCACGGCCGAATATAGCACTGTTACTTGTTTTTTAAACTGATTTAATTTTATTTATTGTAACTTAAGTTTTATCGTGCCACTATCTACCCAGTACTATTAGATAAGACTTGTTCTTGTTGTGCTGTATTACTTAAATAAATAAATAAATAAACAAATGAATATCAGTGGCTGAACTTTAACTAAACGCCAAGAAATGTGCATTGTTCCAGAAAGAGGTAAAGTACTTAGGGCATCGAGTCGCAGAGGATGGTATATCAACTGACGAAGATAAAGTTCAAGCTGTGAAGGACTGACCTCGCCCGAAAAATCTGCATGAGTTACGTAGTTTTCTAGGCCTCTGTAGCTACTACAGGCGATTTGTGCCGAATTTTGCCAGAGTCGCTGCCAGTCTACATGAGCTCACCAAGATGTCACGACCATTCCTCTGGGCTGAAGCCCAAGAACAAGCATTCCAGAAGCTTAAGGAGAGCTTTGTATTGGATAGCGATGCGAGTGGCTACGGGATAGGTGGTGTAACGAACCTTTTTGATAGCTGGGGTAAAACTCACCGGTGCCAAGGCCCTGTCACAAAAATTTATTTTTGTTGGACCGCTTGTGAAAAGAAACACGTGTTGTTTTTTTTTTTCTTTAACTATATTTTACCCCTCGTTTCACTCTTTATTAATTGACTATTATTTATTATTAGACAGGTCTTTACATGACCTCTTAAAATAATAGAAACAAAACGATGTGTCTTAAATATCGGGTAACGACCGACGGCGAGGATGGTGGCGCTCGGTGGTTAAGAAAAGTTAGTGACTATGCGGGACACCACGACGTCAACAACAACGCTTTCGTTGGAGTCGCAGAAGCGAACCTGCGGGACACCACGGGAACAACTACTGCGGCTAACGCGCGACGATGGGTTGACGCGTCCGGCTCTGAAGTGTATTGTGAACCTGCGGGACACCACGGGAACACCAATCACACTTCCTTTCGAAACACAGTAGTGGACCTGCGGGACACCACGGGAACAGCTACTGCGTTCGATGCTCGGAGGTGGAAAACGTAGAAGGCGCTAAAGTGTATTGGAGAACCTGCGGGACACCACGGGAACACCAATCACACTTACTTTCGAGGCACAGTAGCTAACCTGCGGGACACCACGGGAACAACTACTGCGTCCGATGCGCGACGGCGAGAGGGTATAGAAGACGCTAAGTATATTAGTGAACCTGCGGGACACCACGGGAGCACTAATCACACTTTCGTTCGAGGCACAGTAGCGAACCTGCGGGACACCACGGGAACAACTACTGCGTTCAACGAGCGACTTGGAAGAGAATGCCTGTTAGCGAACCTGCGGGACACCACGGGAACACTAACAAAAATTCTAATCTAACCCTTTGGTTGTAAAGTAGAGAAGACAGCGGGACACCACCAAATTCTCTAATTTACAAACTAACTACCACTAAAAATAAAGTTCTTACCGATCCAAGCGCTGCACACCAACTCATCACAATTCATTGCTGTGGCTGCTTTTATACCCTTGATGGCGACCACACAAGCACACAAACACTGATAGTGATAGTGTGTTTACATTTTGACACATTAAGCAAGATATTATACAGTGGATGTACATGATGCCACTTTTGAACAAACTAATGGGCAACATTGTTAGCCGTTAATATGAATACTTTAGACTAAAATTCAAATGCTATTCTATACAAATTAATTAAATAAATTTCTTACAGAGTTTTGATAACAATAATTGTAGATATAAAGATAATGCTTATATCGATTATAATAATAATACTAATATCTATACAAATGTTTCCATTATTAATTATACAGTGTACATGAAGTTGAAGATAGTAATTTATAAGATTATAAAGTTATAATTACAGCAAATCTAAATGATGTAATTCATAAGAAAATATTTTATACAATATATATAAAAAAATACAAAATTGGTAAACTACAATTTTGGTGGGCGACAAAAACGAGCGCCGACTTTTATCGTCACACATCCCCCCTTCTTCGCTGAGCGGAGATACTTTATATCCGCTGGATGTTGACGCTGCCGCTCTTAGCGATGATGATTCGGAACGTGGCTTCTCCGCTATGGTGTAAAAACTTAAGTCGCTGGCCCTTCGTACGGTTCTTTTGGGCGGCTTCGATCGCGTCTAGCAATTCGACTGGCCATTGAGATTCGTTGGCGGCCGGACTATGATTACCGGGAGAGCCGGTTAGTGTTGTAGGTTTTAACTTTGGTAGGGATATTTGCATGGATGACCACCTGAGAGACATCTTTGTTGATGTGGAACTTGGACTTCGACTGTTGGGCGATAGAGAGTGTATTTTGACCTTCGTTGGGCTTAATATCGCCTTAGATGTGTAGAGTGACAAATACGGGGCGGCCGTCGTCGATTTACTAGTTGTACTATGCGACAGACGTCCCCCAGGATATGGGTCAGTGCACGCTCCTGGCACTCTTATAAAACGACTGGGTGTTGGTGAGACCTTGAACTTGCGGCCGGAGGTGTCAGTAACGAGTTTGTTTCTTCTATTTCGGTACCCTGCCAGTTTCGTCACTGAAGAAGACAGCTTATCAGCCTGCCGACGCGGTGTACTGGCGTCGTTTATCGGTGGGGTGCTATCTTTGTTAGACGGTTCGTCGACTGCCATCTTTCGGGCTTCGACCTTGGAACAATCTAACGTTATTCCGGCAATTTGAATGGTTGTGTTAAATTGACGCAGAAATTCCAGACCCACGATAAGATCCTCACAAGACTTGGACATGACTAGGAAACGACATTTCCTTGAAAGGTTCCCCAGCTTGGTCTGAAGTTCAACCGCCTGAGATACTTTACACGTGGACCCGTCAGCTAGTATAACGTACCGCTTGTCATCGATGAGTCGGGGTTTTGGATTCAGTCGTTGAATACAACGGTTGTGTATAAAGTTCTGGCTGGCTCCTGTGTCGATGATTGCTTTGGCCGTAATGTTGGCAATGCGCAACGATGCTGTCAACCTCGTCTCTTCGTTACGTAGTTGGTTTGTTGTGTGGTAGGATCTTCGTTTTTTATACGGAGGCCTGACAAAATTCAATTTAGTCGGCCCCCGAAGGCACTTTTCCGAACGTTGATTTTTTTTCTCGGACACCTAGATTCATAGTGTCCTTGGGAACTAAACAGATGACATCGCCTTTGTTGACTAGTTGATGAAAATGCGGGTGAATTAACTACTTCGGTTCGAGTTGGTAAAGTTCGACCTAGGATGCCTTCGAGGTCCTCTGCCAACTTAATCAGCTCCTTCAGAGATGAAAAATCTTTTTGTTTCACGTACCACTGATATTCCGCTCGGGCATTACGAAAAATGCGCTGTAGCTGTTGTTCCTTGGTTAGGCTGGAGTGCCGCATTAAATTTTGTAATGCCAAAATATAGTCCTTAAAGCACTCGCCTGGGAGTTGTAGCCTTGAGCGGATGTCATCTTTCAATTTTTCGAAATATCTAGAGGGGAGAAAGAAGGCGAGAAAGTCTGTTTTAAATGTATACCATACCTGCCAGTGAGCGTTGTTATTACGATACCACACTAATGCTCGCTCGCATAGGAACTCTGGCATCACCTTCGGTAGCTGGTCGAGTATCACGTCGTAGATGTCCGCCAGTTCCTCAAGCCGTTCAATAAAAACTAATGGCTCCGCCATACCATCATACGAAAGCCCCCACTTGCGGACTTGGTCAATTAGCTTCATTTTTGCTTCAGCAACATTGGGCGTGGTGATACTGACCGACGGTCGACGGCTCTTTTGTTGATTTTCACTTTTCCTGGGCGACGTATTGGAGGCACTGCATCCAGGAACGTCGAGCGAATTTACTGCCTCATTTTGTTCCTGTAAGACCTGAAGCCGGATGGTTACCTCATCACTGTGTTCGCTGTTAATAAATTGTGCTAATCTTTTTCGCCAATCTTCGACCGTACCGGTTGCGTCTAACGCGAATTCTTTTAAGAAAATTAATAATTCGTCCCGCTTTAACGCGTATATCCAACCGGTTTTCAACGCTGATTTCATCATTTTGTTTTTCTATTCACTTTTCGATTTTGTGAGTTTTTTCTGTTTTTAAATGATAACCCGATTACGTCACCGCAATTTCATACATATAAAACTTTTTTTTTTTCTAATATTCAATTTGAAAAAAAAACGATGTGAAATGTTCTTTTTAATTTGTGTGCTCTTTTTTTATAATATATCTTTCTATTACGATTTTGTTCGAAGGCCACGTTATTTAATTAATTTTCTCTATTCATAAGTTCACCCGTTCACAATTATTTTATTTAAACCCGGCACTTTAGCTCCACTATTTTTTTTTTCTTTTTATTAATGTTTTTATTTTCTAGAACAATAGTCTCTTTTAAAATGTTTATTTAGTTATAAGCACGCACGTTTTTAACCAATGTTATTTCATTTTCTAATTGAAATATTTTTCCTTTTTTTCGATTTAACAGTTTATTTTCAATATATTTTTCGTTTTTTTTTTTCCAGTCTTTTATTTATTTATATAAATATCTTTATTTTTTTAACTATTATCCCATGTTTTTATACTTTCTTAAGCGTATAGTTTCCACAGTAAATTTTTGTTTTCACACTCCGATTTTATTCGATTTCACTTTTTACACGGATTTATTTATTTTTTTCACAAGCGTCCCTGCTCGGGCGCCATTGTAACGAACCTTTTTGATAGCTGGGGTAAAACTCACCGGTGCCAAGGCCCTGTCACAAAAATTTATTTTTGTTGGACCGCTTGTGAAAAGAAACACGTGTTGTTTTTTTTTTCTTTAACTATATTTTACCCCTCGTTTCACTCTTTATTAATTGACTATTATTTATTATTAGACAGGTCTTTACATGACCTCTTAAAATAATAGAAACAAAACGATGTGTCTTAAATATCGGGTAACGACCGACGGCGAGGATGGTGGCGCTCGGTGGTTAAGAAAAGTTAGTGACTATGCGGGACACCACGACGTCAACAACAACGCTTTCGTTGGAGTCGCAGAAGCGAACCTGCGGGACACCACGGGAACAACTACTGCGGCTAACGCGCGACGATGGGTTGACGCGTCCGGCTCTGAAGTGTATTGTGAACCTGCGGGACACCACGGGAACACAATCACACTTCCTTTCGAAACACAGTAGTGGACCTGCGGGACACCACGGGAACAGCTACTGCGTTCGATGCTCGGAGGTGGAAAACGTAGAAGGCGCTAAAGTGTATTGGAGAACCTGCGGGACACCACGGGAACACCAATCACACTTACCTTCGAGGCACAGTAGCTAACCTGCGGGACACCACGGGAACAACTACTGCGTCCGATGCGCCACGGCGAGAGGGTATAGAAGACGCTAAGTGTATTAGTGAACCTGCGGGACACCACGGGAGCACTAATCACACTTTCGTTCGAGGCACAGTAGCGAACCTGCGGGACACCACGGGAACAACTACTGCGTTCAACGAGCGACTTGGAAGAGAATGCCTGTTAGCGAACCTGCGGGACACCACGGGAACACTAACAAAAATTCTAATCTAACCCTTTGGTTGTAAAGTAGAGAAGACAGCGGGACACCACCAAATTCTCTAATTTACAAACTAACTACCACTAAAAATAAAGTTCTTACCGATCCAAGCGCTGCACACCAACTCATCACAATTCATTGCTGTGGCTGCTTTTATACCCTTGATGGCGACCACACAAGCACACAAACACTGATAGTGATAGTGTGTTTACATTTTGACACATTAAGCAAGATATTATACAGTGGATGTACATGATGCCACTTTTGAACAAACTAATGGGCAACATTGTTAGCCGTTAATATGAATACTTTAGACTAAAATTCAAATGCTATTCTATACAAATTAATTAAATAAATTTCTTACAGAGTTTTAATAACAATAATTGTAGATATAAAGATAATGCTTATATCGATTATAATAATAATACTAATATCTATACAAATGTTTCCATTATTAATTATACAGTGTACATGAAGTTGAAGATAGTAATTTATAAGATTATAAAGTTATAATTACAGCAAATCTAAATGATGTAATTCATAAGAAAATATTTTATACAATATATATAAAAAAATACAAAATTGGTAAACTACAATTTTGGTGGGCGACAAAAACGAGCGCCGACTTTTATCGTCACAGTGGTATTCTTTCGCAGGTTGTCAACGGAACAGAAAGAGTCATAGCCTACTCTCAAAGCCTGAAAGAAATTATTGCGTAACACGACGAGAGCTTCTGGCAATTGTGGAGTGCGTAAAGCATTACCACAAATATCTGTATGGACAACACTTCGAACTAAGAACCGATCACTCTGCACTCACATGGTTGCTACAATTCAAAAAATCGGAGGGACAGCTAGCCCGTTGGATTGAACGTCTCCAGAGCTACGATTTCAGTATTGAGCATAGATACATACATACACATGTAGGGGGAATATCGAAGCAGACCACTACTATCACGGGTCCCTTTTCGACCCCCTTCGCTCCTCAGTGATTTCGTGTCTACCGATCAGTATACCTTCAATCACTGAGTCCCGCGCCACAACCGGCGTTTGCTCTGGACAAGGAAAACGATTTCACACTGCCGACTGGTGATTGTCGACAATCCTCATCGCACAGTCCTTTGTAATCGCCAGCATCTCCCTCAGACTAAGGTCCCCCATCGCACTCACACTTAAAGTGTGCTTGCCTGTGATCCTTAATCTTCCGCTTGCCAACGCCGGACACTCGCATACTACATGCGCTGCCGTCTCGGCATCCTCCAGACACATTCTACAAATATCATCATCCACGATTTGCATCCTCTTCAGATGATATTTGAAGTTACCATGTCCTGTAATCAACGCAGTGATCCAGCTCATCATACTCCGATTAAAACCGAGTATCTTCACTGCACCCCTGCCAAGTGTCTCCCTGAGCACCATACGGGCCTGTCTACACGTGGTTTCCTCCATCCACCTTCGCAAGTTTATAGAGTTCACCCATTGAAAGATCCTCGCCCGCACTAACCCATTACCCAGAGCAGTTCTGGGTTCCGGTCCGCAGAATGCAGCCTCAGACCCCTTCTTCGCAAGTTCGTCAGCAGCCTCATTCCCAGCTATGCCCACGTGTCCCTTAACCCACATCAGCGTTACCTCATTTGTAGAGGCACACCTATTGAGCTTTAGAACACACTCAAGCACCAAAGAGGAGTTCACATCTATCCGCTGCATACGTTTTATGACCAATGGTTGTCAAGTGCAATAAGAATTCTCTTCCCTTACATTCGACATTCCAACAGGTGGTCCAACGCGTGCAGCAAACCAAGCATTTCTGCCTGATAGACTGACACGTACTCCCCCAGATTCAGGGTGCAGGATAAGTTCAACTCAGATGAGTACACACCAGCACCTGCCCTTCCGTCCATAAAGGACCCATCAGTAAAGATACTGATGTCATTCTCCATGCACTCATCGTGCATGAATCCATCCGCTATAAGCGTGTGATGTAGCCTTTCGACCACCTTCACTCGACTCATGCGCTCCATCGGCATCTGAGCCTCCCTAACCTCTTTATCCACGAGGTCCAGGATTCTCATATGCCCCAAAACCGATCCAAAGCGATACCACATGCCATCGCTTCGCATCCGAATCGCCGATCTTGCCGCCGTCTCCCTTACAAATAAGTCCAACGGCAGCAATCCCAGCATTGCCTCCATCGCTTGCGTTGGTGTGGTACGTATCGCGCCACATATACCAATGCAAGCAATTCTTTGAACCCCGTCCAACTTCCGCCTAATCGTCGCCTGGGAGGCCTTCGGCCACCAGACAACAGATGCGTAAGTGATCGTCGGTTTCACCACCACTGTGTAAATCCAGTGTGCAGCCTTAGGTGAGATTCCCCACTTCCGACCGCAAACCCGTTTACACTGATGCAGAATCCTCTTTGCCTTCTGTACCCTTGCCTCAACATGATCATTCCAGGTTAGTTTCATATCCAGCGTTACCCCCAGATATTTCACCTTCTTGGACACGTTGATCTCGGTTCCAAAATGCATTAAGGATTCAATCTCTATGCCCTTCCTTCTCCGCGTGAAGAGCATAGCATCCGACTTGCCAGCATTTATGGTTAGTCCCTGTTCACAACACCATTCTTCGGTTACTCTGAGCGCCTGTCTCATGCAACCTAAAATGGTCTCCATGAACTTACCACCAACAATAATTGCCACATCATCCGCATACCCTACCGTATGTATGCCAATTACCTCCAGTCTCCTGAGAAGGCTGTCCACAGTTATGTTCCACAATAGAGGTGATAAGACCCCTCCTTGCGGACATCCCCTGACCACCCTTCCCCGAATCCTGGTGCTTCCGCTCCTGAGATTCACTGCCCTACATCTGAGCATGGCGCCGATCCACTTCACCACAACAGAATCGACCCCTCGCTCATCGAGAGCATTTCCCAGTTTATCAAAAGAGATCCTATCAAAAGCGCCCTCTATGTCCATAAATACGGACAAAGCAAGATCACCATTGAAAACATCCCTCTCAGCAACAGTAGACCTCCCAGCCCTGTAAGCGTGCTGACTCCCACTCAATGGCCTATCCATCAGCGTAGTCTCCTCCAGGAAGTCAACCAACACCCTTTCCATTGCCTTCAATAGAAAGGATGTAAGACTGATCGGCCTGAACGACTTAGCCTCCGTATAGTCCCTCTTCCCCGGTTTGGGAAGAAAAACCACCCTGGTTTCCCTCCATGCCACCGGAATATACCCTGTCGAAAGACAGGCAACAAATATTTCCCTAATCACCACAAGTAGAGTGTTCATACCCCACTGTAGTAATGCAGGAAATATCCCATCCATCCCAGCCGCCTTAAATGGGGCAAAAGACAAAATCGCACTTCTAACCCCATTAAGAGTTACTATCCTTTCAGCATCTCTCCGCCTTACCTCACTGGCTCCCCTGTTAACGGGAACCCATGAGCCATTCGAAATCAAACTTCCAGGAAAATGTACCTCCATCAGCGACTGTAATGTCCCCCCCATCGTCTCCGTCATGCCGCCATCGCTCCTGCGAATAAGCCCCATTCTGGAGACAGGGTCTCTAGCCACCATCTTTTGCAGTCTCCCCACTTCAGATGTATCCATCACGCCGGAGCAGAATTCCCTCCACGTACTTCGTTTCCGAAGACGTATAGTTCTCTTCAGCTCCTTCTTCTTCGCCTTATACTCGTCCCATAAGCTAGGATTCCGCTCCCTCATGTAACGATTAAAGGCCCTCCTCGTATCCCTCTTCATGGATTCCAATTCACTACTCCACCATGGAGTAGAATCCTTTTCATCCACTACCGTGAGAGGATACGCATTCTCGAAGGCAAGTCCGACAGTAGAGTCTACCCACTCCACCGTCCGCTCAACATCCTCCGTGTTCCGGAGTGCCCGGTGTGGAACACTCCCCGAAAGTCCCGAGAGGCACTCCTCGTACTTAGTGCGATCCGTATCCCTCGGCACCCTGATACGCCTACGCGCCTTCCTCCGCCTCCTACCATATAGAATCTCAAACTGGATAGCCCTGTGATCAGACATGGTCAATCTGTCCACCACTCTCCAATTGCCAACTCTATCCAGCATCCCGACAGAGCATAAAGTGATGTCGATTACCTCCGCCCTACGTGCATCCACGAAGGTGGGCTCGACACCCCGGTTCAGGACCAGCAGGTCATGACACTCCACAAACTCCAGCAACTGCCGTCCCCTGTGGTTATCATCCGTACTGCCCCATACAGTACTGTGTGAGTTAGCATCACAGCCCATTACAAGAGGCATACCCCTCAACCTACAGAACTCCACCAGATTCCTAACCTCCTCTGAAGGATGGGAGTCCGGTGTGTCATAGGGTAGGTAAGCCGACGCCACCAGAAACGATCCAGAACCCGCGCCTATCATTACCACCGTAAGATCCGGCGAACAGAGATGCGTCATCGGCACAGCACACACACCGTGACGCAACAGGATACACGTCCTCAACCTCCCCCCCGTCTGTGAGTGAAACAGGCTGGCGGTCTGACGAGACAGGCCCATGATGTTATCCCTAACAATCCATGGTTCCTGTAGCAAGGCTATATCCAACCCATCCTCCACAAAACATCGCATCATCACCGCCGAAGCCGCTCTGCTATGATGCAGATTCAGTTGATATACACTCAGAGTTTCCACCTTCCGTAGTTGGTTCGGGTCAAAGTTCCTGGATTTATCACCCTTAAACTTTTTCCCTGTTCCCTCTACTTCAGGTGTCGTCTCCTCATTCATAAGGCTATCGATCCGATTTGATATCCTTTCAATAGCCTTCCTGCCCCTCCGACGGTTCCTCTTTAGTCTCTGCCTCTCGGTCTTATCCAAAGGCATAGACTCAGAGTTCGCGTCGCGGTCCGAGGTTTCCGTGATCTGGACAGATGCCTCCACTCCTGCTGGGGCGGATACATCAATGTCCTTCACCGTTACCTCTCTACCCATTGGAGTATCTTCAGAGATTAACCTCTCCACCTCTTGCGAGGTTTCAATGTCCATCTCAATCCGATCTCTCCATTGGCCACGTCTAATCGGAGTATCTTCAGAGACTAACCTCTCCACCTTTTGCAAGGCTTCATTGTCCGTCCCTTTCGAAGTTCCCCGATTATCACAATTTTCATTCGAAACTTTCGTTGAATCAATCTTGTTCCCACGAGTATTGGGGAAAGAAAAGTCGACCCGCACAGAGCCCCACATGCACAGGCAAGTCTAAATTGAAACTGGAGGTCAACCGGTATCCAGAGTTCACATACTAGCGACCAGGCTCCCTCCTGGCCACGCATCCCTTGGCGTATGTAGTCCCACCGTGGATTTTATGAGTCTACAACTCCCTGGCGGGGTCTTGAGGACCAGCCGTGGTCCATAGGGCCAATTACAGCAACACTGGGTGGTCCAATCTGAACGAGAGAGGGAAAACCACCCAGTGGCCGAGTCCATCAGCCGTCCCCACAAAGGAGAAAACAGACGCTGACAGACAGGGAAAAGGTAGTTCTTAGTTGTGCAGCACTGCACGCAAGCCCCCGCATCGCTTCAAGATGACTACCCATCGCGAGGGTGAGCATAGAAAGGGCACTAAACATGGAAATGCAGATGCACTCTCCCGAAGACCGTGCAGATTGGAGTGCAAACATTGTGCAAAAGCTAAAGGAAAAATTATTTCAGCAAAGGAGGAAGACAAAAGGCCAACCCGTAACCAAATATCAGCGGAAAGTCCACTGATGAAATCCTACTGAATCCTCTAAAGTCAAAGACGTATTGAAGGAGTTTCATAATGGTTCAAGTGGTGGTCATTTTGGTGTAATAAAAACTATAGAAAAGATAAAGCAACGTTTCTATTGGGTTGGATGCCAACAATCTGTAGCTGATTGGATAGCAAATTGCGCACAATGTATCGCAGCCAAGGGCCCAGTAAGAAGGAGTCGAGGAGCGCTACAGCAGTACAATTCAGGTGCTCAAAGGAGCAGATAGCGATGGATATAGCAGGCCCTTTTCCTGTCAGTAAGGCTGGAAACCGTTACGTTCTAGTTGTAATCGACTATTTTAGCAAATGGCCAGAGGTATACGCAATACCAAACCAAGAAGCTAAAACTGTCGTAAACGCATTTGTGAACAACTGGGTGTGCCGCTAAGGAGTTCCGCTTGAGCTACATTCTGATCATGGAAGAAATTTTGAATCTGCGATATTCCAGGAAATGTGCGAACTATACGGTATCCGAAAAACGAGGACTATTATGTTTGGAACCGAGCTGAAACTGCCAGGTGATCTAGAATTCGGTATTAATCCCTCGACAATAGATGAGCACGAAGAAGACACTTCAAGGGGACAAAAAGATCTAGACGAAATTCATGAATTCGTTCGTGGCCGAATAAAAATGACCAGCGACAAGATGAAGGCCAGATATGACAGAGCAGCAAATTCTGAAGGCTTTATTAAGGGTCAGCTAGTTCTACTATATAACCCACAACGGAAAAAAGGACTGTATCCTAAATTCCAAACTCATTTGGATGGGCCGTATAAGGTGATAAAAAGAATAAATGATGTCGTGTATAGAATACAGAAGTACAATAGCCCAAGATCAAAGATGAAAGTGGTTCATCTCGAGCGCCTCGCTAAGTACGGAAAAAGTGAATTTGTGCCTATTCGGGACAAACAGGCTTAAGCGGGCGGTAGTGTTACAGATTTATTTTTAAATAGCTTAATTTACATTATAATTCATTTTAGTTGTAGTAGTTTAAGTTACTGTAGTTTTGTTTGTATTAGTTTATTTCGCTGGTTGTTCGAACATGATGTTATGTGTAGCATACTCTTAGGCACTTTAATTATTCCTGCCTATTACTTAACATTAACATTACGTCGTAATTTAAATGTAACGGTTTTCGAATGTACTAGTGTGTACATACGAGAACTTTGACGAATGTTACCGAACACCACTATGTTACTTTAAATAGCCGAACAACACAGCTAACATGATCAGTATTACAGTAGAGCTTGTTAAGCGCGTATCAAAGTGAATTTGATAATAAAAGTGTATAACAATAAGTGAAAAAGGTAAAGTGCTATAAAACAATATCTGAGTATGTTTAAGTAAATAAAGTGCTCTTAATTTTGTAACTAATTTCAACTGTTTTGATTGTAAAAAAAGAACTCAAAGTTTTTTTTAAAGGAAATAAGCTATGGACTTTTTCAAATTAACTATGGAAACTATGTTAATGGAAAACCTCTTGATCTTGCATTTGTCAACCAGCCGATGGATATATTTTTACATAAAACACTTCCCGTTGCTAAGACTAAGAGAAAAATGACGATCTAGATTTAAGAATAAAATTCTTAAATGTAGATTGCAGAAATCTTCCGATTTCAATCTTGAATTTTAGTCAGTAAGATTGACCTTATCGAATTTAATCATAAATTCTTGATTTTAAGAATAAATTCTAAAAATCTAAAAAGCAACATTGACTTTAAGATCGTTTTCTTAAAATCAAGAATGTAATCTTAATTTTTAGATCGTATTCTTCAATTTAAGAAAATATTCTTAAAATTAAAATTTAATTCTTGATTTAACATTAAAGAAAACGTGTTGTTTATAAATTGTTAAATGCTAAATGAAGAAGACGCATTGTGAGAAAAAGTGTACAAGAAATTTTATAGTATTATAAAAAGCATTTAAAATAGAAAACCAGAACACCGATGAAATGGTGCTTGTAACCATACCAGTAAGTGAAGAGTTGTTACCGGTGGCAATTGGAAGCTATAAAGTGATGAGTATGCCGGAGGAAGTTGCGTCGGAATTGTCAGATGACGCTTTGCTAAAAAATCTTCTAGAAGGGTTTCAAATGGAGTCGGTTTTCAAGTGTCTTAAGGGTAAGTGCTCCTTATTTATATGAGTGTATATGCAGTTAGGAAAATGTATATATTAGAAGAAATCATAATTTTCTTTAAAGGAGTCATAATAAAAACGAAAAAGAAGTGACATTAATAAGTTTTCTTTTAGTTTAGAATAGACGAAGATAGGCTTTCGATGTCATCGAAGGTAAGTTAATGCTGCATCACTTAATAGTGTAAATACAAGCTCATCTCGTTTGTAAGAAGAAGATAGTGAAATCCGATCAACAAATCATATGCAGAGTGCGGAAATTGATTAATCAGTTGCAGCTGCTATAGATAGCTGAGTAGAGATAGTGCTAATTGCTAGGAAGTTTGTCACAAATGGAAACTCATAGCAGTGTGCGGCAGAAAGATTTGCAAGAAATTAGAAGTGTTGAGTTTTTACGTGAATGGCCAAAGTTAAGTCACTCAAGAGCATCCGAATTGGTAAGTAATTTTTCGATTGCTTTTTACAGCTTAACACATTTTTCTTCTAAAATTTTCAGATCAACATTGATTTTCAAGTTATGTTTTCAAAATGTGAAGAATTTAAAATGCTTATACCAGCAAAATAGTATGCCAAGGAACTAAGTTATAGAAATTCAGAATTTGGTCTCTAGTTTGCTTTTATGTATATCTAATTCAATACAAAACTTATTCCAATCGAACTAAATTCCGGAAGATTTATCATTTATAAATACTAGATTTCTGTAAGTAGTCATTTAAAGATTTTAAAACCGAATATAAGTTTCTCAATATGTAAATATTACATTACCATTGCGTTTCTTTTTTATTTTTAACACATACTTATGTAAATATAAATAAATAAAAATTTAAAACAAAAAATTAGTTTTATTTCAACATTGCATTTGGAAAAAACCAATAGGGCTATTTTCAAGAATTTGTTTCTTAAAATTTAAGAATTTATTCTTGATTTAAAACTTATAATAAGAACACAATCTTAAATTCGAACTTAAAATAAGATATTTTTCAAGATTACATTCTTGAATTTTAAGAATATTATCTTAATTTGAGATTATTATTAAGAACAAAATTTTGAATACGATCTTAAAATGAGAATTTATTCAAGAATATAGTCTTAAATGTGATCTTAAAAAAATCAAGATTTTATTCTTGAGTTAAGAATTTTCGCGCTTAACAGACTTTTGAAACTGAAATACTTGATTTCAAGCATACAATCTTGATTTTAGCACGTTTTTTCCCTTAGTGTATCCTGAGGATCGTTTTCATCCGACATTAAAATTGGAAATATTTAATTTATTAAACTTACCTGTTTTATTTCCTAACAAAATTAAACCCCATAAAGTTTTTTGCTTCTCTCGTTCAAACTATCAGAAGCTTAACTCTTTGTTGTCAAACGTTAACTGGGATAGCATAATCTCTATGGAAAACTTAGATGATGTTGTTTCTCTCTACTATTCAACATTACCACGTTGTATTTCTGAAACTGTCCCAAAAATTACAATTAGAAATAGCAATATTGGGCCACCATGGAATAATAAGTATCTCCGAACTATTAAAAACAATAAAAGCAAATTATATAAGAAATATAAAAGGACTGGATCATCTGTAGTATATACCAAATACTGTATTGCTCGTTCTTACTACAATTTGACAAATAAATCTGCATACGATAACTATATAATCCATATGAAGTCGAAAATAAGATCAAATCCTAAATCGTTCTATAAATTTGTGAACTCTAAACGGTGATCGTGCGTTAATCCTAAATACTTTAAATATGGATCATCTGACGCTGATGATGACGTTTCTATTTCCAATTTGTTTGCTGATTTTTTTTTCAACTACCTACTCTAAAAAAGTATTATAGTATTATAGTATTATATCTTACCCATTTAACATACCTCAATCATCTGGTGTACAATTCTCTTTTATTACTTACTGGAAAAGCCCGGCGCGCGTTGCTACGCCCATTAATGAATAAAAATGCATTCTGAATTTTAATTGATTATCAAGTGCAAAAAGCTAAAAATTATAACTTTTTTTAATGGGCGTGGCACTGCCCACTTTTCTAATCACGAAATTATATAGTCATGACAGCTCAATATGTGTGTGCAAAGTTTCAGAAAAATCGGTAAAGTGGAAGTACCTCAAAATTATAACATTTTTCTATGGGCGTGGCCCTGTCCACTTTTCTAATCACGAAATTAGATAGTCATGACAGCTCAATATGTGCGCAAAGTTTCAGAAAAATCGGTCCATTGCAAGAACGTCAAAATTATAAATTTTTATGGGCGTGGCCCCGCCCACTTTTTTAATCACGAAATTATGTAGTCATGACAGCTCAACATGTGTTCACAGTTTCAGAAAAATCGATCTAGTGCAAGTAGCTAAAAATGATAACATATTTCTTATGGACGTGGCACTGCCCACTTTTTATATCACGAAATTGTATAATCATGAGAGCTCAATATGTGTGTGCAAAGCTTCAGAAAAATCGGTGAAGTTCAAGTAGCTGAAAATGATAACTTTTTTTTATGGGCGTGGCACTGCCCACTTTTCTTATCACGAAATTATATAGTCATAGCAGCTCATTATGTGTGCAAAGTTTCAGAAAAATCGGTCAAGTGCAAGTAGCTAAAAATGATAACTAATTTTTTATGGGCGTAACTTTTTTCCACCCATAAACACTCCCTGGTATGTGTACAACAACTTGCCAAAATTTGAGTCCGATCGGTTTTACAGTTTCGAAGTCTATAGCTAACACACACACACACAGAGTTTCACTTTTATATACATAAATACTGTATATAGATAAAATGATACTTTTAAATTTATTATCACTACATAATTCGTTTAATGCTGGTCCAGATGAAATATCAAATTGCGTTCTAAAAAATTGTGCAGAAAATTTATGTTACCCGCTTACTGCTATCTTTAACAAATACATTAAATTAGGGTACGTACCATTGATTTGGAAATTATCCCATATAATTCCGTTGTTTAAAAATGGAAGCAAAATTGAGATACCAAATTATCGTGGCATTGCTAAGCTGAGTAATAATCCCAAACTTTTTGAAAATTTTTTAACTGATAATTTATACTATCAAATTTCTTCGATTTTGTCACCGTGCCAACTTGGTTTTTGTAAACATCGCTCTACAACGACTAATATTTTGGAGCTAACTACTATAATAATAACGGTTTTATAAGTAATATGCAAACTGATGCTATCTACACAGATTTTATTAAAGCTTTTGATAAGGTAAACAAGCCGTGATCTCTTGCTTAACAAATTGTCATTAATAGGATTTACGGATATGACAATAAAATGGTTAAGATCATACTTAGAACTCAACAAGTTAAGTATGGAAGCGCTACTTCTAAATAAAGTTTGATGTATGCCGATGATGTCAAAATTTTTCGTTCTTCTAATAACCCCGAAGATCAACTTTTTCTTCAATCTGATATTGACAAATTGGTTAATTGGTGTGAAGTCAACTTAATGGAACTGAATATAAAAAAATTTAAGCATATATCCTTTTTTGGAATTAAGAAATTGGATTTATTTTATTGCATTAATGAGTGTAAACTTAATAAAGTTCTAAGCTTTCTTGATCTTGGTATTTTACTTGATCACCAATTTAATTTTCGTGACCATATTTCTTTAATTGTTAACAAAGCAAATGGTGTACTTGGAGTTATGAAGAGGTGGTGCAATGAATTTCTTAATCCTTATATTACGAAACAATTATATTCGTCATTAGTTCGACCTATTCTAGAATACGGATCAATTATTTGGGATTCTTACTATAATATTCATATTGATAGTATCGAGTCTGTACAAAAGAAGTTTTCGATATTTTGTCTACGAGACCTTGGATGGAATTCGTGTTTACTACCTTCATACCAAAGCAGACACTGTCTTAAAAAATTATCAACTTTAAAAAGTAGTCGTTCAATGCTGAGTTTTTCTTTTGTGCTAGGCCTAATTCAAGGAGATGTTGACTCTGAATTCCTGCTAAGTAAAATATCTTTTAATGTTCCAACCAGACCAACTCGTAACTTCTGTATTATTAACTTAAAATACTATAGATCCAACTATGCTAGTAATGATCCTCTTCGTCGTATATGTGAAAACTTTATTAATTATTATCACCTTATTGGCCTTAATGAAAGTAAAGAAATTGTGAAAAGAAATATTATTTTATATTTAAATCGTTGAATTGTATAGAATATTATTTTATATATAACCTTAATTTTGTTTTGTTATTTTACATACTTAAGTCTGTAAGGATTTATAATCTATAGACAACAGATTAAACAAATAAATAAAAAAATTGTTTTTAATACACATACATATTAACCGAATCACACAAAATAATAATTTTCTAAACATGATTTTCATCTTTGTAATAGTTTTTAATGTTTTAACATTTATTAATATTTAAATAACACAGTTCGGGATATGCCCTGAATTTATTTTTTTTAATTGCTTCATAAAAGGAAATCTATTAACATTTTTTGTTACCGCATTTTGGTTTGTATATTTGGCACTTTTCAACAAAGTTACTTTGAAAAAATCTGATAACCACTTCTTTCTAATTACACTGCTCTACAAAAAATTATTTTGTGTCTTCCCATTAATTAAAACTATGTGGACTATATGGATTTTGATGCGCTGAACTCAAATCCGTTGTCGGGTTTTTTCCATCAGATCGGGATTTTTTTTATGGGCGTGGCAAATTTTTTTCCCTAAATTAGTCAGGTACGGAGACATATTTCATCCTAACTCGAGAACCAGTCATCTGATTTAAAAATAAAACACCAGAAGATGTGTAACAAAATTGTATTTATTTTGGTCAAATAAAATTTTTCTCTATCTCTTATCGTTTTGGAATTATTCAAAAATTAATGGAGAAAAAAATTTGTTTTCGTGCAAAATTCGTAATATTTTTCAATTTAAAATGGAACGAAAAAAAAATAGAAAGCAAATATTCAACATTTTAAACATTTTTCTGAGAGCTACTTATCTTTAAAATAAAAAAAGCCATAAACCGTCGGTTAAATCGGTTAAAAAATGTAGATTTTATTGTCAATTTACCACAGGTTCCCAATATTGTAATGCAACCAGCCGTACATATGATATACATATGTAACATATCGTTAGGTGAGCAGGTAATGGAACTAAAGTACAACGGTATTTTGCATAGTTCTTGGAATTAAAATTTATAACATTATTTTTCAATTACTTGTGATTTCAAATTAAGAACATTAGGGTAGATTCTAGTATTTATTGTAATGTATAGAAGCTGATGGACAATAAGTGAGTCACTTTATATTGAATATCGTGCGGTTAAAATCGGCAACAGTAAATAGATCTTATAGGGTTCTTCGTTATTGTGTAAAGAAATAAAGCAATTGAAGAATCCACAAACGCTTTTATATTACAAAATGTCAAGGATTTGTAAAAAATCTCCAAATTTATTTTGTTACGTATGTGGCGATCTAACTTAATGGGAGACAATATCTTGCAAGAATAAAAATGCTTATCGCCGTTATTTTGGGTTTCCTATCGATGATAGAGTTAAAAATTGGCTGCCATAAAAGTGTTGTAGTAGTTGTGCAAGTTCTTTAAGAGGTTGTGTAAAAGGATGTCATAAGTCTTTGCCCTTCATGAAGCCAGCGATTTGGAGTGAACCACAAAATCATCAAAATGATTGCTACTTTTGCCATACTGAAACACGTGGGTTTACGAAAAAAACAAAAATAAAGTTATATATACAAATACATGCGTCAAACGACCAGTTTACAAGTAAATTTTTACCTCCATTGCCTCATACAGACGATGAAGAAGATGGGCTTTCTGCAGCAGCTGAATCCACTTACGCCAGCATGGGTGTTTCTTCGCATTCATTTGGAAGTCCAACGAGTAAACCTTATTTTCCGAATTAAACTGATATAAATAACTTAGTTCGTAAATTAGGGCTTTAAAAAAATAAGTCTGAGCTTCTTGCATCCCAATTAAAAGAATGAAATTTGGTGCAAAAGACGTAAACGTCTTGTACTTTCGAAATAGAGAACAACCTTTTTGGAGTTATTTCAGCAGAGAGGAAGTAAACGTAAGTAAACGTAAACGTCTCGTACTTTCGAAATAGAGAACAACTTTTTTTTGAGTTATTTCAGCAGAGAGGAAGGTTTGGTATTTTGTAATAATGCTGATGGACTTTTGCGACAACTGTGTTTCAGTTTCATTCAAGACAAGTTTGAAAGCCGTTTTACTTCACAATGGCAACAAATCGATCCCACTCGCGTATGCAAGAAATATGAAAGAAAACTATTGTAGCAGGAAGAGTGCCCCTGTGGACTAGTCGGTAAAGGACAAGTCAGTTGTTTGGGGGTTGCGGGTTCGATTCCCGCCGGAGACTCTGGAATTGTCTGCTTCTCTTTCTATTCTATTCTTCTCTCTATTAAGGCGTCACAATGGACCGTAATGGTCTCCGAGTGAAGGTGTGAAGGTAACTTTGCACCAGCTTTACCTACCTACCTACAATTGTAGCATGAAAATGATACTACGAAAAATTTTTATATTCCCATTACTCATGGAACGTATGTGCAGATTTGAAAGTCTTAGCAATGTTAAATGGATTGCAAGGTGGATATACCAAGTTTTGTTGCTTCTTATGTGAATGGGATAGCCGCGCGAAATAAAAACACTACAATGTTAAAATTTGGCCGAAAAGAGTAAATTTTATTCCAGGAGAAAAAGATGTAGCAGAAGAGCCTTTAAATCAAGAAAAACAAACTCTTCTGCCTTCTCTTCATATAAAGCTAGGGCTAATAAAAATTTTGCCAAAGCAATGAACAAGGACGGTGCAGGCTTTCTATACATTAAGAGTGAATTTTCTAGAATCAGAGATGCTAAGATAAAAGAAGGCATATTTGTAGGTCCACAAATACGACAGCTTATGAAAGACGAGGTCTTTAGAACGAAATTTAATGATGTGGAAGAAAGAGCATGGACAGCTTTTGTGAATGTGTGCCCCTGTTGTGGTTACTAACGGCCAATGTTATTTTGAGGAGATTTGAGAGTGAGGGCATGAAGATTGTGGCATATGCGGATGATGTAGTTATGCTGGTCAGGGGAAGATTTCTTCTGACGATTAGCGAGGTACTTCGATCGGCAGTATGTACATTATCTTCTTGGGCTTCGGAGAATGGACTGGGTGTGAACCCGGAGAAGACTGAGCTAGTTCTCTTTATCAGGAGATACAAGGTCGAGGAGTTTAGGCGACCGATGCTTGATGGCGTAGAGTATCGGTGTAGTCCTTGATAGTAAGCTGTCATGGGGTCAGAACACTCGGGAGAGGGTGAAAAATGGCCTTAATGCCTACTACACCTGCAGGAACTCCATAGGCAAGAGTTGTGGCCTACAACCAAGGGTGGTGAATTGGATTTACACGACGGTGGTAAGACCCATTCTTACATATGAATGTACTGTATGGTAGGAGGTATTGGAAAAGAGTTGTTATAGGAAGCTCCTCACAAAGGTCTAAAGGTGTGCTTTACTTGGCATCACTGGTGCTATGAGCAGCACACCTCAGGGGTCTTTGGACACCATTCCCGGCACTATGCCTATAGAGTTGTGGGTGAAGGGAATGGCGGCAAGGAACTTGTTTAGGCTACGTGAGTCAGGGTTGGGTAGGATACTTAACATAGGCCACACTAGAACTTTATGGGAAACTGGTATCCAGGATTGTGTGCGATGTCAGGGTAATTTGACAGACTACAAGGTCACAGAGATCAGTTTTGTTAGGACACCCCCGCTGATAATTCCGGATAGGGATTGTTGGGTAGGATCCGACAGACTGTTTGAGGGGTGTGCAGTCTTTACGGATGGATCGAAGATGGATATAGCCACAGGGGCAGGTGTCTATATTATGGGAGAAAACATCAGGAGGTCTTATAAACTTTCTGATAAGTGATAAGAGATGCTGGGTATCTATAAAGCGACGGATCTTATATTGGAACATATTCCAAGGGGTAGGGAGGTTACTCTATGCGTCGACAGTCAGGCGGCGCCCTCCGTTAGGATACTATTTTGGGCGTATCAGGGCGTGGGTATCTGACAGGACCCATATGGCGTGGAGGGACAGAAGAGACTGCAGGGTGTCAAGGGCTTTATGGCCCAGGTTAAACTCAGCGGACTCTACGGTTCTTCTGGGTAGGGTATGTCTGAGGGCCACTATTGGGGTTTTAACAGGGCACTGTCCTGTGAGGGCTAGGATTAGCAAATGGGATCGCGACACTCCGGATTATTGTAGGATGTGTGAAGATGAGGAGGAGTTGGAAACTGTGGAACACATTGTCTGTCACTGCCCAAGGCTACATAATCACAGGCTAAAGTGGTTAGGTAAACGATTCCACGATGAGTTGGGTGATGTTTCAAAGTGCAAGCTGGGGAATATTATCGGATTCATCATGGGGATCGGGTGGCTAGTAAACATGCAATGGGGCTCGTAGAGAATTCATATGTTTTTCTTTCTTTCTTCTATTTTATTTCCTACTAACTTATTTTTATACCCTTCACACAGTGAAAAGGGTATATATAGGTTTGTCAATCCGTGTGAAATTTCTACAATTTTCATTTCCGACCCCATAAAGTATATATTTTCTGAAAGCTTATGAATAGAGGAGTCGATTAAGCTCTGTCCGTCTGTCCGTGTGTATGTTGAAATCAACTTTTTGAAGGCCCCCAACATCACCAAGACCCGCGTGAGGTATTAAAATATCGGGAGCAGATCGGTATTGAAAATCAGAAAAATCTGTACATAAAAAACTGAGATATGAGCAAAAAACCACGACCACATCGTTTTTTTTTAGCAACAACACATACCGGATGAACGTAGGTTCGAATCCCAGTTGAGGCAAAAAAAATTTTTTTTTTTTTATTTAAATTTTATTTTATTTTTTTAATACATAAACTTAATTTATAATTTTACAATGGTACGTTTTTGAGTGGATAAAATCATTATAAAGAATAATGAAACATATAGTATGTATGTATGTACGCATTTATTTAAAGAAAACAAAATTGTACCTCGGCTTTTATTTAACTTAGTATGAGTGGTAGAAATACTTATAAACACATTCATACGTATTAATTATTATATGCCTGAACTTCTTTGATTATGACGTAGATAAACAAATTTACCCAATTTCTTTTGGTTTGAAGCACAAACATTTAACATTTTATCCTGAGCTTTGCGAGATTTTTTTATCACGTATACCTATGCTTGATTAATTTTTCATCTTATTACGACCACGCGTGTCACAAAAAAATTACGACATGTATACACATCCACTTAAACGTCACAATAGATTTTAAAACTGGTATTAATCGTACAACAATTCGCAACACTTCCATAAAGTTTTGCAAAATATTTAAAGCAAGGTTTTATATAATATACGTTTTATATAATATACGTTTTATATATAAAATACTATTCAAGAACAAGAAACTTTAAAAAGCCGCATATAAATGTTTTAAGATGTTTTTAAAAAATCGCTGTAAAACGTTTCAATAAATTCTAAAGCACCGTATTGACAACACCTTTTGTTTTGGTTGTTTATGTTATAATCACATTGCACGTTTTTAAAGTTTCTATAACTACACTAGTCGTACGTTAAGTAAACGGTGCGGTTACATTCCATCAACAGTCGGCTAACCAAGCCTTTAGGTTTGTTCGACGTAAATCCGGGTAAAGTCCGGTAAAATGAGAGTAAACAAAAAATTCTCTCAGAAAACGATAACTTTACCCAAATTTGCTGGAACGCAAAAAACATATAAACCCCGAAAAAAACGTCAAAATTGTACAGCTGTTGTTCAGAGGTCCAGGTTGATATGCTCCCAGCCGGCTTACCGCCGTCGCACAATGGATCATTTCGCGAGAAGGCGGTCAAAAATCTATAACTTTTGACCGGATTAGAATTTTTAAACGCATTTTTTTTTGTTTACTAGGTGAGACTATTAGCTTTAGGTTTAAGACATAAAATTTCAAAATCGAGCGGTTAGAAAAATATTTATGATTGGTTTAAAACGTATTTTAAGTTTTAGCTGATTTAGGGTAAAAAGTGAAGTATTAAAGCTTGTTGAAAACGTTCGTTTTGTACAAAGTCCTATAGTTTGAGCCAAATTTGCAAGTTATATTTATTAAAAACTTAAATTTTGTGAGAAAGTGTCAACCTTTGGCCCCCGTGAAATTTTTAATACGAGAGGCAAACACAGGTTAATTTTTTGAAGTAGTTTGAGTTTAAACTTGGTTTATTAAGTCCAAAATAGACATTATAAATAATATATGTGAACTTTTATTATAAAGTTGTTAATTTAAAATTGATCAATGTACATAAAATGATAAAATAACGAACATCTAAAGTTCTGAAAAAATACTATTTATTAAACAATTTTAGTATATATAAGTAATTTTTAAAAAGGGACACAAAGAGGGCAACTTTAAAAAAAAAAGTGGCAAAAGAAGGGGATTTCTGAGAAAAAAGGGTCAAAATGCGACTTTAGTCGCAAAACGGTAACGCTGTAGACAGATAGCATCACTATCAAATGCGCACATACGAAAGGTGGGATAACCACAACACAATCAATAGACGTTTACAAATTTTTTTTTTCCAGGAATTTTTTTTATCAATTTTTAATGGTTTACATAATATTTCACGCACAAGATAATTCATACCCTATTTGATGACATTATTAAAGAAAACAACAAATATTTGCAGGTCACTTATGATTTTGTTTATTGTTTTAATAACTTATAAATTACATGCTCACAAAAGTATTTTCCTTACTATAATTAGTCTATATTTTTTGGCTAATTGCGGTATCCTTTCTGATTTTGTACTTCTAACTGTAAGAACGCTTGTTACATATCAATGGTGTTTACCATAATTAGTTGAGATCTGTTTGTTATTGTGTGCAGTTGTAAATATATACATACTAGCCATGCCCGGCGCGCGTTGCTACGCCCCTTAACAAATAAAAATGCATTCGGAATTTTAATTAAATATCAAGTGCAAGAAGCTAAAAATTATAACTTTTGTTTAATGGGCGTGGCACTGCCCACTTTTCTAATCACGAAATCGTATAGTCATGACAGCTCAATATGTATGTAAAGTTTCAGAAAAATCGGCCCAGTGCAAGAAGATAAAAATTATAATTATAATAATGGGCGTAGCCCCGCCAAATCTATACCACCCGTAAACACTCCCTGTTCGTCCCTCATAAAAGCAATTTGATAAAAAAAACACTAAAATACTTAAAAAAAAGCACATAACAAAAAAAAATTGTTTAGCTCTTTTACTTATATTTTCCAAAAATATTTGACCTTGTGTCACAAAAATTGGTCTGGTGCTCACGGTCGGATCGTCCCAGGTATACAATGGGGTATAGAGGTATAGAGGAGAGTTTTATCTACTAAACGGTGCTAATTTCTTTTGGTTCTCTTCTGTTCTCTAGAAGTTATGCTCTATTAAAAATAGGAATTTAGGAAATTTTTGACCTAAAAAGAAGAAAGAAAATTATTTCTAAACATCATAAGCAATTTATTTTTCTTGTACTAATAGCTAACAAATTACAAAATTTATTTCGTTTGAAAATCTTTTAAAAGAAAAAAGTTATATAAGTTTAAAAATCAACATCTTACTAATAAATTTCCCATTTTAGCAACATGCTGAGAATGTCCATTTTGAATCAATTGTTGACGACATTTTAAAAATGAACTTGCACTGTGCTATGTAGCCACTCAAAAAATTTTTGTGTTTTTTTTTTTTGGCATTTCTCCTGATTTTCGTTAGTAATACCAAAGAATATAAATCACTAGCCAATCCCGGAGCGCGTTGCTACGCCCCTTCATGAATATCAAGTGCAAGGCTAAAAACTATAACTTTTTCTTTATGAGCGTGGCACTGCCCACTTTTCTAATTACGAAACTGTATAGTCATGACAGCTCAATAAGTGTGCAAAGTTTCAGAAAAATCGGTCCAGTGTAAGTACCTCAAAATGATACCTTTTTTTATGGGCGTGGCACTGCCCACTTTTCTAAATACGAAACTGTATAGTCATGACAACTCAATATGTGTGCAAAGTTTCAGAAAAATCGGGCCAGTGCAAGTACCTCAAAATTATACCTTTTTTTAATGGGCGTGGCACTGCCCACTTTTTTAATAACGAAAGTGTAAAGTCATGACAGCTCAGTATGTTTGCAAAGTTTCAGAAAATTCGGTCCAGTGCAAGTAGCTAAAACTGATAACTAATTTTTTATGGGCATGGCCCCGCCCACTTTTTCAATCACGAAATTATAAAGCCATGAGAACTCAATATGTGTGCAAAGTTTCAGAAAAATCGGTCTAGTGCAAGTACCTCAAAATTAAAACTTTTTTAGGGGCGTGGCCCCGCCCACTTTTCTTATAACAAAATTATTTAGTCATGACAGCTCGATATGTGTGCAAAGTTTCAGAAAAATCGGTCAAGTGCAAGTAGCTTAAACTGATAATTAATTTTTATGGGCGTGGTCCCGCCCACTTTTTTCCACCCATAAACACTCCCTGGTATGTGTACAACAACTTGCCAAAGTGTGAGTCCGATCGGTTTTACAGTTTCGGAGTCTATAGCTAACACACACACACACACACACACACACACAGAGTTTCACTTTTATATATATAGATATAGAATGCGCATGAAGGCCCAAATTGAAATATTTTTAAAAAAAATTTAATGACGCGGTCGGTAAGGCAAAAGGGAAAGAAGCAAAGTAAAGAGCATAACAATGTTTCGATCTCATACGTAATTGCGTGTGTTTGTAAATACTTCAGTTTGTATGTATGTATGTTTGTTAATGTTTTGATATTTTCATTTCTTGCACAAATTCAACTTCTATTCATCATCTCAACAAATTGTTGACAGTCAGTTTAACTACGTACGCGTGTATGTATGTTGTTTATGCATGTATGTATGGATGTGTTAATGTTCTTCAAACAATGATATGAGGGAATATAAATTTACATTTATAAGAAAGGTCAAATAAATTCAAACAAATGTATACAAAAATTTTAAAACAAATATGCTCGACTGTGTTACAGTAGCAAAAGCATATATATATTGTTGTTGTACGAATGAGATTGCATCAATTGTGATCGAATTTTATTTGCCCTTCTTAGCGAAAATTTTATTGTACGTGTACAATTTTATTGATTTGAGATAATTTTAATACAATGAAATTTATTATACTTAGGTGAAAATTTTTTTTCCAGCATTTGAATTTCAGGTATTTTAAATAAATAAAAAAGGCGATGTTTTCTAATGTATTACAGACACTTTTACAAATTGAAGTTTTCGAAAAAACTTTATTTTAGCTACTTTATTCTTTGTCTTGTTAAAATTTATTATTAATATTCTCTTTTCTTTTGTATATTTAAAAATTAAAATTATTTTGGTTTAAATTTTTTTGAATCTTAAATATTTTCTTTCAAAAACTTTGAATATTTATACCTACATACATACTAAAGTTTTACAACATAAGGAAAAATGCATATTATTTCGTTTTAAAAAGCGAAACAATTTTGTTGTCAACATTTTTTTAAGAAATTTAAAAAAAAATTTATTTAATTTTTTTCAGTTTAGTATTTTTATTCATATAATAATGAAAGGGATTTTATATTAAAATATTTTTGTTTTTTTTTTAATACAAACATATCAGATATATCAGGTACATAGAAAAAACTTTATATAAAAAACTAGAGCTGAGAATTATGTATTATTTTTTTTTAGAACAAACAGAATGTTGAAAAGTTTATTCATTTCAAAATAAATTAAATAATAATATTAGAAAAGTAATAAGTTGTTTTTTTTTATAAAACAATTGAAATAAAAACAAACTATGTATGTATTTTTGTTAAGAATAAATAATTTTTTATGTCTTTCCCATTTCATTAATTTCTGCCATCAAAAAGTGTTCAATAAGGATGTGAACCACCCTTGTATAATTAACAAAGTTGTTTTACTTTAATAAATTACATCATTCGTTTGCTAAATTTTGTATTTTTTTTTTCTTGAAACTTAATTTTTCTATAGACCAAGAGCAATGCTTTCGGAGGAGTAGTAATAGTAGAAAGTCCAAAACTTCTATTCTGTGTTGTAAACAAGCGTCGGCAAACCGCTGCGGAGTCAAGCGTTTACATGACTCAATAATAAAAGATTTTATACCAATTTTTTGGGGCTCAGATTTAAAAATTTTATGAAATATTAAAATATGTCTTTTACTAGCATCCATTAGTTTATCTGATGGAGCAGCTAAGCTTCCAAAATCTGTAAGCGACTGATAATTGTTAAAGTGTATAAAAAGCTCGCTTGGTGCTGTTAGAACTTCATCCGTCTTTCTCAATTCGTCACAACATATTTTGCATTGTAATTTTGGAATGACTTTAAATGCTACATATCCAACAAAGTATCTCATAGGAACTACTTCGAAATTTATAACTGCAGAATTTTCAAAAACATCTGCATATATGTGGCTCTCGAAATCAACATTGTCAAATTCATAGCAACTTGGTTCTTTATGTTCAATACATAAATCTGCTTGAAAGCCAGCATCAACATTCGCTATTTCGTCTTGTACAAGTTCGCAGTTGCTAGAAGAGCTTGACTGAACTATTTTAGTCACCATTATTTTTGTCAAAATATTATTCAATTCGGCTACACACGGGTTGTTATGTTGCCCCCTTTCTGCCGCAATACAGAAAACGTGTTTTCTAATTTGTCCTGATTAAGGGATTTTGTCATTAAAAAATATACATCACCACCTTCTTTTAAAATATCATCGGTTAACATAAGAACTGATTTAAGAGTGAGCTTCATTCCATTTAAAAAGAAAACACGCTTCTTTTTATACAAAAACTCCACATTTTCTAAATATTGCAAAAAAATTTAATAAATTTATATGATTCACTGTTAAGCTGAATTGCAGATCTATAGCAGTTATCACCATAAAGGGAGCCACTATTAAGACAATTGAAAATCTTGTCAATTTTTTCCACAAACTGAGCTGTTAATAAGGCCGATCTTGTGGAATTTATCTTAAATTTTGTGGTTTCGGAAATAGTTTTGATAGCAGCCGCAACAGTTCTGCTGAAAATTTGTGTTGCAAATTTTACACACATTTTTTCAAAACAGTTAGGGTAAATGTGTTGCCGTGTCAATTTTAGGCACATTTTTGTTTTTGCACTTGCATACAATTCCTTAATTACTTGAAAACTTACCGTTCCATCCGGTGATTTTATGTCACACTTTAACCAGCCATTCCGCAAAGACTTAATTAAATGGGGGAAATCGTACATGCAAAAAACTTTCTGATCATTAGTTTCAAAAAACGGCTTTTCCACAGATACTCTAAGGTTGGAGAAATATTTTCTGTTAGTCGAGCCTTGATCACATACAAGGGCACGAACGTTTATACCCATGCTTTTTAAAATATTATAATTTTCTTTAGCTATTTCACTTAAAGTATCCGCAGATAAGCCGTTGTAGGAAATAAAGTAATTAAGAATGATTGAGAAATTAGAAAACATAGATTTAATCATAAAAACACATACATGAGTGGCAATTCTATTAGTCCTTTCAAATCCAGTTGTTTCAAATCCATTAACGAAATCTAGACTTCTATTATACCTCAACTCCTTTCTTATGCTCATTTCATCCATAACTAAAACCATATGCTTAGCACATCTGTCATCCAACTGGGAGCATTTTTCCTCCACGAATTCGAAAGCATTATTTTTTAAGCCGGGCTGAAGAAATTTAATCGGCACCCACCGATTCAAGGTGGAAATGTGAGGAAGACTCAAATTTAATTTGACCCTTAGAAATAAGTATGTGGATTGAGATTTGTAAAATATGTTCTGAGCTAAATATTTTACATTTTCAGAATATTCCTTTGGCCGAGAGCTCAACAAAAGCTTACAAAAAATTTTGCTTTCTGCGCTTATATTTTGTAAACAAAGAATCGATTCAATAATAGACTTTTTTATATTTTTACGATTTAACTTTTTAATATTTTGTGTGGGTCGCTTTGATTTTAAAATTTTTTGAATTTTTTTGTGATCTGCACGTAGAGTTTGATTTTCGCAATTTTAGCAATCCCAATCTTAATTTTTTTGGGGAGGACCTGAACTCTGCGTTAAAATCTTCCAATTATTCCTCCATTTCATCAATATCTTCAGTTCGAATGGCGTCAGCTTTTAATTTTTTTCCTCAACGTATGAACTTGAAAATCGATTTTCGCAAATATAAAGATTTTTATTAAAATTCTTCCCAGGAATTCGACAATTCTCTTGCCAAATTTGACCTAGTATCATATCCGGCGAAAGAAATTTAAACATTTTTAAGCCCTTAAAATGTCTTCTCGACTTTTGGCATTTTTTTACGCAGCATTTTATGCCCGATTGCGATTTATTTTTCTTTATTGTACTCGAATTCATTGCTTTAGTAGAGTTTTTATTTATTGCGTTATTTTTATTTTTTTATTTACTTTTATTATAATTTCTAGACACACAGTACGTAATGCTTCACTGCAGCTTTGAAACTGAAATGTGTTATGAAATGCTTCACAACAAAATAAAATAAAAAGCTGCAGAGCCTTTAAAAAATCACTAAAAAAATTTCGGGCGAAGTGTCCTTGACGATTTGTGGCTCTTAAAATACAACAACAATACAAAAATTCTACCTGACTTCGGTTTAGCTAGTTTTTGCACATTAATTGCATGTGGGTTTTTTTTAGGAAACGGTCAAATAATTGCAGTGCAGGGAACAGGTACATAAGTATTTTTTATTGAGTTTTGCCTTTCTTACATAAAATTGAAATTTCTTTTATCACAAAATACATACATAACTATTTGTTTCCTGACGAGCCAACATATTATTGGCGAAACAGTGACAGCAATTTTAATAAAATTTTAATTTTAGAGAATAAAGTAGCTAAAATAAATTATAAATTACACTATAAAATAAAAAATATCACACTAGAGTATATGTATAAACATTGAGTGTACTTGACAATAGGCGAAAGTTTTTTCGAAAACTCCAATTTGTAAAAGTATCTGTAGTACATTAGAAAACATCGCCTTTTTTATTTATTTAAAATACCTCAAGTGAAATTCAAATGCTTGAAAAAAAATTTTCACCTATAAAAAATTTCATTGCAATAAAATTATCTCAAATCAATAAAATTGTACACATACAATAAAATTTTCGCTAAGAAGGGCAAATAAAATTCGATCACAATTGATGCAATCTCATTCGTACAACAACAATATATATATGCTTTTGCTACTGTAACACAGTCGAGCGTATTTGTTTTCAAAACAATGTTTGTTCACATTTGTTTGAATTTATTTGACCTTTTTATAAATGTAAATTTATATTTTCTCATTTCTTTATTTATAGAACATTAACCCATCCATACATACATGCATGCATAAACAACAGATAAACACGTGTTCGTATTTTGTTTCTTTGCTTCCTGGTCTAACGCATGATGTTAAACGAGTGCATGGTAAATAAATATGAATAAAGAAACCAACAACAAACTATATTTACAAAATTTTGTGAGCGAAACTATATGAGAGCCATTCGTAATGAAGAGAGCGGGTTCCAATGTTAGAACCCGCCATAAGAAATTTTTATTTGTACGTGATGCGCATTCTATATGATTTATATTCTTTGGTAAGAGTTAGTTAACTGGTTAATTTTTTATTGTTAACGGCCCTAAGTACGGTTAGCGTTAAACGGAAAAAAATTGCAAAAAAGTCTCTGTTTAATTTAACCGAACAAAATCTTCCGGTTAAAGGCTTTTATAAAAATAAAATTCGGCTGTGCCAAATCTTAAATACCCACCACCAATTTGATGTACTTTTATAGCACAGAATTTATTATATGTTTTTAACAGTAATCGCTATGGAACGATATCTTAATACTAAAATATGTATCACTTTCTTTGCATAACTTCGATAGATATGCTAATAAAATATTTTCGTAAATTTAGTCTTTCAATGAGAGTGGACGTTAAAGTAGGCGTGTCAATAAAGTTTCTACTAATAAATACAAGTAAGATATTTCAATATAGTCCTTTATTCTTAAAAAATCTTTATTCATATAGATATTATATAAATTTGAGATAAAGATAAAAATTTTCGTTACAAACCAAGGCATATTTATTTATCAGGTAATTGCAGTTCGGAGAGAATTTTTGGTTTATATTTTTTATATATGAAGTTTGACATTTGAAATAAATTAGAAAAGAGAAAAAATTGTTTTTTATTTATGCATTTTGACAGCTGAAATTTAAAATAAGTGTTGAAAAAAATAATCAGCTGGCTAATCAAGAGTACCTGATGTATAAATATGCCTTGGTTACAAACGGAATGACAAAATGAATATACCCCCACCATTTTTTGGGTGGCGGGTATAAAAAGAATATTATAATAATATAAAATTTAAAAATTTATACTTGCTAAGGAACTGTATGTAAACTATTTTAAGTAAAAAATTTAGTTATCGGGATAAAGGGTAGACTTAGTACTAACAAAAATATTTACAACACAAACAACCCGTTTAGGATGTGTTATGATGAGTTTACCAAAGACTTCGCGTTATTATCGGAAAAAAAAGTAGCCTATGTGTTAATCTAGGTTGTTATATATCTATGTGCCAAATTTCATTTCGTTCCGTTCAGCCGTTTTTGCGTGATTGAGTAACAAATATATATAAATATTGCAAAAAAATTTAATAAATTTATATGATTCACTGTTAAGCTGAATTGCAGATCTATAGCAGTTATCACCATAAAGGGAGCCACTATTAAGACAATTGAAAATCTTGTCAATTTTTTCCACAAACTGAGCTGTTAATAAGGCCGATTTTGTGGAATTTATCTTAAATTTTGTGGTTTCGGAAATAGTTTTGATAGCAGCCGCAACAGTTCTGCTGAAAATTTGTGTTGCAAATTTTACACACATTTTTTCAAAACAGTTAGGGTAAATGTGTTGCCGTGTCAATTTTAGGCACATTTTTGTTTTTGCACTTGCATACAATTCCTTAATTACTTGAAAACTTACCGTTCCATCCGGTGATTTTATGTCACACTTTAACCAGCCATTCCGCAAAGACTTAATTAAATGGGGGAAATCGTACATGCAAAAAACTTTCTGATCATTAGTTTCAAAAAACGGCTTTTCCACAGATACTCTAAGGTTGGAGAAATATTTTCTGTTAGTCGAGCCTTGATCACATACAAGGGCACGAACGTTTATACCCATGCTTTTTAAAATATTATAATTTTCTTTAGCTATTTCACTTAAAGTATCCGCAGATAAGCCGTTGTAGGAAATAAAGTAATTAAGAATGATTGAGAAATTAGAAAACATAGATTTAATCATAAAAACACATACATGAGTGGCAATTCTATTAGTCCTTTCAAATACAGTTGTTTCAAATCCATTAACTAAATCTAGACTTCTATTATACCTCAACTCCTTTCTTATGCTCATTTCATCCATAACTAAAACCATATGCTTAGCACATCTGTCATCCAACTGGGAGCATTTTTCCTCCACGAATTCGAAAGCATTATTTTTTAAGCCGGGCTGAAGAAATTTAATCGGCACCCACCGATTCAAGGTGGAAATGTGAGGAAGACTCAAATTTAATTTGACCCTTAGAAATAAGTATGTGGATTAAGATTTGTAAAATATGTTCTGAGCTAAATATTTTACATTTTCAGAATATTCCTTTGGCCGAGAGCTCAACAAAAGCTTACAAAAAATTTTGCTTTCTGCGCTTATATTTTGTAAACAAAGAATCGATTCAATAATAGACTTTTTTATATTTTTACGATTTAACTTTTTAATATTTTGTGTGGGTCGCTTTGATTTTAAAATTTTTTGAATTTTTTTGTGATCTGCACGTAGAGTTTGATTTTCGCAATTTTAGCAGAAGGGGGCTTCAATATTTTCCCAATCTTAATTTTTTTGGGGAGGACCTGAACTCTGCGTTAAAATCTTCCAATTATTCCTCCATTTCATCAATATCTTCAGTTCGAATGGCGTCAGCTTTTAATTTTTTTCCTCAACGTATGAACTTGAAAATCGATTTTCGCAAATATAAAGATTTTTATTAAAATTCTTCCCAGGAATTCGACAATTCTCTTGCCAAATTTGACCTAGTATCATATCCGGCGAAAGAAATTTAAACATTTTTAAGCCCTTAAAATGTCTTCTCGACTTTTGGCATTTTTTTACGCAGCATTTTATGCCCGATTGCGATTTATTTTTCTTTATTGTACTCGAATTCATTGCTTTAGTAGAGTTTTTATTTATTGCGTTATTTTTATTTTTTTATTTACTTTTATTATAATTTCTAGACACACAGTACGTAATGCTTCACTGCAGCTTTGAAACTGAAATGTGTTATGAAATGCTTCACAACAAAATAAAATAAAAAGCTGCAGAGCCTTTAAAAAATCACTAAAAAAATTTCGGGCGAAGTGTCCTTGACGATTTGTGGCTCTTAAAATACAACAACAATACAAAAATTCTACCTGACTTCGGTTTAGCTAGTTTTTGCACATTAATTGCATGTGGGTTTTTTTTAGGAAACGGTCAAATAATTGCAGTGCAGGGAACAGGTACATAAGTATTTTTTATTGAGTTTTGCCTTTCTTACATAAAATTGAAATTTCTTTTATCACAAAATACATACATAACTATTTGTTTCCTGACGAGCCAACATATTATTGGCGAAACAGTGACAGCAATTTTAATAAAAATTTTAATTTTAGAGAATAAAGTAGCTAAAATAAATTATAAATTACACTATAAAATAAAAAATATCACACTAGAGTATATGTATAAACATTGAGTGTACTTGACAATAGGCGAAAGTTTTTTCGAAAACTCCAATTTGTAAAAGTATCTGTAGTACATTAGAAAACATCGCCTTTTTTATTTATTTAAAATACCTCAAGTGAAATTCAAATGCTTGAAAAAAATTTTCACCTATAAAAAATTTCATTGCAATAAAATTATCTCAAATCAATAAAATTGTACACGTACAATAAAATTTTCGCTAAGAAGGGCAAATAAAATTCGATCACAATTGATGCAATCTCATTCGTACAACAACAATATATATATGCTTTTGCTACTGTAACACAGTCGAGCGTATTTGTTTTCAAAACAATGTTTGTTCACATTTGTTTGAATTTATTTGACCTTTTTATAAATGTAAATTTATATTTTCTCATTTCTTTATTTATAGAACATTAACCCATCCATACATACATGCATGCATAAACAACAGATAAACACGTGTTCGTATTTTGTTTCTTTGCTTCCTGGTCTAACGCATGATGTTAAACGAGTGCATGGTAAATAAATATGAATAAAGAAACCAACAACAAACTATATTTACAAAATTTTGTGAGCGAAACTATATGAGAGCCATTCGTAATGAAGAGAGCGGGTTCCAATGTTAGAACCCGCCATAAGAAATTTTTATTTGTACGTGATGCGCATTCTATATGATTTATATTCTTTGGTAAGAGTTAGTTAACTGGTTAATTTTTTATTGTTAACGGCCCTAAGTACGGTTAGCGTTAAACGGAAAAAAATTGCAAAAAAGTCTCTGTTTAATTTAACCGAACAAAATCTTCCGGTTAAAGGCTTTTATAAAAATAAAATTCGGCTGTGCCAAATCTTAAATACCCACCACCAATTTGATGTACTTTTATAGCACAGAATTTATTATATGTTTTTAACAGTAATCGCTATGGAACGATATCTTTATACTAAAATATGTATCACTTTCTTTGCATAACTTCGATAGATATGCTAATAAAATATTTTCGTAAATTTAGTCTTTCAATGAGAGTGGACGTTAAAGTAGGCGTGTCAATAAAGTTTCTACTAATAAATACAAGTAAGATATTTCAATATAGTCCTTTATTCTTAAAAAATCTTTATTCATATAGATATTATATAAATTTGAGATAAAGATAAAAATTTTCGTTACAAACCAAGGCATATTTATTTATCAGGTAATTGCAGTTCGGAGAGAATTTTTTGTTTATATTTTTTATATATGAAGTTTGACATTTGAAATAAATTAGAAAAGAGAAAAAATTGTTTTTTATTTATGCATTTTGACAGCTGAAATTTAAAATAAGTGTTGAAAAAAATAATCAGCTGGCTAATCAAGAGTACCTGATGTATAAATATGCCTTGGTTACAAACGGAATGACAAAATGAATATACCCCCACCATTTTTTGGGTGGCGGGTATAAAAAGAATATTATAATAATATAAAATTTAAAAATTTATACTTGCTAAGGAACTGTATGTAAACTATTTTAAGTAAAAAATTTAGTTATCGGGATAAAGGGTAGACTTAGTACTAACAAAAATATTTACAACACAAACAACCCGTTTAGGATGTGTTATGATGAGTTTACCAAAGACTTCGCGTTATTATCGGAAAAAAAAGTAGCCTATGTGTTAATCTAGGTTGTTATATATCTATGTGCCAAATTTCATTTCGTTCCGTTCAGCCGTTTTTGCGTGATTGAGTAACAAATATATATAAATATTGCAAAAAAATTTAATAAATTTATATGATTCACTGTTAAGCTGAATTGCAGATCTATAGCAGTTATCACCATAAAGGGAGCCACTATTAAGACAATTGAAAATCTTGTCAATTTTTTCCACAAACTGAGCTGTTAATAAGGCCGATTTTGTGGAATTTATCTTAAATTTTGTGGTTTCGGAAATAGTTTTGATAGCAGCCGCAACAGTTCTGCTGAAAATTTGTGTTGCAAATTTTACACACATTTTTTCAAAACAGTTAGGGTAAATGTGTTGCCGTGTCAATTTTAGGCACATTTTTGTTTTTGCACTTGCATACAATTCCTTAATTACTTGAAAACTTACCGTTCCATCCGGTGATTTTATGTCACACTTTAACCAGCCATTCCGCAAAGACTTAATTAAATGGGGGAAATCGTACATGCAAAAAACTTTCTGATCATTAGTTTCAAAAAACGGCTTTTCCACAGATACTCTAAGGTTGGAGAAATATTTTCTGTTAGTCGAGCCTTGATCACATACAAGGGCACGAACGTTTATACCCATGCTTTTTAAAATATTATAATTTTCTTTAGCTATTTCACTTAAAGTATCCGCAGATAAGCCGTTGTAGGAAATAAAGTAATTAAGAATGATTGAGAAATTAGAAAACATAGATTTAATCATAAAAACACATACATGAGTGGCAATTCTATTAGTCCTTTCAAATCCAGTTGTTTCAAATCCATTAACTAAATCTAGACTTCTATTATACCTCAACTCCTTTCTTATGCTCATTTCATCCATAACTAAAACCATATGCTTAGCACATCTGTCATCGAACTGGGAGCATTTTTCCTCCACGAATTCGAAAGCATTATTTTTTAAGCCGGGCTGAAGAAATTTAATCGGCACCCACCGATTCAAGGTGGAAATGTGAGGAAGACTCAAATTTAATTTGACCCTTAGAAATAAGTATGTGGATTGAGATTTGTAAAATATGTTCTGAGCTAAATATTTTACATTTTCAGAATATTCCTTTGGCCGAGAGCTCAACAAAAGCTTACAAAAAATTTTGCTTTCTGCGCTTATATTTTGTAAACAAAGAATCGATTCAATAATAGACTTTTTTATATTTTTACGATTTAACTTTTTAATATTTTGTGTGGGTCGCTTTGATTTTAAAATTTTTTGAATTTTTTTGTGATCTGCACGTAGAGTTTGATTTTCGCAATTTTAGCAGAAGGGGGCTTCAATATTTTCCCAATCTTAATTTTTTTGGGGAGGACCTGAACTCTGCGTTAAAATCTTCCAATTATTCCTCCATTTCATCAATCTCTTCAGTTCGAATGGCGTCAGCTTTTAATTTTTTTCCTCAACGTATGAACTTGAAAATCGATTTTCGCAAATATAAAGATTTTTACTAAAATTCTTCCCAGGAATTCGACAATTCTCTTGCCAAATTTGACCTAGTATCATATCCGGCGAAAGAAATTTAAACATTTTTAAGCCCTTAAAATGTCTTCTCGACTTTTGGCATTTTTTTACGCAGCATTTTATGCCCGATTGCGATTTATTTTTCTTTATTGTACTCGAATTCATTGCTTTAGTAGAGTTTTTATTTATTGCGTTATTTTTATTTTTTTATTTACTTTTATTATAATTTCTAGACACACAGTACGTAATGCTTCACTGCAGCTTTGAAACTGAAATGTGTTATGAAATGCTTCACAACAAAATAAAATAAAAAGCTGCAGAGCCTTTAAAAAATCACTAAAAAAATTTCGGCCGAAGTGTCCTTGACGATTTGTGGCTCTTAAAATACAACAACAATACAAAAATTCTACCTGACTTCGGTTTAGCTAGTTTTTTCACATTAATTGCATGTGGGTTTTTTTTAGGAAACGGTCAAATAATTGCAGTGCAGGGAACAGGTACATAAGTATTTTTTATTGAGTTTTGCCTTTCTTACATAAAATTGAAATTTCTTTTATCACAAAATACATACATAACTATTTGTTTCCTGACGAGCCAACATATTATTGGCGAAACAGTGACAGCAATTTTAATAAAAATTTTAATTTTAGAGAATAAAGTAGCTAAAATAAATTATAAATTACACTATAAAATAAAAAATATCACACTAGAGTATATGTATAAACATTGAGTGTACTTGACAATAGGCGAAAGTTTTTTTCGAAAACTCCAATTTGTAAAAGTATCTGTAGTACATTAGAAAACATCGCCTTTTTTATTTATTTAAAATACCTCAAGTGAAATTCAAATGCTTGAAAAAAAATTTTCACCTATAAAAAATTTCATTGCAATAAAATTATCTCAAATCAATAAAATTGTACACGTACAATAAAATTTTCGCTAAGAAGGGCAAATAAAATTCGATCACAATTGATGCAATCTCATTCGTACAACAACAATATATATATGCTTTTGCTACTGTAACACAGTCGAGCGTATTTGTTTTCAAAACAATGTTTGTTCACATTTGTTTGAATTTATTTGACCTTTTTATAAATGTAAATTTATATTTTCTCATTTCTTTATTTATAGAACATTAACCCATCCATACATACATGCATGCATAAACAACAGATAAACACGTGTTCGTATTTTGTTTCTTTGCTTCCTGGTCTAACGCATGATGTTAAACGAGTGCATGGTAAATAAATATGAATAAAGAAACCAACAACAAACTATATTTACAAAATTTTGTGAGCGAAACTATATGAGAGCCATTCGTAATGAAGAGAGCGGGTTCCAATGTTAGAACCCGCCATAAGAAATTTTTATTTGTACGTGATGCGCATTCTATATGATTTATATTCTTTGGTAAGAGTTAGTTAACTGGTTAATTTTTTATTGTTAACGGCCCTAAGTACAGTTAGCGTTAAACGGAAAAAAATTGCAAAAAAGTCTCTGTTTAATTTAACCGAACAAAATCTTCCGGTTAAAGGCTTTTATAAAAATAAAATTCGGCTGTGCCAAATCTTAAATACCCACCACCAATTTGATGTACTTTTATAGCACAGAATTTATTATATGTTTTTAACAGTAATCGCTATGGAACGATATCTTTATACTAAAATATGTATCACTTTCTTTGCATAACTTCGATAGATATGCTAATAAAATATTTTCGTAAATTTAGTCTTTCAATGAGAGTGGACGTTAAAGTAGGCGTGTCAATAAAGTTTCTACTAATAAATACAAGTAAGATATTTCAATATAGTCCTTTATTCTTAAAAAATCTTTATTCATATAGATATTATATAAATTTGAGATAAAGATAAAAATTTTCGTTACAAACCAAGGCATATTTATTTATCAGGTAATTGCAGTTCGGAGAGAATTTTTTGTTTATATTTTTTATATATGAAGTTTGACATTTGAAATAAATTAGAAAAGAGAAAAAAATGTTTTTTATTTATGCATTTTGACAGCTGAAATTTAAAATAAGTGTTGAAAAAAATAATCAGCTGGCTAATCAAGAGTACCTGATGTATAAATATGCCTTGGTTACAAACGGAATGACAAAATGAATATACCCCCACCATTTTTTGGGTGGCGGGTATAAAAAGAATATTATAATAATATAAAATTTAAAAATTTATACTTGCTAAGGAACTGTATGTAAACTATTTTAAGTAAAAAATTTAGTTATCGGGATAAAGGGTAGACTTAGTACTAACAAAAATATTTACAACACAAACAACCCGTTTAGGATGTGTTATGATGAGTTTACCAAAGACTTCGCGTTATTATCGGAAAAAAAAAGTAGCCTATGTGTTAATCTAGGTTGTTATATATCTATGTGCCAAATTTCATTTCGTTCCGTTCAGCCGTTTTTGCGTGATTGAGTAACAAATATCCAAACATACTAACAATAACATTTATTATATTAGTAGGCTTACTTGTCTTTTATCAAAAAATTGACAATAATTTTTGTATAATTTTTTTAAGGTATATTAATGGATATGCCTTGATTTTTTTTGATTTCTTTCTTTTATTGTACGAAAGATGATGAAACGCAAAACACTAACCGTATGTTAAATAGTTCCGGTTAACGATATCGGCGTTTTGTGAATGTTCCTGTTAAATTAAAATAATCACAGATTGTGAAAAGGTCCGTTACACTTAATCAATTACATAAAATGTTAAATTATGCAACATCCTAAAAATAAACAAAGAAAATAATCAAGTGTTAATTAGGTCATAGCAAAAATTAGAAGCGACACGTAAAACTTTCATTTAAGACATGTCAAACAAAAACTTTTGTATGATAAAATTTGACAGCGCTAAGAATATGTGCCAAAAAACAAAATTCAAGTGCACAAAATAACGTTAATTATTTTTTTAAATCTACTAATCTTATTCGAGTGTGCGTTCAACTAAAATGATAAGCTTATTGTTTTGAAAAAATTACCCTGCGCAACAAAAAAGTATTTGTCTTTTCTAAAAATAAAAGTATCTGGACTATATAGATTTTGATGCCCTTAATTTAAATCTGTTTTCCATTTTTTTCTAGTACGTAAGGATTTTCTTTTAAAGGCGTGGTATATTTCATCATCGTTGGGTTGCCTAATACCTTTTGTCATAACTTAAAAACGGGTTCTCCGGGATTTAACAGCAGGAGGATCAGAAGATGCACCGGAAAATTCTGCTTAAACTAACCAAACACATTTCTTTTCTATCTATTACAATTTCGGAATTATTAAAAATTTAATGGCAAAAAAAAATTTTCCTGTAAAATTCTCCAAATTTTTTGTTTTTAAAATGCAATAAAAAAAAAATTAAAGAACCAAAAAGTTTAAATTTTTAAGATTTTTCCAAAAGCCACATTACTAAACAATAAAAAACGGTATAAATAGTAAAACTCAATTAACAAGTGTTGATTTTAAAGGTTTAAACTCATTCTTGACAGACTGTATATACATGCATACATATGATTTACGGTCTATTTAATTAAAAAATTTTTTTTTTGGAAATTGTAGGGCTCCTATAAAACAGTATTTTTTTTTATAAAAAAAGGCTTTATTATATTTATTTTATATTAGCTTGTGCTTGCGACTTCGTCCTACTCCTACATGAATAGGATTATTAAATGTGAAAACTTGGATTTGAAAATATGAAAGAAAAGTCGAAACTTACAAAACTTAAAAATATTTACAACACAAACAACCCGTTTAGACTGTGTAATGATGAGTTTGCCAACGACTTCTCCTGGTTATCATGATAAAAAGTAGCATATGTGTTAATCCAGCTTGTTATTTATATATATGCCGAATTTCATTTAGTTCTGTTCAGTCGTTTTAGCGTGATTGAGTAACAAATATCCAAACATTCACATTTATTATATTACGGCCTTATTAATAACAAAAAGTTGGCATAAAGTTAGCACAAAGTTTATTCATAACACACATGCCAAACTATGGCTAACGATTTGCTAAACTCTTGTTAACAAGCTGCCAAGCGTTTGCCGACTTGTGAAAAACAGCTGTTCTGTGACAAAAAAATTTTATAAAGGAAATAATAAAAAAATTCGTGTGCACATAAAATATATTGTTCGTTTATTTTTTAACTTTATTTTAAAATTTCAAAAATTGTTAGTATGGATCATGGTGTAATTACATAAGGTGATAGCGTAAAGGAGAGCAATTTTTGTCTCTCTTTTTTTATGTATGGAGTTTGACAATTTCCGAAGTTGAAATAATTTTTTTAAGTATGTATTTTGACATTCTCCAGAACACAAAAAAATAGTCAGCTGGGCTTGCACCGCCACCTTGTATAAGTGTACCCTGGTATGGATGGAAAAACAACAAAATGTCAAAATCAGAAATGATATACAAAAAATGGTTGCAATTTTGAGGAGAAAAGTTGGCAGACGGATAAAAGTTTGTTATGAACAGCGTTGCCGTTTTTGGTTATTTATAACCTCCGAAAGGAGCTGCCAAATAATCCTCCCATCCCTCGATAATCGAGGGGGCACGGAGTAAATCCAAAAGCACAAAAAAAAAAACAATAAGTTAAATAAAAAAGTTTAAATAAAAACAATTTTTTTACTAAAAAACAAAAAATAAAGTTTAATCTCAAAAATTAAATAAAAACTCAGTTGAAAACTAACAAACATGCGTTATTGCTCATTGTATAAAAAAAAATTTATAGTGTATCTGCCACAACACTTTTTCGTGTTCCAAAAGACACAGGTTAAAGGAAAAAATGGATGGAAATCTGTGGCATCGAGCTTATATGTGAGGATCACTTTTTGCCAACAAGTATTGTCCGCAATGGCAAAAGAATACTCTTATTGCCAAAGCTGAGCGTTATTTTAAGCAAATGAAGGAAGCTAATCATTGCACTGAAGCTTGTGCAACTTCGAACACAGAGTAAGTTCAGTTTTTAAAATGATCGTGATTATTTAAATAAATAGTGAATTAAACTCATACATAGGACTCTGTTTGAACAAAACCGCTCACCACATGTGGCAACTGCAACTCACTCTGGTCTTTGCTTGGAACAATTTGCCAATTCTGCTCCACCTTTATTATTTACGTGGGAGCAACTCACAACAGAAGCAACTTCAAATAAATATAAAACGTTGAACTTTTTATATAAATTTAAAAGTAGGTTAAACTAATTTATGATAGTTAACTTAAGCCGGAATTAGAGGTATTCAATCGCAACCCTAATTTAAAATTTTCTTTTAGAGACGTAGTCCCTATACCAACAATATCTGCACTTTCTGAAATTAAACTTCATATTTTTAACACTATTAACGAATTCCTTTTTGGTTTATATACCTTTTAAATATTATATAAATAGCCAAATCTTGTAACACAGTTTATGCTCATATTATACAACCTGTGATGTTATAATTGAAGCAAAATTGTTAAAAATTTTAACTATTAAAAATTTTAGTTTTACTAATTGTTTTGTTTGGCTGCAATCAAATTCTACTTGGTGTAAGTCCATTTTCAACAACTTAGGTTTTGTAAAGTAGGTTTGAATTTTTTGTTTTCAAGTTTGTCAACTCAAAAAAATAAATTTTCACATTTGAAAATTTGTTCAAACTATAAATTAAAAATAAATATTGAAGAAAAAGGAAAATAGAATAAATATTTTAGTGACCGTGTGTGGAAACTAATTATATTGGACCATTGGGCTGTGATTTTTTTTTTTAGAAAGAAAATTGGAATTACAGGTGAGAAAGGTTTGTGGTTGTGTGAATTACCAGTGACTTAGATATATTTCATATTACAGCGGTTTCAAGTTACAAAGATATTGTGGTATCGATTATACTATCGAAAATATCCCGATTTTTTTTGTATCATAGTAAGAACCAGGTACATCAAGGATATATCGTGTTATAGTGTGAGTCCGTGGTTGACTCACCTTCAGCCAAAAGAACCAGTGCCATCAAGGACATATCGTATTCTAGTTTGATTCTGTGGTTGGCATACATTTAGCCAAAAGAACCGGATTCATAAATTTTTTTTGCTATTTTCCTGTTTGGCGTTAGTGAATATATAATTACTTAGCATTGTTGTTAACGCACTAGGAAGGCCAAGAAGTTTTATAACGTTTTAAGTTAGAGTCTAAATTGCAAATTTTTTTTTACGGAATATTTTAATCCTTAATAATTAAATCCTTAATTCACCTCATCTTAAATTATTGAAGTTTCTTAAATTTTATTAGAAATAGTTTAGTTTTTTAAAATTTTTGTTTTGTTTTTGTTATCCATTTCTAAATTCTGAAAGAAAGAAACAAATATTTGATCCAATTATGGTTTTAGTTTATTCTGTTAATGTAACTTAATTATTTATTTATATTTAAAAATTTGTTAAATTTATCTGAAAATTTGATTTTGTCAGCTTAATTTTGTTATAATAATCACATAATCCACAACACAAATTAAATACTACTTTACTAATACTAAGTAACTAATACCCTCACTATACGTATACATATCTAAAATTTAAAAAGAGAAAATAACGATCATTTATTAGGAAAAGAAACAATAACTATTTAATTATATAAATAACGCAACCTTCAACTGTCATCTGGCGCCTGCTGACATCGTTGGACAAGTTTGAAATGTAAGTTGCACGTTAATATATAAATTTTATTTTATTTCCTAATCTATAACAAAATAACCAATCTATAATAAATAACCTTAAATAAATATTGTCCTAATTTGATACATCCCTTTGCATAAGGCAAACTGAGTTAATATAGTTTATAGTATAGTTTTTTTTTTAAATAATAGATAATACAATTCACTACATCTCCTAACTATGTTAAACTGTTAACTTAAAATACCTTATATTATATCACTGTACAATTATTGTTTTTTTTTATATATGTTACAAGTTTTGTTTTAATTTAAAACTTATTATCAAATATGGTTTAAATTTAATTAATATAAGTTGTTAATAACAATGAGAAATTAATTTATTTTATTTACGAAAGGTGAAGTAAATGGGATGGGGATAGGTATATAAGATTTTTATTTAATTATTATGGTGGGGCTGACAGATAACATTACTTAAAGTCGGCAAGGTGGGAGGGCAAGGTACTGTGTAGCTAATTTACATTTCAAGCTATACATCAGTCATCAACGTATATTAATTTTACTTTTGTTCTTAGTCATTATGATTTTGTCTATCTATACAGCTACCTAAAATTATAAGTCTCTAATAAATGATAAATAAAAAAAAAAATATTTTCACTGCAATATATGGGAACAAACTTAATCCACCCCACCGACGAGCACGGCCGATTCTGAATGGTAGCCTTGTTCCTATAGTGAAATCTTACAAAACTCTAGCAATCGTTACAGAGATTTTTGGCGCCCAACGTGGGGCCTGAGTGTTCGTAATTATTAAATATATTGTGCAAATTTCACTTAGATACTCAGGGCTTCTGAATCTTTTGTGGGTGAGGATTTCATAAAGATAACTTTCTTTTTCAGTTTTTTTTTCTAAATTTTTGAAACATGATTTGTTAATTGGGTGATAATTGATTTTTTTTATAGGATAATCAATTCCTTTGTTAACATCTGATGTAATCCGTATCAGGGTTAGAGTTAAAACTTGAGATGTTGAACTGGTTTTTATTGGCTCAATTGTCGTTTGACTCTTACCACATTTGGTATTTAGATTTTTTTTTTTCCTTTGGATAAGCTTTTAGTTTGAGGTTTTCTGTTGTTAGGATCTAAAATACATTTGGTAAAATCAAGTATTTTCCTGCAGCGAATAGTCAAGTTTTATAATTGTTTTTATTAATATCAGATGTTTTGGATTTTATTCGTTTTGGCATTTGTTAAAAGCTTCCAGCACCTGAATTAATTTTATTATTAATTTTTATTTATTTTTATGTTTTTATATTGTTGTTGACTGAACGATAAATTATTTTTGAGTTACCTTTATTATATTTTTTACTTACCATTATTTTCTTTAGTTTATTTCTTTAATGATTTTTTTTTATATACTGACCCCTACCAAAGTACTTCGCTGAGTAGTAATTATTTTGAAAAATTCATAAATTATTAATTTTGACTGTGTAAGTTAAACATTGAATTTACTATTTAGGATTACTCCATAATTTCTTTATTAGTTTTTTTGTTTCGTGTTTATTATTTTTAAATTTTTTTTAGGAACTTAATTTTGACTGTTTTTTTATTTTTCTCTTGCTTTACTTTATCAGAGATTTTTTTAGTATTTCGATTATTCATTGTTTGTTTTAATATGCCGTTGGTTCGTAGCGTCGGGGATATTCCAGCTAACATTGAGAGGGAACTTGTAAATTCCACGATTTCTTTAGATCAGGGAGCGGGGGATGGTATTGGGGTTCCTACCAATTCAGCCAGAAGACCAAGAACTCGACTTCAATCTCGTTGGGAGGCTATGGATCAGGATAGTGTTGAAAATAGTAGAGTACGTCGTATTGTAGAGGAATCCATAAATGGATTTAGGGATGAGATTTTAAATATTATTGAAGGCGGATTTCGACATTTTTCATTGGCAAATCAGGAACCTGTTAGGCAGGTAAATCCCCACGATGTTAGGGAACAAGTGAATACACAGAATCTTGAAAGGGAAGAAATTGATAATAGGACTTTAGGCTCACAAGATGGTCGACATGAGAGAGGAAATAGGAATGTTCGTTATGCGAATAACGATATCGATCGAAGTTCCGAAAGAGTGCTAAATTTAATACGAAATTGGGGCGTTCGTTTCTCTGGGGACATAACCGAGTTTACCGTCGATGAATTTATATATCGGATTAATACTCTTACGTACGCTAATTTACGTGGTGACTTTAACCTTTTATGTGAGCATGTCCATATTCTTTTTGAAGGAAAAGCTTTGAAGTGGTTTTGGCGGTTTCATAGAAATAGTGGCAATATAGTATGGGTAGATCTGTGTGAGGCTTTGAAGCGACAATACAAGGAGTATTACACTGATTTTGATATTAAGGACGATATTTGTCAAAGAAAACAAAGACATAACGAGACTTTTGACGAATACTACGACGCAATTATGGTACTATGCGACAGACTGCGGACGCCTTTAACAGACTTCGAGTTAAGCGAAACCATTCAAAGAAACTTAATACCTGAGGTAAGACGTGAGCTGTTGCATATTGAAATTAATAGCGTATCAGAATTAAGACGCGCAGTTCGCAGACATGAAAAATTTGTAAAAGACATGTCAGGGTCAAATTTGAATAAACGCCAAAGTCAAAAGGTATATGTTTCAGAAGTTACTGACAATGATAATTTGGTAGAAAACTCTATGGAAGATAAAAATAAGGAGGTGTGTTTGGTCGTTCGAACGGGTCGGTGTTGGAATTGTGATAAGGAAGGTCACAGTTTTATCGATTGCTTAGAGCTACGAACTGTTTTTTGTTACGGATGTGGGGCAAAGAATGTTTACAAACCTAAATGCGCAAATTGTCTTCAAAATCGGGGAAACTTATTAAAGGATGTCCGAGCGAAGAAGGACGGGCATCCGGGGAAAAATTAGAAAACATTAATCCTACTTTACCTGATAGTACTAACAAATTAACTGAATTTTATGCACCAGTTCTGACAAATTTACCGAATATGACAAATAAACCAGATTTGAAAACAAGTCATCCGCTACAGAGACCTTATCATATACGTCTAGAAGAGTATAATCGTGCCAGGGAAAGGATTTTCAATAATCTCGATATTGTTCGTAAACCCAATAGATCGTCAAGAAGAATTCGCAACTACTACAATAGAACAAAATACCTCAAAAAGTGTATAATATCATCGTTAGTGAACATAACAAATGACAACAGACCATACATATTGCTTAACATACAGAACAAAAACCATTGTGCGTTATTGGATAGTGGCGCAAATGTAAATGTCATTGGTGGAGACTTATGTTCCGACATTGTCAAAAATAAAAATTATACCCACGGTATTGGAAATGTGAAAACTGCAGATGGTCAACATCAGCGTGTTTTAGGAACAGTGGATTTAGAAATAAGATATAATTGCCATACTAAAATAACTAGATTCTTATTAATTCCATCAATAACTCGGGACATTATTTGTGGTATGGATTTTTGGAAAAATTTTGGAATTCAAATTGTATCTATGAATAATGTAGACGAAATTGCTTTAGGCGAAGATTCAAATGAAATACCCATGACTTAAATGCAAAAAGAGCAGTTACAAAGAATTATTGACTGTTTTCCAAATGCTGAACGCGATGGATTGGGATGTACTTCCTTGTTGGAACATGGTATCGATACTGCTGACGCACATCCAATTAAACAGCGATTTTACCCCATTTCTCCTGCAAGGGAAAAACTTCTATGTGATGAAATTGACCGAATGTTGAAATTAGGTGTCATTGAAGAATGCAAGTTTTCTCCCTGGTCATCTCCAGGTGTGTTAATCGTAAAGCCAGGGAAAGTACGGTTTTGTTTAGATAGTCGAAAGTTGAACTCCGTGACGACAAAAGACGCGTATCCTATTCCGAACATAGACGGACTTATATCTAGGCTTCCTCCAATTTATTATATTTCCAAAGTAGATCTTAAGGATGCATTTTGGCAAATTAAATTGGATGAAGCCTCGAGACCTAAGACCGCATTCACCATCCCTAATCGGCCATTGTATCAATTTACAAGAATGCCGTTTGGATTGTGCAATGCTCCACAGACTATGTGTAGACTGATGGACCAAGTCATTCCGTATACTTTAAAGACAAATGTGTTTGTTTACCTTGATGACTTACTGATCATTTCAAAAGACTTCGACGAACATATATATCATTTGCAGGAGGTGGCTACACAGCTTCGAAGAGCTAATTTGACTATTAACGTTAAGAAGAGTAGTTTTGCGATTCGTCAAGTTCAATATCTAGGCTATATTGTTGGAGAAGGCTCCCTAAAAGTTGATCCAGGAAAAGTAAAGGCTTTTTCTCAATTTCCAATTCCAAAGTCAGTGCGTCAACTTCGTCAGTTTCTAGGGATGGCAGGTTGGTATCGGAGGTTTATTGATGAGTACGCTACCGTTACATTCCCTATGACTGAACTTTTGTCTAAAAGAAAAACTTTTACGTGGACGGAAGATGCACAAAAAGCTTTCGAAACAGTCAAGGAAAAATTAACTTTCGCACCAGTTTTAGTTCACGCAGATTTTGAAAAATCGTTTATTTTACAATGCGACGCAAGCACATATGGTGTAGGTGCCGTTTTGAGTCAGGTTGACGATAATGATAACGAGAGGCCGATAGCGTTTATGTCTCAAAAGTTAAATAAAGCCCAGAGAAACTATACAATTACTGAATTGGAATGTCTGGCGGTAATCTTAGCTATTAAAAAATTCAGGGCTTATATAGAGGGTCATAAATTTAAAGTCATTACGGACCATGCAAGTCTCAAGTGGATCATGAGGCAAAAAGACTTGTCAGGACGGTTAGCCAGATGGGCTCTAAAACTGCAAGGTTTTGATTTTACAATCGAGCATCGCAAAGGTAAGGATAATGTTGTGCCTGATGCAGTATCCAGAGCGTTTGAGAATGAGACAAAAGTAGCTAAAATAGAATTAGAAATACTACCTTTAATCGATTTAAATGCTGATGCCTTTAACAGCACAGAATATACTCGATTAAAAGAAGAGTTTATAAATACACAGTTACCGGACTATCGAGTTGTCGATAAATTTATCTACAAAAGAACTAACTTTTCGTCGGCGAATTTCGATGAGTCGGATTCGTGGAAACTTTTTGTTCCAGAAGAACTTCGAAAAGATATAATTTATGCTGCCCATGATATCCCTAAATCAGCGCACGGTGGTATAGCCAAGACAGTTCATCGTATATGGCAATATTTTTATTGGCCACAGTTAGTCACGGATGTAAAGAATTACATAAATAACTGTAATTTTTGCAAAACATCTAAAGCTCCAACCTCATCACTCAAACCACCTATGGGTGAGATGGTAAATACGGAAAGGCCATTTCAACGTCTGTATATAGACCTTATTGGGCCATTTCCACGAACCAAGAATGGAAATATAGGTATTTTTATCATATTAGATCACTTAACGAAATTCACCTTCTTAAAACCATTAAAAAAATGTATAACAAAACCTATAATTAAATATTTGAGAGACGAAATTTTTACATGCTATGGCGTTCCTGAAATTATAGTCTCAGATAATGGAAGTCAGTTTAAGTCAAAGGAGTTTAAAAACTTAGTAGACACATATGGAATAGATCATAAATATACTGCAGTTCATAGTCCGCAATCAAATGCGAGTGAGAGGGTGAATCGATCCATCAACGAAGCTCTCAGATCTTATGTTCATAACGATCAAAGAGAATGGGATAAATATATACCTAGTATTAACTGTGCTATCCGCAGTAGTGTACATCAAACGACTGGACGTACTCCTTATGAGCTCGTATTTGGACAGACTATGATAACCCATGGACAGGACTACGATATTTTACGGAACTTAAAACTTTTGGCGGAAACGGACACTGAAATTGAAAGGCAGGACAATTTTACTCTTTTGCGGGACTCAATACGGATAAAAATAAAGGAAACATACGATCGCAACGTCAAGTATTATAACTTAAGATCACGACAACGGCAGTTAAACATTGCTCAAACAGTAATACGTCGAAATTTTGTACAAAGTTCGTTGGCTAATAATTTTAATGCTAAACTTGCACCTACTGGAGTAAAGGCCATAGTTAAAAAGCGAATTGGCAGAGTAAACTATGAACTGGAAGATCTTGATGGAGGACATACTGGCATATACCACATTAAAGATATATGGACCTAGATGATAACACAGTATAGTCGACTTTTGCTTATTAGTTACATTGTCGTTTGTTTATTTTTTTTTTTTCAGATGAAATTCTACAGCGAGCTTTGTATTTCATCTGCTTTGTGATGTTATAATTGAAGCAAAATTGTTAAAAATTTTAACTATTAAAAATTTTAGTTTTACTAATTGTTTTGTTTGGCTGTAATCAAATTCTACTTGGTGTAAGTCCATTTTCAACAACTTAGGTTTTGTAAAGTAGGTTTGAATTTTTTGTTTTCAAGTTTGTCAACTCAAAAAAATAAATTTTCACTGCAATATATGGGAACAAACTTAATCCACCCCACCGACGAGCACGGCCGATTCTGAATGGTAGCCTTGTTCCTATAGTGAAATCTTACAAAACTCTAGCAATCGTTACAAACCGATTTTAATAAAAACAAGAAAGAGTGCTATATTCGGCCCTCTTTGATCTTCTCTTCGATTTCATTGAATATATATTTGTATTTTGGCCTTATAGGCTTTGTATTACTATTGAATTAATAAATAAATAAATAAATAATTATATTCATCTTAGTATTCTTTCAATATTTGACTTGAACGATTTTCATCCAAAAACAACGAATATACTTTCTTTACATCATCTGTTGGGACTTCGGTAGCATTACAACGACGACACACTAAATTAGCTGTGGTAATCAATTGTATGCCATAATGTAAACTAACTGGCATTTTTTGTTAAAAGTACGTCCTTATTTATTTACTTTTCCAGAATAGTTACATCACCGCCTTGAATTTTCTTCTTAATAAAACTCTCGATGATTTTTTTACCTAAACCGTAACTGATTTCCATTTCGGTGGTTTTTAGGGTGACCTTAAAAAATTAGAATTTTTATTAACCTTTATTGCAGGTAATTAAAATGTTATCTCAGTCTTCTCTTTAATACGTACACCAAAAATTTTACGTAAAGCCTCTGACAGATCCTCAGTTTTTTCATTTCTAACGAACATATTTCCGGGCCGGACATTCTGACATTTTCCTGGCCCACCATACCTTGTGAAATAGCACGCTCCTCTAAGACATCCACGAATGTGCTCTAATACGATCAATGCGTGTACTTCTATTTTATCTCCATCAGCCATTATTTTAAAATATATTTTTAGCACATATTTACCAGACACTACCATATTTACCGAATAAAACTTTGTTATAATTAATAATATTATTTATTTTTGTTGTCTTGCAAACTGAAAAATTGTTCAACAAAAGGAAAACACAAAAAATACTCAAAAAGTAAAGCGTTTTTTTGGTATTTTAGTCAGCTGTTTTTGACAAACTCGTTATCGTTTTACACTAACAAAATGCATGTAAATTTTTTTTGATATTTGTTTTTGTAGAGTTTCACAGACCTTATTAAATATTTCTGCTAATGAATACAACTTAGATATTTCAATATAGTCCTTTATTATTCCAAAATCTTTATTCATTGAGAAATTATATAAATTTGACATAAAGAATTATATGGGAGGTGAGCATGTCACCTTAATTTTCTGGCATAGTAATGACATTGACTAAAAGGATATACGTATCAAATTTTATCATCATACCTCTTATTTTGTCGGTTTTATTAGCTTTTGAATTTCATTAACGGTAGATGACGTGAAAAGTGGTCGTTATAATAGGCGTGTCAAAGTTATTTCTGCTAATGAATACAACTTAGATATTTTAATATAGTCCTTTATTATTCCAAAATCTTTATTCATAGAGGCATAAAAGGTGGGCGTAAAAATGGGCGTGTCACATTGATTTTCCGTTACAACAAAGCCTCTCACCAAAAAGCAAAGTGTGCAAAATTTCAGAATCATACATCTAATTTTGTCCGTTTTATTAAGTTTTTAATACTAAATATTAAATATACTGAAAAATACACTGCGCGTATAAATTTTCGTACATTTTGAAATAATATTGTTTTTGCTTAGGAAATATATATTTGGAATTTCATGACTATACGTTGATACTTTTGGACACAACTCCATTTTATTCGATGTTGGAAGGACACGGTTTTTTCGACATACTCTTGCATTACGAGCTATAACTCTCTTCCTAATATTCCGATTTAGCTTATTTTCAATACCAAACAAACCTTGTCTATAAGAAAGATTCTGGCAAAATTTGAGCCCCTAGCTTTTTAGGTGCGACCTCTATCGTGCTTTCAACAGACGGACGGACATAGCTAGATCGTCATCAAATCAAACCCCGATTCAGAATATACATACTTTATGGGGTCTAAAATGGATATTTCGATGTGTTACAAACGGAATGACATACCCCCAAAAAATCAAAAGTTTTTAAAACGTTCAATAAATAAAAATCTAAGTATAGGCAACCATTTTTCAGTAAATTATGCACATTAGAACAAACTAATTAATATCAATTAGTGAGAAGTATGTAAGCTTCGAAACTTTCCAACTTCTTTCCTTAAATAAGTTTATTTCTCCGTTCAGTTCTGACTTAAGTTATAGATTCTTTTGACCACTTTAAAGTAGTATTGTGTTTTTTTTAGCATCAGTAACCCACATGAGGCAAATTTATTCATCAAGTAAAGTACTGTTATTTGAACAGCTGACTATTTTTTTCTTCACTTGTTTTTAAATTTTGATGTCAAATTTTTTTAATACTTAACTGCAGTTCCGCCACATAATTATATCCCTAGCTAATCATGATATATTCTAAAAGTTTGCTTTCTTGATGTAGAGCAGCTTAAATTTACGTACATCTTGTAAGTAGAGTTGTTCCATTATTCTTGTTTTGTTCCAGCCAATCTATCAACTAATGAATCTTTTTATGTCATCGTTGGTGATTTTGCATTTGTTGGGCTTGTTGTAATTTTGATTTGCCAATTGATAACTCCAAAAAGCAAAGATAAAAACATAAATTTTTCTGATGCATTAACAAAAATCACCACCGGCCAAACCACCGCGTATCCATATCTTCTAAACCTTATAACTAATGAGCTTTTCATTTCTCACCCCAATTATTAAACCTAAACAATTTAGATAATTTGATATTGATTTAAAGTAATTTGAAATTTCTTTATTTCAGTGTTTGAACATGGAGAGTTACATAACTGAGCAGGGCGTTAAGATTGTTGAAATGGGCGTTAAAATAAAAATGGTCTGAAGGAAATTTGAAAACACCTATGCATGCTCGTTCTGCGAAAAATATTGCTGTTGTTCGCGATAGTGTGGAAGAAGAGCTGTTAACCTTGACTCGTCGTCGTGCCTAATAATAGAAAATCAACTTATTTGAAAACATCTATGCATGCTCGTTCTGCGAAAAATATTGCTTTTGTTCGTGATAGTGTGACAGAAGAGCTGTTAACCTTGACTCGTCGTCGTGCCTAATAACTGAAAATCAACTTATCATTTAAAACATGGACCATCGGATAGAAGTATGCCACCAAAGCCGTGGCAAGCATTTGGCCGATATTTTGTTTTACACATAATTGTCATAGATCTTTATATAATATTTTAAAAATATAAAGATAATTATCTGGAAACTCTTTGTTTTATTTACAATTAACATTGTAGATCCAATAAACTGTGAATGCCAAATTGATAACAGATAAAAATATATCAAAACATCTTTTAAGCGGGGGATTAAGTTACTACATCAGTGATGTCAGAAATTTTCATAGCAAAATCTTCATATGTCCAAAGCAAAATTTTAATTTTAGAAAAAAATCTTATTTCTTTGGTGCAATTTTTTTTTATATTTCAGAATATACCTTTTTATTAATTTCTAGCCATAATTTGTAAATTTCTTAAGAATATGACTCATAGCAGCAGGATTGTCAGCAGGTACCATATGACCAGATCGGTTAACCCAGAACATGGTAAAGTTACGAGCAGACTTTTCGTAACCTTCCAAAACGCGATCAACAGTAATGCCCAAGCGGGTAGATTTAACATATTCATCGTGATAACTCCATTGCATTTTCTTAATCCAATTGACAGTACCAGGAGTAGCGCAAATTAGATCTAAATGACCAGAGAAAACGCTAACTTTCAAGTTGGTTTTATCTAAAAGTTCACTGACTGAAATAAAAATGAACTTAAAAATATTGCAGATAAAATCAGACTATTTTCACTTACCAATATGAATAACAGGTTTCATGAAATCACTCATTAGTAAGGAAAAGGTATTGCTACTCTGAGTACCCCACTTTACATTGGAAGGTATATCCAAAGCTTTGCTCACAGGTCCACGCATTAAATCTTGCAACTTTTGATTACGATTCTCGTTTATATCGTAATGAACCAACGTACGATACATTAGTTCTATAAATGATATATAATAATATTGAAACGATACTCATAAACATTATAAAACGTTTACAAACAGTTTAATTAACAAATTTTCTATGGAAATTTGATTTATTAACCACTTATAAAGCTTTTGCGATCTAAGTGAATGCTCTTATTTTAACCTGATTTGGATTACCTTGATAGTTATATGTTTTCAACAACATACGTGTGTAGGCGTCACCTCTGGTGGGTTTTTGCATATTATAAAAATCCACACCTTTGGATTCTCTCATAACAACCGATTGTGTTGCACTCCATTGAATGGTAGCTTGAGCCCATTGCTCATTTTCTACTAATTTCAAAGTTTTGTTAGCAGAAACCATAATATTTTCATAGCCTTCTTGATCAACGATGCCCTAAATTCAATTGAAACTGGTGTTATATAAAATATTATGATTTTATCCCTGTTACATTCTTACCATGTTCAACAATAAAGGAGCCCAAGCCAAAACGGAATCAATTGGTGATGTCCAGGGATCACCTAAAGACACTGAAATCAAATTACTTTTAATCTCTCTCCTTTGTATGGCATAGTACAATTCTAAAGCAAATTCTGGAGCCATCTTGCCACCATAACTTTCACAAAAAATATGTAGTGGTACATCTTCAAACTCCGGATGAAAGGCGTAGAAACCTTTCATAAATTCTACCAAATCCAAAGCAATTTGATTATTGTTTGTAGTGAATTGTAAAACGTTGTCGACATAGGAGAAACCACTGCCGACAGGATTATCAATAAATATAACATTCATATCTTTAACCCAAGTCCAGTTGCGATAGTTGCCATTAAGGTCAAGTGGACCCAATTCTTCAAAATTACCATAACCAGTCGAAGATGCTCCTGGACCACCTTGTAACCAAATGGCCAAAGGACGTTGTGTGTAGTTTGTAACATTGGCAGTAGTATAGTACAGCCAATAGAACATATGCGCCCCCTTACGGACATCTACGTAACCCCAATCTTGTTTGCCGGGCCCATAACCAGTTTTAGCTGAAAAAAATAATAATTTAAATACCATGTATTAGTTCTTGTTCTGTGAACCGATAGTTTGTGTTTCATCAGTCAAAATCTTTTCATTTTACAGTTCCGCAAAATAGCTACGCTGAATATTAATCACCTTTCACTAAAATGTAGGTATGCAATATTAACCCAATATGACCGGGCGCACCCATATGGACACGCAAAAGACTGTTAAATTAATATAATCTTGGCAACCCAAATATTTAAAATTTTAACATAAATTCTTTTAGACTGCATCACTAACACACTTGTTTACATTTGCAAACAACCTGTAGGTCCTGTAGGTTCTTTTTTGAAGAGCTTAACAAAAAACTGTGAAAAAGTGAAAAATGGACTATATGAAAAAGTAAGTTGAACTTTTTTTTTGCTTGTGTTGTATTTCCGATAAATATTTTATGATATTTATATAGCCAACTAGTGGTATTTATTTTTAGTGTAAATCAAAAAATAAAAAATATATGATTGTTCCATTTTTAATGAACTATATATTCACGTTACCATATGGGTGCGTCAGGCACTACGTACAGTTTTTATACCCTTCACACAGTGAACAAGTAACAGTGCTATATTCGGCCGTGCCGAATCTTATATACCCTTCACAACGTGTAGTCATGCAATAACAATTGTTGTTCATCCCATATAAAATACGTGCATACGTACCCGTTAGAATAAATGTGGCATCGAATCCCAGCTGAGCCAAAAAAATTTTATTTTATTTTATTTAATATATTATTTATATTTTATTATTTTTTTTTTATATTTTTTTTAAATTTTTTTAAAAAATTTTTTTTAGAAAAATTTGTAAAAAATTTTTTTAAATTTTTTTTTAAATTTTTTTAAAATTTTTTTTTGTAGTTTTTTTTATTATTTTTTTCTTATTTTTAATATTTTTTCTTTTTGTAATTTCTTCTTTTTATACCCTTCACACAGTGAAAAAGGGTATATATAGGTTTGTCATTCCGTGTGAAATTTCTACAATTTTGATTTCCGACCCCATAAAGTATATATTTTCTGAAAGCTTATGAATAGGGAAGTCGATTAAGCCCTGTCAGTCTGTCCGTCTGTCCGTCTGACCGTCTGTCCGTGTGTATGTTGAAATCAACTTTTTGAAGCCCCCCGACATCGCTTGGACTCGGGTGAGGTATTTAAATATCAGAAATATTCGGGAGTAGATCGGTATTGAAAATCAGAAACATCGGTACATAAATAACTGAGATATGAGCAAAAACCCACGACCACCTCGATTTTTTTTTCACAAAAACAACATTACAACAACAACATACATACATACAAACGTGTATACTAGTTAGAGAAAACGTGGCATTGAATCCCAGATGAGCCAAAAAAATTTTTTTTTTATTTTTTTTTAAATTTTTTTCTTATTTTTTTTTTATTTTTTATTTAATATATTATTTATATTTTTATTATTTTTTTTTAATTTTTTTTTATATATTTTTTTTTTTATGTTTTTTGTTTCATATTTATTATATATATTTTAATTATTTTTAAATTTTTTTTTTTTAATTTTTTTTAATTTTTTTTTTTAATTTTTTTTTTAATTTTTTTTAAAATTTATTTTTATTTTTTTTTTAACATACATACGTTAATTTATAATTTTACATTTTGGTTTTTATATGTATGTACGTATATCATATGGAATGGTGATACAAACTACTGTTATTGCATGACTACACGGTGTGAAGGGTATATAAGATTCGGCACGGCCGAATATAGCGCTCTTACTTGTTTTGTATGGTTTTTACATATATTTATGTATGTATGTTGTTGTTGTAATTGTGAAAAAAAGCGAGGTGGTCGTGGTTTTTTGCTCATATCTCAGAAAGTTATGGGGCGATTGTGCTGAATTTCAATAGCGTTTCATTCCTGAATATTTCCAAGAGATTGATACCATATACAGATCTGAGGAACATATAGTTGCTTCTAAAAGTTGATTTCAACCAACACACGGACAGACGGGCAGACGGACAGACGGTCAGGGCTTAATCGACTCCTCTATTCATAAGCTTTCAGAAAATATATACTTTATGGGGTCGGAAATGAAAATTGTAGAAATTACAAACGGAATGACAAAGCTATATATACCCTTGTGCACCACAGGTGAAGGGTATAAAAAGGGTATATATAGGTTTGTCATTCCGTGTGAAATTTCTACAATTTTCATTTCCGACCCCATAAAGTATATATTTTCTGAAAGCTTATGAATAGGGGAGTCGATTAAGCTCTGTCAGTCTGTCCGTCTGTCCATGTGTATGTTGAAATCAACTTTTTGAAGCCCCCCGAAATCGCTTGGACCCGGGTGAGGTATTAAAATATCAGAAATATTTGGGAGTAGATCGGTATTAAGAATCAGAAACATCGGTTCATAAACAACTGAGATATGAGCAAAAACCCACGACTACCTCGATTTTTTTTTCACAAAAACAACATTACAACAACAACATACATACATACAAACTTGTATATTGGTTAAAGTAAACGTGGGATCGAATCCTAGCTGAGCCAAAAAAAATTTTTTTTTAATTTTTTGAATTTTTTTTTATTTTTTATTTAATATATTATTTATATTTTTATTATTTTTTGTTTAATTTTTTTTAATCGTTTTTTTATTTTTTTTTTTGTTTTATATTTATTATTTATATTTGAATTATTTTTTTTTTAATTTTTTTTTTACATTTTTTTTTTAATTTTTTTTTAAAATTTTTTTTTTTAAATTTTTTTTTTTTTTTTTTTTTAACATACATACGTTAGTTTTTAATTTTACAATGGGATGTTTTTATATACATATGTATGTTTTTTATATGTAGTACGTATTTCATATGAGATGAATGGTGATACAAACAACTGTTATTGCATGACTACACGTTGTGAAGGGTATATAAGATTCGGCATGGCCGAATATAGCACTCTTACTTGTTTTTTGTAATACGTTACTTTGTAGATTTTCTTAAAAAAATATATGTTTTTGATATAAAACACGTTTTGTTTTAGAAAAATTACACTCAAGGAAGCGTTGGACTTTCTTGAAGAACTTGACAGTGACAGTAATGAATTTGTCGAAAAGATTTTTATTGAACCACCACAAAATGATGGTGATGTCAGTGGTGAAGACGATGCTCGGGACGATGAGGATGGAATTCCAGACAATGTGTGTCCGGCTCAGCTTAAATCCGGTTGCGAAATCGTGTTTACAAATGGTCGACATCTGAGCGTGGATTCAATTGATAATGATGTTATTGAAAAAACTTTAGCAGACGTTATGAATAACTCCGATGCAAATATGTCTATTGATTTGCTAAATAGTAGCATACAGTCTGAACTTTTACCATCCTCTGAACTTTTACCATCCTAAACATTTTTAAAAAAAATAAAACCTCAAATTTCAACGTGCCCTTTTCCACAAGAGCATAGACATACACAATATACTTGGGTAAATAGCAGTTCTGTCAGTTCAATTCCAATATTTCCTGACGCCAATTATAAAGACTGTAGCTCTCTTCAGCCACATGAGCAATTTGAAAAATTTTTTGATGATACTTTGATTGAACACATTGTATGTTAATCAAATGAATACGCTGTTTTCCGAAGACAGAAAAACCCACTTATTAAAAAAGAAGAAATAAGGGTATATATTGGGATTTTACTAGTTACGGGGTACAGTGGACCAACAAGATTTCGGGATATGTGGTCTTCTGATGGCGATTTAAATGTTGAGCTCGTGCACAGCAGTATGCGGCGAGACCGTTTTGTTGAGATCTGCAATCTCTTCACTTTGTCGACACAGGCACACAAAACTCTGATGGAGACAAAATGTGGAAGCTCAGGCCATTAACAGACCATTTGAAGGCCAACATGTTGGACAATTTTCATGCGGAACAAAACCTTTCATACGATGAGAGTATGATTTCATACTTTGGTAGGCATGGCTGTAAACAATATATAAAAGGAAAACCCTTAAGATTTGGATATAAAGTTTGGTCATTGTGTACAGCAAGTGGATATTTAATAAATTTTGAGATATATCAAGGAAAAAATCCAAGAGTAAATAACAAATATGATCAGTGTTTTGGAAAATGTGCAAGCCCCTTGATTAGCATGATTGATGACTTTTCTGAAGAAGTTCAAAGTTTACCATTTTCCATTTTTTTTGATAATTTATTTACAAGTTTTCCTCTGTTACAATATTTAAAACATTGTGGATATACAGCCACTGGTACTATTCGGGAAAACCGTATACCAAAAACTTGCCCTTTGACTGATAAAAAAATAATTAAGAAAAGAGAAAAATGAGGTTTTTATGCTTCTGTGTCTGCTCAAGATTTTGGAATACATTTGACAAAGTGGAAGGATAATTCAGTTGTCTCAATTGCCTCTACAGCCTTTAGCGTTCAGCCTTTGTATCACGCTCTACGTTATTCCAAGAATGAAAGAAAAAAAATAAGTGTTAATCGTCCATGCGTTATAACTGAATATAACAAATATATGGCAGGAGTTGATCGTTTGGATCAGAACGTGAACCAATACCGAATTGGATATAAAGGAAAAAAATGGTAGAGTAGCATTTTTACATGGCTGGTGGATGCTTGCGTTCAAAATGCTTGGCAGCTTCATCGAAAGGAAAAAAGTAGCATGAGTCAATTGGAATTCAGACGTCAAATAGCAATTTATTACTGCAAGCATTACGGTGAAAAATCAAAAAGAAGTGGATGTCCTCCAGTTCCCAAACGAGGTCGCGCAGGTTCTGTCCACAACTGTTTGCGATATGATGGAAAGGATCATCTTGTGGTACCAACAAACAACAGACGACGTTGTGCTGGCGACTTTTGTAAAACAAGTGGTCGCACTGCATGTAGCAAGTGCGATGTAGGTCTGTGCATAAAATGTTTTGCAACATATCCTACAAAATAATGTGTAAAAATAAATTTTTTTCAAATATGTTTGCCAATAAAGCGATATAATTGTATAAAAAAATTGTTTTTCTTTTTACGAAAAAAAATGCATGTAGTGCCGGACGTTACCATATGGTAACGGCCTATTACGCCCGACCCGGGGACCACACAAAAATTTTGTGTACTAAATATATATTTTTATGCCCTAAATTAATAGATTTAGCGACTTTAATCTAAATTTAAAACAAAAAACATTCCCGGTTATAATGGGTTAAGTTTATTTGTATTTTCAATAATAAAGATTTGTGCGATATTCTCAGTAAATAATCGCAATATAATTATTGATCTATTGCGAATAGTTATTGTAATGGCAAGCGTGAACAGAGTATTCTCTGCTCCTAAAGAGGTATTGAGTTACCTGCGTTCAAATCTTTCCGCAGAAAATTTGATCAAAATTATGCTTGTTAAATTAAACAAATGAATTACTATACATACATATATATATATATATATATAAGTGATAAAGCTTGTAGTTGCTTTAGTGGTTTTGTTTAAACTGAACTTTATTTAAAATCAAAATCTTATTCTACTTAAAACTATATTAACATTCTGTTCATAAATTTGTCTGTATCCATTGAATACGATACTTCCTCATTGATTCCATTGAGTCAGCAATAAAATCAATGAAGAAGAGTTAAAAATAAACTTGTGTTGATTTTACTTGAGTTAATTCCTCAAGTGTCAGCAATAAAATCAACAAAGAGAATTATAAGTAAAAGATGTGTTTGGTTCGGTTCGTATAGAACACAAACACATCTACAACAAATTTATGGGATGTTTACGTTAGATGGAGGAGTCTCATGTATGTCACTTATATATATAAATACACTAGCCAAACCCGGCGCGCGTTGCTACGCCCCTTAATGAATCAAAATGCATTCTGAATTTTAATTGAATATCAAGTGCAAAAACCTAAAATTATAATTTTTTATGGGCGTGGCATTGCCCACTTTTCTAATCACGAAAATTGTAAAGTCGTAACAGCTCAATATGTGTGCAAAGTTTCAGAAGAATCGGACCAGTGCAAGTACCTCAAAATTATAATTGTTTTTATGGGCGTGGCCCTGCCCACTTTTCTAGTCACGAAATTGTAAAGTCATAACAGCTCAATATGTGTGCAAAGTTTCAGAATAATCGGTCCAGTGCAAGTACCTCAAAATGATACCTTTTTTTTTATGGGCGTGGCACTGCCAACTTTTCTAATCATGAAATTATTTAGCTATGACAGCTCAATATGTGTGCAAAGTTTCAGAAAAATCGGTCTGGTGCAAGTACCTCAAAATTATAACCTTTTTTTATGGGCGTGGCCCTGCCCACTTTTCTAGTCACGAAATTATATGGTTGTGACAGCTTAGTATGTGTGCAAAGTTTCAGTAAAATCCGTCCATTGCAAGTACCTCAAAAGTAAAAATTTTTTATGGGCGTGGCCCCGCCCACTTTTTAATCACGAAATTATTTAGTCATGAGAGCTCGATATGTGTGCAAAGTTTCAGAAAAATCGGTCATGTGCAAGTAGCTTAAAATGATAACTGATTTTTTATGGGCGTGGCCCCGCCCACTTTTTTCCACCTATAAACACTCCCTGGTATGTGTACATCAACTTACCAAAGTTTGAGCCCGATCGGTTTTACAGTTTCGGAGTCTATAGCTAACACACACACACACACACACAGAGTTTCACTTTTATATATATAGATAGAAGATATATTACTTTATATTAGATAGTCACAATAAAAAAATATTGTCAAAAAGAATAAAATAAGTTTTATTTTCTGGCTAGATAAATATGTAGACTAAGGCAGTTGTAGTTTTTGCTTATATCTCAATCATTTGTGCACTGATTTTGTTAATTATAAATACAAAAATTCTAAAACCTATTACTGAAAGTTATTCTTTAAAGGTACATGCAGAAGTAATTTAGTGACTCTAAAACATTTTTTATATAATGAAATTATTTTTTCCAGAAATGACAGGATATATGTAAGTATATGTACAAACGAAGAAAGTCCGTAAATAATCTTGCTGTTGGAAAAAATAGTTTCTGTATTAAAGATTTTGAAGAAAACGTTGTATTTTTTTGCATACATACATATGTTCGTATTTTATGGAGTCGCTTATTTATCTATACATATAAAAGTGAAACTCTCTCTGTCTGTGTGTGTTAGCTATAGACTCCGAAACCGTAAAGCAGATCGGACTCAAACTTTGGCAAGTTGTTGAACACATTACAGGGAGTGTTAATGGGTAGTAAAAAGTGGGCGGGGCTACGCCTATAAAAAATTTGTTATCATTTTTAGCTACTTGTCTATGACCGATTTTTCTGAAACTTTGCACACATATTGAACTCTCATGATTATACAATTTCGTGTTTAGAAAAGTGAGCAGTGCCACGGCCATAAAAAATAAGTTATCATTTTTAGCTACTTGCACTAGATCGATTTTTCTAAAACTTTTCACACATATTGAGCTGTCATAGCTATATAATTTCGTGATTAGATAAGTTTGCAGTCCCACGCCCATAAAATAGTTATTATTTTGAGGTTCTTGCACTGGACTGGTTTTTCTGAAACTTTGCACAGCTGTCATGACTAGAATTAGAATTGCACTGGACCGATTTTTCTGAAACTTTGCACACACATTGAGCTGTCAAGACTTTACAATTTCGTGCATAGTGTCACGCTCATTAAAAAAAGTTATAATTTTTATCTTCTTGCACTTGATATTCAATTAAAATTCAGAATGCATTTTTATTAATTATGGGGCGTAGCAAAGCGCGCCGGGCTTGGCTAGTATTTTTTAAAATACAAATGAAATGACAAACCACATAAATATGTACGTTAGGGATACAATTTTTTTACAATTTTTGAAAATATTTAAATGGCCCTATCCATACCATGTAGTGCATAAGAAAACAATAAGAACTGAATCCTTAGATTTTAGATCAATGATAAATACATATATAAAAAGTTTTTCCATTAAATATTATTCAATATTCTGTATTCTGTATAAATTCAATTAATCGTGTTAAAATATTGCGACTTACCTACGCTGTCTTATGCAAATTTGCGAAATATTATAATTTATTACTTAGAGTCTAAAAATAAAGCAGGCGCTGTCACTTTTGTTTGTTGTGCATTATATTTATAATAATCGAATTTAAATGTTTGTTTTCGTTCAACTTTTTAAAATGTCTTTTAAACATAGCGAAATTTTTGCTCGGAAAAACACGGATAGAGGACCCAAAATTAAAAAAAAATCTGAAAATAAAACGAAAAATGGCTATATGTTGGAAATTTAAAGTGGCGTGATGATATGCAATATTTATATGAACTAGGACAGGCTTTTAAATACTACATATATGAAGCACAATAAATTTTCTTTTATAAACTTTAAAACTATACTATATAACTATACACACAAACAACACTAACGCGCTCCTCCTCAATGAAACTATTAAAGAGGATGTTTAATCCTTTAGCTACCTTGGCTGCACAATCTCAACAAACAGTGGTGCAGACGAACACGTCGCAAACCGGATAGAAAAAACGCGTAAGGCTATGTACTCGATGAGGAAAGTTTGAATATCAAATGATCCTTCCCGTGACTTTAAATAAAATAATAATGCTCAGAAATGCTTACTAAGACATTGGGTGAAAGATGAATCAAGAATTCCAAAAACACAACGCGGCAACATTTATGCGGAACGCGCCATCAAAGGCGTACAAGATATTTTCCCCCAATGCAAATCAACTTGAACTCTTAATCTTAAGTTAATTTCACTTAACAAAGATAGTTTTTAGATTGTGATTTTGATTATAATCTCATAATTACATTAAGAAATGTAAATATATAGTTACATAATTATAAAATAAAAAATTTAAAAAAAATTAAAAATTTTGCAAAAATAAAAAAAATCTCTAAGGGCTTTCAGAAATGGCTTCGACGCAAAACGTTTTTGTTACGGAATGATCTGAGGAAACATTTTTCGGTGGTATTTCTTCATACATCTAACTGCAAAAAATAGGAGTGATCCTACAACAATGAAATTTAGCACACTTGTTCAATTTTTAGTGCAAAAGCAAAAATTCAAAAAATTTTTAAAATCCCTCGGCTCCTTGGGGTACCTCCCTTAGACCGCCAATTTTTCCATGAATTTTCCTCAAGGTATAGGTTGCAATTCTTCATAGAATTTGATTAAATTTGGCACACGCCTATTAATTGATAAAAGAACAATTAAGAGCACTATATTTGGCTGTGCCGAATCTTTTATACCCACCACCAATTTTGTGTACATTTAAAGCACATTATTTATTATTTTGTTAATCATTATGGAATAATCTCTTTATAATAAAATATGTATCACTTTCTTTGTAGAGGGTGGTTAACTTTTAAGGGACCATGTTGAAAGTGAATAACACCTAGTCTTTAAATTTGTTTTCTGCATTTCATTTGACATTTCTCAATCTCAAACTTACTCAATTTGATCCGTGGAAAGATACGCAAATGAGCAACGCTTTAAAGTTATTCAGGTTTTTTTTATAAAAATGGGCGTTCTAATCAAAATGCATTTTGTGCACTTCGTAATTCTTTTGATCAACACAATCGTTCAAATTCGTCCACAATCGGGAGAATTGTAAAAAATATTTAAATTTCTGCAAAACAGGTCTGTATAAAATTTTAGAAAATCTGTGAATGCCTTCTTAGTTCGTTGAATGGGAACCACTGCTGGGTTTTGCGATAGTATGGCAAAAGAGCAGTCAACCTCGACTCATCATTATGCCCAACAATTGAGCATAAACATTGTCATTGAAAATTTGGACCATCAGATAGAGGAGTGGCGCCAAGGATGGAGGGCCATTTTGCCGATATTTTGTTAAATACATAATCGAACCATACAAATATTATCATTGCAAAAAGAAATAATAATATCCTAAATAATTTGTGTTTTATTTAAATTCAACATCAGTCCTTAAAATTTAACCACCCGATATGCTACTAAAATGCTTATGTAAATGTAGTCTTTCAATGAAAGTGGGCGTTAAAGTAGGTGTGTCAATAAATAAATACAACTTAGATATTTCAATATAGTCCTTTATTTTCCCAACAACTTTGTCAATAGAGAAATTACATGAATTTAAGATAAACCGTTATATGGGAGGTAGGCGTTAAAGTAGGCGTGTCACCTAAACTTTTTGGCACAACAATTACATTGATTAGAAGGATATACGTAGCAAATTTGATCATCATAACTCTAATTTTGGCAGTTTTATGAGCTTTTAAATTTCATTAACGGTAGATAACGTGAAAAGTTGGCGTTATAGTAGGCGTGTCCAAGCTACTTTTTCGAATGAGTACAACTTAGGTGTTTCAATATAGCCCTTTATTATTCCAAAATCTATATTAATAGAGAAATTATATGAATTTTAGGTAAAACGTTATATGGGAGGTGGGCGTAAAAGTGGGCGTGGCACCTTTATTTTCTGGCACAGTAATGACATTGCCTAGGGGGATATACGTAGCAAATTTGATCATCATACCTCTAATTTTGGCGGTTTTATGAGCTTTTAAATTTCATTAACGGTAGATAACGTGAAAAGTGGGCGTTATAGTAGGCGTGTCAAAGTTATTTTTGCGAATGAGTACAACTTAGGTGTTTCAATATAGCCCTTTATTATTCCAAAATCTTTATTAATAGAGAAATTATATGAATTTTAGGTAAAACGTTATATGGGAGGTGGGCGTAAAAGTGGGCGTGGCACCTTAATTTTCTAAAACAGTAATAACATTACCTAGGGGGATACACGTAGCAAATTTGATCATCATACCTCTAATTTTGGCGGTTTTATGAGCTTTTAAATTTTATTAACGGTAGATAACGTGAAAAGTAAGCGTTATAGTAGGCGTGTCTAAGTTATTTTTGCGAATGAGTACAACTTAAGTGTTTCAATATAGCCCTTTATTATTCCAAAACCTTTATTAGTAGAGAAATAATATGCATTTAAGTTAAATCGTTATATGGGAGGTGGGCGTAAAAGTGGGCGTGGCACATTGATTTTCAGTTACAAAAAAGCGCCTCACCAAAAAGCAAAGTGTGCAAAATTTCGGAGTCGCACATCAAATTTTGTTGCTTTTATGACGTTTTTGTTTTAAAATATACCGAAAAATACACTGTGCGGTATAAATTTTCGTACATTTTGATCGATAACTCCTCTCCTAATGCATAGATTTAGATAATTTTCGGGGAACAATATTGTTTTTACTCAAGAAATATATATTCGAAGTTTCATGAGTCTACGTTAATGCGTTTGGACACAATTTCATTTCATTCGATGTTTGAAGGACACGGTTTTTTCGACCTACTCTTGCTTTTCGAGCTATAACTCTCTTCCTAATATTCCGATTTTGCCCGTTTTCAATACCAAACAAACCTTGTCTATAAGAAAGATTCTGGCAAAATTTGAGCCCCCTAGCTTTTTCGGTGCGACCTCTATCGTGCTTTCATCAGACGGACAGACGGACGGACATAGCTAGATCGTCATCAAATCAAACCCTGATTCAGAATATATATACTTTATGGGGTCTAAAATGGATATTTCGATGTGTTACAAACGGAATGACAAAATGAATATACCCCCACCATTTTTTTGGTGGCGGGTATAAAAAAAAAAGAAAAATTTTCGTTGAAATGCGCCGTCTTGTATGTAACCTGAATGAAAAAATTTCGATTTAAAAAATGAACAAAAACCGCTTTTGAACTGCCTTTTTCACTATTTCAATTTCATCAATAGTAAGCACCGAATTTTCCTGCTTTTTAAAATTTGTTAACAAATCGACATTGCTACCACAATCAATAAGTTCCTGGCACAATTCACTATATGACGCAGGAAATAAAATCATTGAATTAATCTGCACATGGGACAGAAGGTAATGATTTGGAGGAATGTTGAAATACCCCTAGATGTTAGTTATGAAACTAAGGTGCATGTAAGGAAACTAGTTGCTACAGAATATGAGAAAATACCACCACAGTCAGAAAGTGTAGTATGGGCGCGTATAGAGGGAGATTGTGTGGACAACCGGTTGTGGGTGGTAGAACAAAGAGTTATAAAAAGTGACTTAATAACAGCAAAAGCCCTTGTCAAAACCAGCAATGACGGAAGAGTCCCTGTAAGAGTGCTTAACCTTTCCGCCTGTGAAAAAGTCGTCAAGCCAAAATCCGAATTAGGTCAATTTGCTAAAGCTGAGGCAATAATTAATTGCGAAATGAAATCGGGTCCTGAAAGTATATCTGATAGTGATAAGGAGAAAACAGCTTTTAGTGCAAATTACGGGCTATGGTAGTTAAACGTGATGCCATTTGGACTTTGCAACGCTCCAGCCACATTCGAGCGGTTAATGGAACACGTTTTGAGGGGACTTCATTGGAAGACATGCCTGGTGTATCTTGATGACATAATTGTCATGGGTAAAAGTCTTGAAGATCACCTGAAAAATCTAGAAGAAGTTCTTAAACGAATATCAGTGGCTGGACTTTAACTAAACTTCAAGAAATGTGCATTGTTCCAGAAAGAGGTAAAGTACTTTGGGCATCGAGTCGCAGAGGATGGTATATCAACTGACGAAGAAAAAGTTCAAGCTGTGAAGGACTGGCCTCGCCCGAAAAATCTGCATGAGTTACGTAGTTTCCTAGGCCTCTGTACCTACTACAGGTGATTTGTGCCGAATTTCGCCAGTGTCGCTGCCAGTCTACATGAGCTCACCAAGAGGTCACGACCATTCCTGTGGGCTGAAGCCCAAGAACAAGCATTTCAGAAGCTCAAGGAGTTGTTATGCGTAGCACCAGTTTTGGCATATCGTATCGCTGGTGAGAAATTTGTATTGGATAGCGATGCGAGTGGCTACGGGATAGGTGGTGTTCTTTCGCATGTTGTCAACGGAACAGAAAGAGCCATAGCCTACTACAGTCGGACACTCTCAAAGCCGGAAAGAAATTATTGTTTAGCACGACGAGATCTTCTGGCAGTTGTGAAGTGTGTAAAGCATTACCACAAATATCTGTATGGACAACACTTCGAACTAAGAACCGATCACTCTGCACTCAGATGGTTGCTACAATTCAAACAACCGGAAGGACAGCTAGCCCGTTGGATTGAACGTCTCCAGAGCTACGATCTCAGTATTGAGCATAGAAATGGCACTAAACATGGAAATGCAGATGCACTCTCCCGAAGACCGTGCAGATTGGAGTGCAAACATTGTGTAAAAGCTGAAGGAAAAGAATGTGTCGTTGACGTTCGACTAACACATATAGAGAGAAGTGATGACTAGTCGGCGGCGCAAAGAGACGATTCCATACTGGCAAAAATTATGTCAGCAAAGGACGAAGACAAAAGGCCAACCCGTAACCAAATATCAGTAGGAAAGTTCACTGATGAAATCCTACTGGGCGCTATGGAATAGTCTGCAGGTTATTAACGGATGCCTTTATCGCAAATGGGAAAGTACTGATGGTAATTCGACAACAAATCTGATTGTGGTGCCATCCTCTAAAGCTGGAAACCGTTACGTTTTAGTTGTAATTGACTATTTAGGCAAATGGCCAGAGGTATACGCAATACCAAACCAAGAAGCTAAAACTGTCGTAAACTCATTTGTGAACAATCTATGGAGTTCTGCTTGAGCTACATTCTGATCAGGGAGGAAATTTTGAATCTGCGATATTCCAGGAAATGTGAGAACGAGGACTACGCCACTGCATCCACAATCTGACGGCATGGTCGAGAGATTTAACCGCACGTTGGAGGAACACTTGAGAAAAGTGGTCAGTGTACACCAAAGAGACTGGGATGAGCACATACCAAAATTTCTGTTGGCATACAGTTCAGCCGTTCATGACTCTACCTCCCGAACACCTGCAAAAATTATGTTTGGAACCGAGCTGAAACTGCCAGGTGATGTAGAATTCGGTATTAATCCCTCGACAATAGATGAGCACAAAGAAGACACATCAAGGGGACAAAAAGATCTAGACGAGATTCGTTCGTGGGCGAATAAAAATGACCAGCGACAAGATGAAGGCCAGATATGACAGAGCAGCAAATTCTGAAGGCTTTAATGAGGGTCAGCTAGTTCTACTTTATAACCCACAACGGAAAAAAGGACGGTATCCTAAACTGCAAACTCATTGGGATGGGCCGTATAAGGTGATAAAAAGAATAAATGTTGTTGTGTATAGAATACAGAAGTACAACAGCCCAAGATCAAAGATGAAAGTGATTCATCTCGAGCGCCTCGCTAAGTACGGAAAAAGTGAATTTGTGCCTATTCGGTACGAACAGGCTTAAGCGGGCGGTAGTGTTACAGATTTATTTTTAAATAGCTTAATTTACATATGGGGATTCACAGTAGTATCATATAGTCATATGTCCTATAATAATAGCATGAAAAATTAAGACTATTGTGAACAACCCCTCATAATTAAGTGTGCTATTTTGAATTTAATTCAGCTGATGTAAAACAATTATAAAAATAAATATTTTCTTTCATAATGCCAAAAACAAGTAAAAAAACAAAATAGTAGCCAGTTTGCGCGAAAAGTACATTTTAGATGTTTTAATGGCAAACTCAAGTAAATAAATTACAAATAAATTAAACTTTGTTTGATAAACAAAGACAGCAGAGTCCTTAGCCGATCTTATTTGACGCCACCAGTGATTTGTTATCAAAAATTAGCAACTGCGCTCAAATTTGGATGTCGGCCCGATAAAATTATACAATGAACGGCGACAGCTTGCAAAAACTGTTGCGGCTTGGCTTAGCCGTTTAGCGCAGGTTTCTGCTTATTAAATACGACAGCACAATAAACATAGCGTTCAAAGTTCTATTATTATAAGACACTTTTTGTTTGAAAAGCAACAACAACATTTTTAAACCATTGTAAAATTTTAGGACAATAGGACAATATCACATGATAAGACACCTTGTGAATCACTCAATTATAATTCTATTTTAGTTGTAATAGTTTAAGTTACTGTAGATTTATTTGTATTAGTTTATTTCACTGGTTGTTCGAACATGATGTGGGTTATTATGTGCAGCATACTTTTAGGCACTTTTATTATTCCTGCATATTACTTAACATTAACATTACGTCTTAATTTAAATGTAACTGTTTTCGAATGTACTAGTATGTACATACGAGAACTTTGTCGAATGTTACCGAACACCACTATGTTACTATAAATAGCCGAACAACACAGCTAACATGATCAGTATTACAGTAGAGCTTGTAAAGCGCATATCAAAGTGAGTTTGATAATAAAGTGTATAGCGATAAGTGAAATAAGTAAAGTGCTATAAAACAATATCTGAGTGTGTTTAAGTAAATAGAGTGCTCTTAATTTTATAACTAATTTCAACTGTTTTTAATTGCAATAAAATAACTCAAAATATATTTAAAGGAAATAAGCCAACATTTATAAAAGGTATAAACGTAACAATATTTATTAACGTTAACTGTTTACTCGTTGAAAATTTTGTTTTCAAGTAGGCGGTTTTCTTCTATAAATTTTATTTTATTAAAACATGATTTTTTATTATTATTCACTTTTAAAAACAGCTGTTAACAAATTGTTATAATTAATAACTAAAATTTGTTTAAAACGTTAAGCCTAAAGGTATGCAAAACTTTTTTATTACAAATACTAGGGTGGAATATTCGTCACTTTTTACCAAATTTTAATTTTTTTAAAAGATTGACAAAAGTTGGTGAATTTTTTTGACTAATTCAAAAGTAAAGCCTTTTACTGACTTTTTCTCCAACGAAAACAGCCAATGCTGAATTTTTAAGTACAATATTGATGCATTCTTTTTATTTAAATTAAAAATAAGGCTTTGGATTAAATAAAATCGACACTCAGATTTTTCCGCTCGAAACATATTCACTTCCTCAACCTCGTAACTTTAAAAATACAGTTTTGACTTTTATATATCAAACGATTGTTTCATGCTTTAACTATAAAAGATAAGTATATTGTTATTACTAATTTACATAAATGCAATCAATTCCTTAATAATTGCATTTAAACTTTTAACCAAACACCGAAGTATAAAGAAATGAACCGTTTTTTTTCTCTCCTAAAAAGTTGTATTTTTAAGATACGAGATTGAGGAAGTAAGGCATCGATATATGAATCTCTGAATTTGAACAAAATTTCCATATATTTCCCTTTCACAACATTAACCTGATTTCAACTGATCTTTTTTAAGAATATATATACATATATCTTAAAAGAAATGCAGATTTTTGTTTGCCTTTTTTGCAGCAGAAATCCCATAGTGCAGCGTTGTGATAGGGCTTATTTTGGTTGTACCCCTAATGCACATACATATACCCATTATACTCTTTGTAAAAGTCGAATGAACTCATCTGTTATTAAAGGGCAAGCGAAATTTACTATTCAATTATTTAAAAGCGATTAAGTTTTGATATGTGTATAATTCTTAATCTTTAATTTACGCATTCAATTTAAGTACATAGAGGTTTAAACACATGTACTAGTAGATTCACGCATTATTTACGTATATTAATTTTAATCTAATCATTCGATGATTGCCTTACTGAGAATTATATGTAGATTAAGTATCTATAAACTTGTATTGTTCAATCGAAATATTATCAGAACTTAATAATTTACTACTGTATCCACTTAAGTCTAACGTTTATATTTTAGTTCAAATTGAACATAATAGTGCTATAAAATATTTAGATTTAAAAAGGGAAACCCCAATAAAAATTTTCTATTATAAAAATTATAAAAATTTGTTTGTAGAACATTTTGAACATACGATTTTTATATCCGCTATTAACTTCCCTACTAGGAATGGGTGTAGATAGGCATGCCTTCAGGAATAAACCTCTACCAGATCATTACTAGAAGAATTACATTTTTTATACCAAAATTAACACATATATTTTAGTAGAAACGCGTTTCAAAAGGGCTTGTAATATATAAATATATACATATATATACATATATCTATATATCTATATATATAAAAATGAAACTCTGTGTGTGTGTGTTAGCTATAGACTCCCAAAATGTAAAACCGATCGGACTCAAACTTTGGCAAGTTATTGTACACATACCAGGGAGTGTTTATGGGTGGAAAAAAGTGGGCGGTGCCACGCCCATAAAAATTAGTTATCAGTTTTAGCTACTTGCACTTGACCGATTTTTCTGAAACTTTGCACACATATCGAGCTGTTATGACTAAATAACATCGTGATAAGAAAAGTGGGCGGGGCAACGCCCCTAAACAGATTTTTCTAAAACTTTGCACAAATACTAAGCTCTCATAACCATATAATTTCGTGGATAGAAAAGTGGGCAGGGCCACGCCCATAAAAAAAGGTTATAATTTTGAGGTACTTCCACCAGACCGATTTTTCTGAAACTTTGCACACATATCGAGCTGTCATGACTTAAAAGTTTCGTGATTAGAAAAGTGGGCAGTGCCACGCCCATAAAAAAAGGTATCATTTTGAAGTACTTGCACTGGAACGATTATTCTGAAACTTTGCACACATATTGAGCTGTTATGACTTTACAATTTCGTGATTAGAAAAGTGGGCAGTGCCATGCCCATAAAAAAAAGATATCATTTTGAGGTACTTGCACTGGACCGATTATTCTGAAACTGTGCACACATATTGAACTGTTATGACATTACAATTTCGTGATTAGAAAAGTGGGCGGTGCCACGCCCATAAAAAAAGGTTATAATTTTGAGGTACTTCCACCAGACCGATTTTTCTGAAACTTTGCACACATATCGAGCTGTCATGACTTAAAAGTTTCGTGATTAGAAAAGTGGGCAGTGCCACGCCCATAAAAAAAGGTATCATTTTGAAGTACTTGCACTGGAACGATTATTCTGAAACTTTGCACACATATTGAGCTGTTATGACTTTACAATTTCGTGATTAGAAAAGTGGGCAGTGCCATGCCCATAAAAAAAAGATATCATTTTGAGGTACTTGCACTGGACCGATTATTCTGAAACTGCACACATATTGAACTGTTATGACATTACAATTTCGTGATTAGAAAAGTGGGCAGTGCCACGCCCATAAAAAAAAGGTATCATTTTGAGGTACTTGGACTGGACCGATTCTCCTGAAACTTTGCACACATATTGAGCTGTTATGACTTTACAATTTCGTGATTAGAAAAGTGGGCAGGGCCACGCCCATAAAAAAAAGTTGTAATTTTGAATACTTGCACTGGACCGATTTTTCTGAAACTTTGCACACATATTGAGCTGTCATGACTTTACAATTTCGTTAATAGAAGAAGTGGGCAGTGCCACGCCCATAAACAAAATTATGATTTTCAGCTACTTGAACTTCACCGGCTTTTCTGAAGCTTTGCACACACATATTGAGCTGTTATGACTATATAATTTCGTGATTAGAAAAGTGGGCAGGGCCACGCCCATAATTTTGAGGTACTTGCACTGGACGGATTTTTCTGAAACTTTGCACACATATTGAGCTGTCACGACTATATAATTTCGTGATTAAAAAAGTGGGCAGGGCCACGCCCATAAAAAAAGTTATAATTTTGAGGTACTTGCTCTTGACCGATTTTTGTGAAACTTTGCGCACATATAGAGCTGTCATGACTTTACAATTTCGTTATTAGAAAAGTGGGAAGTGCCACGCCCATAAAAAAAGTTATGATTTTCATCTACTTGAACTTCACCGATTTTTCTGAAACTTTGCACACACATATTGAGCTGTCATGACTATATAATTTTGTGATTAGAAAAGTGGGCAGGGCCACGCCCTTAAAAAAATGTTATAATATTGAGGTATTTGCACCAGACCGATTTTTCTGAAACTTTGCACGCATATCGAGCTGTCATGACTTAATAATTTCGTGATTAAAAAAGTGGGCAGTGCCATGCCCATAAAAAAAAGATATCATTTTGAGGTACTTGCACTGGACCGATTATTCTGAAACTTTGCACACATATTGAACTGTTATGACTTTAGGATTTCGTGATTAGAAAATATGGCAGAGCCATGCCCATGAAAAGTTATTATTTTGAGGTACTTGCACTGGGCCGATTTTTCTGAAACTTTTCACACGTATTGAGCTGTCATGACTTTACAATTTCGTGGTTAGAAAAGTGGGCACTGCCACGCCCATAAAAAAAGTTATCATTTTTAGCTACTTGAACCTCACCGATTTTTCTGAAACTTTGCACACACATACTGAGCTCTCATGATTATACAATTTCGTGATTAGGAAAGTGGGCAGTGCCACGCCCATAAGAAATAAGTTATCATATTTAGCTACTATTTAGAAAATATTTAAATAAAGTCAATTTGGCTGTTTTTATACCCTTCACCTGTGGTACACAAGGGTATATGTATGTATATAGCTTTGTCATTCCGTTTGTAATTTCTACAATTTTCCTTTCCCCCATAAAGTATATATTTTCTGAAAGCTTATGAATAGAGGAGTCGATTAAGCCCTGACCGTCTGCCCGTCTGTCCGTGTGTTGGTTGAAATCAACTTTTAGAAGCAATTATATGTTTCTCAGATCTCTATATGGTATCAATCTCTTGGAATTATCCAGGAATGAATCGCTATTGAAATTCAGCACAATCGCCCCATAACTTTCTGAGATATTAGCAAAAAACCACGACCATCTCGTTTAAAAAACATACCATAAAAAAAAATTGAAAAAAAATTTTTGTTAAAAAATTTAAAAAAAATATTAAAAAAAATAATAAAGTATAAATAATATATTAAATAAAATAAAATAAATTTTTTAGTTACCGTTAGTTCTGCTTCTATAGAGCTCTAAAAACAAAATTTTGAATTCAAAGAAAGACATGATATAAAACACAACAGCGTACAACAGCTTGCCTAAGTTGCAATGACATGCGAAGACAGAATGTTTGAGTTGGCATAACATGTTATAACACCTTGTTAAAATTCGCATGGCATAGCAAAGCATGAAATCTTTGAAAATTAAATTTTTACGGAAAATGTTGAATTGTGCAGGAGTCTAATATATATATACATATATTAGGGCGGGTTAATTTTTTTTTTATGAAGCGTATAGCAAAAACGTAATCTATAGGTGATTCTGTGAAATTTTGTTTAAGTGACCATAGCTCTAAGTCGGGTTTGAAGCCCCCCAAAATTTCAAAACAGATATTTTTCCATATACACATAGAATAATTCAATAAAATTTTTCATAAAATCGGATAGATATATAGTAGATTTCTCAATCTGGGCTTGTTTGAAAGATATTTCAGAATCTGTGCTGATACCAATACTTTTTTAATTTTTAGTAGAGATATTAGGAATGTTTTGTCGAAAATAGCCTAAAATGGACTTTTAACTAATAAATTCTGAATTTTCTTCGATTTTTTTCTTGTTTTTTGCAGATTATGAATAATATGAATAATGACGTTACAAAATAATGACCAACACTAAATGTTGCCAAGCTTGCTTTTCCTTCTTCCTTAATCGTTCATCGTGCAATGCGCACGCAGTTTGCCAAAATACTTAAATAAAAACTCGGTTATCACAATACAAATTTTTTTTTATTTTTAAATTTAGTGTTCAAGTTAATTGCACATATTTTGTTTATTTTTATATTTAATGGCTTTGGAAATTCCTAAGCTAATGACATACAAATATGTTTATTGAGGATATTCCATAAATTCATTCTTTATTATTTAATGCAATCCAATGTCATAAATGGATAAACACAAAAAATCATTGGGGCAAGCAGGTAAATTACCTAGGTTGCAGCTTGTGATCATTAGTGTTTATTTATTAGAATCTAACAAAGGACATTTAAAACAGTTAAGGGACAATGAATTTGAGTTATTAGAGATAAGTTTTAAGATTTTCATATGTAGAATTTAAGACGAGTAATTTCATTTAATAATTCAATATTGAAATCATTAATAGAAAAAGTGTTTTAAAAAATATGAATATACAGAACACGTTGAAGAAGTAGCTACAACAGTACCAATACTTACAACTGGTACCGATGATCCAAAATACGAACCACCTGAATTACACATGGATGAAGATGAAAATGAAGCAACAACAGAAGTTCCAGAAGCAACTGTTTAAATGAGACAATGTCATTATACTCAACGATACGATGCCTTAAATTTTGCTATGGTGTGTGATAGATTCGATGTTTCAGATAGAGTCGCTTCATGTTTAGCAACAGCTTTATTCGAAGATATAGTATAATTTTAGATAAGATTGGTAGATTGGTAAGATTGTTATTATGGATAAATCAAAAGTGGCTAGATAAAAAGTTGAATCTAGACATGCATTGCTTCGTACACGACATACAAATTCTTCCATAACTGCATTCTCTTTCAATGGTGACTTATTAACTACAAAGAAAATTAATGACAAATTTCATACCACTATCGTAAAAGAACCGCATTTAGTTGTTCTGAAAGAGCCCTATAATGAGTAACTTGGATATGTAAATTTGGGTAGTCAAGAAGATGCAAAAACCAAACACAGAAAACTGAATGAATTTTTCAACAATAAAACATTAACAGTTGATCAGTTAATTGGCATATGCAGTGATGGTGAGCCAGCAAATATTGTAACAGAAAATGGTGTTTTACGGTTATTTTATGCTTCATTTCAATGAACTGCCATTTCGTCACTTATATGAAGCATTGCACAAAACAGTCACCAGTGGACCACAAGCAGCAAGTGGAAAGTTATTCAAGAATGTGAGAAATTGCAGGTAACAGTTTATTTTATTTAATACTAGCCAATCCCGGCGCGCGTTGCTACGCCCCTTCATGAATTTTAATCGCATTCTAAATTTTAATCAAATATCAAGTGCACGGCTAAAAACTATAACTTTTTCTTTATGAGCGTGGCACTGCCCACTTTTCTAATTACGAAACTATATAGTCATGACAGCTCAATAAGTGTGCAAAGTTTCAGAAAAATCGGTCCAGTGTAAGTACCTTAAAATGATACCTTTTTTTATGGGCGTAGCACTGCCCACTTTTCTAAATAAGAAACTGCATAGTCATGACAACTCAATATGTGTGCAAAGTTTCAGAAGAATCGGACCAGTGCAAGTACCTCAAAATTAAATTTTTTTTTATGGGCGTGGCCCTGCCCACTTTTCTCATCACGAAATTGTAAAGTCATAACAGCTCAATATGTGTGCAAAGTTCCAGAAAAATCGGTCTGGTGCAAGTACCTCAAAATTGTAGCCTTTTTTTATGGGCGTGGCCCCGCCCACTTTTTTAATCACAAAATTATAAAGTCACGACAGCTTAATATGTGTGCAAAGTTTCAGAAAAATCGGTCCAGTGCAAGTACCTCAAAATTAAAACTTTTTTAGGGGCGTGGCCCCGCCCACTTTTTCAATCACGAAATTATTTAGTCATGACAGCTCGATATGTGTGCAAAGTTTCAGAAAAATCGGTCAAGTGCAAGTAGCTAAAACTGATAACAAATTTTTTATGGGCGTGGCCCCGCCCACTTTTTTTCATCCATAAACACTCCCCGGTATGTGTACAACAACTTACCAAAGTTTGAGCCCGATCGGTTTTGCAGTTTCAGAGTCTATAGCTAACACACACACACACACACACAGAGTTTCACTTTTATATATATAGATCATTATTTATTGTCATTATTTAACTTTTTCGATTGGAATAAAGTTAAAATAAAATAATTGCATTTTAATTGAACTAAACAATTCATTTTTCAGGTAGTACCTCATTTTGATCCAATACCACTGGAGAATATGCCTGCAATGATGGATCATGAACATGAGTTCAAACTATCAACAGATGTTAAATATTTATATCAACAGCTAAAGCAATTTCGAATGGTATTGTTCCACTTGATTTAGCTAACATTAAACCATAGTACGCAAATCAATCGAATAGATATTAATCATGAATGATAATAATTTGAATGAATTAAATTTTCCACATTGTGACGAATAATTCGTTTTGTTTTCCGAATTTTAGAAATAAAAGTTGCGAGACAAATGATATTTTAAAAAAATTGAAAACAAAAACTATGAATCTGATTTATCTGATTTTTTCTATTATATTTGTGGAATTTTATTTGAATCGTAGAATAGTTTAATAAATAAATATACATAAAATTTTCGTTATTTTTTATCCCTAAAAGTTTTTGTTATAAAAACATGTATATTCAAAATTATATAGGCGCCACTGCCAAATGTAGCCGTGCAGCTATGATGGCGTCAAACATCGTATGTATTTCAATTTGGGCAGATTTAAGTCGCCAGCCTGCTGTTATTTAATGCTTCAAGCAAAGACAATAGACTATAAAGATGTTGCACTCAGTGTATTTGAAAAAATTAAAAATGTTGAGCTGTAACAGATGCGGGCGGTAGAGGAAGTATCAGAAGAAGAAAATACTTCATTCTCACATGTTGAGAGAATTAAAAAGAGCAAATTACAACATACATACATACATACATATGTATGTAAATATGTAGATGAAACCAGTTCTGTGAATTGTTATTGGCAAATTTGTTTGCCTTTTTACTAGCTTAAGTGTTTGTGTGTTTTCCCGTTGAAAACACGCCTTTCTCACTAGGCAAGTCACTTGCGCAAGTGACTTGCGCAAGTGTTGTGTTTATAGGCAAAAGGGGTAAGGTCGGATTAAGAGGAAGAAACTTGCTCATTTTTGAGTACGCACACTCATTTTTGAGTACTCGGCAAGTACGAGCAAGTTTTTGTTGAGAAACCAAAAACAAAAGAGTAATAAAAACAAACAAGAGTGCTATATTCGGCCATGCCGAATCTTATATACCCTTCACAACGTGTAGTCATGCAACAACAATTGTTTATGTCACCATTTATCTCATATGAAATACGTACATACAAAACATACATATATAAAAACATCCCATTGTAATATTATACATTTAGTTTACTTATGTGCTTAAAAAAAATAAATTAAAAGAAAAATTATAAATAAAACAATAAAAATTTGAATAAAATATAAAATAAAAAAAATTTTTTGGCTCACTCTAACCAGTATACCACGTTTGTATGAATGTGTAGATAATTGATAATTGTAGAAATTTCAAACGGAATGACAAACCTATATATACCCTTTTTCACTGTGTGAAGAGTATAATAAGTAAAAGAGAACGGAACTGGGGCAAGTCAGTTGCTGAGTCTGAACATGAAAGCAAGTTCAAAGAAAAATAAAAGAAAATAAAAAACTAACTTGAGCAAGTGACTTGCCTAGTGAGAAAGGGGTGAAACAATTGCCATTAAAAATTATATTAAAGAACAGAAATAATGTTTTCATGCGGTCTATGCGTAAATAGCAAACGTAAAACCAAATGTTACCTATTGAGTAATTGTAGGGTATGGATATGTGTTTTATTGTTGTAAAAGTAAAACTACATTGATTTGCACCGAATTTTAAATCCATTTTTAAAGTAGGTATTTCATTACTACTTACAAGATTTGGCAAGAAATCCAATAAAATGAAAGACATAAAACTTTTTGTATGGTATTTATGTTGTTCTTTTAATACGATGGTACATACCTACTTGTGCTTTAAAATTTTTAACTTTTCAGCATTCGATTGTTTGTATTTATAAGTCTCCCAACAGGAATGCTTTCTAAGTAAAATAAGTACAAACAGATTAAGTATTTCCATTCTATGTTTGTGACACGCATTTTTCTCGTCGAACCAAAACGAATATTTTGTATCATTAGTACACCCTACGCATTGCTCTTCCTTTACTTCCCTTTTTATATTTTTAATTGCTTTGTTCTTCAAAAATAGTTTTTCGAATACTTTAATATGAATTTTACATATTTCGAAGAACAAGTCAGAGGGTGAACATAAACTTCCAAAATCTTTTTTTTTCATAGTTTTTCGTATGGATAAAAATTTCTGATGGATATGTTTAAATTTGGGAAGGTTTGATTATATCCATTCGGCATTTAATGCAAGATATCCGTTGAGCTATGTAGCCTATGCAATTTCGACTTGAGGTAAGTTTAATTGGCACATTCTTAGAGATAAAACTGTCGGCGCTTTCATCAAAATATTCTTTATTTTCCTGGTATATGTCAGTGATATCTGTCACGATGGTAGAATTGTTAGGTGCTACACTGTCATTATCTTCTAAACTGCTTTGAAAGTCCAGTAGCAAAAATATTGCCTCGTCTTCAGCACAATTCGTTGAGGTACTAAACTGGTTAATTTTTAAAGATAACAGCTTAGCCATTGCGATATTGAATTCATAAACAGAAGGGTTCTTACAATGTCCACCTTTAGCATGTACATACGAAAAAACGTTTTCTTATGGGTCTAGATTAAATCGGCTGGTTAACACAATATGTAAATTAGAGCTCTCCCTAAGCATTTCCTCACATAACGACAATATACCCCTAGTGGTTTGGATAAGTCCGCTGATGAAAAATATTTTATTACCGTTATATTCAATTTGTTGTATGTATGTAATAAGCTCTTGCAGTATTTGCCAAGTCTTAAGGCAGAATTAGTCTTTACTTTCTGTTCCATTCCGAATCAGCTGACTTCATTCTGTTAAATAGAAAATGTGTACAAGTCGTTAGTTTTTCTGTTACTTTCCGTGCCGTTGCGGACGAACCTGTAGAAAATAGAATGCAACGTTAAATGACGGCCATTGAGAGAGAAACAGCTGATATTTAGGTGCCTATATTTTAAAGGTGGCTGCAACATAGAGACTCTGTTTGCTTAAAGATGAAATCTGAGACCACAAATTTTTTTTATGTACGGACTTTGACGAGAAAAATAAACAAAAAATATAAAAAGCTTGTGTTTGTAAGATTACCTTGTAAATTAAGCAGATGATTTTTTACAGAAGAAGTAACCACAAAAATTAAACAACAGAACGGCACGTCACAGAACGACAACAGAAAGTAAAGACTAATGAAGCCTTTATTATTAAACTACAATCCACGTTTCAGAGGGTTGGGATCATTTAAATTTTTACTATTTTAACAGTCAAAATAACCATCGATTCGTGCATAAAGGTGGTGATTGTGACCTCCTACGCTTACTTGATGGAGTTTTTAGAACATAAATATCGCTATCCTCATTTCCAGAACATTTTTTGTTGTTCAATGCTTCTGGACTCATAACTCTCAGTTAAATGTAAGCTTGGCACGGCTCCACTTTTTAAAAATTTTTTCTATACAGTCTGGCAAAAAGTGCCTATCACACAAAAATAATACAGGAGTTCTTTCCACAAACGCCTTTTCAAAGCCCCATTTTTATATCCATTCCTCAAATAATGGCGTATTTGACTTTGAACAAGTAAGAGCGCTATATTCGGCCGTGCCGAATCTTATATACCCTTCACAACGTGTAGTCATGCAATAACAGTAGTTTGTGTTACCATTCATCCCATATGAAATACGTACATACATATAAAAACATACATATATAAAATATCCCATTGTAAAATTATAAATTCACGTGTGTATGTTAAAAAAAAACAAAAATAAAAAAAAAATAAAAAAAAAATAAAAAAATTTTAAAAAAAATTAAAAAAAAAATTATTATATATATAAAACAAAAAAAAAAATTAAAAAAAAAAATTTAAAAAAAACAAGTAACAGTGCTATATTCGGCCGTGCCGAATCTTATATACCCTTCACAACGTGTAGTCATGCAATAACAATTGTTTGTATCACCATTCATCCCATATAAAATACGTGCATACGTACACGTTAGAATAAATGTGGCATCGAATCCCAGCTGAGCCAAAAAAATTTTATTTTTTTTTTTTTTATTTAATATATTATTTATATTTTATTATTTTTTTTTATATTTTTTTTAAATTTTTTTAAAAAATTTTTTTAGAAAAATTTTTAAATTTTTTTTTTTTGTAGTTTTTTTTATTATTTTTTTCTTAATTTTAATATTTTTTTTTTGTAATTTTTTTTGTTTGGTATGTTTTTTACATGTATGTATGTTGTTGTTGTAATTGTGAAAAAAAAACGAGGTGGTCGTGGTTTTTTGCTCATATCTCAGAAAGTTATTGGGCGATTGTGCTGAATTTCAATAGCGATTCATTCCTGGATATTTCCAAGAGATTGATACCATATACAGATCTGAGGAACATATAGTTGCTTCTAAAAGTTGATTTCAACCAACACACGGACAGACGGGCAGACGGACAGACGGTCAGGGCTTAATCGACTCCTCTATTCATAAGCTTTCAGAAAATATATACTTCATGGGGTCGGAAATGAAAATTGTAGAGATTACAAACGGAATGACAAAGCTATATATACCCTTGTGCACCACAGGTGAAGGGTATAATAAAAATAAAAATATAAATAATATATTAAATAAAAAATATAAATATATAAAAAAAAAGTTTAAAAAAAAATTTTAAAAAAATTTAAAAAAAAATTTTTATGGCTCAGCTGGGATTCGATGCCACGTTTTCTCTAACCAGTATACACGTTTGTATGTATGTATGTTGTTGTTGTAATGTTGTTTTTGGGAAAAAAAAATCGAGGTTGTCGTGGGTTTTTGCTCATATCTCAGTTGTTTATGTACCAATGTTTCTGATTTTCAATAGCGTTCTACTCCCGAATATTTCTGATATTTTAATACCTCACCCGGGTCCGAGCGATGTCAGGGGTCTTCAAAAAGTTGATTTCAACATACACACGGACAGACGGTCAGACGGACAGACTGACAGACTGACAGAGCTTAATCGACTCCCCTATTCATAAGCTTTCAGAAAATATATACTTTATGGGGTCGGAAATGAAAATTGTAGAAATTTCACACGGAATGACAAACCTATATATACCCTTTTTCACTGTGTGAAGGGTATAAAAAATAAAAAGAAAATAAAAAAAATTTAAAAAAATTTAAAAAATTTTTTTTTTGGCTCAGCTGGGATTCGATGCCACGTTTTCTCTAACCAGTATACACGTTTGTATGTATGTATGTTGTTGTTGTAATGTTGTTTTTGTGAAAAAAAAATCGAGGTGGTCGTGGGTTTTTGCTAATATCTCAGTTGTTTATGTACCGATGTTTCTGATTTTCAATACCGATCTACTCCCGAATATTTCTGATATTTTCATACCTTACCCGGGTCCATCCTATGTCGGGGGGCTTCAAAAAGTTGATTTCAACATACACACGGACAGACGGACAGACTGACAGAGCTTAATCGACTCCCCTATTCATAAGCTTTCAGAAAATATATACTTTATGGGGTCGGAAATAAAAATTGTAGAAATTTCACACGGAATGACAAACCTATATATACCCTTTTTCACTGTGTGAAGGGTATAAAAACGAAATAGCTTCATAGAAGGTAAGCTTCTTTTAGATTTGCCACAATGACTCAAAGAGCATTTGTTGCCTGATTTACGACCGTCTTTTTTCTTGACACCACTGTTTAATTTTTTTTTATACCCTGCACACAGTGAAAAAGGGTATATATAGGTTTGTCATTCCGTGTGAAATTTCTACAATTTTCATTTCCGACCCCATAAAGTATATATTTTATGAAAGCTTATGAATAGGGGAGTCGATTAAGCCCTGTCAGTCTGTCCGTCTGACCGTCTGTCCGTGTGTATGTTGAAATCAACTTTTTGAAGCCCCCCGACATAGGTTGGACCCGGGTAAGGTATTAAAATATCAGAAATATTCGGGAGTAGATCGCTATTGAAAATCAGAAACATCGGTACATAAACAACTGAGATATGAGCAAAAACCCACGACCACCTCGGTTTTTTTTTCACAAAAACAACATTACAACAACAACATACATACATACAAACGTGTATACTGGTTAGAGAAAACGTGGCATCGAATCCCAGCTGAGCCAAAAAAAAATTTTTTTTTAATTTTCTTAAAAATTTTTTTTTAATTTTTTTTTTTATTTTTTTTTTATTTTTTATTTAATATATTATTTATATTTTTATTATTATTTTTTTTTTAATTTTTTTTTTTATTTTTTTTTTGTTTTATATGTGTATATTATATATATAATAATTTTTTTTTTTAATTTTTTTTTTTTTAAATTTTTTTTTTTTTTTTAATTTTTTTTTTTTTTTAATTTTTTTTTTTTTTTTGTTTTTTTAACATACATACGTGTACGTATTTCATATGGGATGAATGGTGATACAAGCAACTGTTATTGCATGACTACACGTTGTGAAGGGTATATAAGATTCGGCATGGCCGAATATAGCATTCTTACTTGTTTTTTTTAATTCGGATAACTCATTTTTAATATACTTAAGAAAACACTGTATTACTTATCACTTTGACACAAAAATGTTTAATGAAAAGCTTCACAGGTAAGAAAAATATAAAAAACAAGTTCTTATGTAAAATAACGGTAATTCAAACATATTGCCAATTACTTTTTTTTAGCTTATTTCAAATTTATACCCTTAATCTAAAAAAATCCCAAAAATAGGAATATATAACATAAAATGTTTTTATGGACATAGGTATGTACCTATTACAGTGATCGACTCGGTTTTATAATCGGTGGAAAACCCGGTTTTTTACTCTTTCAGCTGGCAGTTTTTTCCAAGGGTTAATTTTTCGAATGTCGAATACATCGGTTTTTTTACTCACAGAAGCCGGTTTATTTCATTTTTAGTTTTATGTTCATTTATCTTTGTAACAAAACGTACCATATATTTATTACTCAAAAATTTCAGAAAATTTATTAAATATTCTTCCATAATATTGTAAGAAATTAACTTGTTGTTTCAAAAACAAACTAAAATAAGAAAAACAAGTAAGAGCGCTATATTCGGCCGTGCCGAATCTTATATACCCTTCACAACGTGAATTCATGCAATAACAGTGGTTTGTGTCACCATTTATCCCATATGAAATACGTACATACATATAAAAACATACATATATAAAAACGTCCCATTGTAAAATTATAAATTCACGTATGAATGTTAAAAAAAAACAAAAAAAAAAAAAAAAATTTTAAAAAAATTTAAAAAAAAAAATTTAAAAAAAAATTTAAAAAAAAAATTTTTTTTAAAATTATTATGTATATAATATATATAAAACAAAAAAAAATAAAAAAAAAAATTAAAAAAAAAAAATTAAAAAAAAAACAAGTAAAAGTGCTATATTCGGCCGTGCCGAATCTTATATACCCTTCACAACGTGTAGTCATGCAATAACAATTGTTTGTATCACCATTCATCCCATATAAAATACGTGCATACGTACCCGTTAGAATAAATGTGGCATCGAATCCCAGCTGAGCCAAAAAAATTTTATTTTATTTTATTTAATACATTATTTATATTTTATTATTTTTTTTTATATTTTTTTTAAATTTTTTTAAAAAATTTTTTTTGAAAAATTTTTAAAAAATTTTTTTAAATTTTTTTTTAAATTTTTTTAAAATTTTTTTTTGTAGTTTTTTTTTATTATTTTTTTCTTATTTTTAATATTGTAATTTCTTCTTTTTTTTAATGGTTTTTACATATATTTATGTATGTATGTTGTTGTTGTAATTGTGAAAAAAAGCGAGGTGGTCGTGGTTTTTTGCTCATATCTCAGAAAGTTATGGGGCGATTGTGCTGAATTTCAATAGCGATTCATTCCTGAATATTTCCAAGAGATTGATACCATATACAGATCTGAGGAACATATAGTTGCTTCTAAAAGTTGATTTCAACCAACACACGGACAGACGGGCAGACGGACAGACGGACAGACGGTCAGGGCTTAATCGACTCCTCTATTCATAAGCTTTCAGAAAATATATACTTTATGGGGTCGGAAATGAAAATTGTAGAAATTACAAACGGAATGACAAAGCTATATATACCCTTGTGCACCACAGGTGAAGGGTATAATAATAAAAATATAAATAATATATTATATAAAAAATAAAAAAAAAAATAAAAAAAAATAAAAAAAAAATAAAAAAAAAAATTTTAAAAAAAATTTTTTTGGCTCAGCTGGGATTCGATGCCACGTTTTTTCTAACCAGTATACACGTTTGTATGTATGTTGTTGTTGTAATGTTGCTTTTGTGAAAAAAAAATCGAGGTGGTCGTGGGTTTTTGCTCATATCTCAGTTGTTTATGTACCGATGTTTCTGATTTTCAATAGCGATCTACTCCCGAATATTTCTGATATTTTAATACCTCACCCGAGTCCAAGCGATGTCGGGGGGCTTCAAAAAGTTGATTTCAACATACACACGGACAGACGGTCAGACGGACAGACGGACAGACTGACAGACTGACAGCGCTTAATCGACTCCCCTATTCATAAGCTTTCAGAAAATATATACTTTATGGGGTCGGAAATCAAAATTGTAGAAATTTCACACGGAATGACAAACCTATATATACCCTTTTTCACTGTGTGAAGGGTATAAAAAAAATTTTTTTGGCTCAGCTGGGATTCGATGCCACGTTTTCTCTAACCACTATACACGTTTGTATGTATGTATGTTGTTGTTGTAATGTTGCTTTTGTGAAAAAAAAATCGAGGTGGTCGTGGGTTTTTGCTCATATCTCAGTTGTTTATGTATCGATGTTTCTGATTTTCAATAGCGATCTACTCCCGAATATTTCTGATATTTTAATACCTCACCCGAGTCCAAGCGATGTCGGGGGGCTTCAAAAAGTTGATTTCAACATACACACGGACAGACGGACAGACGGACAGACTGACAGCGCTTAATCGACTCCCCTATTCATAAGCTTTCAGAAAATATATACTTTATGGGGTCGGAAATCAAAATTGTAGAAATTTCACACGGAATGACAAACCTATATATACCCTTTTTCACTGTGTGAAGGGTATAATAATTAGGCTTAAATTTTATTTGTTTTAAATGGATATCAGGTATTTTATACGTTAATATTAAAATTTTATGTTAATATGTTCATATTTTAATATATTAAATTTTATTGTAATTAATATATACATATGGTTAATATATATACAAAAAATCGTCTTATTAGGGCATTTAAAATTCAACCAAATTTCATGCAATTTTTGTTTTTACAATAACAAAATATGTATGCGTTCGCTACGGCAGCACATTCGATCATATCAGTTCCGTATAAAACATTTTTTCATATCAATATATTGAATTGCATAACCCAGCAAACATGACGTTATGTCTTTAAATTCAGGTGGTTATAGTTTACTTAATATAAAACATATTTTTTGCTAACTTGGACTAAAGTTTAAATAAAATGTGACTTTTTTACTGATAAAGCAGTTAAATTAAAATAATTTCCAAATGTTAATCGTCCAGGAGAGAGCTTAATTGCATAATATACTTAATTGGTATTAATATGAAATCAAACCTACGTGTTTGCTGGGATGCACGTTTGGTAATATTTACACACATACATAAACAGTACATCACATCCCAGCCTGCACAAAAGTACGACAATGTCTGAATCAGACAAGTCTTACAAATTTTTGACTTTTTACGGACATTTCGTACAGATTTCTGTAAGACATGTCTGGGAAATTTAATCTATGACACGTCTGATAGATTTCTGACTGATTTCGTACCGATATGTCGAAGGGATTTTACTTTTTTTTGTTTACGGACATGTCTGATAGATATCGGACTGATTTCGTACAGAAATGTTAAAGTTGTTTTCATTCCTTTTGTTTAGGATTTTTTGTTTTTTTCTTTACTTTACTTTCTTTTCATTCTTTGCCTTTACCAATTTTGTAATCTTGATTTTGTTTGTTTTACAAATTGTTTATTTAAGTCATAAAGTGTAACAAAATAGGTGATATTAAAAAATATAATTTATTGGTGTGTTAAAAAAGTTTAAAAGTAATATAGAAAGTGATTGTTTTGTGATTAATAAACAATATATATAAAAAGAGTGTCAAGTCAGGCTTTTCGGAAAAATGTTCAAGAAGATGCGTATTTGGTTTTTCAAGATAGCTTAAAATATTTAAAAGAATTGTTTTAGCTATTAGCTCTGGCATATAAAGAATGTATATGAATATATGTAATTAAGTAATAAATTAAATGAATAAAAAATATAACATAAAACTGAGTTTTATTTTATTAAATATTTCAGACAAACATTCGACAAACTTTCAGAAATCTGTCAGAAATCCATACGAATGTCGTATAACAAATCAGAATTTCCCCGCTTTTTCTTTCAGATTTCTGTAAGATTTCTATCAGACACGTCGGTAAAAAACTCAGAATTTCCCACGACATGTCTGTCAGAATTCGTGTCAACCACTTCATATGTTTGGCGGTCAGAAGTCTGACAGAATTCGTATAGAATTCTTACTTGTTTGTCGACATTTCTTACAGACATCTGACAGATGTCGGACAATTTTGCAGGCTGGGATATAATTTGTTCTTGTTGAGAACTTGTTCCCAGCCTGCACAAAAGTACGACAATGTCTGAATCAGACAAGTCTTACAAATATCTGACTTTTTTACGGACATTTCGTACAGATTTCTGTAAACATGTCTGGGAAATTTAATGTACGACACGTCTGATAGATTTCTGACTGATTTCGTACCGATATGTCGAAGGGATTTTATTCTTTTTGTACAGAAATGTCTAAGTTGTTTTCATTCCTTGATTTATATGATTTATATTCTTTGGCGGTACACAAACATCATACTTACAAACATTACACGTATACAGTCGGATTCGGGTAAGGGAAATTGATAATTGAAGGATTTATTTTTTTGGCTTATGCAAGATTTTCATTAATAAAAAACTTTGGACAAATTGAAACCATTTTGGTTAAATAGATTTTCTACTTTTTATATTGTTTTAAACAAAATAAGAGAAAATGTTGCACAATAGTGCAACAAATTAGCTGTAGCATTGTATTTCGTCGTATATTAATAAGAAATTTTTCTACTAAGCAGTGTTTGCTTTATTGAAGTTTGTAGCTTTAAAAACATAAAAGCTGTAAAACTTATTTTCCCTTAAGCGAACTCATTTTTTTTAAAATATAGTAAACATATTTAATTGTAGTTAAATGATTTCTTCAATTAAACAGCGACAACTTAACCGAATTCGACTGTATTACATATTTTTCTATACACACATTTTTTTTATGTGGCGCCAAAAAAATTTTTGTGTTGTATTCCTTGCAAAGGATGATTTTCACATATACCTTTTTATTGATGTCGTTTGTTTTTTAGGTGTTGTTGTTGTTAAAAGAGGCTTTAGGTACAGTGTGACACACAACTTTTTACCTATAGGCGCTTGACATATGCTTATATATAAAGTAGCTTTTATACCGAGTTTCAATTGAAGGCAAACAAGGATTTTTACTTTACTGAGTAAAAAAAATTATGGATATAATGAATTTTCTGTTTACATTTTCAGGTATATATATCCTTTTAAGACTTTACCTTTTTATATAAATGCCTAATTATTTTATTAGACCTATAAAGTTGTTTTTCTTGCCCGCATCTTTAAATCAATTATAATTAAATTTATGAGGATAAAAATATTATATATGTATGTATGGATATATAAAATATAATATTTATACACGATACAGCTATTTATATACATATAAGCAAAATCCAATCTGTTAAGAACGCATTGTATTGTTTAAATTATTATGATTGCTACTGTACATTATTTAATGTTAAGATTTTTTTCATACCACAAACAACAACAAATAAAAAGAAGAAATTTTTAAAACAAATTATTCATTATTATTATTTTATTTTTATTTTATATTTTTATTTTATTATTTTGAGTCATTTTGCTTAGAATGAAATATATTAAATTTGTGAGAAGAATGAAACACGACGAATTTTGAAAATAAAAATTGTATTGCAAACGAAATCAATAAAAAAAAATATTTTTATATTATTTGTGAAAAGAATGAAAAAAAAAAGAAAAATAGTAAATAGAATTTGACTCACAACTTTTATCTTTTTTAATTCAGAGCATAATCCAAAAAACAAGCGAAAAAAATGAAATTGTATTCACAAACATAATTTTTTGCGTACTATGCATTAAACCAATACCAATTGCACATTCTCGTTGGTTAACCAAAGCAAGTAGATTACTACGATTATATGTAACAACTAATACACCATCGACCACTTTAAAAACTTTGGCAGTTTATATTATTACAGTTTACGTGCCAATAATGTAATTCAAAACAACTCATATTACGCACATCTAGAAAATATCTTATTAATAATGTTTTTTGATGATCGAAAAGCAATACGGGATAGAGGTATCAAAAAGATTTTACACTATCGAGAAAAATTGTACGACACAACTAAGCTCAGAGTTTACAAGAAATATATCATAAATTTCGATGCTACCGATTATGTCAATACGATTGATATGAATAACGACGATATATTATTTGAACCAGCATTTACTCGACAGATTCCATATCATCACTTGGTAGAATACTTAGATTTCGATGAACCACCACTGGCTGATCCACAAATTCCAATGCACATACAATGAACAGAAAGACATGTACAATTATTAACAAGTGTTTCAAAACGAGTTACAGAAAAGAATCGTGAAGGAGTTATGGCAGTGACATTAGAAAGTCGTAAGAAAACTCCTCGAATGTAAAGTAAAAAGGACATTAAAAAATAATATTACCACGTTAAAACATTAAATTGTAGGTCGAGAATAATATTTAAAAATAAATTGAATAAAAAATGTTAAAACCTTGAAAATGTTGATTTTTCCAGATCGATTTTCCTACAAAAAGGAGTTCGAAAACAAAAAAACTGATCGTAATAAAAGTGGTTGGAAATTATCTGAACTATAATAATCTGCAAAAAAAATTCAGAATTTATTAGTTCAAAGTTAATTTTAGGCAAAACATTCCTAATATCTCTACTAAAAATAAAAAAATATTAAAAAAAATTTCAAACAATCCCAGATTGACAAATCTACTATAATTCTATCCGATTTTATGACGAATTTTATTAAATTATTATATGTATATATGGAAAAATATCTATTTTGGGGGGCTCCAAACCCGACTTAGAGCTATGCACATTTACGCATTTTTTACTCCAAAGAGTGAGGTCGCAAAAATCACAACATATGTATATAAAATTCAATAAATTGTAAAGGGTTGATGTTAAAGTTTTGGTTTTTTTACTTTATTGATATTATACATATGTTAGATCACAGAAACATATTACTTTTATAGTTCTAATCACTTTTTTGTGGACCTTTTTTGGAATCACTACCAATAGAGATTTGATAGTTGTTTTAGTCACTTTTTCGGTACAAATTGATCATCTCTTTTTATAGTCTTCCATATCGGAGGACACCTTTTTTGTGCTCTTTATTTTGTTTTTCAATTTACAAGAGCTTAATATCCTATCTTAGCTCCGGACAATTTGGAGGACTTACCTCTCTTGGTACGAGCACTATGTTTTTGTTTTGATGCCACGTCAGATATTTTTTACCATAGTATATATGACAGTATACCAAAACGGGCCAAAAATATGTGGACACATTGTGCTCACTTATGAAAATAAGAAGCGATATTAATAGAGCACACTGTAGCAGATGACTTGTTTCGTTTGCCGCAACCGCATAGAGCTATTTATACTGAGAATTTTTTAAAAACACTACTTTTAAGTTCTTTACTTATGTTCAACATTTCCTTGGAATAAGCAACACGTAAATTTTGATCCGAAGTATGCGAAAATCTGCCAGTACAAAAGTTTCGTCGTTTATTATACAACATGAGTATTTTTGTATAAAATTTGATTTTAATATTCGTGACCTATTTTTTGTTTTTAAATTTTTATGCTGCATTACAGTCTAGAACTCTTTGGACTTTGTATGTTTTCAAGCCTGCATTAGATTTGGGCTTCAATTTTCTTGGCCTTCCTAATATCTTACTGAAATAGGTTTTCTATTAATGATCAAATTCTCCTAATACTGTATAATTACATTGAAAACAGTTTGACGGTAGACCTTTAAATTTTTCCCAATTTTTGTACGACCAATTTGGGTTTTTTTATAATTTTAGCACGTACTTCATTTTTGTCACTTATTTTGATTAAACTCACAACAAAAACATATCGTTGTCATTAAAAATAATAACCGGGGTAATTTTTTAAAAAATAATTAGATTAAAAATATTTAAATATTGCCTCCGATTATCCGATTATTAAGAGCAAAATGAGTATTATATTTTTTTATCTCACCACTTATTTATGTTATTGCACAATTTTCTTTAATTTATAAACTTGTTTATAAATCCATCGTACTTAATCAATTTGTTCATGTACTAATTTACTTTCAATTTGGTTTGAGTTTTTGAGATAAGTACAATACAAAACTAATAATGTATTGTTCTCACTTACCAAAGACACTAGTGGCTATAGCTAGAAGTCCTAACAACACAGTAATTTGAACACAATTCATGAGTGAGCTTTATTTAAAAAATTCGGTAACTTTCTATTCTGTTATATTAACTTTCGGTCGGTTAAGAATGTTGTTAATGTGAGAAATATTACAAAAGCCTTTATAGCTGTTAGTCTACTGCTAATCAAATCAATTTACAAATGGTTTTTATATCATTGCAGTTAAAAATATTTGAATTAGTTTACCTAATAAAGTTTTGTAGTTGGTAGTAATTTGATATACATATCACTGTACTATTGACAAAACATCTTAAGTTGTGAAAGAAGAATATGTTAATCTTAAAAGTAAAATATTCAAGACATTTTTGTAACACTAATCAGGGGATTTCAACATATAATATTTTAAGGGCCATTATTAAAACTTGCTGTTTTAATAATAAAATTTAATGGATAAAAAATAATAAATGAAGGCTTTATAAAGCAAAGCCATTTTATCTGTCTAGACAAAATGCTGCCTTTAACGGCAAGTTGTACTAATGGCCCTAAGAGATATATATAACTTCTTTATTATTGCTTGCCTGAAAAATTATGAAACTAATTCGTACAGACTAACCCGGGCCTAAATGCGAGTTAAAAGATAAAATCTCTCGCATCTAAAATAATTAACTTAAAAACATTTTTTTAGTATGTTTTTCCTCTTCTTAAAGATTAAAAAAATTCGATATAAGTTGTTTTGTTAACAGCCACATATATGTACATACAAAATTACGGTGCCAAACGTTTGAAAATTACTGATAACGTTTTATTTAAAAACCTGGTAGCATAATTAAAAAACCTTATTACTTAATATAAAGAGAGTATGTATGTACATTGATTAAGCTCTATATTTCATGAAAAACCCACTTATTTAAAAATATAAAAATAAAATATCGTTAAGTCTAAAATACTTAAGTCTTAAATATTTTATTGAGGTAAATAAAACGAAAGGTTTTATTTTGAAGGGTTGTAGCAGCACATCAAATTTTAGATATTTTGTTTTTCAGTGCGAATTTTTTTAAAAAACACAACTAAAGCAATAATAAAAAAAAACTTATTGTTTTTTAATTTTGTAAATACTTGTAGAATTACCACCACTACTTGAAAATTGAGTTTGCTTTACCCCTATTAAAATTGTTTAAACTTGAACAATTTTGTTACTGGACTATTTTGCAGCATATTGATATTTAATTTTGACCCATGTAGGCAATAATTTTTTAATTGATAAATTATTATTACAACTATTTTTTATTAACGAAAAAGAGTGATAAATTCGGCTGTCCACCACCAAGTAACTACATAGGTATAGTAACTTCATCATAGCATAGCCTAGATTTTAGGTTAAATTTTGTACATTATTTTGCTTTATTATTTCCGACACAAATTTTTTATAGTTATGTTCACTAGCATAACTCTTATTTGATACCCATATACAGGGTCCGCCAAATAACTTTTTTTTTTAAAATGCTATAAAAAAAAAGTGTAGCTTCGGCTGTGTGGCACTAGCGCCGCACAGTGAGACAGCTCTAAAGTAACAGCGGCAAAAAATAGTTTTTGGCGTGTCGTCCAATTTGGATGAAATTTTCACAGTATATTAAGAGATATATGAGTAACAATTCCCTGAATTTTGAGATTCATAACTTCATTACTTTTTGGTCTAGAGCAAGTCAAAGTTGAGGTATGCTAACGCGCTTGAAATATGTTGGTTCAATATGTAATATTCAAAAGCTTATCAATAAAAAAATACATAATAAATATAACCTTAAAGTATTCTTTTAATAACAACTAAATGTTGTAGAATGAGTAGATAAAAAAATAAATTTAAAAAAAGAAACACAAAAAAAAAATTTCTTTACAACAGAATTGTGGTGTAAAAATTTAACATTTTGCATTTTCAATGGACTAGGAAATATAGAGCAGCCCCTCGCCCTAGGTGCAGACTTATATCAAATGAAAAATTGAAGTCTCAGCTTTCATTTAAAGTAGAGGACATACATATAGCAAAAGTTTGCAAAAGTACTTTAAACATACAAAAAACTACAAAAAATACGCAACGTGCACATTTTGTCGCTATACGTTTGTACATATGTTAGCATGCAATAGCATGTTTACAAATTTTTAATTTTTTTTTTAATTGTTTGTTTGATATTTTATATTGTGCTCACAAACTTTTTAAAAACAAACTGTAAAAAAATATTACATTGTTGTTGTTTTAAATATTATTGATCAACAAACGGTAATTGCAATTATGTATATGTTTAATTCACAATCTACATATTTGAGAGTGCAAGTTTATACAAGTTTATATAAAGTGTTAAAAAAAGTTTACAAGGTCATGGATAATTCAATAATTTGTTATAGTGCAATTTCTGATATTTGGATCGATAGCAATAAAGATATTGAAAAAATTAGAATACCATGATGATATTAAAAAATTATTGATGGAATGAAAAAAATTGTTCTTTTTTATTGCATTTTAATGGGAAGTGGGTGTAAGAGTGGGCGTGTTATTGTAATTTTTGCATGAAACATTTTAAATTATATAAATAATAATAATATCAAATTTGAAGATTGTACCTAAAATATTTTAGAAAATATGGCACTTTTTATGTTGAGATTGTATGGGGGGTGGGTGTAAAAGTGGGCCAAAGTCCAAAACTTTATTCCGATAATGTTTGTAACAATATAACATTCAAGTATACCAAAATTTAAAGTTATCCCTTAAGTATTACGGACAATACGGCATTTTACAAATTTCGATTGTATGGGAGGTGGGCGAATTTTCTTAATTTTTTTTTTTTAACTGGAATTGTCTCAAAAGTAACCTGTGCAAAATTTCAGAACTCTGCAATTACTCCTTGTATTTAATGCCGGCGTTGTCTCACTGTGCGCCGTCCTGTTTAAACCAAATGTGGCCAATATCCTCTTTAATTTTTGTGAACAAAAATTCGCTCAACATGACCCGATAACGACCACCATTGACTACGGCCACTCCTTGCTCATTTTCGAAGAAAAATTGCCCAATTATACCTCTGGACCAAAATCCGCACCAAACAGTGACTCGTTTTGGGTGTATCGGCTTTTCAATGTATGCGTGCTGGTTTTATGTGCCCCAAATGCGACAATTTTGCTTGTTTACATACCCGCCAATATCAAAATGAGCTCCATCTGAAAGCGTTTACACAACCATATTCGTTCAGCGGAAGGATAAAACTAATTATCTGTAAAATCAGACATGAGCTAAGTGTTACCATTTACGAAATAAGCACTAGTTGAAAAAAAAAAACGTTAGATGGCGGACCTTTTACTATAATTTTTTTTTTCTGTTGTACCGACTCCTGTGGGATCTGGGTATTTTTTTTTTGCCCAGTTCGGCATAAATGAGTTCTAAATGCACTTAAATTTTGTTATTAACACAACCTGGAAAACGTATATGTATGTAAAAGAATTTTTTGTGTGCTGGTGCCGAAGTTAAATAATTTTTATTTTTTTAAAAAATTTAACAGTTTGACTCTTTTGGTATACCCTGTTTTAGCATAAACATGATCGTAGATAGCACGAATGAGTATGCTTGACAAAAGAATGTGCTTAGTTTTCTTAACACAGTGGGTAAAATAAAAACAATTTAAGGAATTCTGTATCTTACGAAATATATTGCCTTGCCAACTATCAGATAATATTGGTCAAATCAATCCAATTAAGGATGTCAGTTTGTAAAAAATGCAATGAGTAGAGAAAGGTTTTAGAAAATAAAACAAAACTTACACGTTTGTGATAATAAAAATCTAGTAGGGGTAGGTAGTTACTGTAATGTCAGATATTTTGGGCTAAGAGCCAATGTACCAAGCAAAGAGATTTGTAAAATCTTCTTCCGTAAAAACCGGAAGATAGCCAATATTGAGCAACCATATATAGTCCACGCATACAATCAGCGTATGGATGGAGTTGATTTGTTTGACAATGCCATGAAAAATTATCCCATTGGAGTTCGAGTAAAAAATTGGTATTCGCCGCTGCTTACAAATGCAATGGATGCAGCCATGGTGAATCCCTGGAAGCTGCATTGCATGTGTAGAAGATGTGAAGGTACGACAATAATGAGCCAATAAGACTCTCGCGTGAGTATTGTTGAATCGTTGTTTACAATTCCTGAAAGCCGATGTGCTTCTTGTAAAGTTGTCACAAATGCACAACAAATTGCAATTCGCACAGTAAACTTTAATCACACAATGAATAAGATTGGAAAACGTAGCTGTTGTGGACAATGTGGAGACAAGACAGAATTTGGCTGCACATAATGTTATGTACATTTACAACCAAAAGACTGTTTTGTACCATTTTATGATGGTGTTTCAAAAAATATTAAAAAAAGTATAAAAATATCTCTCAAATACAAAATAAAGCTGTTTATGATCTCTTAAAATCTTTTTTTACTTGAAATTTATTAGTGTCAAAGTGGGTATTTAAATACCCATTCCAATTAAAAAAAAAAATTTTAAAAAATATAAAAAAAAATAATAAAGTATAAATAATATATTAAATAAAATAAAATAATTTTTTTTTGGCTCAGCTGGGATTCGATGCCACATTTATTCTAACCAGTATATACATATGTACGTATTTTATATGAGATGAATGGTGACACAAACAATTGTTATTGCATGACTACACGTTGTGAAGGGTATATAAGATTCGACACAGCCGAATATAGCACTGTTACTTGTTTTTTATAGTTTTTTTTTTGTTTTAAATATATTTTTTTTTTAATTTTTTTTTTTAGAAACATACATACGTAAACTCAATTTATAATTTTACAATGATATGTTTTTACATGTATGTACGTATTTTATATGAGATGAATGGTGATACAAACAATTGTTATTGCATGACTACACGTTGTGAAGGGTATATAAGATTCGGCACGGCCGAATGTAGCACTGTTACTTGTTTAAGTTACATTAGTTTTGCTTGTATTAGTTTATGTACATTTAACATTTCGTTTGGTTCGCTGTTTGTTCGAACATGATGTTAAGTTGTATGCAGCGAAGGTGAGTTATTATGTGCAGCATACTCTTAGGCACTTTTATTATTTCTGCATATTACTTAACATTAACATTACGTCTCAATTTAAATGTAATGGCTTTCGAGTAATTTACAGAATGATCTAGTGTGTACATACGAGAACTTTTTCGAATGTTACACCACTATGTTGCTATTAGGGTTGCCATATTTAAAACGTGAAAAAAGTACATTGAGGGGGAAAAAACAGTACTTTTCAAAAACAAACAGTACATTTTTTTATTTATTGATAACATAACTTTTACTTCAATACATCACAATTTTATTTAAAAAAAGTTAATAAGAAACATAAAAACATGTAAAAACTATGAGAACATAACGGTGACTTTACTTTTAATTCAATACATCACATATGTTTTAAAAATAAGTAAAGAAATAACATAAAACACATATACAAAACTGTGAGAACGTAACAAAAAATATTGCATTTGTTTTAAAACGCAATCATATGTATATAGATCGAGTCGAACTACAAATAATATCTTAAGTTACTAACATGGTCAAAAACATAAATAAAAAACATAAAGACGACGTTTAGTCTTTCGATATTAATATTGATATTAGTTTGAATAAATGCTTTAACATTTTTGACTGTATTTCAGAACTATGCAATTTTGAAAATGATCTAATGTATTTTAAAAGTTATTAATTAAATTTAAAAAATAGTAAATAGAACTTCGAAATTGGTAATTGAATTTCCCTTCCCCCTTTCTCCCTTTCTCTATGAGCTGTCACATATATATATATATATATATTAGGGTGATCGATTATTCGACATTTTTAAGAAACCGGTTTTCAAATAGTTTGAAATTTAGTATTAAAGAAAAAACCGGTTGCTTTTTTGAAATTTAAAAAAAAAAACGGTTAACCGGGCGAATACATAAAATATAATTCTTTCTTATACCCATGACAGAGATACATATATAGGTATAAACTAGTTTGTTTTATGGTTTAATTGCATTTTAAGTTGACACAAATTCAATGGCATTATTATAAAATGCCGTTATTTAAAATAAAAAAAAACTTTGTTACAGGAGGTTGTAATAATGAAGAATATTAAAAAGTCACTTCACTGCTCACTGTAGTCAAATTTACCTTTTACTAATATTAACTTTGTAGGCAAGTTGTAATAATGACCCTTTGTGTGTCAAACTATTTTAGTATACAAGTCAAATGTTATCAGAAATATTAGTTAAGCTATGGGTAGTCTTTGGTACAAGTCGCTAGATTTCGTAGAAGCAAAATATTATGAAATTCGAAAATGAGATCAAAAAGTATTGCAAAGTACAATAATTTGGTCAAAAAATTTAACTAAACAGCTGATTATAACAGCAAATTATAAGCGCAACATCGCATAAAATACCTGCTGTATTAAATAAATTTTCAGATTTTTTTAAATTTTTGAGTAATAAATATAGTATTATACGTTTGGTTACAAAGATAAATGAACATAAAACAAAAAATTAAAAAAACCGTTTTTTGTGAGTAAAAAAACCAGTGTATTCGACATTCGAAAAATTAAAATTTGGAAAAAACCGCCAGCTGAAACAGTGAAAAACCGGGTAATCCACCGGTTTTAAAACCGAGTCGATCACCCTAATATATATGTTGATTTTCTAAAAGAATTCCGCAATTACTTAGTTGTCCACCCAATATTTTATTTACATACTATATAAGTATGTACGTACATATGATACACAATTTAATCAATAAAATTGTTAAAGTGTAAAATTTTCATTAGTAAAAAGTTCATTTACTTTTTACATTTGAGAGACTTATTTTGAACATTTGCGTTTAATTTTCTAGCGTCAAGTTTTTACTGGGGAAGTAATTGAAAAAAGCATATTTAGAATTTAATAGTTAGTAAATAAAAAATTTATTCAATAAAACAGGTATTTCCTTTAATATAAACTAGATTTTTTAAAGAATCATCAGATAAGCAGCCTCTTATTGGGGAATGTATAAAACCAGCTAAGGAGAATAATCTTTCTACAGGCCCTGAGGAACACAAGCTACTGTTAAATTCTCTAATGCGTTTTTAGTATTTGGATAGCTTTCCAAAACGGAAATCTCCTTGCTCTTATCATTTAGGAAACTGATGAACTCTAATTCCAAATTTGATGTGCGAGGTTGATTAATGGTCTTGTCGGCAAAAACAATAAAATATTCATAGTCTTTACTGCAACTACTACTACATCTGCTGCATCCAAGCATTGCTTCACGTTTTTTGTAATTTTTTTCTAAGGTATCTATTGCCAAGTTTTTAATTCGTTACCTCTCGTTTCCAGTGATGTTTCTGGCAGCCTAAGCATTTTAAAACTTGGGTGGAAACATGACGCCAATATGACTCTATTTGCTTCAGGTGCCAGCATGAAAAACTTTACAAATCTTCTCTCAACGCTCTCTCTTAGTTTTGGCAAAATACAACTGAAATGTCTCAAATTGTTACATTGAAGCCGATCTATTCTGGTTCTTACAGATATTAAAGTAGGCAAAAGTTTTCCATAATAGCAATTATTTCCCTGTGTGTAGTCCAAAGCCGCACATTGGGTTGAAATGGGTCAAGAGTGAGGCTTAATTGAATTTTTAAAATTAAGTTTTTGTATTAATATTTGATATCGAATAAAACTAGATAAAATTCTATATCACTATGTAAATTTTCAAGCATGTATCTTGTCAGCTGACTTCGTAGTGATCTGTCAAAGTTAAAAATTTTTTGCAATTTTTTTAAAAAGCGAAAAAAGTAAAATTTTGCATTAAACGAGTCCGTAATTTCCAAATTTAACGTAAACAAAGTGTTATTTTAAGAATGGAACCTTCAACTTCAGGTATTTAAGTATATAAAAATGATGTAGTGTTTTTGAAAATATGTGTGAAAGTATTTTTGACGGTTTTTTATAAAAAGGTCTAAAATTTGTCTATTTTTGATGTTTCTTGAACTATAACTTCTAAGTTAGTTAAGGCTGGGTTTTGAATCATATATTTTCTAAAAGTATGAAATCTTAGCTTGATAATACAAGAAAGAAAATTTGCGGTTTTATATAAATAAATAAAAAATAAATAAATAAAAAATATATAAAAAATAAATCCCGGTTCACGAGCTCATCTCTATTATGATTGTTATAATGTTGTGTTTTAATATTAATATTTGTTGTTTTAAAAGAATAAAGTAATCGGTATTGGGTAAAAGGCTAAACAAATAAAACATTTAAATTATTTTAAAAAATAATTAAATCTTTTGTAGGGACAAGCCCCAATACTACTTTTATTCCTCGCCGTGAGCTTTATAATTTTATGAAAAATATTGAAGTACATAACTGAAAAGGTAAAATCAGCATATTAAAAAGGAAAATAATTAAACGAATAAGCCCCACCAATATGACTGATTTTGAACAAAGATTTAAAAACTTTGCTTCCGACTTCAAGATCCGTTATAGCAAAAGTCAAAGTAACAATGAACGTTTTTTTAACTTAAATAAGGAATGGCTAGATACTTCTATATCTTTTGTCACACCAACAAATAAACGAGGTCGTAAGTAAGTTTCGTTTGAAGAGAGTTGTAAAAATTCAAAAGCGAAGAAAAGTAGAAGCATTAGAGAAAGTACTTCTTTATCTGTTTTGACTTATGCTACACAAATGGCCTTAAGAGATTCTGGAAAAATTGAAGAATCAAAATTACTTAAGGAAATTGCAACATCAACATCTACAAGAGCTGCAAAATATAGGAAATACAGAAAATTAAGGAAATACAAGCCACATCAATTAAGGAAGAAGCTTTATGTGTTTTAATAGAAGCGAAACTTTCTCGACATAGCTATAATGTTATAAGAAGAGTTGCTCCGGAAAGATTTCCTTCGTATACGAAAGTGCAAGAAGCAAAACAAAAGTGCTATCCCAACCGAGAAGAAGTAAAAATATGTGAAACTTCCGCACAAGTTACTTTTCAGGGACTTTTAAATCACACGGTTGAACGAATATTTAAAAATCCAAAATGCGTTGATATTTTAAGAAAAGAAAAACTATCTGATGTAATATTGCGTTCAAAGTGGGGTTTTGATGGAAGTTCTGGACACAGTTCCTATAAACATGCTTTTTTAGATTCAAGTTCAAGCGACTTTGCAGTTTTTATAACGTCCATTGTACCTCTCAAACTGGCTAATAAAAATATAACAATTTGGAAAAATCCTCGTCCTTCATCAACGAGATTTTGCCGACCTTTAAATTGAGTATTTTAAGGAAACAACAAGTGTTTCAAAATTAGAAAGAAAAGGGTTGAGGATGAAAAAAAAAAAATCTTATAGACTCATTACTTTCGGTCGGAGAAAACTCTATAAAAGTTCACCATGAATTTAGTAATCATAGATGGAAAAGTGTGTAACGCGATTACAGACACGCGCTCTACACAAAAGTGCTATTTGTGTAGCGCTACGAGTAAGATGTTTAACTCAATTGACGCAAATTAAACAAATTATAACATGTAGACATTTGGTTAGTGATTTTCTAGTCACGACATCAAATTATAACACGTAGACATTTGGTTAGTGATTTTCTAGTCACGACATCAAATTATAACACGTAGACATTTGGTTAGTGATTTCCTAGTCACGACATTAAATTATAACACGTACATATTTGGTTAGTGATTTTCTAGTCACGACATCAAATTATAACACGTAGACATTTGGTTAGTGATTTTCTAGTCACGACATCAAATTATAACACGTAGACATTTGGTTAGTGATTTTCTAGTCACGACATCAAATTATAACCCGTAGAGCTTTGATTAGCGATTTTCTAGTCACGACATAAAATTATAACACGTAGACATTTGGTTAGTGATTTTTTAGTCACGACATCAAATTATAACCCGTTGAGCTTTGATTAGCGATTTTCTAGTCACGACATTAAATTATAACATGTAGACATTTGGTTAGTGATTTTCTAGTCACGACATCAAATTATAACACGTAGACATTTGGTTAGTGATTTTCTAGTCACGACATCAAATTATAACACGTAGACATTTGGTTAGTGATTTTCTAGTCACGACATCAAATTATAACACGTATATAATTGGTTAGTGATTTTTTAGTCACGACATCAAATTATAACACGTAGACATTTGGTTAGTGATTTTCTAGTCACGACATCAAATTATAACCCGTTGAGCTTTGATTAGCGATTTTCTAGTCACGACATTAAATTATAACATGTAGACATTTGGTTAGTGATTTTCTAGTCACGACATCAAATTATAACACGTAGACATTTGGTTAGTGATTTTCTAGTCACGACATCAAATTATAACACGTAGACATTTGGTTAGTGATTTCCTAGTCACGACATTAAATTATAACACGTACATATTTGGTTAGTGATTTTCTAGTCACGACATCAAATTATAACACGTAGACATTTGGTTAGTGATTTTCTAGTCACGACATCAAATTATAACCCGTAGAGCTTTGATTAGCGATTTTCTAGTCACGACATCAAATTATAACACGTAGACATTTGGTTAGTGATTTTCTAGTCACGACATCAAATTATAACACGTAGACATTTGGTTAGTGATTTTCTAGTCACGACATCAAATTATAACACGTATACATTTGGTTAGTGATTTTCTCGTCACGACATCAAATTATAACTCGTATATATTTGGTTAGTGATTTTCTAGTCACGACATCAAATTATAACACGTAGACATTTGGTTAGTGATTTTGTAGTCACGACATCAAATTATAACCCGTAAAGCTTTGATTAGCGATTTTCTAGTCACGACATCAAATTATAACATGTAGACATTTGGTTAGTGATTTTCTAGTCACGACATCAAATTATAACACGTAGACATTTGGTTAGTGATTTTCTAGTCACGACATCAAATTATAATTAGTGATTTTCTCGTCACGACATCAAATTATAACACGTATATAATTGGTTAGTGATTTTCTAGTCACGACATCAAATTATAACACGTAGACATTTGGTTAGTGATTTTCTAGTCACGACATCAAATTATAACCCGTAGAGCTTTGATTAGCGATTTTCTAGTCACGACATCAAATTATAACATGTAGACATTTGGTTAGTGATTTTCTAGTCACGGCATCAAATTATAACACGTAGACATTTGGTTAGTGATTTTCTAGTCACGACATCAAATTATAACACGTATACATTTGGTTAGTGATTTTCTCGTCACGACATCAAATTATAACTCGTATATATTTGGTTAGTGATTTTCTAGTCACGACATCAAATTATAACACGTAGACATTTGGTTAGTGATTTTGTAGTCACGACATCAAATTATAACCCGTAGAGCTTTGATTAGCGATTTTCTAGTCACGACATCAAATTATAACATGTAGACATTTGGTTAGTGATTTTCTAGTCACGACATCAAATTATAACACGTAGACATTTGGTTAGTGATTTTCTAGTCACGACATCAAATTATAACACGTAGACATTTGGTTAGTAATTTTCTAGTCACGACATCAAATTATAACACGTAGATATTTGTATAGTGATTTTCTAGTCACGACATCAAATTATAACACGTAGACATTTGGTTAGTGATTTTCTAGTCACGACATCAAATTATAACACGTATACATTTGGTTAGTGATTTTCTCGTCACGACATCAAATTATAACTCGTATATATTTGGTTAGTGATTTTCTAGTCACGACATCAAATTATAACACGTAGACATTTGGTTAGTGATTTTGTAGTCACGACATCAAATTATAACCCGTAAAGCTTTGATTAGCGATTTTCTAGTCACGACATCAAATTATAACATGTAGACATTTGGTTAGTGATTTTCTAGTCACGACATCAAATTATAACACGTAGACATTTGGTTAGTGATTTTCTAGTCACGACATCAAATTATAATTAGTGATTTTCTCGTCACGACATCAAATTATAACACGTATATAATTGGTTAGTGATTTTCTAGTCACGACATCAAATTATAACACGTAGACATTTGGTTAGTGATTTTCTAGTCACGACATCAAATTATAACCCGTAGAGCTTTGATTAGCGATTTTCTAGTCACGACATCAAATTATAACATGTAGACATTTGGTTAGTGATTTTCTAGTCACGGCATCAAATTATAACACGTAGACATTTGGTTAGTGATTTTCTAGTCACGACATCAAATTATAACACGTATACATTTGGTTAGTGATTTTCTCGTCACGACATCAAATTATAACTCGTATATATTTGGTTAGTGATTTTCTAGTCACGACATCAAATTATAACACGTAGACATTTGGTTAGTGATTTTGTAGTCACGACATCAAATTATAACCCGTAGAGCTTTGATTAGCGATTTTCTAGTCACGACATCAAATTATAACATGTAGACATTTGGTTAGTGATTTTCTAGTCACGACATCAAATTATAACACGTAGACATTTGGTTAGTGATTTTCTAGTCACGACATCAAATTATAACACGTAGACATTTGGTTAGTAATTTTCTAGTCACGACATCAAATTATAACACGTAGATATTTGGTTAGTGATTTTCTAGTCACGACATCAAATTATAACACGTAGACATTTGGTTAGTGATTTTCTAGTCACGACATCAAATTATAACACGCAGACATTTGGTTAGAGATTTTCTAGTCACGACATCAAATTATAACACGCAGACATTTGGATAGTGCTTTTCTAGTCACGACATCAAATTATAACACGTAAACATTTGGTTAGTGATTTTCTAGTCACGACATCAAATTATAACACGTAGACATTTGGTTAGTGATTTTCTAGTCACGACATCAAATTATAACACGTAGACATTTGGTTAGTGATTTTCTAGTCACGACATCAAATTATAACACGTAGATATTTGGTTAGTGATTTTCTAGTCACGACATCAAATTATAACACGCAGACATTTGGATAGTGCTTTTCTAGTCACGACATCAAATTATAACACGTAGACATTTGGTTAGTGATTTTCTAGTCACGACATCAAATTATAACCCGTAGAGCTTTGATTAGCGATTTTCTAGTCACGACATCAAATTATAACATGTAGACATTTGGTAAGTGATTTTCTAGTCACGGCATCAAATTATAACACGTAGACATTTGGTTAGTGATTTTCTAGTCACGACATCAAATTATAACACGTATACATTTGGTTAGTGATTTTCTCGTCACGACATCAAATTATAACTCGTATATATTTGGTTAGTGATTTTCTAGTCACGACATCAAATTATAACACGTAGACATTTGGTTAGTGATTTTGTAGTCACGACATCAAATTATAACCCGTAGAGCTTTGATTAGCGATTTTCTAGTCACGACATCAAATTATAACATGTAGACATTTGGTTAGTGATTTTCTAGTCACGACATCAAATTATAACACGTAGACATTTGGTTAGTGATTTTCTAGTCACGACATCAAATTATAACACGTAGACATTTGGTTAGTAATTTTCTAGTCACGACATCAAATTATAACACGTAGATATTTGGTTAGTGATTTTCTAGTCACGACATCAAATTATAACACGTAGACATTTGGTTAGTGATTTTCTAGTCACGACATCAAATTATAACACGTAGACATTTGGTTAGTGATTTTCTAGTCACGACATCAAATTATAACACGTAGATATTTGGTTAGTGATTTTCTAGTCACGACATCAAATTATAACACGCAGACATTTGGATAGTGCTTTTCTAGTCACGACATCAAATTATAACACGTAGACATTTGGTTAGTGATTTTCTAGTCACGACATCAAATTATAACACGTAGACATTTGGTTAGTGATTTTCTAGTCACGACATCAAATTATAACACGTAGATATTTGGTTAGTGATTTTCTAGTCACGACATCAAATTATAACACGCAGACATTTGGATAGTGCTTTTCTAGTCACGACATCAAATTATAACACGTAGACATTTGGTTAGTGATTTTCTAGTCACGACATCAAATTATAACAGGTAGACATTTGGTTAGTGATTTTACAGTCACGACATCAAATTATAACACGTAGACATTTGGTTAGTGATTTTCTAGTCACGACATCAAATTATAACACGCAGACATTTGGATAGTGCTTTTCTAGTCACGACATCAAATTATAACACGTAGACATTTGGTTAGTGATTTTCTAGTCACGACATCAAATTATAACACGTAGACATTTGGTTAGTGATTTTCTAGTCACGACATCAAATTATAACACGTAGACATTTGGTTAGTGATTTTCTCGTCACGACATTAAATTATAACACGTAGACATTTGGTTAGTGATTTTCTAGTCACGACATCAAATTATAACCCGTATATAATTGGTTAGTGATTTTCTAGTCACATCAAATTATAACCCGTAGAGCTTTGATCAGTGATTTTCTAGTCACGACATCAAATTATAACATTTAGACATTTGGTTAGTGATTTTCTAGTCACGACATCAAATTAAAACACGTAGACATTTGGTTAGTGATTTTCTAGTCACGACATCAAATTATAACACGTAGACATTTGGTTAGTGATTTTCTAGTCACGACATCAAATTATAACACGTAGACATTTGGTTAGTGATTTTCTCGTCACGACATTAAATTATAACACGTACATATTTGGTTAGTGATTTTCTAGTCACGACATCAAATTATAACACGCAGACATTTGGATAGTGCTTTTCTAGTCACGACATCAAATTATAACGCGTAGACATTTGGTTAGTGATTTTCTAGTCACGACATCAAATTATAACACGCAGACATTTGGTTAGTGATTTTCTAGTCACGACATCAAATTATAACACGTAGACATTTGGTTAGTGATTTTCTCGTCACGACATTAAATTATAACACGTACATATTTGGTTAGTGATTTTCTAGTCACGACATCAAATTATAACACGTAGACATTTGGTTAGTGATTTTCTCGTCACGACATTAAATTATAACACGTACATATTTGGTTAGTGATTTTCTAGTCACGACATCAAATTATAACACGTAGATATTTGGTTAGTGATTTTCTAGTCACGACATCAAATTATAACCCGTATATAATTGGTTAGTGATTTTCTAGTCACATCAAATTATAACCCGTAGAGCTTTGATCAGTGATTTTCTAGTCACGACATCAAATTATAACATGTAGACATTTGGTTAGTGATTTTCTAGTCACGACATCAAATTAAAACACGTAGACATTTGGTTAGTGATTTTCTAGTCACGACATCAAATTATAACACGTAGACATTTGGTTAGTGATTTTCTAGTCACGACATCAAATTATAACACGTAGACATTTGGTTAGTGATTTTCTCGTCACGACATTAAATTATAACACGTACATATTTGGTTAGTGATTTTCTAGTCACGACATCAAATTATAACACGCAGACATTTGGATAGTGCTTTTCTAGTCACGACATCAAATTATAACACGTAGACATTTGGTTAGTGATTTTCTAGTCACGACATCAAATTATAACACGTAGACATTTGGTTAGTGATTTTCTAGTCACGACATCAAATTATAACACGTAGACATTTGGTTAGTGATTTTCTCGTCACGACATTAAATTATAACACGTACATATTTGGTTAGTGATTTTCTAGTCACGACATCACATTATAACACGCAGACATTTGGATAGTGCTTTTCTAGTCACGACATCAAATTATAACACGTAGACATTTGGTTAGTGATTTTCTCGTCACGACATTAAATTATAACACGTACATATTTGGTTAGTGATTTTCTAGTCACGACATCAAATTATAACACGTAGACATTTGGTTAGTGATTTTCTCGTCACGACATTAAATTATAACACGTACATATTTGGTTAGTGATTTTCTAGTCACGACATCAAATTATAACACGTAGACATTTGGTTAGTGATTTTCTAGTCACGACATAAATTATAACCCGTAGAACTTTGATTAGCGATTTTCTAGTCACGACATCAAATTATAACACGTAGACATTTGGTTAGTGATTTTCTAGTCACGACATTAATTATAACACGTAGACATTTGGTTAGTGATTTTCTAGTCACGACATCAAATTATAACACGTATACATTTGGTTAGTGATTTTCTCGTCACGTCATCAAATTATAACTCGTATATATTTGGTTAGTGATTTTCTAGTCACGACATCAAATTATAACACGTAGACATTTGGTTAGTGATTTTGTAGTCACGACATCAAATTATAACCCGTAGAGCTTTGATTAGCGATTTTCTAGTCACGACATCAAATTATAACACGTAGACATTTGGTTAGTGATTTTCTAGTCACGACATCAAATTATAACAGGTAGACATTTGGTTAGTGATTTTCTAGTCACGATTTCAAATTATAACACGTAGACATTTGGTTAGTAATTTTCTAGTCACGACATCAAACGATAACACGTAGACATTTGGTTAGTGATTTTCTAGTCACGACATCAAATTATAACACGTAGACATTTGGTCAGTGATTTTCTAGTCACGACATCAAATTATAACACGTAGACATTTGGTTAGTGATTTTCTAGTCACGACATCAAATTATAACACGTAGACATTTGGTCAGTGATTTTCTAGTCACGACATCAAATTATAACACGTAGACATTTGGTTAGTGATTTTCTAGTCACGACATCAAATTATAACAGGTAGACATTTGGTTAGTGATTTTCTAGTCACGATTTCAAATTATAACACGTAGACATTTGGTTAGTAATTTTCTAGTCACGACATCAAACGATAACACGTAGACATTTGGTTAGTGATTTTCTAGTCACGACATCAAATTATAACACGTAGACATTTGGTTAGTGATTTTCTAGTCACGACATCAAATTATAACACGTAGACATTTGGTCAGTGATTTTCTAGTCACGACATCAAATTATAACACGTAGACATTTGGTTAGTGATTTTCTAGTCACGACATCAAATTATAACACGTAGACATTTGGTTAGTGATTTTCTAGTCACGACATCAAATTATAACACGTAGACATTTGGTTAGTGATTTTCTCGTCACGACATTAAATTATAACACGTACATATTTGGTTAGTGATTTTCTAGTCACGACATCAAATTATAACACGTAGACATTTGGTTAGTGATTTTCTAGTCACGACATCAAATTATAACACGTATACATTTGGTTAGTGATTTTCTCGTCACGACATTAAATTATAACACGTACATATTTGGTTAGTGATTTTCTAGTCACGACATCAAATTATAACACGTAGACATTTGGTTAGCGATTTTCTAGTCACGACATCAAATTATAACACGTAGACATTTGGTTAGTGATTTTCTAGTCACGACATCAAATTATAACACGCAGACATTTGGATAGTGCTTTTCTAGGCACGACATCAAATTATAACACGTAGACATTTGGTTAGTGATTTTCTCGTCACGACATTAAATTATAACACGTACATATTTGGTTAGTGATTTTCTAGTCACGACATCAAATTATAACACGCAGACATTTGGATAGTGCTTTTCTAGTCACGACATCAAATTATAACACGTAGACATTTGGTTAGTGATTTTCTAGTCACGACATCAAATTATAACACGTAGACATTTGGTTAGTGATTTTCTATTCACGACATCAAATTATAACACGCAGACATTTGGATAGTGCTTTTCTAGTCACGACATCAAATTATAACACGTAGACATTTGGTTAGTGATTTTCTAGTCACGACATCAAATTATAACACGTAGACATTTGGTTAGTGATTTTACAGTCACGACATCAAATTATAACACGTAGACATTTGGTTAGTGATTTTCTAGTCACGACATCAAATTATAACACGCAGACATTTGGATAGAGCTTTTCTAGTCACGACATCAAATTATAACACGTAGACATTTGGTTAGTGATTTTCTAGTCACGACATCAAATTATAACACGCAGACATTTGGATAGTGCTTTTCTAGTCACGACATCAAATTATAACACGTAGACATTTGGTTAGTGATTTTCTAGTCACGACATCAAATTATAACACGTAGACATTTGGTTAGTGATTTTCTAGTCACGACATCAAATTATAACCCGTATATAATTGGTTAGTGATTTTCTAGTCACATCAAATTATAACCCGTAGAGCTTTGATTAGTGATTTTCTAGTCACGACATCAAATTATAACCCGTAGAGCTTTGATTAGTGATTTTCTAGTCACGACATTAAATTATAACATGTAGACATTTGGTTAGTGATTTTCTCGTCACGACATCAAATTATAACACGTATATATTTGGTTAGTGATTTTCTAGTCACGACATCAAATTATAACACGTAGACATTTGGTTAGTGATTTTCTAGTCACGACATCAAATTATAATACGTAGATATTTGGTTAGTGATTTTCTAGTCACGACATCAAATTATAACACGCAGACATTTGGATAGTGCTTTTCTAGTCACGACATCAAATTATAACACGTATATAATTGGTTAGTGATTTTCTAGTCACGACATCAAATTATAACACGTAGACATTTGGTTAGTGATTTTCTAGTCACGACATCAAATTATAACCCGTAGAGCTTTGATTAGCGATTTTCTAGTCACGACATCAAATTATAACACGTAGACATTTGGTTAGTGATTTTCTAGTCACGACATCAAATTATAACACGTAGACATTTGGTTAGTGATTTTCTAGTCACGACATCAAATTATAACACGTATACATTTGGTTAGTGATTTTCTCGTCACGACATCAAATTATAACACGTATATAATTGGTTAGTGATTTTCTAGTCACGACATCAAATTATAACACGTAGACATTTGGTAAGTCATTTTCTAGTCACGACATCAAATTATAACCCGTAGAGCTTTGATTAGCGATTTTCTAGTCACGACATCAAATTATAACAGGTAGACATTTGGTTACTGATTTTCTAGTCACGACATCAAATTATAACACGTAGACATTTGGTTAGTGATTTTCTAGTCACGACATCAAATTATAACACGTAGACATTTGGTTAGTGATTTTCTAGTCACGACATCAAATTATAACACGTAGATATTTGGTTAGTGATTTTCTAGTCACGACATCAAATTATAACACGTAGACATTTGGTTAGTGATTTTCTAGTCACGCCATCAAATTATAATACGTAGATATTTGGTTAGTGATTTTCTAGTCACGACATCAAATTATAACACGCAGACATTTGGATAGTGCTTTTCTAGTCACGACATCAAATTATAACCCGTAGAGCTTTGATTAGCGATTTTCTAGTCACGACATCAAATTATAACACGTAGACATTTGGTTAGTGATTTTCTAGTCACGACATCAAATTATAACACGTAGACATTTGGTTAGTGATTTTCTAGTCACGACATCAAATTATAACACGTATACATTTGGTTAGTGATTTTCTCGTCACGACATCAAATTATAACACGTATATAATTGGTTAGTGATTTTCTAGTCACGACATCAAATTATAACACGTAGACATTTGGTAAGTCATTTTCTAGTCACGACATCAAATTATAACCCGTAGAGCTTTGATTAGCGATTTTCTAGTCACGACATCAAATTATAACAGGTAGACATTTGGTTACTGATTTTCTAGTCACGACATCAAATTGTAACACGTAGACATTTGGTTAGTGATTTTCTAGTCACGACATCAAATTATAACACGTAGACATTTGGTTAGTGATTTTCTAGTCACGACATCAAATTATAACACGTAGATATTTGGTTAGTGATTTTTTAGTCACGACATCAAATTATAACACGTAGACATTTGGTTAGTGATTTTCTAGTCACGCCATCAAATTATAATACGTAGATATTTGGTTAGTGATTTTCTAGTCACGACATCAAATTATAACACGCAGACATTTGGATAGTGCTTTTCTAGTCACGACATCAAATTATAACGCGTAGACATTTGGTTAGTGATTTTCTAGTCACGACATCTAATTATAATACGTAGATATTTGGTTAGTGATTTTCAAGTCACGACATCAAATTATAACACGCAGACATTTGGACAGTGCTTTTCTAGTCACGACATCAAATTATAACACGTAGACATTTGGTTAGTGATTTTCTAGTCACGACATCAAATTATAACACGTAGATATTTGGTTAGTGATTTTCTAGTCACGACATCAAATTATAACACGTAGACATTTGGTTAGTGATTTTCTAGTCACAACATCAAATTATACAAGGTAGACATTTGGTTAGTGATTTTCTAGTCACGACATCAAATTATAACACGTAGACATTTGGTTAGTGATTTTCTAGTCACGACATCAAATTATAACCCGTATATAATTGGTTAGTGATTTTCTATTCACATCAAATTATAACCCGTAGAGCTTTGATTAGTGATTTTCTAGTCACGACATCAAAATAAAAACCCGTAGAGCTTTGATTAGTGATTTTCTAGTCACGACATTAAATTATAACATGTAGACATTTGGTTAGTGATTTTCTCGTCACGACATCAAATTATAACACGTATATATTTGGTTAGTGATTTTCTAGTCACGACATCAAATTATAACACGTAGACATTTGGTTAGTGATTTTCTAGTCACGACATCAAATTATAACACGTAGACATTTTGTTAGTGATTTTCTAGTCACGACATCAAATTATAACACGTAGACATTTGGTTAGTGATTTTCTCGTCACGACATTATATTATAACACGTACATATTTGGTTAGTGATTTTCAAGTCACGACATCAAATTATAACACGTAGACATTTGGTTAGTGATTTTCTAGTCACGACATAAAATTATAACATGTAGACATTTGGTTAGTGATTTTCTAGTCACGACATCAAATTATAACATGTAGACATTTGGTTAGTGATTTTCTAGTCACGACATCAAATTATAACACGCAGACATTTGGTTAGTGATTTTACAGTCGCGACATCAAATTATAACACGTAGACATTTGGTTAGTGATTTTCTAGTCACGACATCAAATTATAACACGCAGACATTTGGATAGTGCTTTTCTAGTCACGACATCAAATTATAACACGTAGACATTTGGTTAGTGATTTTCTAGTCACGACATCAAATTATAACACGCAGACATTTGCATAGTGCTTTTCTAGTCACGACATCAAATTATAACACGTAGACATTTGGTTAGTGATTTTCTAGTCACGACATCAAATTATAACACGTAGACATTTGGTTAGTGATTTTCTAGTCACGACATCAAATTATAACCCGTATATAATTGGTTAGTGATTTTCTAGTCACATCAAATTATAACCCGTAGAGCTTTGATTAGTGATTTTCTAGTCACGACATCAAATTATAACCCGTAGAACTTTGATTAGTAATTTTCTAGTCACGACATTAAATTATAACATGTAGACATTTGGTTAGTGATTTTCTCGTCGCGACATTAAAGTATAACACGTAGATATTTGGTTAGTGATTTTCTAGTCACGACATCAAATTATAACACGTAGACATTTGGTTAGTGATTTTCTAGTCACGACATCAAATTATAATACGTAGATATTTGGTTAGTGATTTTCTAGTCACGACATCAAATTATAACACGCAGACATTTGGATAGTGCTTTTCTAGTCACGACATCAAATTATAACACGTATATAATTGGTTAGTGATTTTCTAGTCACGACATCAAATTATAACACGTAGACATTTGGTTAGTGATTTTCTAGTCACGACATCAAATTATAACCCGTAGAGCTTTGATTAGCGATTTTCTAGTCACGACATCAAATTATAACACGTAGACATTTGGTTAGTGATTTTCTAGTCACGACATCAAATTATAACACGTAGACATTTGGTTAGTGATTTTCTAGTCACGACATCAAATTATAACACGTATACATTTGGTTAGTGATTTTCTCGTCACGACATCAAATTATAACACGTATATAATTGGTTAGTGATTTTCTAGTCACGACATCAAATTATAACACGTAGACATTTGGTAAGTCATTTTCTAGTCACGACATCAAATTATAACCCGTAGAGCTTTGATTAGCGATTTTCTAGTCACGACATCAAATTATAACAGGTAGACATTTGGTTACTGATTTTCTAGTCACGACATCAAATTATAACACATAGACATTTGGTTAGTGATTTTCTAGTCACGACATCAAATTATAACACGTAGACATTTGGTTAGTGATTTTCTAGTCACGACATCAAATTATAACACGTAGATATTTGGTTAGTGATTTTCTAGTCACGACATCAAATTATAACACGTAGACATTTGGTTAGTGATTTTCTAGTCACGCCATCAAATTATAATACGTAGATATTTGGTTAGTGATTTTCTAGTCACGACATCTAATTATAATACGTAGATATTTGGTTAGTGATTTTCAAGTCACGACATCAAATTATAACACGCAGACATTTGGATAGTGCTTTTCTAGTCACGACATCAAATTATAACACGTAGACATTTTTTAGTGATTTTCTAGTCACGACATCAAATTATAACACGTAGATATTTGGTTAGTGATTTTCTAGTCACGACATCAAATTATAACACGTAGACATTTGGTTAGTGATTTTCTAGTCACGACATCAAATTATAACAGGTAGACATTTGGTTAGTGATTTTCTAGTCACGACATCAAATTATAACACGTAGAAATTTGGTTAGTGATTTTCTAGTCACGACATCAAATTATAACCCGTATATAATTGGTTAGTGATTTTCTAGTCACATCAAATTATAACCCGTAGAGCTTTGATTAGTGATTTTCTAGTCACGACATCAAAATAAAAACCCGTAGAGCTTTGATTAGTGATTTTCTAGTCACGACATTAAATTATAACATGTAGACATTTGGTTAGTGATTTTCTCGTCACGACATCAAATTATAACACGTATATATTTGGTTAGTGATTTTCTAGTCACGACATCAAATTATAACACGTAGACATTTAGTTAGTGATTTTCTAGTCACGACATCAAATTATAACACGTAGACATTTGGTTAGTGATTTTCTAGTCACGACATCAAATTATAACACGTAGACATTTGGTTAGTGATTTTCTCGTCACGACATTAAATTATAACACGTACATATTTGGTTAGTGATTTTCTAGTCACGACATCAAATTATAACACGTAGACATTTGGTTAGTGATTTTCTAGTCACGACATCAAATTATAACACGTAGACATTTGGTTAGTGATTTTCTCGTCACGACATTAAATTATAACACGTACATATTTGGTTAGTGATTTTCTAGTCACGACATCAAATTATAACACGTAGACATTTGGTTAGTGATTTTCTAGTCACGACATCAAATTATAACACGTAGACATTTGGTTAGTGATTTTCTAGTCACGACATCAAATTATAATACGTAGATATTTGGTTAGTGATTTTCTAGTCACGACATCAAATTATAACACGCAGACATTTGGATAGTGCTTTTCTAGTCACGACATCAAATTATAACACGTAGACATTTGGTTAGTGATTTTCTAGTCACGACATCAAATTATAATACGTAGATATTTGGTTAGTGATTTTCAAGTCACGACATCAAATTATAACACGCAGACATTTGGATAGTGCTTTTCTAGTCACGACACGTAGACATTTGGTTAGTGATTTTCTAGTCACGACATAAAATTATAACATGTAGACATTTGGTTAGTGATTTTCTAGTCACGACATCAAATTATAACATGTAGACATTTGGTTAGTGATTTTCTAGTCACGACATCAAATTATAACACGTAGACATTTGGTTAGTGATTTTCTAGTCACGACATCAAATTATAATACGTAGATATTTGGTTAGTGATTTTCTAGTCACGACATCAAATTATAACACGTAGACATTTGGTTAGTGATTTTCTAGTCACGACATCAAATTATAACAGGTAGACATTTGGTTAGTGATTTTCTAGTCACGACATCAAATTATAACACGTAGACATTTGGTTAGTGATTTTCTAGTCACGACAGCAAATTATAACCCGTATATAATTGGTTAGTGATTTTCTAGTCACATCAAATTATAACCCGTAGAGCTTTGATTAGTGATTTTCTAGTCACGACATCATATTATAACCCGTAGAGCTTTGATTAGTGATTTTCAAGTCACGACATTAAATTATAACATGTAGACATTTTGTTAGTGATTTTCTCGTCACGACATCAAATTATAACACGTATATATTTGGTTAGTGATTTTCTAGTCACGACATCAAATTATAACACGTAGACATTTGGTTAGTGATTTTCTAGTCACGACATCAAATTATAACGCTTATATAATTGGTTAGTGATTTTCTAGTCACGACATCAAATTATAACCCGTAAGCTTTGATTAGTGATTTTCTAGTCACGACATCAAATTATAACATGTAGACATTTGGTTAGTGATTTTCTAGTCACGACATCAAATTATAACACGTAGATATTTGGTTAGTGATTTTCTAGTCACGACATCAAATTATAACACGTAGACATTTGGTTAGTGATTTTCTAGTCACGACATCAAATTATAACACGTAGACATTTGGTTAGTGATTTTCTCGTCACGACATTAAATTATAACACGTACATATTTGGTTAGTGATTTTCTAGTCACGACATCAAATTATAACACGTAGAGATTTGGTTAGTGATTTTCTAGTCACGACATCAAATTATAACCCGTAGAGCTTTGATTAGCGATTTTCTAGTCACGACATCAAATTATAACACGTAGACATTTGGTTAGTGATTTTCTAGTCACGACATCAAATTATAACACGTATACATTTGGTTAGTGATTTTCTCGTCACGACATCAAATTATAACACGTATATAATTGGTTAGTGATTTTCTAGTCACGACATCAAATTATAACACGTAGACATTTGGTTAGTGATTTTCTAGTCACGACATCAAATTATAACCCGTAGCGCTTTGATTAGCGATTTTCTAGTCACGACATCAAATTATAACATGTAGACATTTGGTTAGTGATTTTCTAGTCACGACATCAAATTATAACACGTAGACATTCGGTTAGTGATTTTCTAGTCACGACATCAAATTATAACTCGTATATATTTGGTTAGTGATTTTCTAGTCACGACATCAAATTATAACACGTAGACATTTGGTTAGTGATTTTGTAGTCACGACATCAAATTATAACATGTAGACATTTGGTTAGTGATTTTCTAGTCACGACATCAAATAATAACACGTAGATATTTGGTTAGTGATTTTCTAGTCACGACATCAAATTATAATACGTAGATATTTGGTTAGTGATTTTCTAGTCACGACATCAAATTATAACACGCAGACATTTGAATAGTGCTTTTCTAGTCACGACATCAAATTATAACACGTAGACATTTGGTTAGTGATTTTGTAGTCACGACATCAAATTATAACATGTAGACATTTGGTTAGTGATTTTCTAGTCACGACATCAAATAATAACACGTAGACATTTGGTTAGTGATTTTCTAGTCACGACATCAAATTATAATACGTAGATATTTGGTTAGTGATTTTCTAGTCACGGCATCAAATTATAACACGCAGACATTTGAATAGTGCTTTTCTAGTCACGACATCAAATTATAACACGTAGACATTTGGTTAGTGATTTTCTAGTCACGACATCAAATTATAATACGTAGATATTTGGTTAGTGATTTTCAAGTCACGACATCAAATTATAACACGCAGACATTTGGATAGTGCTTTTCTAGTCACGACATCAAATTATAACACGTAGACATTTGGTTAGTGATTTTCTAGTCACGACATCAAATTATAACACGTAGATATTTGGTTAGTGATTTTCTAGTCACGACATCAAATTATAACACGTAGATATTTGTTTAGTGATTTTTTAGTCACGACATCAAATTATAACACGTAGATATTTGGTTAGTGATTTTCAAGTCACGACATCAAATTAAAACACGCAGACATTTGGTTAGTGATTTTCTAGTCACGACATCAAATTATAACACGTAGACATTTGCTTAGTGATTTTCTAGTCACGACATCAAATTATAACACGTAGATATTTGGTAAGTGCTTTTCTAGTCACGACATCAAATTATAACACGTAGACATTTGGTTAGTGATTTTCTAGTCACGACATCAAATTATAACACGTAGACATTTGGTTAGTGATTTTCTAGCCACGACATCAAATTATAACACGTAGACATTTGGTTAGTGATTTTCTAGTCACGACATCAAATTATAACACGCAGACATTTGGATAGTGCTTTTTTAGTCACGACATCAAATTATAACACGTAGATATTTGGTTAGTGATTTTCTAGTCACGACATCAAATTATAACAGGTAGACATTTGGCTAGTGCTTTTCTAGTCACGACATCAAATTATAACACGTAGACATTTGCTTAGTGATTTTCTAGTCACGACATCAAATTATAACACGTAGACATTTGGTTAGTGATTTTCTGGTCACGACATCAAATTATAACACGTAAACATTTGGTTAGTGATTTTCTAGTCACGACATCAAATTATAACACGTATATATTTGGTTAGTGATTTTCTAGTCACGACATCAAATTATAACACGCAGACATTTGGATAGTGCTTTTCTAGTCACGACATCAAATTATAACACGTAGACATTTGGTTAGTGATTTTCTAGTCACGACATCAAATTATAACACGCAGACATTTGGATAGTGCTTTTCTAGTCACGACATAAAATTATAACACGTAGACATTTGGATAGTGCTTTTCTAGTCAGGACATCAAATTATAACACGTAGACATTTGGTTAGTGATTTTCTAGTCTCGTCATCAAATTATAACACGTAGACATTTGCTTAGTGATTTTCTAGTCACGACATCAAATTATAACACGTAGACATTTGGTTAGTGATTTTCTAGTCACGACATCAAATTATAACACGTAGACATTTGGTTAGTGATTTTCTAGTCACGACATCAAATTATAACACGTAGATATTTGGTTAGTGATTTTCTAGTCACGACATCAAATTATAACACGTAGACATTTGGTTAGTGATTTTCTAGTCACGACATCAAATTATAACACGTAGACATTTGGTTAGTGATTTTCTAGTCACGACATCATATTATAACACGTAGACATTTGGTTAGTGATTTTCTAGTCACGACATCAAATTATAACACGTAGACATTTGGTTAGTGATTTTCTAGTCAAGACATCAAATTATAACCCGTAAAGCTTTGATTAGTGATTTTCTAGTCACGACATCAAATTATAACATGTAGACATTTGGTTAGTGATTTTCTAGTCACGACATCAAAGTATAACACGTAGACATTTGATTAGTGATTTTCTAGTCACGACATCAAATTATAACACGTTGACATTTGCTTAGTGATTTTCTAGTCACGACATCAAATTATAACACGTAGACATTTGGTTAGTGATTTTCTAGTCATGACATCATATTATAACACGTAGACATTTGGTTAGTGATTTTCTAGTCACGACATCAAATTATAACACGTAGACATTTGGTTAGTGATTTTCTAGTCACGACATCAAATTATAACACGTAGACATTTGGTTAGTGATTTTCTCGTCACGACATCAAATTATAACATGTAGACATTTGGTTAGTGATTTTCTAGTCACGACATCAAATTATAACATGTAGACATTTGGTTAGTGATTTTCTCGTCACGACATCAAATTATAACAAAGTATAACACGTAGACATTTGGTTAGTGATTTTCTAGTCACGACATCAAATTATAACACGTAGACATTTGGTTAGTGATTTTCTAGTCACGACATCAAAGTATAACACGTAGACATTTGGTTAGTGATTTTCTAGTCACGACATCTAATTATAACATGTAGACATTTGGTTAGTGATTATCTAGTCACGACATCAAAGTATAACACGTAGACATTTGGTTAGTGATTTTCTAGTCACGACATCAAATTATAACACGTAGACATTTGATTAGTGATTTTCTAGTCACGACATCAAATTATAACATGTAGAGAATTGGTTAGTGATTTTCTAGTCACGACATCAAATTATAACACGTAGACATTTGGTTAGTGATTTTCTAGTCACGACATCAAATTATAACACGTAGACATTTGGTTAGTGATTTTCTAGTCACGACATCAAATTATAACACGTAGACATTTGGTTAGTGATTTTCTCGTCACGACATTAAATTATAACACGTACATATTTGGTTAGTGATTTTCTAGTCACGACATCAAATTATAACACGTAGACATTTGGTTAGTGATTTTCTAGTCACGACATCAAATTATAACCCGTAGAGCTTTGATTAGCGATTTTCTAGTCACGACATCAAATTATAACACGTAGACATTTGGTTAGTGATTTTCTAGTCACGACATCAAATTATAACACGTATACATTTGGTTAGTGATTTTCTCGTCACGACATCAAATTATAACACGTAGATATTTGGTTAGTGCTTTTCTAGTCACGACATCAAATTATAACACGTAGACATTTGCTTAGTGATTTTCTAGTCACGACATCAAATTATAACACGCAGACATTTGGATAGTGCTTTTCTAGTCACGACATCAGATTATAACACGTAGACATTTGGTTAGTGATTTTCTGGTCACGACATCAAATTATAACACGTAGACATTTGGTTAGTGATTTTCTAGTCACGACATCAAATTATAACCCGTAAGGCTTTGATTAGTGATTTTCTAGTCACGACATCAAATTATAACATGTAGACATTTGGTTAGTGCTTTTCTAGTCACGACATCAAATTATAACACGTAGACATTTGCTTAGTGATTTTCTAGTCACGACATCAAATTATAACACGCAGACATTTGGATAGTGCTTTTCTAGTCACGACATCAAATTATAACACGTAGACATTTGGTTAGTGATTTTCTGGTCACGACATCAAATTATAACACGTAGACATTTGGTTAGTGATTTTCTAGTCACGACATCAAATTATAACCCGTAAAGCTTTGATTAGTGATTTTCTAGTCACGACATCAAATTATAACACGTAGATATTTGGTTAGTGCTTTTCTAGTCACGACATCAAATTATAACATGTAGACATTTGGTTAGTGATTTTCTAGTCACGACATCATATTATAACACGTAGACATTTGGTTAGTGATTTTCTAGTCACGACATCAAATTATAACACGTAGACATTTGGTTAGTGTTTTTCTAGTCACGACATCAAATTATAACCCGTAAAGCTTTGATTAGTGATTTTCTAGTCACGACATCAAATTATAACATGTAGACATTTGGTTAGTGATTTTCTAGTCACGACATCAAAGTATAACACGTAGACATTTGGTTAGTGATTTTCTAGTCACGACATCAAATTATAACACGTAGACATTTGCTTAGTGATTTTCTAGTCACGACATCAAAGTATAACACGTAGACATTTGCTTAGTGATTTTCTAGTCACGACATCAAATTATAACACGCAGACATTTGGATAGTGCTTTTCTAGTCACGACATCAAATTATAACACGTAGACATTTGGTTAGTGATTTTCTGGTCACGACATCAAATTATAACACGTACATATTTGGTTAGTGATTTTCTAGTCACGACATCAAATTATAACACGTAGACATTTGGTTAGTGATTTTCTAGTCACGACATCAAATTATAACACGTAGACATTTGGTTAGTGATTTTCTCGTCACGACATTAAATTATAACACGTACATATTTGGTTAGTGATTTTCTAGTCACGACACGTAGACATTTGGTTAGTGATTTTCTAGTCACGACATAAAATTATAACATGTAGACATTTGGTTAGTGATTTTCTAGTCACGACATCAAATTATAACATGTAGACATTTGGTTAGTGATTTTCTAGTCACGACATCAAATTATAACACGTAGACATTTGGTTAGTGATTTTCTAGTCACGACATCAAATTATAATACGTAGATATTTGGTTAGTGATTTTCAAGTCACGACATCAAATTATAACACGTAGACATTTGGTTAGTGATTTTCTAGTCACGACATCAAATTATAACACGTAGACATTTGGTTAGTGATTTTCTCGTCACGACATTAAATTATAACACGTACATATTTGGTTAGTGATTTTCTAGTCACGACATCAAATTATAACACGTAGACATTTGGTTAGTGATTTTCTAGTCACGACATCAAATTATAACACGTAGACATTTGGTTAGTGATTTTCTCGTCACGACATTAAATTATAACACGTACATATTTGGTTAGTGATTTTCTAGTCACGACATCAAATTATAACACGTAGACATTTGGTTAGTGATTTTCTAGTCACGACATCAAATTATAACACGTAGACATTTGATTAGTGATTTTCTAGTCACGACATCAAATTATAATACGTAGATATTTGGTTAGTGATTTTCTAGTCACGACATCAAATTATAACACGCAGACATTTGGATAGTGCTTTTCTAGTCACGACATCAAATTATAACACGTAGACATTTGGTTAGTGATTTTCTAGTCACGACATCAAATTATAATACGTAGATATTTGGTTAGTGATTTTCAAGTCACGACATCAAATTATAACACGCAGACATTTGGATAGTGCTTTTCTAGTCACGACACGTAGACATTTGGTTAGTGATTTTCTAGTCACGACATAAAATTATAACATGTAGACATTTGGTTAGTGATTTTCTAGTCACGACATCAAATTATAACATGTAGACATTTGGTTAGTGATTTTCTAGTCACGACATCAAATTATAACACGTAGACATTTGGTTAGTGATTTTCTAGTCACGACATCAAATTATAATACGTAGATATTTGGTTAGTGATTTTCTAGTCACGACATCAAATTATAACACGTAGACATTTGGTTAGTGATTTTCTAGTCACGACATCAAATTATAACAGGTAGACATTTGGTTAGTGATTTTCTAGTCACGACATCAAATTATAACACGTAGACATTTGGTTAGTGATTTTCTAGTCACGACATCAAATTATAACCCGTATATAATTGGTTAGTGATTTTCTAGTCACATCAAATTATAACCCGTAGAGCTTTGATTAGTGATTTTCTAGTCACGACATCATATTATAACCCGTAGAGCTTTGATTAGTGATTTTCTAGTCACGACATTAAATTATAACATGTAGACATTTTGTTAGTGATTTTCTCGTCACGACATCAAATTATAACACGTATATATTTGGTTAGTGATTTTCTAGTCACGACATCAAATTATAACACGTAGACATTTGGTTAGTGATTTTCTAGTCACGACATCAAATTATAACGCTTATATAATTGGTTAGTGATTTTCTAGTCACGACATCAAATTATAACCCGTAAGCTTTGATTAGTGATTTTCTAGTCACGACATCAAATTATAACATGTAGACATTTGGTTAGTGATTTTCTAGTCACGACATCAAATTATAACACGTAGACATTTGGTTAGTGATTTTCTAGTCACGACATCAAATTATAACACGTAGACATTTGGTTAGTGATTTTCTAGTCACGACATCAAATTATAACACGTAGACATTTGGTTAGTGATTTTCTCGTCACGACATTAAATTATAACACGTACATATTTGGTTAGTGATTTTCTAGTCACGACATCAAATTATAACACGTAGAGATTTGGTTAGTGATTTTCTAGTCACGACATCAAATTATAACCCGTAGAGCTTTGATTAGCGATTTTCTAGTCACGACATCAAATTATAACACGTAGACATTTGGTTAGTGATTTTCTAGTCACGACATCAAATTATAACACGTATACATTTGGTTAGTGATTTTCTCGTCACGACATCAAATTATAACACGTATATAATTGGTTAGTGATTTTCTAGTCACGACATCAAATTATAACACGTAGACATTTGGTTAGTGATTTTCTAGTCACGACATCAAATTATAACCCGTAGCGCTTTGATTAGCGATTTTCTAGTCACGACATCAAATTATAACATGTAGACATTTGGTTAGTGATTTTCTAGTCACGACATCAAATTATAACACGTAGACATTCGGTTAGTGATTTTCTAGTCACGACATCAAATTATAACTCGTATATATTTGGTTAGTGATTTTCTAGTCACGACATCAAATTATAACACGTAGACATTTGGTTAGTGATTTTGTAGTCACGACATCAAATTATAACATGTAGACATTTGGTTAGTGATTTTCTAGTCACGACATCAAATAATAACACGTAGATATTTGGTTAGTGATTTTCTAGTCACGACATCAAATTATAATACGTAGATATTTGGTTAGTGATTTTCTAGTCACGACATCAAATTATAACACGCAGACATTTGAATAGTGCTTTTCTAGTCACGACATCAAATTATAACACGTAGACATTTGGTTAGTGATTTTGTAGTTACGACATCAAATTATAACATGTAGACATTTGGTTAGTGATTTTCTAGTCACGACATCAAATAATAACACGTAGACATTTGGTTAGTGATTTTCTAGTCACGACATCAAATTATAATACGTAGATATTTGGTTAGTGATTTTCTAGTCACGGCATCAAATTATAACACGCAGACATTTGAATAGTGCTTTTCTAGTCACGACATCAAATTATAACACGTAGACATTTGGTTAGTGATTTTCTAGTCACGACATCAAATTATAATACGTAGATATTTGGTTAGTGATTTTCAAGTCACGACATCAAATTATAACACGCAGACATTTGGATAGTGCTTTTCTAGTCACGACATCAAATTATAACACGTAGACATTTGGTTAGTGATTTTCTAGTCACGACATCAAATTATAACACGTAGATATTTGGTTAGTGATTTTCTAGTCACGACATCAAATTATAACACGTAGATATTTGTTTAGTGATTTTTTAGTCACGACATCAAATTATAACACGTAGATATTTGGTTAGTGATTTTCAAGTCACGACATCAAATTAAAACACGCAGACATTTGGTTAGTGATTTTCTAGTCACGACATCAAATTATAACACGTAGACATTTGCTTAGTGATTTTCTAGTCACGACATCAAATTATAACACGTAGATATTTGGTAAGTGCTTTTCTAGTCACGACATCAAATTATAACACGTAGACATTTGCTTAGTGATTTTCTAGTCACGACATCAAATTATAACACGTAGACATTTGGTTAGTGATTTTCTAGCCACGACATCAAATTATAACACGTAGACATTTGGTTAGTGATTTTCTAGTCACGACATCAAATTATAACACGCAGATATTTGGATAGTGCTTTTTTAGTCACGACATCAAATTATAACACGTAGATATTTGGTTAGTGATTTTCTAGTCACGACATCAAATTATAACAGGTAGACATTTGGCTAGTGCTTTTCTAGTCACGACATCAAATTATAACACGTAGACATTTGCTTAGTGATTTTCTAGTCACGACATCAAATTATAACACGTAGACATTTGGTTAGTGATTTTCTGGTCACGACATCAAATTATAACACGTAAACATTTGGTTAGTGATTTTCTAGTCACGACATCAAATTATAACACGTATATATTTGGTTAGTGATTTTCTAGTCACGACATCAAATTATAACACGCAGACATTTGGATAGTGCTTTTCTAGTCACGACATCAAATTATAACACGTAGACATTTGGTTAGTGATTTTCTAGTCACGACATCAAATTATAACACGCAGACATTTGGATAGTGCTTTTCTAGTCACGACATAAAATTATAACACGTAGACATTTGGATAGTGCTTTTCTAGTCAGGACATCAAATTATAACACGTAGACATTTGGTTAGTGCTTTTCTAGTCTCGTCATCAAATTATAACACGTAGACATTTGCTTAGTGATTTTCTAGTCACGACATCAAATTATAACACGTAGACATTTGGTTAGTGATTTTCTAGTCACGACATCAAATTATAACACGTAGACATTTGGTTAGTGATTTTCTAGTCACGACATCAAATTATAACACGTAGATATTTGGTTAGTGATTTTCTAGTCACGACATCAAATTATAACACGTAGACATTTGGATAGTGCTTTTCTAGTCACGACATCAAATTATAACACGTAGACATTTGGTTAGTGATTTTCTAGTCACGACATCATATTATAACACGTAGACATTTGGTTAGTGATTTTCTAGTCACGACATCAAATTATAACACGTAGACATTTGGTTAGTGATTTTCTAGTCAAGACATCAAATTATAACCCGTAAAGCTTTGATTAGTGATTTTCTAGTCACGACATCAAATTATAACATGTAGACATTTGGTTAGTGATTTTCTAGTCACGACATCAAAGTATAACACGTAGACATTTGATTAGTGATTTTCTAGTCACGACATCAAATTATAACACGTAGACATTTGCTTAGTGATTTTCTAGTCACGACATCAAATTATAACACGTAGACATTTGGTTAGTGATTTTCTAGTCATGACATCATATTATAACACGTAGACATTTGGTTAGTGATTTTCTAGTCACGACATCAAATTATAACACGTAGACATTTGGTTAGTGATTTTCTAGTCACGACATCAAATTATAACACGTAGACATTTGGTTAGTGATTTTCTCGTCACGACATCAAATTATAACATGTAGACATTTGGTTAGTGATTTTCTAGTCACGACATCAAATTATAACATGTAGACATTTTGTTAGTGATTTTCTCGTCACGACATCAAATTATAACAAAGTATAACACGTAGACATTTGGTTAGTGATTTTCTAGTCACGACATCAAATTATAACACGTAGACATTTGGTTAGTGATTTTCTAGTCACGACATCAAAGTATAACACGTAGACATTTGGTTAGTGATTTTCTAGTCACGACATCTAATTATAACATGTAGACATTTGGTTAGTGATTATCTAGTCACGACATCAAAGTATAACACGTAGACATTTGGTTAGTGATTTTCTAGTCACGACATCAAATTATAACACGTAGACATTTGATTAGTGATTTTCTAGTCACGACATCAAATTATAACATGTAGAGAATTGGTTAGTGATTTTCTAGTCACGACATCAAATTATAACACGTAGACATTTGGTTAGTGATTTTCTAGTCACGACATCAAATTATAACACGTAGACATTTGGTTAGTGATTTTCTAGTCACGACATCAAATTATAACACGTAGACATTTGGTTAGTGATTTTCTCGTCACGACATTAAATTATAACACGTACATATTTGGTTAGTGATTTTCTAGTCACGACATCAAATTATAACACGTAGACATTTGGTTAGTGATTTTCTAGTCACGACATCAAATTATAACCCGTAGAGCTTTGATTAGCGATTTTCTAGTCACGACATCAAATTATAACACGTAGACATTTGGTTAGTGATTTTCTAGTCACGACATCAAATTATAACACGTATACATTTGGTTAGTGATTTTCTCGTCACGACATCAAATTATAACACGTAGATATTTGGTTAGTGCTTTTCTAGTCACGACATCAAATTATAACACGTAGACATTTGCTTAGTGATTTTCTAGTCACGACATCAAATTATAACACGCAGACATTTGGATAGTGCTTTTCTAGTCACGACATCAGATTATAACACGTAGACATTTGGTTAGTGATTTTCTGGTCACGACATCAAATTATAACACGTAGACATTTGGTTAGTGATTTTCTAGTCACGACATCAAATTATAACCCGTAAGGCTTTGATTAGTGATTTTCTAGTCACGACATCAAATTATAACATGTAGACATTTGGTTAGTGCTTTTCTAGTCACGACATCAAATTATAACACGTAGACATTTGCTTAGTGATTTTCTAGTCACGACATCAAATTATAACACGCAGACATTTGCTTAGTGATTTTCTAGTCACGACATCAAATTATAACACGCAGACATTTGGATAGTGCTTTTCTAGTCACGACATCAGATTATAACACGTAGACATTTGGTTAGTGATTTTCTGGTCACGACATCAAATTATAACACGTAGACATTTGGTTAGTGATTTTCTAGTCACGACATCAAATTATAACCCGTAAGGCTTTGATTAGTGATTTTCTAGTCACGACATCAAATTATAACATGTAGACATTTGGTTAGTGATTTTCTAGTCATGACATCAAATTATAACACGTAGACATTTGGTTAGTGATTTTCTGGTCACGACATCAAATTATAACACGTAAACATTTGGTTAGTGATTTTCTAGTCACGACATCAAATTATAACACGTAGACATTCGGTTAGTGATTTTCTAGTCACGACATCAAATTATAACACGCAGACATTTGCTTAGTGATTTTCTAGTCACGACATCAAATTATAACACGCAGACATTTGGATAGTGCTTTTCTAGTCACGACATCAGATTATAACACGTAGACATTTGGTTAGTGATTTTCTGGTCACGACATCAAATTATAACACGTAGACATTCGGTTAGTGATTTTCTAGTCACGACATCAAATTATAACTCGTATATATTTGGTTAGTGATTTTCTAGTCACGACATCAAATTATAACACGTAGACATTTGGTTAGTGATTTTGTAGTCACGACATCAAATTATAACATGTAGACATTTGGTTAGTGATTTTCTAGTCACGACATCAAATAATAACACGTAGATATTTGGTTAGTGATTTTCTAGTCACGACATCAAATTATAATACGTAGATATTTGGTTAGTGATTTTCTAGTCACGACATCAAATTATAACACGCAGACATTTGAATAGTGCTTTTCTAGTCACGACATCAAATTATAACACGTAGACATTTGGTTAGTGATTTTGTAGTTACGACATCAAATTATAACATGTAGACATTTGGTTAGTGATTTTCTAGTCACGACATCAAATAATAACACGTAGACATTTGGTTAGTGATTTTCTAGTCACGACATCAAATTATAATACGTAGATATTTGGTTAGTGATTTTCTAGTCACGGCATCAAATTATAACACGCAGACATTTGAATAGTGCTTTTCTAGTCACGACATCAAATTATAACACGTAGACATTTGGTTAGTGATTTTCTAGTCACGACATCAAATTATAATACGTAGATATTTGGTTAGTGATTTTCAAGTCACGACATCAAATTATAACACGCAGACATTTGGATAGTGCTTTTCTAGTCACGACATCAAATTATAACACGTAGACATTTGGTTAGTGATTTTCTAGTCACGACATCAAATTATAACACGTAGATATTTGGTTAGTGATTTTCTAGTCACGACATCAAATTATAACACGTAGATATTTGTTTAGTGATTTTTTAGTCACGACATCAAATTATAACACGTAGATATTTGGTTAGTGATTTTCAAGTCACGACATCAAATTAAAACACGCAGACATTTGGTTAGTGATTTTCTAGTCACGACATCAAATTATAACACGTAGACATTTGCTTAGTGATTTTCTAGTCACGACATCAAATTATAACACGTAGATATTTGGTAAGTGCTTTTCTAGTCACGACATCAAATTATAACACGTAGACATTTGCTTAGTGATTTTCTAGTCACGACATCAAATTATAACACGTAGACATTTGGTTAGTGATTTTCTAGCCACGACATCAAATTATAACACGTAGACATTTGGTTAGTGATTTTCTAGTCACGACATCAAATTATAACACGCAGACATTTGGATAGTGCTTTTTTAGTCACGACATCAAATTATAACACGTAGATATTTGGTTAGTGATTTTCTAGTCACGACATCAAATTATAACAGGTAGACATTTGGCTAGTGCTTTTCTAGTCACGACATCAAATTATAACACGTAGACATTTGCTTAGTGATTTTCTAGTCACGACATCAAATTATAACACGTAGACATTTGGTTAGTGATTTTCTGGTCACGACATCAAATTATAACACGTAAACATTTGGTTAGTGATTTTCTAGTCACGACATCAAATTATAACACGTATATATTTGGTTAGTGATTTTCTAGTCACGACATCAAATTATAACACGCAGACATTTGGATAGTGCTTTTCTAGTCACGACATCAAATTATAACACGTAGACATTTGGTTAGTGATTTTCTAGTCACGACATCAAATTATAACACGCAGACATTTGGATAGTGCTTTTCTAGTCACGACATAAAATTATAACACGTAGACATTTGGATAGTGCTTTTCTAGTCAGGACATCAAATTATAACACGTAGACATTTGGTTAGTGCTTTTCTAGTCTCGTCATCAAATTATAACACGTAGACATTTGCTTAGTGATTTTCTAGTCACGACATCAAATTATAACACGTAGACATTTGGTTAGTGATTTTCTAGTCACGACATCAAATTATAACACGTAGACATTTGGTTAGTGATTTTCTAGTCACGACATCAAATTATAACACGTAGATATTTGGTTAGTGATTTTCTAGTCACGACATCAAATTATAACACGTAGACATTTGGATAGTGCTTTTCTAGTCACGACATCAAATTATAACACGTAGACATTTGGTTAGTGATTTTCTAGTCACGACATCATATTATAACACGTAGACATTTGGTTAGTGATTTTCTAGTCACGACATCAAATTATAACACGTAGACATTTGGTTAGTGATTTTCTAGTCAAGACATCAAATTATAACCCGTAAAGCTTTGATTAGTGATTTTCTAGTCACGACATCAAATTATAACATGTAGACATTTGGTTAGTGATTTTCTAGTCACGACATCAAAGTATAACACGTAGACATTTGATTAGTGATTTTCTAGTCACGACATCAAATTATAACACGTAGACATTTGCTTAGTGATTTTCTAGTCACGACATCAAATTATAACACGTAGACATTTGGTTAGTGATTTTCTAGTCATGACATCATATTATAACACGTAGACATTTGGTTAGTGATTTTCTAGTCACGACATCAAATTATAACACGTAGACATTTGGTTAGTGATTTTCTAGTCACGACATCAAATTATAACACGTAGACATTTGGTTAGTGATTTTCTCGTCACGACATCAAATTATAACATGTAGACATTTGGTTAGTGATTTTCTAGTCACGACATCAAATTATAACATGTAGACATTTTGTTAGTGATTTTCTCGTCACGACATCAAATTATAACAAAGTATAACACGTAGACATTTGGTTAGTGATTTTCTAGTCACGACATCAAATTATAACACGTAGACATTTGGTTAGTGATTTTCTAGTCACGACATCAAAGTATAACACGTAGACATTTGGTTAGTGATTTTCTAGTCACGACATCTAATTATAACATGTAGACATTTGGTTAGTGATTATCTAGTCACGACATCAAAGTATAACACGTAGACATTTGGTTAGTGATTTTCTAGTCACGACATCAAATTATAACACGTAGACATTTGATTAGTGATTTTCTAGTCACGACATCAAATTATAACATGTAGAGAATTGGTTAGTGATTTTCTAGTCACGACATCAAATTATAACACGTAGACATTTGGTTAGTGATTTTCTAGTCACGACATCAAATTATAACACGTAGACATTTGGTTAGTGATTTTCTAGTCACGACATCAAATTATAACACGTAGACATTTGGTTAGTGATTTTCTCGTCACGACATTAAATTATAACACGTACATATTTGGTTAGTGATTTTCTAGTCACGACATCAAATTATAACACGTAGACATTTGGTTAGTGATTTTCTAGTCACGACATCAAATTATAACCCGTAGAGCTTTGATTAGCGATTTTCTAGTCACGACATCAAATTATAACACGTAGACATTTGGTTAGTGATTTTCTAGTCACGACATCAAATTATAACACGTATACATTTGGTTAGTGATTTTCTCGTCACGACATCAAATTATAACACGTAGATATTTGGTTAGTGCTTTTCTAGTCACGACATCAAATTATAACACGTAGACATTTGCTTAGTGATTTTCTAGTCACGACATCAAAGTATAACACGCAGACATTTGGATAGTGATTTTCTAGTCACGACATCAGATTATAACACGTAGACATTTGGTTAGTGATTTTCTGGTCACGACATCAAATTATAACACGTAGACATTTGGTTAGTGATTTTCTAGTCACGACATCAAATTATAACCCGTAAGGCTTTGATTAGTGATTTTCTAGTCACGACATCAAATTATAACATGTAGACATTTGGTTAGTGCTTTTCTAGTCACGACATCAAATTATAACACGTAGACATTTGCTTAGTGATTTTCTAGTCACGACATCAAATTATAACACGCAGACATTTGGATAGTGCTTTTCTAGTCACGACATCAAATTATAACACGTAGACATTTGGTTAGTGATTTTCTGGTCACGACATCAAATTATAACACGTAGACATTTGGTTAGTGATTTTCTAGTCACGACATCAAATTATAACCCGTAAAGCTTTGATTAGTGATTTTCTAGTCACGACATCAAATTATAACACGTAGATATTTGGTTAGTGCTTTTCTAGTCACGACATCAAATTATAACATGTAGACATTTGGTTAGTGATTTTCTAGTCACGACATCATATTATAACACGTAGACATTTGGTTAGTGATTTTCTAGTCACGACATCAAATTATAACACGTAGACATTTGGTTAGTGTTTTTCTAGTCACGACATCAAATTATAACCCGTAAAGCTTTGATTAGTGATTTTCTAGTCACGACATCAAATTATAACATGTAGACATTTGGTTAGTGATTTTCTAGTCACGACATCAAAGTATAACACGTAGACATTTGGTTAGTGATTTTCTAGTCACGACATCAAATTATAACACGTAGACATTTGCTTAGTGATTTTCTAGTCACGACATCAAAGTATAACACGTAGACATTTGCTTAGTGATTTTCTAGTCACGACATCAAATTATAACACGCAGACATTTGGATAGTGCTTTTCTAGTCACGACATCAAATTATAACACGTAGACATTTGGTTAGTGATTTTCTGGTCACGACATCAAATTATAACACGTAGACATTTGGTTAGTGATTTTCTAGTCACGACATCAAATTATAACCCGTAAAGCTTTGATTAGTGATTTTCTAGTCACGACATCAAATTATAACACGTAGATATTTGGTTAGTGCTTTTCTAGTCACGACATCAAATTATAACACGCAGACATTTGGATAGTGCTTTTCTAGTCACGACATCAAAGTATAACACGTAGACATTTGGTTAGTGATTTTCTAGTCACGACATCAAATTATAACACGTAGACATTTGCTTAGTGATTTTCTAGTCACGACATCAAAGTATAACACGTAGACATTTGGATAGTGCTTTTCTAGTCACGACATCAAATTATAACACGTAGACATTTGGTTAGTGATTTTCTAGTCACGACATCAAAGTATAACACGTAGACATTTGCTTAGTGATTTTCTAGTCACGACATCAAATTATAACACGCAGACATTTGGATAGTGCTTTTCTAGTCACGACATCAAATTATAACACGTAGACATTTGGTTAGTGATTTTCTGGTCACGACATCAAATTATAACACGTAGACATTTGGTTAGTGATTTTCTAGTCACGACATCAAATTATAACACGTAGACATTTGCTTAGTGATTTTCTAGTCACGACATCAAAGTATAACACGTAGACATTTGCTTAGTGATTTTCTAGTCACGACATCAAATTATAACACGCAGACATTTGGATAGTGCTTTTCTAGTCACGACATCAAATTATAACACGTAGACATTTGGTTAGTGATTTTCTGGTCACGACATCAAATTATAACACGTAGACATTTGCTTAGTGATTTTCTAGTCACGACATCAAAGTATAACACGTAGACATTTGGATAGTGCTTTTCTAGTCACGACATCAAATTATAACACGTAGACATTTGGTTAGTGATTTTCTAGTCACGACATCAAAGTATAACACGTAGACATTTGCTTAGTGATTTTCTAGTCACGACATCAAATTATAACACGCAGACATTTGGATAGTGCTTTTCTAGTCACGACATCAAATTATAACACGTAGACATTTGGTTAGTGATTTTCTGGTCACGACATCAAATTATAACACGTAGACATTTGGTTAGTGATTTTCTAGTCACGACATCAAATTATAACACGTAGACATTTGCTTAGTGATTTTCTAGTCACGACATCAAAGTATAACACGTAGACATTTGCTTAGTGATTTTCTAGTCACGACATCAAATTATAACACGCAGACATTTGGATAGTGATTTTCTAGTCACGACATCAAATTATAACACGTAGACATTTGGTTAGTGATTTTCTGGTCACGACATCAAATTATAACACGTAGACATTTGGTTAGTGATTTTCTAGTCACGACATCAAATTATAACCCGTAAAGCTTTGATTAGTGATTTTCTAGTCACGACATCAAATTATAACACGTAGATATTTGGTTAGTGCTTTTCTAGTCACGACATCAAATTATAACATGTAGACATTTGGTTAGTGATTTTCTAGTCACGACATCATATTATAACACGTAGACATTTGGTTAGTGATTTTCTAGTCACGACATCAAATTATAACACGTAGACATTTGGTTAGTGTTTTTCTAGTCACGACATCAAATTATAACCCGTAAAGCTTTGATTAGTGATTTTCTAGTCACGACATCAAATTATAACATGTAGACATTTGGTTAGTGATTTTCTAGTCACGACATCAAAGTATAACACGTAGACATTTGGTTAGTGATTTTCTAGTCACGACAACAAATTATAACACGTAGACATTTGCTTAGTGATTTTCTAGTCACGACATCAAAGTATAACACGTAGACATTTGGATAGTGCTTTTCTAGTCACGACATCAAATTATAACACGTAGACATTTGGTTAGTGATTTTCTAGTCACGACATCAAATTATAACACGTAGACATTTGGTTAGTGATTTTCTAGTCAAGACATCAAATTATAACCCGTAAAGCTTTGATTAGTGATTTTCTAGTCACGACATCAAATTATAACATGTAGACATTTGGTTAGTGATTTTCTAGTCACGACATCAAAGTATAACACGTAGACATTTGGTTAGTGATTTTCTAGTCACGACATCAAATTATAACACGTAGACATTTGCTTAGTGATTTTCTAGTCACGACATCAAATTATAACACGTAGACATTTGGTTAGTGATTTTCTAGTCATGACATCATATTATAACACGTAGACATTTGGTTAGTGATTTTCTAGTCACGACATCAAATTATAACACGTAGACATTTGGTTAGTGATTTTCTAGTCACGACATCAAATTATAACACGTAGACATTTGGTTAGTGATTTTCTCGTCACGACATCAAATTATAACATGTAGACATTTGGTTAGTGATTTTCTAGTCACGACATCAAATTATAACATGTAGACATTTGGTTAGTGATTTTCTCGTCACGACATCAAATTATAACAAAGTATAACACGTAGACATTTGGTTAGTGATTTTCTAGTCACGACATCAAATTATAACACGTAGACATTTGGTTAGTGATTTTCTAGTCACGACATCAAAGTATAACACGTAGACATTTGGTTAGTGATTTTCTAGTCACGACATCTAATTATAACATGTAGACATTTGGTTAGTGATTTTCTAGTCACGACATCAAAGTATAACACGTAGACATTTGGTTAGTGATTTTCTAGTCACGACATCAAATTATAACACGTAGACATTTGATTAGTGATTTTCTAGTCACGACATCAAATTATAACATGTAGAGAATTGGTTAGTGATTTTCTAGTCACGACATCAAATTATAACACGTAGACATTTGGTTAGTGATTTTCTAGTCACGACATCAAATTATAACACGCAGACATTTGGATAGTGCTTTTCTAGTCACGACATCAAATTATAACACGTAGACATTTGGTTAGTGATTTTCTGGTCACGACATCAAATTATAACACGTAGACATTTGGTTAGTGATTTTCTAGTCACGACATCAAATTATAACCCGTAAAGCTTTGATTAGTGATTTTCTAGTCACGACATCAAATTATAACACGTAGATATTTGGTTAGTGATTTTCTAGTCACGACATCAAATTATAACACGTAGACATTTGGTTAGTGATTTTCTAGTCACGACATCAAAGTATAACACGTAGACATTTGGTTAGTGATTTTCTAGTCACGACATCAAATTATAACACGTAGACATTTGGTTAGTGATTTTCTAGTCAAGACATCAAATTATAACCCGTAAAGCTTTGATTAGTGATTTTCTAGTCACGACATCAAATTATAACATGTAGACATTTGGTTAGTGATTTTCTAGTCACGACATCAAAGTATAACACGTAGACATTTGGTTAGTGATTTTCTAGTCACGACATCAAATTATAACACGTAGACATTTGCTTAGTGATTTTCTAGTCACGACATCAAATTATAACACGTAGACATTTGGTTAGTGATTTTCTAGTCATGACATCATATTATAACACGTAGACATTTGGTTAGTGATTTTCTAGTCACGACATCAAATTATAACACGTAGACATTTGGTTAGTGATTTTCTAGTCACGACATCAAATTATAACACGTAGACATTTGGTTAGTGATTTTCTCGTCACGACATTAAATTATAACACGTACATATTTGGTTAGTGATTTTCTAGTCACGACATCAAATTATAACACGTAGACATTTGGATAGTGCTTTTCTAGTCACGACATCAAATTATAACACGTAGACATTTGGTTAGTGATTTTCTAGTCACGACATCAAATTATAACACGCAGACATTTGGATAGTGCTTTTCTAGTCACGACATCAAATTATAACACGTAGACATTTGGTTAGTGATTTTCTGGTCACGACATCAAATTATAACACGTAGACATTTGGTTAGTGATTTTCTAGTCACGACATCAAATTATAACACGTAGACATTTGGTTAGTGTTTTTCTAGTCACGACATCAAATTATAACCCGTAAAGCTTTGATTAGTGATTTTCTAGTCACGACATCAAATTATAACACGTAGACATTTGGTTAGTGATTTTCTAGTCATGACATCATATTATAACACGTAGACATTTGGTTAGTGATTTTCTAGTCACGACATCAAATTATAACACGTAGACATTTGGTTAGTGATTTTCTAGTCACGACATCAAATTATAACACGTAGACATTTGGTTAGTGATTTTCTCGTCACGACATTAAATTATAACACGTACATATTTGGTTAGTGATTTTCTCGTCACGACATCAAATTATAACATGTAGACATTTGGATAGTGCTTTTCTAGTCACGACATCAAATTATAACACGTAGACATTTGGTTAGTGATTTTCTCGTCACGACATCAAATTATAACATGTAGACATTTGGTTAGTGATTTTCTAGTCACGACATCAAATTATAACATGTAGACATTTGGTTAGTGATTTTCTCGTCACGACATCAAATTATAACAAAGTATAACACGTAGACATTTGGTTAGTGATTTTCTAGTCACGACATCAAATTATAACACGTAGACATTTGGATAGTGCTTTTCTAGTCACGACATCAAAGTATAACACGTAGACATTTGGTTAGTGATTTTCTAGTCACGACATCAAATTATAACACGTAGACATTTGATTAGTGATTTTCTAGTCACGACATCAAATTATAACATGTAGAGAATTGGTTAGTGATTTTCTAGTCACGACATCAAATTATAACACGTAGACATTTGGTTAGTGATTTTCTAGTCACGACATCAAATTATAACACGTAGACATTTGGTTAGTGATTTTCTAGTCACGACATCAAATTATAACACGTAGACATTTGGTTAGTGATTTTCTCGTCACGACATTAAATTATAACACGTACATATTTGGTTAGTGATTTTCTAGTCACGACATCAATATATAACACGTAGACATTTGGTTAGTGATTTTCTAGTCACGACATCAAATTATAACCCGTAGAGCTTTGATTAGCGATTTTCTAGTCACGACATCAAATTATAACACGTAGACATTTGGTTAGTGATTTTCTAGTCACGACATCAAATTATAACACGTATACATTTGGTTAGTGATTTTCTCGTCACGACATCAAATTATAACACGTAGATATTTGGTTAGTGCTTTTCTAGTCACGACATCAAATTATAACACGTAGACATTTGCTTAGTGATTTTCTAGTCACGACATCAAATTATAACACGCAGACATTTGGATAGTGCTTTTCTAGTCACGACATCAGATTATAACACGTAGACATTTGGTTAGTGATTTTCTGGTCACGACATCAAATTATAACACGTAGACATTTGGTTAGTGATTTTCTAGTCACGACATCAAATTATAACCCGTAAGGCTTTGATTAGTGATTTTCTAGTCACGACATCAAATTATAACATGTAGACATTTGGTCAGTGCTTTTCTAGTCACGACATCAAATTATAACACGTAGACATTTGCTTAGTGATTTTCTAGTCACGACATCAAATTATAACACGCAGACATTTGGATAGTGCTTTTCTAGTCACGACATCAAATTATAACACGTAGACATTTGGTTAGTGATTTTCTGGTCACGACATCAAATTATAACACGTAGACATTTGGTTAGTGATTTTCTAGTCACGACATCAAATTATAACCCGTAAAGCTTTGATTAGTGATTTTCTAGTCACGACATCAAATTATAACACGTAGATATTTGGTTAGTGCTTTTCTAGTCACGACATCAAATTATAACATGTAGACATTTGGTTAGTGATTTTCTAGTCACGACATCATATTATAACACGTAGACATTTGGTTAGTGATTTTCTAGTCACGACATCAAAGTATAACACGTAGACATTTGCTTAGTGATTTTCTAGTCACGACATCAAATTATAACCCGTAAGGCTTTGATTAGTGCTTTTCTAGTCACGACATCAGATTATAACACGTAGACATTTGGTTAGTGATTTTCTGGTCACGACATCAAATTATAACCCGTAAGGCTTTGATTAGTGATTTTCTAGTCACGACATCAAATTATAACATGTAGACATTTGGTCAGTGCTTTTCTAGTCACGACATCAAATTATAACACGTAGACATTTGCTTAGTGATTTTCTAGTCACGACATCAAATTATAACACGCAGACATTTGGATAGTGCTTTTCTAGTCACGACATCAAATTATAACACGTAGACATTTGGTTAGTGATTTTCTGGTCACGACATCAAATTATAACACGTAGACATTTGGTTAGTGATTTTCTAGTCACGACATCAAATTATAACCCGTAAAGCTTTGATTAGTGATTTTCTAGTCACGACATCAAATTATAACACGCAGACATTTGGTTAGTGCTTTTCTAGTCACGACATCAAATTATAACACGTAGACATTTGGTTAGTGTTTTTCTAGTCACGACATCAAATTATAACCCGTAAAGCTTTGATTAGTGATTTTCTAGTCACGACATCAAATTATAACATGTAGACATTTAGTTAGTGATTTTCTAGTCACGACATCAAAGTATAACACGTAGACATTTGGTTAGTGATTTTCTAGTCACGACATCAAATTATAACACGTAGACATTTGCTTAGTGATTTTCTAGTCACGACATCAAAGTATAACACGTAGACATTTGCTTAGTGATTTTCTAGTCACGACATCAAATTATAACACGCAGACATTTGGATAGTGCTTTTCTAGTCACGACATCAAATTATAACACGTAGACATTTGGTTAGTGATTTTCTGGTCACGACATCAAATTATAACACGTAGACATTTGGTTAGTGATTTTCTAGTCACGACATCAAATTATAACCCGTAAAGCTTTGATTAGTGATTTTCTAGTCACGACATCAAATTATAACACGTAGATATTTGGTTAGTGCTTTTCTAGTCACGACATCAAATTATAACATGTAGACATTTGGTTAGTGATTTTCTAGTCACGACATCATATTATAACACGTAGACATTTGGTTAGTGATTTTCTAGTCACGACATCAAATTATAACACGTAGACATTTGGTTAGTGTTTTTCTAGTCACGACATCAAATTATAACCCGTAAAGCTTTGATTAGTGATTTTCTAGTCACGACATCAAATTATAACATGTAGACATTTGGTTAGTGATTTTCTAGTCACGACATCAAAGTATAACACGTAGACATTTGGTTAGTGATTTTCTAGTCACGACATCAAATTATAACACGTTGACATTTGCTTAGTGATTTTCTAGTCACGACATCAAAGTATAACACGTAGACATTTGCTTAGTGATTTTCTAGTCACGACATCAAATTATAACATGTAGACATTTGGTTAGTGATTTTCTAGTCACGACATCAAAGTATAACACGTAGACATTTGGTTAGTGATTTTCTAGTCACGACATCAAATTATAACACGTATACATTTGGTAAGTGATTTTCTCGTCACGACATCAAATTATAACACGTAGATATTTGGTTAGTGTTTTTCTAGTCACGACATCAAATTATAACCCGTAAAGCTTTGATTAGTGATTTTCTAGTCACGACATCAAATTATAACACGTAGACATTTGCTTAGTGATTTTCTAGTCACGACATCAAATTATAACACGTAGACATTTGGTTAGTGATTTTCTAGTCATGACATCATATTATAACACGTAGACATTTGGTTAGTGATTTTCTAGTCACGACATCAAATTATAACACGTAGACATTTGGTTAGTGATTTTCTAGTCACGACATCAAATTATAACACGTAGGCATTTGGTTAGTGATTTTCTCGTCACGACATCAAATTATAACATGTAGACATTTGGTTAGTGATTTTCTAGTCACGACATCAAATTATAACATGTAGACATTTGGTTAGTGATTTTCTCGTCACGACATCAAATTATAACAAAGTATAACACGTAGACATTTGGTTAGTGATTTTCTAGTCACGACATCAAATTATAACACGTAGACATTTGGTTAGTGATTTTCTAGTCAAAGTATAACACGTAGACATTTGGTTAGTGATTTTCTAGTCACGACATCAAATTATAACATGTAGACATTTGGTTAGTGATTTTCTAGTCACGACATCAAAGTATAACACGTAGACATTTGGTTAGTGATTTTCTAGTCACGACATCAAATTATAACACGTAGACATTTGATTAGTGATTTTCTAGTCACGACATCAAATTATAACATGTAGAGAATTGGTTAGTGATTTTCTAGTCACGACATCAAATTATAACACGTAGACATTTGGTAGAGAATTGGTTAGTGATTTTCTAGTCACGACATCAAATTATAACACGTAGACATTTGGTTAGTGATTTTCTAGTCACGACATCAAATTATAACACGTAGACATTTGGTTAGTGATTTTCTAGTCACGACATCAAATTATAACACGTAGACATTTGGTTAGTGATTTTCTCGTCACGACATTAATTTATAACACGTACATATTTGGTTAGTGATTTTCTAGTCACGACATCAAATTATAACACGTAGACATTTGGTTAGTGATTTTCTAGTCACGACATCAAATTATAACCCGTAGAGCTTTGATTAGCGATTTTCTAGTCACGACATCAAATTATAACACGTAGACATTTGGTTAGTGATTTTCTAGTCACGACATCAAATTATAACACGTATACATTTGGTTAGTGATTTTCTCGTCACGACATCAAATTATAACACGTATATAATTGGTTAGTGATATTTTAGTCACGACATCAAATTATAACACGTAGACATTTGGTTAGTGATTTTCTAGTCACGACATCAAATTATAACCCGTTGAGCTTTGATTAGCGATTTTCTAGTCACGACATTAAATTATAACATGTAGACATTTGGTTAGTGATTTTCTAGTCACGACATCAAATTATAACACGTAGACATTTGGTTAGTGATTTTCTAGTCACGACATCAAATTATAACACGTATACATTTGGTTAGTGATTTTCTCGTCACGACATCAAATTATAACTCGTATATATTTGGTTAGTGATTTCCTAGTCACGACATCAAATTATAACACGTAGACATTTGGTTAGTGATTTTGTAGTCACGACATTAAATTATAACCCGTAGAGCTTTGATTAGCGATTTTCTAGTCACGACATCAAATTATAACACGTAGACATTTGGTTACTGATTTTCTAGTCACGACATCAAATTATAACACGTAGACATTTGGTTAGTGATTTTCTAGTCACGACATCAAATTATAACACGTAGACATTTGGTTAGTGATTTTCTAGTCACGACATCAAATTATAACACGTAGATATTTGGTTAGTGATTTTCTAGTCACGACATCAAATTATAACACGTAGACATTTGGTTAGTGATTTTCTAGTCACGACATCAAATTATAATACGTAGATATTTGGTTAGTGATTTTCTAGTCACGACATCAAATTATAACACGCAGACATTTGGATAGTGCTTTTCTAGTCACGACATCAAATTATAACACGTAAACATTTGGTTAGTGATTTTCTAGTCAGGACATCAAATTATAACACGTAGACATTTGGTTAGTGATTTTCTAGTCACGACATCAAATTATAACACGTAAACATTTGGTCAGTGATTTTCTAGTCACAACATTAAATTATAACACGTAGACATTTGGTTAGTGATTTTCTAGTCACGACATCAAATTATAACCCGTAGAGCTTTGATTAGTGATTTTCTAGTCACGACGTCAAATTATAACACGTAGACATTTGGTTAGTGATTTTCTAGTCACGACATCAAATTATAACCTGAGAGCTTTGATTAGTGATTTGCTAGTCACGACATCAAATTATAACATGTAGACATTTGGTTAGTGATTTTCTAGTCACGACATCAAATTATAACAGGTAGACATTTGGTTAGTGATTTTCTAGTCACGACATCAAATTATAACACGTAAACATTTGGTAAGTGATTTTCTAGTCATGACATCAAATTATAACACGTAGACATTTGGTTAGTGATTTGGGTGTACCACATAATTTCCAAAATCAAAATCCCCAAATCAAAATCCCCAAACCGCACGCGATTTTTAACCTAATTTTAATGTATTTTACACAGAACACGTAGACATTAGGTTAGTGATTTTCTAGTCACGACATCAAATTATAACACGTAGATATTTGGTTAGTGATTTTCTAGTCACGACATCAAATTATAACACGTAGACATTTGGTTAGTGATTTTCTAGTCACGACATCAAATTATAACACGTAGATATTTGGTTAGTGATTTTCAAGTCACGACATCAAATTCTAACACGCAGACATTTGGATAGTGCTTTTCTAGTCACGACATCAAATTATAACACGTAGACATTTGCTTAGTGATTTTCTAGTCACGTCATCAAATTATAACACGTAGACATTTGTTTAGTGATTTTCTAGTCACGACATCAAATTATAACACGTAGACATTTGGTTAGTGATTTTCTAGTCACGACATCAAATTATAACACGTAGATATTTGGTTAGTGATTTTCTAGTCACGACATCAAATTATAACACGCAGACATTTGGATAGTGCTTTTCTAGTCACGACATCAAATTATAACACGTAGACATTTGGTTAGTGATTTTCTAGTCACGACATCAAATTATAACAGGTAGACATTTGGTTAGTGATTTTCTAGCCACGACATCAAATTATAACACGTAGACATTTGGTTAGTGATTTTCTAGTCACGACATCAAATTATAACACGTAGACATTTGGTAAGTGATTTTCTAGTCACGACATCAAATTATAACACGTAGATATTTGGTTAGTGATTTTCTAGTCACGACATCAAATTATAACACGTAGATATTTGGTTAGTGATTTTCTAGTCACGACATCAAATTATAACACGTAGATATTTGGTTAGTGATTTTCAAGTCACGACATCAAATTATAACACGCAGACATTTGGATAGTGCTTTTCTAGTCACGATATCAAATTATAACACGTAGACATTTGGTTAGTGATTTTCTAGTCACGAGATCAAATTATAACACGTAGATATTTGGTTAGTAGTTTTCTAGTCACGACATCAAATTATAACACGTAGATATTTGGTTAGTGATTTTCTAGTCACGACATCAAATTATAACACGTAGATATTTGGTTAGTGATTTTCAAGTCACGACATCAAATTATAACACGCAGACATTTGGTTAGTGATTTTCTAGTCACGACATCAAATTATACCACGTAGACATTTGCTTAGTGATTTTCTAGTCACGACATCAAATTATAACACGTAGATATTTGGTTAGTGCTTTTCTAGTCACGACATCAAATTGTAACACGTAGACATTTGCTTAGTGATTTTCTAGTCACAACATCAAATTATAACACGTAGACATTTGGTTAGTGATTTTCTAGCCACGACATCAAATTATAACACGTAGACATTTGGTTAGTGATTTTCTAGTCACGACATCAAATTATAACACGCAGACATTTGGATAGTGCTTTTCTAGTCACGACATCAAATTATAACACGTAGATATTTGGTTAGTGATTTTCTAGTCACGACATCAAATTATAACAGGTAGACATTTGGTTAGTGATTTTCTAGTCACGACATCAAATTATAACACGTAGACATTTGGTTAGTGATTTTCTAGTCATGACATCAAATTATAACACGCAGACATTTTGATAGTGCTTTTCTAGTCACGACATCAAATTATAACACGTAGACATTTGGTTAGTGATTTTCTAGTCACGACATCAATTTATAACACGTAGACATTTGGTTAGTGCTTTTCTAGTCACGACATCAAATTATAACACGTAGACATTTGCTTAGAGATTTTCTAGTCACGACATCAAATTATAACACGTAGACATTTGGTTAGTGATTTTCTAGTCACGACATCAAATTATAACACGTAGACATTTGGTTAGTGATTTTCTAGTCACGACATTAAAGTATAACACGTAGATATTTGGTTAGTGATTTTCTCGTCACGACATCAAATTATAACACGCAGACATTTGGATAGTGCTTTTCTAGTCACAACATCAAATTATAACACGTAGACATTTGGTTAGTGATTTTCTAGTCACGACATCATATTATAACACGTAGACATTTGGTTAGTGATTTTCTAGTCACGACATCAAATTATAACACATAGATATTTGGTTAGTGATTTTCTAGTCACGACATCAAATTATAACACGTAGACATTTGTTTAGTGATTTTCTAGTCACGACCTCAAATTTTAACGCTTACCATTTGGTTAGTGATTTTCTAGTCACGACATTAAATTATAACACGTAGACATTTGGTAAGTGATTTTCTAGTCACGACATCAAATTATAACACGTAAATATTTGGTTAGTGATTTTCTAGTCACGACATCAATTTATAACACGTAGACATTTGGATAGTGCTTTTCTAGTCACGACATCAAATTACAACACGTAGACATTTGGTTAGTGATTTTCTAGTCACGACATCATATTATAACACGTAGACATTTGGTTAGTGATTTTCTAGTCACGACATCAAATTATAACACGTAGATATTTGGTTAGTGATTTTCTAGTCACGACATCAAATTATAACACGTAGACATTTGGATAGTGCTTTTCTAGTCACGACATCAAATTATAACACGTAGACATTTGGATAGTGCTTTTCTAGTCACGACATCAAATTATAACACGTAGATATTTGCTTAGTGATTTTCTAGTCACGACATAAAATTATAACACGTAGACATTTGGTTAGTGATTTTCTAGTCACGACATCAAATTATAACACGTAGACATTTGGTTAGTGTTTTTCTAGTCACGACATCAAATTATAACCCGTAAAGCTTTGATTAGTGATTTTCTAGTCACGACATCAAATTATAACATGTAGACATTTGGTTAGTGATTTTCTAGTCACGACATCAAAGTATAACACGTAGACATTTGGTTAGTGATTTTCTAGTCACGACATCAAATTATAACACGTAGACATTTGCTTAGTGATTTTCTAGTCACGACATCAAAGTATAACACGTAGACATTTGCTTAGTGATTTTCTAGTCACGACATCAAATTATAACATGTAGACATTTGGTTAGTGATTTTCTAGTCACGACATCAAAGTATAACACGTAGACATTTGGTTAGTGATTTTCTAGTCACGACATCAAATTATAACACGTATACATTTGGTAATTGATTTTCTCGTCACGACATCAAATTATAACACGTAGATATTTGGTTAGTGTTTTTCTAGTCACGACATCAAATTATAACCCGTAAAGCTTTGATTAGTGATTTTCTAGTCACGACATCAAATTATAACACGTAGACATTTGCTTAGTGATTTTCTAGTCACGACATCAAATTATAACACGTAGACATTTGGTTAGTGATTTTCTAGTCATGACATCATATTATAACACGTAGACATTTGGTTAGTGATTTTCTAGTCACGACATCAAATTATAACACGTAGACATTTGGTTAGTGATTTTCTAGTCACGACATCAAATTATAACACGTAGGCATTTGGTTAGTGATTTTCTCGTCACGACATCAAATTATAACATGTAGACATTTGGTTAGTGATTTTCTAGTCACGACATCAAATTATAACATGTAGACATTTGGTTAGTGATTTTCTCGTCACGACATCAAATTATAACATGTAGACATTTGGTTAGTGATTTTCTAGTCACGACATCAAATTATAACACGTAGACATTTGATTAGTGATTTTCTAGTCACGACATCAAATTATAACATGTAGAGAATTGGTTAGTGATTTTCTAGTCACGACATCAAATTATAACACGTAGACATTTGGTTAGTGATTTTCTAGTCACGACATCAAATTATAACACGTAGACATTTGGTTAGTGATTTTCTAGTCACGACATCAAATTATAACACGTAGACATTTGGTTAGTGATTTTCTCGTCACGACATTAATTTATAACACGTACATATTTGGTTAGTGATTTTCTAGTCACGACATCAAATTATAACACGTAGACATTTGGTTAGTGATTTTCTAGTCACGACATCAAATTATAACCCGTAGAGCTTTGATTAGCGATTTTCTAGTCACGACATCAAATTATAACACGTAGACATTTGGTTAGTGATTTTCTAGTCACGACATCAAATTATAACACGTATACATTTGGTTAGTGATTTTCTCGTCACGACATCAAATTATAACACGTATATAATTGGTTAGTGATTTTTTAGTCACGACATCAAATTATAACACGTAGACATTTGGTTAGTGATTTTCTAGTCACGACATCATATTATAACCCGTTGAGCTTTGATTAGCGATTTTCTAGTCACGACATTAAATTATAACATGTAGACATTTGGTTAGTGATTTTCTAGTCACGACATCAAATTATAACACGTAGACATTTGGTTAGTGATTTTCTAGTCACGACATCAAATTATAACACGTATACATTTGGTTAGTGATTTTCTCGTCACGACATCAAATTATAACTCGTATATATTTGGTTAGTGATTTCCTAGTCACGACATCAAATTATAACACGTAGACATTTGGTTAGTGATTTTGTAGTCACGACATTAAATTATAACCCGTAGAGCTTTGATTAGCGATTTTCTAGTCACGACATCAAATTATAACACGTAGACATTTGGTTACTGATTTTCTAGTCACGACATCAAATTATAACACGTAGACATTTGGTTAGTGATTTTCTAGTCACGACATCAAATTATAACACGTAGACATTTGGTTAGTGATTTTCTAGTCACGACATCAAATTATAACACGTAGATATTTGGTTAGTGATTTTCTAGTCACGACATCAAATTATAACACGTAGACATTTGGTTAGTGATTTTCTAGTCACGACATCAAATTATAATACGTAGATATTTGGTTAGTGATTTTCTAGTCACGACATCAAATTATAACACGCAGACATTTGGATAGTGCTTTTCTAGTCACGACATCAAATTATAACACGTAAACATTTGGTTAGTGATTTTCTAGTCAGGACATCAAATTATAACACGTAGACATTTGGTTAGTGATTTTCTAGTCACGACATCAAATTATAACACGTAAACATTTGGTTAGTGATTTTCTAGTCACAACATTAAATTATAACACGTAGACATTTGGTTAGTGATTTTCTAGTCACGACATCAAATTATAACCCGTAGAGCTTTGATTAGTGATTTTCTAGTCACGACGTCAAATTATAACACGTAGACATTTGGTTAGTGATTTTCTAGTCACGACATCAAATTATAACAGGTAGACATTTGGTTAGTGCTTTTCTAGTCACGACATCAAATTATAACTCGTAGACATTTGGTTAGTGATTTTCTAGTCACGACATCAAATTATAACAGGTAGACATTTGGTTAGTGATTTTCTAGTCACGACATCAAATTATAACACGTAGATATTTGGTTAGTGATTTTCTAGTCACGACATCAAATTATAACACGTAGATATTTGGTTAGTGATTTTCTAGTCACGACATCAAATTATAACACGTAGATATTTGGTTAGTGATTTTCTAGTCACGAGATCAAATTATAACACGTAGATATTTGGTTAGTAATTTTCTAGTCACGACATCAAATTATAACACGTAGACATTTGGTTAGTGATTTTCTAGTCATGACATCAAATTATAACACGCAGACATTTTGATAGTGCTTTTCTAGTCACGACATCAAATTATAACACGTAGACATTTGGTTAGTGATTTTCTAGTCACGACATCAAATTATAACAGGTAGACATTTGGTTAGTGCTTTTCTAGTCACGACATCAAATTATAACACGTAGACATTTGGATAGTGCTTTTCTAGTCACGACATCAAATTATAACACGTAGATATTTGGTTAGTGATTTTCTAGTCACGACATCAAATTATAACAGGTAGACATTTGGTTAGTGCTTTTCTAGTCACGACATCAAATTATAACACGTAGACATTTGCTTAGTGATTTTCTAGTCACGACATAAAATTATAACTCGTAGACATTTGGTTAGTGATTTTCTAGTCACGACATCAAATTATAACACGTAGACATTTGGTTAGTGATTTGCTAGTCATGACATCAAATTATAACACGCAGACATTTTGATAGTGCTTTTCTAGTCACGACATCAAATTATAACACGTAGACATTTGGTTAGTGATTTTCTAGTCACGACATCAAATTATAACACGCAGACATTTGGATAGTGCTTTTCTAGTCACGACATCAATTTATAACACGTAGACATTTGGTTAGTGCTTTTCTAGTCACGACATCAAATTATAACACGTAGACATTTGCTTAGAGATTTTCTAGTCACGACATCAAATTATAACACGTAGACATTTGGTTAGTGATTTTCTAGTCACGACATCAAATTATAACACGTAGACATTTGGTTAGTGATTTTCTAGTCACGACATTAAAGTATAACACGTAGATATTTGGTTAGTGATTTTCTCGTCACGACATCAAATTATAACACGCAGACATTTGGATAGTGCTTTTCTAGTCACAACATCAAATTATAACACGTAGACATTTTGATAGTGCTTTTCTAGTCACGACATCAAATTATAACACGTAGACATTTGGTTAGTGATTTTCTAGTCACGACATCAAATTATAACACGCAGACATTTGGATAGTGCTTTTCTAGTCACGACATCAATTTATAACACGTAGACATTTGGTTAGTGCTTTTCTAGTCACGACATCAAATTATAACACGTAGACATTTGCTTAGAGATTTTCTAGTCACGACATCAAATTATAACACGTAGACATTTGGTTAGTGATTTTCTAGTCACGACATCAAATTATAACACGTAGACATTTGGTTAGTGATTTTCTAGTCACGACATCAAATTATAACACATAGATATTTGGTTAGTGATTTTCTCGTCACGACATCAAATTATAACACGCAGACATTTGGATAGTGCTTTTCTAGTCACAACATCAAATTATAACACGTAGACATTTGGTTAGTGATTTTCTAGTCACGACATCATATTATAACACGTAGACATTTGGTTAGTGATTTTCTAGTCACGACATCATATTATAACACGTAGACATTTGGTTAGTGATTTTCTAGTCACGACATCAAATTATAACACATAGATATTTGGTTAGTGATTTTCTAGTCACAACATCAAATTATAACACGTAGACATTTGTTTAGTGATTTTCTAGTCACGACATCAAATTATAACACGTAGACATTTGGTTAGTGATTTTCTAGTCACGACATCAAATTATAACACATAGATATTTGGTTAGTGATTTTCTAGTCACGTCATCAAATTATAACACGTAGACATTTGTTTAGTGATTTTCTAGTCACGACATCAAATTATAACACGTAGACATTTGGTTAGTGATTTTCTAGTCACGACATCAAATTATAACACGTAGATATTTGGTTAGTGATTTTCTAGTCACGACATCAAATTATAACACGCAGACATTTGGATAGTGCTTTTCTAGTCACGACATCAAATTATAACACGTAGACATTTGGTTAGTGATTTTCTAGTCACGACATCAAATTATAACAGGTAGACATTTGGTTAGTGATTTTCTAGCCACGACATCAAATTATAACACGTAGACATTTGGTTAGTGATTTTCTAGTCACGACATCAAATTATAACACGTAGACATTTGGTAAGTGATTTTCTAGTCACGACATCAAATTATAACCCGTAGAGCTTTGATTAGTGATTTTCTAGTCACGACGTCAAATTATAACACGTAGACATTTGGTTAGTGATTTTCTAGTCACGACATCAAATTATAACCTGAGAGCTTTGATTAGTGATTTTCTAGTCACGACATCAAATTATAACATGTAGACATTTGGTTAGTGATTTTCTAGTCACGACATCAAATTATAACACGTAGACATTTGGTTAGTGATTTTCTAGTCACGACATCATATTATAACACGTAGACATTTGGTTAGTGATTTTCTAGTCACGACATCAAATTATAACACGTAGACATTTGGTTAGTGATTTTCTAGTCACGACATTAAAGTATAACACGTAGATATTTGGTTAGTGATTTTCTCGTCACGACATCAAATTATAACACGCAGACATTTGGATAGTGCTTTTCTAGTCACAACATCAAATTATAACACGTAGACATTTGGTTAGTGATTTTCTAGTCACGACATCATATTATAACACGTAGACATTTGGTTAGTGATTTTCTAGTCACGACATCAAATTATAACACATAGATATTTGGTTAGTGATTTTCTAGTCACGACATCAAATTATAACACGTAGACATTTGGTTAGTGATTTTCTAGTCACGACATCAAATTATAACACGTAGATATTTGGTTAGTGATTTTCTAGTCACGACATCAAATTATAACACGTAGACATTTGGTTAGTGCTTTTCTAGTCACGACATCAAATTATAACACGTAGACATTTGCTTAGAGATTTTCTAGTCACGACATCAAATTATAACACGTAGACATTTGGTTAGTGATTTTCTAGTCACGACATCAAATTATAACACGTAGACATTTGGTTAGTGATTTTCTAGTCACGACATTAAAGTATAACACGTAGATATTTGGTTAGTGATTTTCTCGTCACGACATCAAATTATAACACGCAGACATTTGGATAGTGCTTTTCTAGTCACAACATCAAATTATAACACGTAGACATTTGGTTAGTGATTTTCTAGTCACGACATCATATTATAACACGTAGACATTTGGTTAGTGATTTTCTAGTCACGACATCAAATTATAACACATAGATATTTGGTTAGTGCTTTTCTAGTCACGACATCAAATTATAACACGTAGACATTTGCTTAGAGATTTTCTAGTCACGACATCAAATTATAACACGTAGACATTTGGTTAGTGATTTTCTAGTCACGACATCAAATTATAACACGTAGACATTTGGTTAGTGATTTTCTAGTCACGACATTAAAGTATAACACGTAGATATTTGGTTAGTGATTTTCTCGTCACGACATCAAATTATAACACGCAGACATTTGGATAGTGCTTTTCTAGTCACAACATCAAATTATAACACGTAGACATTTGGTTAGTGATTTTCTAGTCACGACATCATATTATAACACGTAGACATTTGGTTAGTGATTTTCTAGTCACGACATCAAATTATAACACGTAGACATTTGGTTAGTGATTTTCTAGTCAGGACATCAAATTATAACACATAGATATTTGGTTAGTGATTTTCTAGTCACGACATTAAATTATAACACGTAGACATTTGGTAAGTGATTTTCTAGTCACGACATCAAATTATAACACGTAAATATTTGGTTAGTGATTTTCTAGTCACGACATCAATTTATAACACGTAGACATTTGGATAGTGCTTTTCTAGTCACGACATCAAATTACAACACGTAGACATTTGGTTAGTGATTTTCTAGTCACGACATCATATTATAACACGTAGACATTTGGTTAGTGATTTTCTAGTCACGACATCAAATTATAACACGTATTTATTTGGTTAGTGATTTTCTAGTCACGACATCAAATTATAACACGTAGACATTTGGATAGTGCTTTTCTAGTCACGACATCAAATTATAACACGTAGACATTTGGATAGTGCTTTTCTAGTCACGACATCAAATTATAACACGTAGACATTTGGTTAGTGATTTTCTAGTCACGACATCATATTATAACACGTAGACATTTGGTTAGTGATTTTTTAGTCACGACATCAAATTATAACACGTAGACATTTGGTTAGTGATTTTCTAGTCACGACATCAAATTATAACCCGTAAAGCTTTGATTAGTGATTTTCTAGTCACGACATCAAATTATAACATGTAGACATTTGGTTAGTGATTTTCTAGTCACGACATCAAAGTATAACACGTAGACATTTGGTTAGTGATTTTCTAGTCACGACATCAAATTATAACACGTAGACATTTGCTTAGTGATTTTCTAGTCACGACATCAAATTATAACACGTAGACATTTGGTTAGTGATTTTCTAGTCATGACATCAAATTATAACACGTAGACATTTGGTTAATGATTTTCTAGTCACGACATCAAATTATAACACGTAGACATTTGGTTAGTGATTTTCTAGTCACGACATCAAATTATAACACGTAGACATTTGGTTAGTGATTTTCTAGTCACGACATCAAATTATAACACGTAGAAATTTGGTTAGTGATTTTCTAGTCACGACATCAAATTATAACACGTAGACATTTGGTTAGTGATTTTCTAGTCACGACATCAAATTATAACACGTAGACATTTGGTTAGTGATTTTCTAGTCACGACATAAAATTATAACACGTAAACATTTGGTTAGTGATTTTCTAGTCACGACATCAAATTATAACACGTAGACATTTGGTTAGTGATTTTCTAGTCACGACATAAAATTATAACACGTAGACATTTGGTTAGTGATTTTCTAGTCACGACATCAAATTATAACACGTAGACATTTGGTTAGTGATTTTCTAGTCACAACATCAAATTATAACCCGTAGGGCTTTGATTAGTGATTTTCTATTCACGATATCAAATTATAACACGTAGAGATTTGGTTAGTGATTATCTAGTCACGACATCAAACTATAACACGTAGACATTTGGTTAGTGATTTTCTAGTCACGACATAAAATTATAACACGTAGACATTTGGTTAGTGATTTTCTAGTCACGACATCAAATTATAACACGTAGACATTTGGTTAGTGATTTTCTAGTCACGACATCAAATTATAACACGTAGAAATTTGGTTAGTGATTTTCTAGTCACGACATCAAATTATAACACGTAGACATTTGGTTAGTAATTTTCTAGTCACGACATCAAATTATAACACGTAGACATTTGGTTAGTGATTTTCTAGTCACGACATAAAATTATAACACGTAGACATTTGGTTAGTGATTTTCTAGTCACGACATCAAATTATAACACGTAGACATTTGGTTAGTGATTTTCTAGTCACGACATCAAGTTATAACCCGTAGAGCTTTGATTAATGATTTTCTAGTCACGACATCAAATTATAACACGTAGACATTTGGTTAGTGATTTTCTAGTCACGACATCAAATTATAACACGTAGACATTTGGTTAGTGATTTCCTAGTCACGACATCAAATTATAACACGTAGACATTTTGTTAGTGATTTTCTAGACATGACATCAAATTATAACACGTAGACATTTTGTTAGGGATTTTCTAGTCACGAAATCAAATTATAACACGTAGACATTTGGTTAGTGATTTTCCAGTCACGACATTAAATTATAACACGTAGACATTTGGTTAGTGATTTTCTAGTCACGACATCAAATTATAACACGTAGACATTTGGTTAGTGATTTTCTAGTCACGACATCAAATTATAACACGTAGACATTTGGTTAGTGATTTTCTAGTCACGACATCAAATTATAACACGTAGACAATTGGTTAGTGATTTTCTAGTCACGACACCAAATTATAACACGTAGACCTTTGATTAGTGATTTTCTAGTCACGACATCAAATTATAACACGTAGACATTTGGTTAGTGATTTTCTAGTCACGACATCAAATTATAACACGTAGATATTTGGTTAGTGATTTTCTAGTCATGGTATCAAATTATAACACGTAGACATTTGGTTAGTGATTTTCTAGTCACGACATCAAATTATAACCCATAGACCTTTGATTAGTGATTTTCTAGTCACGACCTCAAATTTTAACGCTTACCATATGGTTAGTGATTTTCTAGTCATGACGTCAAATTATAACACGTAGACATTTGGTAAGTGATTTTCTAGTTACGACATCAAATTATAACCTGTAGACTTTTGATTATTGAGTTTCTAGTCACGACACCAAATTATAACACGTAGACATATGGTTAGTGATTTTCTAGTCACGACATCAAATTATAACACGTAGACATTTGGTAAGTGATTTTCTAGTCACGACATCAAATTATAACCCGTAGACTTTTGATTAGTGAGTTTCTAGTCACGACACCAAATTATAACACGTAGACATTTGGTTAGTGATTTTCTAGTCACGACATCAAATTATAACACGTAGACATTTGGTTAGGGATTTTCTTGTCACGAAATCAAATTATAACACGTAGACATTTGCTTAGTGATTTTCTAGTCACGACATCAAATTATAACACGTAGACATTTGGTTAGTGATTTTCTAGTCATGACATCAAATTATAACACGTAGACATTTGGTTAATGATTTTCTAGTCACGACATCATATTATAACACGTATACATTTGGTTAGTGATTTTCTACTCACGACATCAAATTATAACCCGTAGAGCTTTGATTAGTGATTTTCTAGTCACGACATCAAATTATAACATGTAGACATTTGGTTAGTGATTTTCTAGTCACGACATCAAATTATAACACGTAGACATTTGGTTAGTGATTTTCTAGTCACGACATCAAATTATAACACGTAGACATTTGGTTAGTGATTTTCTGCTTCACCAATTGTGGCGGATATAGTTATGGAAAAATTACTAGATTCTTGCATTCAGAAGATGGATATGAAACCAAAATTAATGACTAAATATGTAGATGATCTTTTTTGTATTATGTCTGAAGAGGTTATTGATCAAATGTTAGACATTTTTAATGATTTTACTTCTTCAATTAAATTTACTATAGAAAAATTATAACACGTAGACATTTGGTTAGTGAGTTTCTAGTCACGACATCAAATTATAACACGTAGACATTTGGTTAGTGATTTTCTAGTCACGAAACCAATTATAACACGTAGACATTTGGTTAGTGATTTTATAGTCACGACATCAAATTATAACACGTAGACAATTGGTTAGTGATTTTCTAGTCACGACAACAAATTATAACACGTAGACCTTTGATTAGTGATTTTCTAGTCACGACATCAAATTATAACACGTAGACATTTGGTTAGTGATTTTCTAGTCACGACATCAAATTATAACACGTAGACACTTGCTTAGTGATTTTCTAGTCACGACATCAAATTATAACACGTAGACAATTGGTTAGTGATTTTCTAGGCACGATATCATATTATAACACGTAGACATTTTGTTAGTGATTTTGTAGTCATGGCATCAAATTATAACACGTAGACATTTGGTTAGTGATTTTCTAGTCACGACATCAAATTATAACCCGTAAAGCTTTGATTAGTGATTTTCTAGTCACGACATCAAATTATAACATGTAGACATTTGGTTAGTGATTTTCTAGTCACGACATCAAAGTATAACACGTAGACATTTGGTTAGTGATTTTCTAGTCACGACATCAAATTATAACACGTAGACATTTGCTTAGTGATTTTCTAGTCACGACATCAAATTATAACACGTAGACATTTGGTTAGTGATTTTCTAGTCATGACATCAAATTATAACACGTAGACATTTGGTTAATGATTTTCTAGTCACGACATCATATTATAACACGTAGACATTTGGTTAGTGATTTTCTAGTCACGACATCAAATTATAACCTGAGAGCTTTGATTAGTGATTTTCTAGTCACGACATCAAATTATAACATGTAGACATTTGGTTAGTGATTTTACAGTCACGACATCAAATTATAACACGTAGACATTTGGTTAGTGATTTTCTAGTCACGACACCAAATTATAACACGTAGACAATTGGTTAGTGATTTTCTAGGCACGATATCATATTATAACACGTAGACATTTTGTTAGTGATTTTGTAGTCATGGCATCAAATTATAACACGTAGACATTTGGTTAGTGATTTTCTAGTCACGACATCAAATTATAACCCGTAAAGCTTTGATTAGTGATTTTCTAGTCACGACATCAAATTATAACATGTAGACATTTGGTTAGTGATTTTCTACTCACGACATCAAATTATAACCCGTAGAGCTTTGATTAGTGATTTTCTAGTCACGACATCAAATTATAACATGTAGACATTTGGTTAGTGATTTTCTAGTCACGACATCAAATTATAACACGTAGACATTTGGTTAGTGATTTTCTAGTCACGACATCAAATTATAACACGTAGACATTTGGTTAGTGATTTTCTAGTCACGACATCAAATTATAGCACGTAGACATTTGGTTAGTAATTTTCTAGTCACGACATCAAATTATAACACGTAGACTTTTGGTTAGTGATTTTCTAGTCACGACATCAAATTATAACCCGTAGAGCTTTGATTAGTGATTTTCTAGTCACGACATCAAATTATAACACGTAGACATTTGGTTAGTGATTTTCTAGTCACGACATCAAATTATAACCTGAGAGCTTTGATTAGTGATTTTCTAGTCACGACATCAAATTATAACATGTAGACATTTGGTTAGTGATTTTACAGTCACGACATCAAATTATAACACGTAGACATTTGGTTAGTGATTTTCTAGTCACGACATCAAATTATAACACGTAGACATTTGGTTAGTGATTTTCTAGTCACGACATCAAATTATAACACGTAGACATTTGGTTAGTAATTTTCTACTCACGACATCAAATTATAACACGTAGACATTTGGTTAGTGATTTTCTAGTCACAACATCAAATTATATCCCGTAGGGCTTTGATTAGTGATTTTCTATTCACGATATCAAATTATAACACGTAGAGATTTGGTTAGTGATTATCTAGTCACGACATCAAATTATAACACGTAGACATTTGGTTAGTGATTTTCTAGTCACGACATCAAATTATAACACGTAGACATTTGGTTAATGATTTTCTAGTCACGACATCAAATTATAACACGTAGACATTTGGTTAGTGATTTTCTAGTCACGACATCAAATTATAACACGTAGACATTTGGTTAGTGATTTTCTAGTCACGACATCAAATTATAACACGTAGACATTTGGTTAGTGATTTTCTAGTCACGACATCAAATTATAACACGTAGACATTTGGTTAGTGATCTTCTAGTCACGACATAAAATTATAACACGTAGACATTTGGTTAGTGATTTTCTAGTCACGACATCAAATTATAACACGTAGACATTTGGTTAGTGATTTTCTAGTCACGACATCAAGTTATAACCTGTAGAGCTTTGATTAATGATTTTCTAGTCACGACATCAAATTATAACACGTAGACATTTGGTTAGTGATTTTCTAGTCACGACATCAAATTATAACACGTAGACATTTGGTTAGTGATTTTCTAGTCACGACATCAAATTATAACACGTAGACATTTGGTTAGTGATTTTCTAGACATGACATCAAATTATAACACGTAGACATTTTGTTAGGGATTTTCTAGTCACGAAATCAAATTATAACACGTAGACATTTGGTTAGTGATTTTCCAGTCACGACATCAAATTATAACACGTAGACATTTGGTTAGTGATTTTCTAGTCACGACATCAAATTATAACACGTAGACATTTGGTTAGTGATTTTCTAGTCACGACATCAAATTTTAACGCTTACCATATGGTTAGTGATTTTCTAGTCACGACATCAAATTATAACACGTTGACATTTGGTTAGTGATTTTCTAGTCACGACATCAAAATATAACACGTAGACATTTGGTTAGTGATTTTCTAGTCACGACATCAAATTATAACATGTAGACATTTGGTTAGTGATTTTCTAGTCACGACATCAAATTATAACACGTAGACATTTGGTTAGTGATTTTCTAGTCACGACACCAAATTATAACACGTAGACATTTGGTTAGTGATTTTCTAGTCACGACATCAAATTATAACACGTAGATATTTGGTTAGTGATTTTCTAGTCACGACCTCAAATTTTAACGCTTACCATATGGTTAGTGATTTTCTAGTCACGACATCAAATTATAACACGTAGACATTTGGTTAGTGATTTTCTAGTCACGACATCAAATTATAACACGTAGACATTTTGTTAGGGATTTTCTAGTCACGACATCAAATTATAACCCATAGACCTTTGATTAGTGATTTTCTAGTCACGACCTCAAATTTTAACGCTTACCATATGGTTAGTGATTTTCTAGTCACGACATCAAATTATAACACGTAGACATTTGGTTAGTGATTTTCTAGTCACGACATCAAATTATAACACGTAGACATTTGGTTAGTGATTTTCTAGTCACGACATCAAATTATAACATGTAGACATTTGGTTAGTGATTTTCTAGTCACGACATCAAATTATAACACGTAGACATTTGGTTAGTGATTTTCTAGTCACGACACCAAATTATAACACGTAGACATTTGGTTAGTGATTTTCTAGTCACGACATCAAATTATAACACGTAGATATTTGGTTAGTGATTTTCTAGTCATGGCATCAAATTATAACACGTAGACATTTGGTTAGTGATTTTCTAGTCACGACATCAAATTATAACCCATAGACCTTTGATTAGTGATTTTCTAGTCACGACCTCAAATTTTAACGCTTACCATATGGTTAGTGATTTTCTAGTCACGACATCAAATTATAACACGTAGACATTTGGTAAGTGATTTTCTAGTCACGACATCAAATTATAACCCGTAGACTTTTGATTATTGAGTTTCTAGTCACGACACCAAATTATAACACGTAGACATATGGTTAGTGATTTTCTAGTCACGACATCAAATTATAACACGTAGACATTTGGTAAGTGATTTTCTAGTCACGACATCAAATTATAACCCGTAGACTTTTGATTAGTGAGTTTCTAGTCACGACACCAAATTATAACACGTAGACATTTGGTTAGTGATTTTCTAGTCACGACATCAAATTATAACACGTAGACATTTGGTTAGGGATTTTCTAGTCACGAAATCAAATTATAACACGTAGACATTTTGTTAGTGATTTTCCAGTCACGACATCAAATTATAACACGTAGACATTTGGTTAGTGAGTTTCTAGTCACGACATCAAATTTTAACACGTAGACATTTGGTTAGTGATTTTCTAGTCACGAAACCAATTATAACACGTACACATTTGGTTAGTGATTTTATAGTCACGACATCAAATTATAACACGTAGACAATTGGTTAGTGATTTTCTAGTCACGACACCAAATTATAACACGTAGACCTTTGATTAGTGATTTTCTAGTCACGACATCAAATTATAACACGTAGACATTTGGTTAGTGATTTTCTAGTCACGACATCAAATTATAACACATAGAGACTTGGTTAGTGATTTTCTAGTCACGACATCAAATGATAACACGTAGACAATTGGTTAGTGATTTTGTAGTCACGATATCATATTATAACACGTAGACATTTTGTTAGTGATTTTCTAGTCATGGCATCAAATTATAACACGTAGACATTTGGTTAGTGATTTTCTAGTCACGACATCAAATTATAACACGTAGACATTTGGTTAGTGATTTTCTAGTCACGACATCAAATTATAACACGTAGACATTTGGTTAGTGATTTTCTAGTCACGACATCAAATTATAACACGTAGACATTTGGTTAGTGATTTTCTAGTCACGACATCAAATTATAACACGTAGACATTTGGTTAGTGATTTTCTAGTCACGACATCCAAGTATAACAAGTAGACATTTGATTAGTGATTTTCTAGTCACGACATCAAATTATAACACGTAGACATTTGGTTAGTGATTTTCTAGTCACGACATCAAATTATAACACGTAGACATTTGGTTAGTGATTTTCTAGTCACGACATCAAATTATAACACATAGACATTTGGTTAGTGATTTTCTAGTCACGACATCAAATTATAACACGTAGACATTTGGTTAGTGATTTTCTAGTCACGACATCCAAGTATAACAAGTAGACATTTGATTAGTGATTTTCTAGTCACGACATCAAATTATAACACGTAGACATTTGGTTAGTGATTTTCTAGTCACGACATCAAATTATAACATGTAGACTTTTGATTAGTGAGTTTCTAGTCACGACACCAAATTATAACACGTAGACATTTGGTTAGTGATTTTCTAGTCACGACATAAATTTTATAACACGTAGACATTTGGTTAGTGATTTTCTAGTCACGACATCCAAGTATAACAAGTAGACATTTGATTAGTGATTTTCTAGTCACGACATCAAATTATAACACGTAGACATTTGGTTAGTGATTTTCTAGTCACGACATCAAATTATAACATGTAGACATTTGGTAAGTGATTTTCTAGTCACGACATCAAATTGTAACACGTAGACATTTGGTTAGTGATTTTCTAGTCACGACACCAAATAATAACACGTAGACATTTGGTTAGTGATTTTCTAGTCACGACATCAAATTATAACACGTAGACATTTGGTTAGTGATTTTCTAGTCATGGCATTAAATTATAACACGTAGACATTTGGTTAGTGATTTTCTAGTCACGACATCAAATTATAACCCATAGACCTTTGATTAGTGATTTTCTAGTCACGACCTCAAATTTTAACGCTTACCATATGGTTAGTGATTTTCTAGTCACGACATCAAATTATAACACGTAGACATTTGGTAAGTGATTTTCTAGTCACGACATCAAATTATAACCCGTAGACTTTCGATAAGTGAGTTTCTAGTCACGACACCAGATTATAACACGTAGACATATGGTTAGTGATTTTCTAGTCACGACATCAAATTATAACACGTAGACATTTGGTAAGTGATTTTCTAGTCACGACACCAAATTATAACACTTAGACTTTTGATTAGTGATTTTCTAGTCACGACATCAAATTATAACACGTAGACATTTGGTTAGTGATTTTCTAGTCACGACATCAAATTATAACTCGTAGACATTTGGTTAGTGATTTTCTAGTCACGACATCAAATTATAACACGTAGACAATTGGTTAGTGATTTTATAGCCACGATATCATATTATAACACGTAGACATTTTGTTAGTGATTTTCTAGTCATGGCATCAAATTATAACACGTAGACATTTGGTTAGTGATTTTCTAGTCACGACATCAAATTATAACACGTAGACATTTGGTTAGTGATTTTCTAGTCACGACATCAAATTATAACTCGTAGACATTTGGTTAGTGATTTTCTAGTCACGACATCAAATTATAACACGTAGACATTTGGTTAGTGATTTTCTAGTCACGAAACCAATTATAACACGTAGACATTTGGTTAGTGATTTTATAGTCACGACATCAAATTATAACACGTAGACAATTGGTCAGTGATTTTCTAGTCACGACACCAAATTATAACACGTAGACAATTGGTTAGTGATTTTGTAGTCACGATATCATATTATAACACGTAGACATTCTGTTAGTGATTTTCTAGTCATGGCATCAAATTATAACACGTAGACATTTGGTTAGTGATTTTCCAGTCACGACATCAAATTATAACTCGTAGACATTTGGTTAGTGATTTTCTAGTCACGACATCAAATTATAACACGTAGACATTTGGTTAGTGATTTTCTAGTCACGAAACCAATTATAACACGTAGACATTTGGTTAGTGATTTTATAGTCACGACATCAAATTATAACACGTAGACAATTGGTCAGTGATTTTCTAGTCACGACACCAAATTATAACACGTAGACAATTGGTTAGTGATTTTGTAGTCACGATATCATATTATAACACGTAGACATTTTGTTAGTGATTTTCTAGTCATGGCATCAAATTATAACACGTAGACATTTGGTTAGTGATTTTCTAGTCACGACATCAAATTATAACTCGTAGACATTTGGTTAGTGATTTTCTAGTCACGACATCAAATTATAACACGTAGACATTTGGTTAGTGATTTTCTAGTCACGAAACCAATTATAACACGTAGACATTTGGTTAGTGATTTTATAGTCACGACATCAAATTATAACACGTAGACAATTGGTCAGTGATTTTCTAGTCACGATATCATATTATAACACGTAGACATTTTGTTAGTGATTTTCTAGTCATGGCATCAAATTATAACACGTAGACATTTGGTTAGTGATTTTCCAGTCACGACATCAAATTATAACACGTAGACATTTGGTTAGTGATTTTCTAGTCACGACATCAAATTATAACACGTAGACATTTGGTTAGTGATTTTCTAGTCACGAAACCAATTATAACACGTAGACATTTGGTTAGTGATTTTATAGTCACGACATCAAATTATAACACGTAGACAATTGGTCAGTGATTTTCTAGTCACGACACCAAATTATAACACGTAGACCTTTGCTTAGTGATTTTCTAGTCACGACATCAAATTATAACACGTAGACATTTGGTTAGTGATTTTCTAGTCACGACATCAAATTATAACTCGTAGACATTTGGTTAGTGATTTTCTAGTCACGACATCAAATTATAACACGTTGACAATTGGTTAGTGATTTTATAGTCACGATATCATATTATAACACGTAGACATTTTGTTAGTGATTTTCTAGTCATGGCATCAAATTATAACACGTAGACATTTGGTTAGTGATTTTCTAGTCACGACATCAAATTATAACACGTATACATTTGGTTAGTGATTTTCTAGTCACGACATCAAATTCTAACACGTAGACATTTGGTTAGTGATTTTCTAGTCACGACATCAAATTATAACCCATAGACCTTTGATTAGTGATTTTCTAGTCACGACCTCAAATTTTAACGCTTGCCATATGGTTAGTGATTTTCTAGTCACGACATCAAATTATAACACGTAGACATTTGGTAAGTGATTTTCTAGTCACGACATCAAATTATAACCCGTAGACTTTTGATTAGTAAGTTTCTAGTCACGACACCAAATTATAACACGTAGACATTTGGTTAGTGATTTTCTAGTCACGACATCAAATTATAACACGTAGACATTTGGTTAGTGATTTTCTAGTCACGACATCCAAGTATAACAAGTAGACATTTGATTAGTGATTTTCTAGTCACGACATCAAATTATAACACGTAGACCTTTGATTAGTGATTTTCTAGTCACGAAATCAAACATCCGATTAGTAATTTAATTGTCGCATTTGTTAAATAAAATAAACAAGGGTAGTAACTGTCCATACTTGACAAGTATTCACCAGAGACATTTAAGTACGAAGGAAGTGGTGAATACAAATCCAGGGTAGCCAGACAATTGTCAATACAGGCCAAAATAAAACAGAAGTGGAACATACCATCAAAACATCTTATATGGATTAACAGAAAGAATTATAATTAACTTGAAAGTTAACGGAAATTTTACTGTAAGTAGAAGAAAAATTAAATAAAGTAATTACATATTTATACCAAAAAGTAGTGTTAAAACTTTCTTGTAGCGACCTGGAATGAAGGCTGAGTATATCCCGGCGAAAGTATCGTTACATAACTGTGTTTTGTAATTTCCCACACGCTGGTGTATGATGTTTTAAGTGAGCTAGATATTTTTTGTTGTCCTTGCACGGACACGAACTTATGTTTAAGTGAACATTCCGGATCTAGGCTAAGTAAGCCGGCTCCTTCGAGAGTTAATTGTGTGATTTCCTTTTTGCATACTGCGGTTGCACTAGATGGTGATGACATTGCGTATACCCATTTATTTTCATGCCAAAGAGGGACCCACGTGGTATTATCCTTCATTTGTTGCACTGGACAATCCGATTGAGTGTTGTTGTTAAATAGGTTGATTTCGCAGGCGCATGTTGAAGAGCCTTGTTCATATCGGATTTGACCCTTAGAGCATAGATATACTACCCCTTTAATGAGTGTGCATAACTTAAAATCAGCGTCACTGATGGTGAATTATTGATTGCGAATAATATTTATAGCCTGAAAGGAAGAACACGGCCTTGTGGAAACCAGTGTGTTGTTGATCCAGTTTGGAACTGGCACAATGTGGAATATGTCAAATTGTTCGCGTTCAATTAATGGTAAGGTAATACTAAAAATCACTGTGTTTCTTTTGAGTCCTCCTTTGACCTTCATAAGTTTGTACAATTGCAATGCATCTTCCTGTTTTACTGGCAATTCAAGTGATTCCGGCAAGTGGAATTTTATTTTTTCGACTTCCTGGCGTAATTGGTACGGTGTTAGGAGTAATGGACTTATAATGCCCTGATGAGTGTTTGTAAGAATGTCAAGTATTGAAGACTGTATACGTTGTAAATTTGCTGCTGTGATTGTTAATTGGATACATAATGATGAAAAAATGTGATAGATTCTTTATTGGCGTTGTTATTCACTATCATTGTGAATCTTGTTTTATATTTGTGAAATCTGTTGATCGATTTGATTAAACTTCCTATTTACTGCTTATTGGTCGGCCTTCAGAATATTTATTATGGAATCAATGATTGAGGTTTGATTTTTTAACAGATTAAGTAGATGTGCCTCATTTTCTTTGACTTAAGATATTGTGTGTGCCATGTCTTTAGCATATTCGGAGTCCAGCACTCCAAATAGGAAATGAGCAATATTTCCAACTAGATCAATTGCTGCTCTTTTCTGCATTCTGCCAGAAAGCAATGAACTGTCCATAATTAATTCAGCTTCAGTGTGTTCGAAATATTTAACCAGGTTTGTTCACATTGCCTTCTCTTGCATTTCTTTACACATGTTGTTTAGTGTTTTGGTCCCTTGTGAAAACATTGTTGATTCAGTCCAAAATTCGTTTAAGTTGTACTAAACCACTAACTGCCATTCTGTGGATGATATGGCTGCTGATCCGATCCCTTCAAAATGTATTCCCAGTTGGCCTCCAAAATGCTTGTTAGACACTTGAGCTCCTAATACCATGGGTAGTAGGATGATCACCATAGTGATAGTTAGGTTATGCGTTATGGATATGCGCCTTCTTTTCCTAGAACCTTCAGGCTTCTCAGTTTGACAGTTATCTGCTTCATTGCGCTTATATTCGATAGAAGTTTCGTTAGTGATTTCAGGTTCTATGTTGTTGATTGGCAATGGTACTAATCGAGTAATTGGTCTTCTACAAATACGGTTTGCTGTCTTAACATCCGCTACTCGAACAAGGCCATCATCTCCTTGATGTACTTTTACAATTCTTCCCAAAGGCCACTGCAGAGGAGGAGTGTTATCTTCTTTTAGTATGACCATGTCTCCTGGTTTCACGTTGACCTGTTGTGTTTTCCACTTGTGCCGATATTGCAATTCACATAAGTATTCTCGTGACCATCGCCTCCAGAATTCTTCCTTTAAATGAGTGACTAATTTCCATCTGGTTAACAGGTTAGGCTTTGCTTGTGTGGAACCCACGTCGACTTGAGCATTTAGTGGTTCTCCAATTAGGAAGTGACCAGGAGTGAGAGCGGCCAAATCAGTTGGGTTGCTTGACATTGGACTAATTGGTCGTGAATTTAGAATGAACTCGATTTCTATTACTACGGTGTCCAGTTCTTCATAGGGTGTTTGACTGATTTGACAGCGGTCTCCCACAGGCCTCCAAAGTGAGGTGCTATGAAGTGGTGGTATGAAGTAAAATGTTTTGCCCTTGGATGTACATTCTTTGTTGATTATTTCGTAAGCAGAACTTTCATAAATTGTTTTTGATAGTTCTTTAAGATGATTTTTTGTGCCAACGAAATTTGTTGCGCCGGCTTATGAATCGTTTTAATGCTCCTATAAAAGATTCTGTGGTTAAGTCGCTAACAAGTTCCAGGTGTACTGCTTTGGTGGCAAAGCAGCAGAACACTCAAATGCCTTTTGTGGTTTCTTTCCTTTTACTTTATAATGAACCACAAAAGTCAACGCCTGAGTTGATAAATAGTCGAACTGGGGTGACGCGTGTTGATGGCAAATCCCCCATTATTTGATTGAGTAATTTTGGTTTGGCCCTGGTGCATTGTACGCAATGTTGTACGATTGATCTTGCTGCTGATTTTCCTTTAACTGGCCAATATCTTTGCCTTATGTGTGCCTGCGGGCCGCAGTGTCGATTTTACTCGTGAATCATTTGCATGATTAATTTTGATATTGGGTCCTTGTAAGGAATTAGCATTGGGTGCCTTGCGTCATACGGAAGTATTGATGAATTCAACCGTCCTCCCACTCTGATAATGCTGTTGGTGTCCAAAAATGGAGTAAGATTGCTATATGGACTGCCTTTGCTTACTTCGTTGTGTCTTTGTACATGCCTTATCTCTTCTTCAAAGTCTGATTGTTGCATAGCTCTAATAACAACCACAAGCGCTTGTTCTAATTCCTGCATTGTCAATGTAAGTTCGGATTGCTGGTTACGCTTTCTACAGTTGTTAATGAATCTTAGCATGTAGCCTACAACTCGTTGTAGTGTTCGAAAAGAACCATTGTGTTGAATGTTGTAGATTATGCTTGTTGATGTGTCATTTGTCGTTGTAACTGCAGTTACTTTATTTTTTTCCATATAGCCATCATTCTTAGTTTTTGATTGATCCTTAGAGTAATCTCAGTCGATCCGTGTAGAAATATCGGCCCATATAGCCATAAGACACATGTAGCTAATTTTCCTGGATACCACGTGATATGATATCTGCAGGATTTTCCTTTGGATTTATATGTCGCCATTGTTCGGCTAATGACAACTCTTGTATTGCTGCTATCCGGTTAGCGAAAAATGTTTGATAGGATAATGATTGGGAATTTATCCAAGCCAACACGATTTCTGAATCTGTTCACAAGTACGTGGGTGTATTTTCAGGTTTTAAATCTCCTTTTACTCTTGCCGTTAGTTGAGCACTTAACAGTGCTGCGCAGAGTTCTAAACGAGGTAGAGTTTGATGTTTTAAGGGAGCCACTCTTGACCTTGCACACAGTAGTCTTTGTAGCATATAACCAAAAAGAGGAATCCCTTTTTGAAGTCAAATTAAGTTCGAGCATGCAGTTATTATTCCGGCTCTGGCTCGTCGGCAATAGGTCGGGGTTGTGAACTTAACACTAGTTGGAAGAGATAATTAGCTACATACAATATATATTTAATTTGCATGCGTATAAGAATATTATAAAGAAACTGATACAAAAATGTTAATAGTCAAAAACAAACTCAATTATTGCATCCAACTGATAGTGTTGCTATTAAATGATATTAGCAACTTGATGCCCATCCCAACCATGATCATCTGTATATAATTATCAGTCTAAAAAAATTTTGTTGATGATCCCAAGTAAAACCAATGTTACCACTAACTAGCTTTCCCTTGTCGAAAGAATCAAAACTAAATAATCTAGCAATTCATGATTTTAATTATATTTTAATCTAAATTTTTAACACTAAAACAATTAATTTGAATATATATAAATCTATATATATAAAAGTGAAACTCTGTGTGTGTGTGTGTGTGTTTTTTTTTTTTTGCTTTCGAGCCGGTGGTGTGGAATCTTCATAGATACTAGTGGCCCGTGCCACAAGCATGTACGATTCGACGTAGCGCCTACGTACTAAACCACACCCCCTCGATCATCGACGGACATCCCCACGGGACTGCCGCTAGGTATTACTTCGCGGGGGCCGTTGGCATTTACGCCTCCTCCTCGTCGGACCGTCTAGCCCTTTCCAGCCTTCTTAGATCCTTAATTATCCGGGAGCACACTCCACTAAAGACCTCCCAGTTTTCCACGTCCTGACACATATGCCGAAGAAACTCCGATGGATTCGTCATACCCGAAGTCCACCCCATGTATCTAGGGCATCGGAATACGACATGTTCCGCATTTTCCGCCTCTTCTGGGCATTCTGGGCAGGTTTGGGAATTTTCATGGCCAACCCTGTGCAGATATTGCCTAAAAGCGCCATGGTTTGTCATATACTGTGTCAAGTAGAAGTTCACATCCCCAGCCTTCCTATCCATCCATACCGCAATATTAGGGATGAGTTTATATGTCCATCGCCCTTTAGTCGATGTATCCAACCTTCTCTGCCATTCTCTGATTGAAAACGATCTTTCCTCTCTCTTAACTGCAGCTAAATTTATTACTGCCTGGCCTGTCGTTCGCCTATTGTAGATTCTCTGGATCTCCGCCGCCAGTATGTCTATTGGAATCATTGCCGCTATGACACAAGCCGCGTCGTCCGATACCGTCTTAAAGGCACTTAGTGTCCTGAGCGCGCATAGTCTATAAACCGAGGACATTTTTCTTCTATACTCCTTTATCTTTAGAGCCTGTGCCCAAACAGGGGCTGCGTAAAGCAATGTGGAATTGGTAACCGTAGCCAAAAGCCTCCTTCTTGGACCCTTTGGTCCTCCAATATTAGGTAGTATTCTAGCAATACTCCTTTGAATCATTGCGGCCTTCGCGCACGCGTATTCAATATGAGGCCCAAATTTAAGTCTGTTATCCATCATGAACCCAAGATATTTGATTGCCGGTTTAGAACATATCTCCTGGTTTCCCACCTTCACCTTCATAAATTCCACTTTTTTCCTACTTGTAATAAGTACTGCTTCACAGGGAATGACAACGATTACAACTTCGGATATACATTGAGTATTATTAGCAAAACATGTATAAGTGCGTACGGTTACAGCTAAAAAAATTACTCTATCCGTACATACTCGTTTGATGTTCGGCATAAGTATATACAAGTAACCGAAATCTAAGTATTTTTCGTATAAATACTCTTTATTGTACACAGTACAACAAATTGGACTTAAGTACTTAAGTGTTATCGATTATCCGTAAAAAAAAGCGAGTAAAATGAGTAACCGTTTTTACAATTCAAGCGAGACCATCAAGTAGAAATTTTGCATGCGTTTTGATTTAGTAAAAATGCACTTGCTTGGGTTATGAAAACAGCACAACCATTATGATACAAACGCACACATACATAAACATTATTGTTATACATTTATTTGTTGTTTTTTTATGATCGTTTGTGTGTATACGGCTTAGCAGCCGTAGTTGCTAGCAGGGATGCCACAAAAAATATTATTCCTAACAAATTTGTCAAAAAATGCACTAAAATCTACCAAAAACTTCAATTTTTGCACATAATTTTTCTAAATACTAACATCTATATTTAAAAAATAAAAACAATAATCAAATGGTAGTAAATTAATATAATTTACCAATTAATATATTAATAATTTATATATATTATTTAATTAGTATTTGAAAATATCCAAAATACAGTTTTGTTTACATCAATATTTAAAGAAAAGTGTTACTAAGCAAAAGTATATGCCACTACTTTGGTAATTTATTCGAATCATAATTAATTTCCTATATAAGTATTGATATAATTGAAATATATGTCCTGACTTAACTTTTATTTAGAATATATGGCTTAAGATATCAAAATTGAAGGCATTTCTACATATTTCCTTACAGCGTTTGTTTTCTTTATTTTGTAAAATATTTTCATTGGCATTAAAAGTTATCTACTATAAATTCATGTTTCAAGTTTATATGATAAACTATTTAACATGTAACTTTTATAAAAAAATAAGACGCTTAAATGGAAATATGATTTTTAATTAAAATGTTATTGGCGAATTATTTGAACTTTGTGTTTTACCACTAAAAATATTGTTCTACAAAAACTTAAACATAACAAAGCAAACAAATTTACAAAATTAAAAAAATTTATACCATAAAAATATCCAGTTTAATTAAACTGGCATCCCTGGTTGCTAGATGAATTATGGACAGAGACATTTTTTTATGATTTTGAATTTAGGGGTTGATGAAACAACGACATGCGTTATTTTTTTAGCAATGCCCAGCGAGCATGTGTGATTTATTTTAAATTTATAAAAAAGAAAAAAATCTTATATTAAGATATATTTATTAGTTTTAACAGATATATTTGTTGTTTATTGTTTTTCTTATTAACTTTTTTTAGATATTAAGGTTAATATCTGACTTTGAATACAATTTATGGTAATAATTATTCATACTCTCAAATCTCGCTGTGTGAACACAAATTCGATTTCAAAATAAAGTTTTAAAAATGTTTCAATGAATGTTCCATTGTGTGTCCAGAACATAAAAACATTTACAGGTTTTTTCTGGCATTAATTTATTTGGGTCAGATAGGCTGTCATCACTACCTGTATAAGAGCACCCTTCTTAATGATGGATTTTCCTTGGAAATTTGTGTTTTTTTTCAATAATTAAGGTCAAAATAAAAAATACATTGTTAAATACATATTTATTGCCAGTATCAATTCAAATAAATTTTCACTTTTATTTTCTTTAATTTTTACTTATCTTTTTCTGCTTTTATATCAAAATAATTTTTTAAGTTGATAAGCCATACAAATTTCAGGTATAACAGTTGCGTTTCTTAATACTAAAAATAAATAATAAATATAAGTAGATTTATTTTTATTTAAAGAAAACATTTTATTATTATGTGTTAGCTCGTTGCTTATTTAAATTAATAAGCAATATAAATTATGTTATATATATTTACTATACAAATAGTTCCAGCCCTGACCAATTTTCTTTTTGTTTGATAAAAAATGAAAGAGCAGAATAAAGCACTTTTACTTGTTTTTTACTTGTTTTTTTGTTCAAAAGTACTTATAAGTATGTCGCAATACTTATAAGTATTTTGCCAATACTTATAAGTATTTTGCCAATACTTATAAGTAATTTGTTTTCGCACATGTATATCCGAATAATACGTATGTATAGAGAGTATTTTTGAAAATAAGTAATAAATATACTCGTAACCGTAGCAATTCATGCATGTACGAGTAGCTATTTTCTGTGATAAATGCATAGTTATACTTATAACCGAAAAAGATAAGTAAATATTGGAGTTATTTTTTTTTTCGGATAACCGAAGTCAGACTCTGCTGCTTCAGTCTTCTGTTCTGCCAGGTTGAGATTCGCCGAATCTAGCCATCTCTGGATCCTCACAATTGCATCGTTTATAGCCGATTCTAATTCCACAATATGTTTCGCTACACTGACAATCACTATGTCATCCGCGAACCCGATTATCCTTGTCGAGCTCGGTAGTTGTGTTCTAAGAACTCCGTCATACATGATATTCCATAGTAGTGGACCAAGAACCGATCCCTGTGGAACACCTGAACTAACATCATACATCCGTGGCCCATCGTCCGTTGCGTAGATCAGTTTCCTATTCGAAAAGTAACTATTCACTATTCTAATCAGGTACTTCGGTGTGTTCAGTCTCTCTAGAGCTGCCATTATGAAATCCCAACTGGCAGAGTTAAACGCGTTTCTAATGTCAAGCGTGACAACACCACAGTATTATTTTGTCCCCCATCTCCAACGTTCTCCTGCTATTGCGCCCGCAGCTGTATCTACTACCCTTTTTATGGCGTCAATCGTGGAGCGTGATTTTCTGAATCCGAATTGTGTCTCGGAGAGTCCATTCTCTCTCTCGACGATGTCCATGAGTCTGTTGTAGATCACCTTTTCCAGTGCTTTGCCCAGTGTATCAAGAAGGCAGATAGGGCGATAAGATGAAGGGTCGCCAGCTGGTTTGTTCCCTTTCGGAAGCAAAACTAGTCTCTGTCTCTTCCATTGGTCCGGGAAAATACCCTCACTAAGGCAACCTTGCATAATTCTCCTGAACAAGCACGGTCGTCGCTGTATTGCGGCTTTAATGGCTTTGTTGGGAACTCCGTCCGGGCCAGGTGCCCGGTTATCCCCAATTTCCCTACCTATCTTGAGAATCTCTTTCTCCGTGACAGGGGGAATATTGCAGTCCGTGAATCTGCTGTCGACGTATACCCAATTGTTCTCCCGCTGTGGAAACAGGTGCGATACAATGCCCAGTAGGAGTGTTGGGCATGTTATTTGGGGAGCCGCTTGGCATTTAAGCTTCTTCATTACCACCTTATATGCCGTACCCCAAGGGTTTGCATCTGCCTCCTCGCAGAGGAGCTTGAAGCTTTCTCCTTTGCTCTTCTTAATTGCAGTTTTGAGTTTCTTCCTAAGTTCCCTGAATTCCTCAATCCTCTGAGTGTGGTAGCTTCTCCCTCTTGATCGCTGTGCCTTGCGCCTCGATCTAAGGCATTCCAATCTGAGGCTTCGTATCTCCTCATTCCACCAATAGCATGGAGAACCAAATCTGTTCGGCTTACGTTGTGGCATTGACGCATCGCAAGCTCTTTCTATTAACCGGCATAGTTGCACTGACGCTATCTGCACTGGACCTTCCTCGATCTCCTCGTCCATTATTGAATCATTGAATGTTTCCACGTCGAAACGTGAATCCTTCCACTTTGGACCCGTTGTAGGCTTAGTATGTCGCCCACGGCCACTGCATCCTGAGATTACGAACATTACCGCCTGGTGATCACTGTAAGTGAAATCTTCGCTAACCCACCACTTCGTCCTTGGAGTTAGCGAGCTGCTGACAAACGTAATGTCGATGATAGAGCTCCGACCGGCTTTCCTGAAGGTCTGGCTCCTTCCATTGTTAGCCACGTCTACATCCAGGGGTGCAAATGCCTCCAGGAGGCTCCCTCCTCTTTTCTTTTTGTCGATTGGCTGCCCCATTCCGTCGCCCATGCATTGAAGTCACCAGCTATTACAAGTGGGGACTTCCCAACTGCATCATTCACAAGTTCCTGCAACATAGATTCATATTCTTCATGGGACCAACTCGGTGGAGCATAACAGCTGTAGAAGAATATGCCCTTTATCCTTGCTCGATTAAAGCCTTTTCTTTTATCTCCAATGTTCTGAAAAGCATGTTTGCCACATGCCCATATTGCAGCTTTCGAACTTTGGTCGCTTGTCCAAACATTGCTACTTCTTACTCCATATGGCTCGCTTATTATCGCAACATCTATTTGCTTTTCTCTTACTGATTGTGACAGTAGGTCGTTTGCCAATTCGCAATGGTTGAGGTTTATCTGCATGATCCTTAGCTCCATATTTATTTCCTAGTTTCGAGAGCTCTCCTGAATACCGGACATCTACTGCTTCCAGCAATGTGGGCTGAGTCGCCTGTATTATTGTTCTTGCAGAACATGCATACGGGATTTTCCTCACATGTCTTAGCCATGTGCCCTTCCTTACCGCATCTCCTGCACATCTTGGATCTATCCATAGCATTTTCGCACTTGACCGCCAAATGCCCGAATTCGAGGCATCTAAAACATTTTAGGAGGCTCTTTTCCTCCCGTATACGCCATATTGCCCAATTTGTAGCGACTTTCCCCATTTTCAGAAGCATTTCGGCTCTGTCTACTGGCAAACTAATTTTGGCGATCTGTGTTCCACCGTATGCACTTCTAAGTCTAAGCATCTCTACCGGATCAGAGTCTCTTAGCTTTAGTTGCGCCCTAATTGTCCTAACTACCTCCTCCTTCGTCGTTACTTCATCGATATCTCTGATCTCTATAACTTTTCTCGGTTTCAGACTCCTTACAGACGCCTGGCCATTTAAACTCTGACCGATCGCCTCCTTATACTCGTCTGTCCGCTCGCCCGTATTTCGCAGTTGGAGTAATAGGTTACCATTATTGGTTCTCCTAATCCTGGATACTGCCTGACCTAGTTCGTTGAGACTCGGATCGGCCTTCACTTTACGCAGGATGTCGGCGTATGAACTATTCCCTACAGCCTCTATTACAATCGCGTCGGGTTTTGTCCTTACCCTATTGCGATTCCCGTTTGACTTCTTTGTCTTCGCCTTAGACTTTACCACTTTCCAACCATCATTCTCCTGTATATTGGCGGTTTCCTCCGGTTTTGCTTCCTCGCATTTCTTGCCTTCGTAGACTTTCTTTGCCATAGGTTCCTTTGGTGCTCCCTCCGGTTTCCCCTCTGATTTCCTCTTGGGCTCTTTTCTCCTTAACCATGGCGAGGTTTGAGAGGATTTTGAGCTTCTGATGACCTCTTTCGCCTTTTCGTCATGGTTTTCTATCGCCGATAGCTCGTACAAGGCCTTAATGCTCTCTATAGCATCCCGCATAGGTTGATGAATCGAACGCCTTTTCCCATCTTCCAGCATGTCCACTAAATTCCGGATGCAGACGCCGAGTCTACAGAATGCTGTGGTTTCCATATTCGGGTTTACTGCCGTCTCATTGGATCCAGTCTTCTCGTGCTGAGGTGATCTGCGCACTTTCGAATTTCGGGCAAAGGGGTTGACTGTTACCAAATGGTCACCCTTGCCGCCATCTAGTCCCCTTCCACTAGAACCGTTATCATTTATGCTTGTAGCATTATCTGCCAATCCAGCCAAGCCTACCGGAATAGCATTGCAGTCGCTTGATATCGACGCCCGGGAGCCTGCTTGCCCACCCCTCGCGGCCGCCGACACTGGGGTATTAGTCCCCTGTGTAGTAACTTCATTTATTTTATTCAACCTTTCCATCTTTGTTTTATTATTCGGGGATCCTACCCCTAGCGTTTTTCGCCTCCCGCCAGGACACAAAGAACAGCCGCTCCTAACATGGAGACAGACGCTGACCAGGAAGCCGCCCAATGTGGGTCAGACGCTCCTGGATTTGGATAACCTAAAAAAGTTTTAACTTTGAGGTACTTGCACTGGTCCGATTCTTCTGAAACTTTGCACACATATTGAGCTGTTATGACTTTACAATTTCGTGACTAGAAAAGTGGGAAATGCCACGCCCATAAAAAATTATAATTTTTAGGTTTTTGCACTTGATATTCAATTAAAATTCAGAATGCATTTCGATTCATTAAGGGGCATAGCAACGCGCGCCGGGTTTGGCTAGTGGTATGATAATAATAAAATATAATTCAAATATATAATACAACTAACAATATTCATAATAAGCTTAAATATTTACAAAAATTTAACTTTACACCCTGTACATGGAAATTAAGGAAAAGACGAAAAATGCAAAATTGATATTAGGTTATTAACCTTATTTTTTTTTTCTCTTTTGTTTTAGAATGTAAAATAAAAGGAATTTTAATAAAAGAACAAAACAACAGAGATGTGTAAGATAGAAATAATGGCAAACAAATAATAAAAAAAGTAATACAAATTTACCTCAAAAACAAGTAAAAGCGCTATACTCGGCCGTGCCGAATCTTATATACCCTTCACAACGTGTAATCATGCAATAACAATAGTTTGTATCACCATTCCATATGATATACGTACATACATATAAAAAACATACATATATAAAAACATCCCATTGTAAAATTATAAATTTACGTATATATGTTAAAAAAAATTAAAAAAAAATTAAAAAAAAAAAATTTTAAAAAAAAAATTTAAAAAAAAAATTTAAAAAAAAATTTTTTTTAAATAATTAAAATATATATATAAACAAAAAAAAATATTAAAAAAAATAATAATAAAAATATAAATAATATATTAAATAAAAAATAAAAAAAAAATTAAAAAAAAAAATATAAAAAAAACAAGTAAGAGCACTATATTCGGCCGTGCCGAATCTTATATACCCTTCACAACGTGTAGTCATACAATAACAGTGGTTTGTGTCACCATTCATCCCATATGAAATACGTACATACATATAAAAACATACATATATAAAAACGTCCCATTGTAAAATTATAAATTCACGTACGTATGTTAAAAAAACAACAAAAAAAAAAAAATTAAAAAAAAAAAAATTTAAAAAAAAAATTATTATGTATATAATATATATAAAACAAAAAAAAAATAAACAAAATTAAAAAAAAAAATTTTTAAAAAAATAATAAAAATATAAATAATATATTAAATAAAAAATAAAAAATAAATAAAAAAAAATTAAAAAAAAAAATTTTAAAAAATTAAAAAAAAATTTTTTTGGCTCAGCTGGGATTCTATGCCACGTTTTCTCTAACCAGTATACACGTTTATATGTATGTATGTTGTTGTTGTAATGTTGTTTTTTGAAAAAAAATCGAGGTGGTCGTGGGTTTTTGCTTATATCTCAGTTGTTTATGTACCGATGTTTCTGATTTTCAATACCGATCTACTCCCGAATATTTGTGATATTTTGATACCTTACCCGGGTCCAACCTATGTCGGGGGGCTTCAAAAAGTTGATTTCAACATACACACGGACAGACGGACAGACTGACAGAGCTTAATCGACTTCCCTATTCATAAGCTTTCAGAAAATATATACTTTATGGGGTCGGAAATGAAAATTGTAGAAATTTCACACGGAATGACAAACCTATATATACCCTTTTTCACTGTGTGAAGGGTATAATTACACATTATACACTTAAATTAATTATTTTACACAACACTTAACAATTGATATATATTTCTATATGTGACACTCGTTACGATAGTTTTATTAAAAAGATTGATTTTTTTTTTTTTTTTGATATAAAAATTTTTCTTCTTATTGCTTTTCTATTCTTAGTAATTTTCTTCTCTTATGGATTCTTCTATTTTTTTTATTAACTTTTTACACATGATTAAAATTTTTTTCTTTCTTTATTTTTATCACACAATTAATTAAATTTATTATTATTATCTTTTTTTTCTAAATGCTTTTAATAATCAATTATTTAGAATATAAAACTTTATAATGACTGATGCAGTAGACATATACAATAAGGCATACTAATTAAAAATAGTAATTTACTTACATATGTATATATTTTATTCGTGGTTTCCATCGTTGAATGGCCATTCAGCAATGCATAGCTATATATGTTAGAAGGAGATGGTAATAGATTTGATGTCTCTGATGTGAATTACTTCTTTTTTTTATTTTTTCTTTTTTTTTTTGCAATTATTTTTCGAAAACGAAAATAAGCAACAAGCATTAAACTAATAAGAAAATGATAATTTTAAATTATAATAATAACGAGAAGATCTTTAATTCCCCAATTAACCAAGGGTTAGCTTTAAATAAGTTGCTGGTGATTATATATGCCGATGGTAGCAATTTTTATGGTGTTCTTTGAAGCGTAAAATTCCGAGATTGGTGTGATGACTTTAGATTAAGTTTATATATACCAGGTGATAATTTTGTGCAAAGTTAGCTTCAGAAAGTTAGCAAAAATACATAAATTGATAAATTTTGGTTTACGTTTAACAGTTTCTTTATGGGATTGATCCAAAGTAAGCTTAAGTGCCAAATCTGAAAATAATTTGTGCTTTAACCAAATTTTTATTAAGTACAAGTAAACTAAAATTTACCCGCAGGATGTGGCATTAACGACAAAATTATTTAGTTTTGTGACTAAGCACAGTTTTTATTGTTTGATTAAAATTTATTTTCGTCAAAATTTATGGAGAAATTTGTTTCTTGAATAGAACTGAAATTACTTTACTTATACAAAAAAAGTTTCAAACCAACTTAAATTTTATTAAATTTTTTTTTGCTTTGATTTTCTTATCTGGTGTTCTTAACTTGCTGAGGCAACTTTAAAAATGGAGGATTAAGCACGTGAACTTCGCCTTTTATACCTTTGGTTAAAACACACATTAAATTGCTTAATAAAATTGGGCGCAATATGAAATATGTAACGAGTTAAACTAGTAACAACCATATGTTTTGTGGGTTGTAATTTTCGTCGCTAGTGATGAAAAGAAAATAAGTATGAACAATGGGGTAACCTTGTAAAAAAAACGTTAAAAGTTTCTAAAATCTTCTGTTTTGACGATTAATTATTATTTCATTAATAAAGCTTTAAATTCATAGTTAAAAAGAAAAAGTCAGTAAAATTTACAGTATAAATACAATTGTCCGTTTCCTCTCATATCGACTTAAAAGATATAAAGTTAACATTAAATTTTCGTTTATAGCGTTTGTTTAAAAATTTTAGGCATTATTAAAGAATTGCGAAGAATGAGTTAAGTAATATATTTTTTTTTCACAAATTCTTAAACTAAGCCAGCCTTTACACCTTACTATTACCTGGCCATCCTTGAGAATTGATCTGATATAAATCGCTGCGCCATATGCTCTTTCTGAAGCATCTACAAAGGCATGAATTTGCGTTTTTGATGATATATGTCCTCCGAATATGTGTCGCGAAATTTTTATGTTATTTAAGTGTTTCAATTCATTGCGAAAGATCATCAATTTCAGGTGGAGGTCTGCTGGTAATTCTTCATCCCATGCCAGTTTCATTTGCCAAAGATCTTGAATGAACATTTTAGCCATGACTACAATTGGTGCTAGTATTCCCAAAGGATCGAAAAGTCTAGCCAAATCTGAGCTAACTGTTCTTTTGGTTATATGTTTAGGTTCTTTTAAACATACCTTGACACAAAATTTATCATCTTTTGGCATCCATGTTAAGCCTAAGGTTTTTACTACTTGATTATTTTCATTTTTAAAATCAATATTGACCTCTTGTTCGCCTTCTGCGACGTTTTGAAGTAATTACTGATGGTTTGCACTCCACTTTTGTAGTTTTAGCCCATGTTGCCCTAGGATGATTTTGAGCTCCCGTTGAATTGCGAGTGCTGTACTCCAATTATCGTCTCCTCCGATTCCGTCATCTACGTAGAAATTCTCGAGTAAAAATTGGGCTCCATATGGGTACCGTGCCATGTTATCTCTAGCTATTTTTTCCAACCATTTTGTAGCTAAATATGGTGCAGTATTAAGTTGAAAGTATTTTATCGGCGCTGTGGGATCCTTTCTCCAGATGATGGTTTGGAACGTCTTCGGGGTGCATCAGCATTTGCCTATACATTTTTTCAATATCTGTGGTGAAGACAAAGCGTGGTAATCAAAATCGGAGTGGACCGTAGTTCCTGTGTGCATTAGATCATTCAGTGATAATCCAGATGATATTTTAGTGGAGGCATCGAAGACTACTCGTGGTTTGGTTGGTGAGGAATGAAATAGCGATGTTTGAAAATGGAGTTTATATTAATTTGTGTCATGTGACCCAAGGCTTCATATTCTTCCATGAATTGTGTGTATTGCCTTTTGATTTCGAGGTTATTTGTCAATCGGCGCTCCAGTGACAGGAATCTGTTAAATGCCATAATGGCTTTATGTCTCAATTCAAACGGATATAAAGCCATAATTTTGATATGACCTTAAGTCTCATATCAATTTTAAGGGAATGGGACATAAAGCCATTATGGTTTTATGACCCATTTGATGATTTACGTTACAAATGCTTTATTTATTTCACTTAATATACTTATTTGTCTATGAAATTAATGATTTAAAAAAATTCTAATTTTCTAGGCTCCAGGAATTAAAGCTGCAAACATTTTGTAAAAGGAAAAACTAATAGTTTTCCACTATAATTTTCCATTTTACAGAATGTTTACTGCTCCATGACAACATTTTGTAAAAGGAAAAATTGGGGGGGTGCTTTAATACCTTGTGAGATAAGGCCATGATGGCTTTAATGCTCAATTGAATGGGAGATAAAGCCATAATGGCCTTATTGCCCAATCATTGAGAGGTAAGGCCATATTTTAAATTTTGCGAAATGACAGATAAATGAGAGAGAGATAAAAATAAAATAAAAAAGGTTTTATCTCTCTATTGAATGAGAGATAAAGCCATCATGGCCTTATCTCACATTAATTTTTTACTAAATAAACAGAACAATAAAGTGTAATAAGTAAATAGTTTATGAAGATAACGTTTTTGAACACTGTGACAAAAGGCTGAAACACTAAGTGTCGAAATTACATGTTTATTTGAATCCTGAAAATTACATATTTTTATGTGAATCATTGGTAATTTTTTTTTTTTTTTTTTGCAAAAACAGCTGTTTTTGTTTATTTTTGCCGCTTATTTTATTCAAAGAAGACATCTAGTGAGAGAATAAATATAATAATAAAGCTATAACTAACAAAGCTTTCAATCAAGATTTTTGGAACGTAAAGCTAAGCTAAGTTTAATTTTTTTAACAAGGAAATACTGCATACCTTAGGGATTAAATAAATCTATAAAATAACTATAAATATAATATAAATATAAAAAGACAGAACTCGCTAATACTAATATGATGAATACGCGTCAAACATCTAAGAGGATTGCAGCTGATGATAATGTGGGAAACTCAGAAATCCCAGTAACATCTGTAGATGACCAGTTTTCAAGATTATGGCAATTGATAGATAAAAAATTGTCTAAACAAACGGAGTGTCTTAATCAGAAAATATCGCAATTTGCTAAACTCTTAGCTGAAGGTGAATCCCGGCTCGCGGAAGATATTAGATCGACTGTTAAAGAAGTAGAGGATCGGCTTTTAAATGAGATTGAGATGAAATTTAGTAAAATAAAAGGAGAGTTAAGTGAAGTTACTGAAAGGGTGGCTAAACTTGAATCGGTTACCGCCGAAATTATAGCTTTTAAAAATCATATTAAAAATGATATTGAAAACTTGAAAATTCAATCATCGAAACACTCAAATTCAATTGTTGCTTGTGATTTGCGTATAAATAGAGTCCCTTTCCGTACTAATGAAGACTTGCATGGCTTATTTGATACCATCTGCAGGGCCCTGAACGTTTCTACTCCAGCGTTTCAGTTTATTCATCGCTTGCAAAATAAAAACAACAGAAATGTTCAAAATTCTCCTGATGGTGTATAGCCCGAACATTTAGAGAGAATTGATCATCAATACAACACCAGACTTCGCTCAGCCGGTAAATTTAAGGTCACAACAACTAAAAACAGTTATGGAGATCGAACATTGAAAGTCATCTTACCTACACTCTACAATGAATTGCCAAATAATTTAATTAACACTACAAATACGAAAAAAGTTAAAAAAATTTATAAGAATTATCTATTAAACTCGCAATGAAATTTAGTAAACTTGATCATTTTGAAATTTTAAATAAGTTAAACATTTTTAAAAAACATTTACCTGCAGGCAAGCCAAAAGGCTTAGCAGGTTTTTAGCGTTAAGAATGTAATACATTATAGATATTTAAATAAAAATAAAGGAAAAAAAAAAAAAAAAAAAAAAAAAAAAAAAAAAAAATCATTGTAAGGCTAATGACACCATATGATAAAAATTTTCTGCTAAAAGCTTTAAATGAATATAAAAAAACACACAAAAACCTTGCGTTAACCTTACTCGGATTTCAGTCAGATGACAAAAATCAATATTTTTATATTCATGAAAATTTGACTAACGGGAATTTTAAAATTCTAAGAGAGGCTATTATCCTGAAGAAGAGAAAGTTACTGCAATCTGCTTATTCGTATCGAGGACTTGTATATGTCAAACGTTTATATGCTGATAATCCTTCATGTATTGTACACCTAGATGAATTAAATTTTTTTCGTCAATAAGATGAAATCCAGTATTACGATGTTTAAACATAACTTCATACCTCAGCAAATTGTAATTTGTTCATTTTTAATACAGCTTATATTCTATTATATTTTAATTTATTTAATTAATTTTTCATTTTGTTATAAATTTAAAATTATTTATTTTTTGCGGACTTTAGGTACTAACGGTTTAATATTTTTTATCTTAAATTGCGTTGCGTTTATGTTTGTTGTTATTTTTGATTTTAATTTTATATTGTATTTAAATGATTAATAGTGGAAGATATGAAGGGAATTCCTGTGACGTAACAAGTAGCATGGTTAAAATCCTTGCTGGACGGAAAAAAGGTCTTCAAATTTGCCATTTAAACGCACAGAGTTTAAAACCTAAAATTGATGAATTTAGATGGATCTTTGAAAATTCAAAAATGGACATTGTTTGTGTTTCAGAGACGTGGCTAGATGAGACAACACCAGATGGGCTTATATCTTTATTGGGATATAAAATTTTTAGATCTGATAGATTAGCCGGTTTGGGAGGTGGTGTTGCCATTTATGTTAGGAACCAAATAACTTGTAAATTTTGTTCTAGAAATGGTATAAATGACAAAGTTGAATACATTTTACTAGAAGTCTCGTCTTTTGGTAGGAAAATGCTGGTTGGCTGTGCATACAGGCCGAACAGTTCAATTGCTTACAGCAACTTTATTTTTAAAATTGAAACCTTCATAATGCAGTATAATGATGTTCTAATAGCTGGAGATTTTAATTCTAATGTCCTTTGTGAGTCTGCTTTTAAGGATGATATGTTATCACTTGGTCTTACACTGACTAATACAACATTTCCTACTCACTTCACTAGAAATAATAGTACACTTCTAGATCTTATCTTTGTCGGTGATATATCGAAAATACTACTATATGATCAAACATCAGCTTCGTGTTTTTCCAAACATGACTTGGTCTTCGCATCGTATGATTTTCAACTTGGGCCAAAAAATCAATCCTATACTTTTCGTGACTTTAGTAACATAGATTGCAATGTCTTAAATGATAATTTGCTTCAAGTAAATTGGAATAGCATCTTTAATATGATTTCCGTTGATGATAAGCTATCGTTTCTTGAGCGTAATTTGTTAAGGATCTATGATGATGTGGTACCTATTAAGACAAAAACGTATACAACAACAAAAAAACCCTGGTTTAACTTAGAAATAAAGGAGTCAATAAGGCGTAGAAACTTGGCTTACTCGCGATGGAAGCGGTTTAGGACAACTGAATTAATGGCTGAGTTTCGCTTTGCTAGAAGAGATGCCAATGAACATATAAGAAGGGCTAAGTCTGAATATTACTCTCATATATTTGGTTCAGCCCTTCAATCCAAACACACCTGGAAGACTATTAGGGACATTGGGGTTGGTAAAGTGGGTAATAATATTAGATGCTCCTTTGGTGCTGATGAACTAAACAATAAGTTTGCAAATACTCCGTTCGACGCTTGTAATGATGCAGTATACGACAGTAATTCAGCCTGGAGTAACATTGATAGTATTGATCTGAACGTGTTTGGTTTCTCATGTGTCAGTCAACTTGACGTCTTCTATAGTTTTAGACAAATAAAGTCAAATGCAACTGGAATTGATAATTTACATCCCAAATTCGTAAGAATTATTTTACCATATCTTTTGCCATATATAACTCACTTATTTAATACTATCATCACAACTAGTTGTTTTCCTACGAAATGGAAACATGCTAAAATAATTCCAGTCCCTAAATCGAACACTGAGTACCGGCCAATAGCAATACTAAGTTTTATTTCTAAGGCGTTGGAGAAAATTCTGCACTACCAGATAAGTGCTTTTGTTTATGAGAATGGGTTAATGTCTGATAAACAATCTGGTTTCCGTTCAAATCACAGCTGCATAACTGCTCTTGCAGATGTATCTGAGAACATCAGGTGTAATCTTGAGGATGATAAAATTAACTTTCTGGTTCTCCTTGATCACTCGAAGGCATTTGATACGGTAGACCATTATATTCTTTGTACCAAACTAAGATCTTTATTTAAATTTTCAATGACAGCCACAAAACTTATTTCATCGTATCTCTCTGATCGGTTTCAGTCAGTTTCTGTTAATAACACAGTTTCCAATCCCTTAAGATTAAAAAGAGGTGTGCCTCAAGGATCAATTTTGGGACCATTATTATTCTCAATTTACGTTAATGACTTACCTCAACAATTATCTTACTGTAATGTCCATATGTATGCAGATGATGTGCAATTGTATATTGGCAGCCCAGTGCAATCAATCACAGAAAATATTAATAAACTTAATCATGATTTGACCAACATTCATCGTTGGGCATCGGCAAATCGACTATGTTTAAATCCTTATAAATCCAAATGTCTGATTATCCATAGAAGAACCGTAACTCCTATCAGAGCAGATATCGTTATAAATAATGAAAAGGTTGACATAGTAACTACAGTAAGAAATCTAGGAATATTATTTAACAGCAATCTAACATGGTCAAGTCACATAGACTCACTAGTTATAAAGGTATATAATAAGTTAAAAACATTATGGTCGGTGCAATATTTTACGCCATTGAGGGTGAGAATGCTACTAGCGAAGGCCTATTTGGTTCCTAGTCTGACTTATGGCTGTGAATTGTTTTCTTGTTGTAATTTCCTGAGTAGGAAGAAGCTTGAAGTGTTGTATAATAATATTGTAAGATATGTGTATGGTCTAAGGCAACGTGATCATGTGTCATCTTTTTCAAAAAACCTATATGGAGTATCATTTGAAAACTTTTTAAATATAAGAATGCTAATTTTCCTTTGGAAAATTATTTATACTGAAGAGCCAAAATACTTATTTCAAAAGATTCGTTTTGCTAGGTCATCTAGAGGCAGAAAAATTATAATTCCAAGATTTCGTTATCTCGTTTCTGAGTGGCAGTTTTTCATAAATGCTATTCGTCTTTGGAATGCTCTTCCACACAATCAACAAACAAATAGCAACGCAATTAATTTTAAAAAATTTTTATTTAATTATTTTGATTAAACCTTTTAAATTTTTAGTTTTTGTATAATGTTATTATTTTTTTTATCTTGATTAAATGTCTTATTATTACTTTATTGCTTTATAATTAAATTTTTATTTTTGTTTTTTATTTTGAAAATGTTTGAAAATAGAATTTATTTTTATCATGTATTTAAGTATTATTTGTTATGGCAAAATTTTTTTGTACAAATTTAAATTCCTGTACTATAATTATAAGACTAAGTCTTGTTGTGCAAGGAAACAATAAAATAAAATAAAAATAAAATAAAGCCATAATAGTAGTATATTTGTGGGCTTTCTGGGACACCAAATTCATCCTTATGGAGATTGCATGAGGATGAATTTTTGTTTTAAATTTTCATCCCAATGGTAATTTCCCATAAGGATGAATTTTTGTTAATAATTTAAAATATTCATCCCAATGGTAATTTCCATAAGGCTGATTTTTAATTTTTGGTTGATATGCATTTTGTTATTGGTTTGTTTGTCTCAAGTTTCAATTAAAATTTTTTTATTGTCTGCAATTTACTCATACGGATGATTTTTTTGTTGTTAAAATTTTTTTTAAAATTGTGTTGTTAAAATTTTTTTTTAAATTGTAATATGAGAAAATGCAAAGGTAAATTATTATTTGTAAATACATATATAAATACTTACATATATAAATATGTGCATACAAACTTACATGTTTTAGAAAATGTATGTGTAAAATTGTTTAAATAAGAATGTTAAGAGATGAATTTTCACAGATGAATAATTTAAGAGAAAATAATTTTTATTGAATGTAATTATAGTTTTCCATAAAGATGAATAATTAAAGAGAAAATGATCGTTTGAGTGATTTTTATTAAAACAGTAAAGAGGGATTGAATAAAAAAATATATGGAAATAAACTCAAGATATACTTATATATAAAAGAACGATAATGATAATATTTTTCCTCATTAGTCTAATCAATACTTAAAAGTATGCTTAATAAAATGGTAAGAAATCGCATCATATTTAGAAGTTTTTTCTAATTTTATTTAAAATATTTTAGATGTATGATCAAATAATAAATATTGCCCAAGGTATAATACCTCAGTATACAAAAATTGATGATATCCCCCTACATCAACCATATAAAGTCCTAAGGTTTGAGTGGAAGGAATCACAATATGGATCAAAAGTCATAGCATATTTGGATAATAATAAATGGTTTTATCTTCCTCAAAGAATTACAAAATTTTTAAATAAAGAAGATCCATACTTATCTGAAATGAATGATAAAGTGTGGACAATTATTTACAAAGGTCGACAATCAGCAAATGGTTTAGCAGTATTTGAATTAAACTACATTTAAGAATTTAAATGTTAAAAACCTCTACCATAAAGTAAATAAATAAAAATACATTTTTTTAATTTAAAAATATTAAATCATTTGTTTTATTTCTTTGTTTCTTAAAAATCTAAACTTAAGGCTAATAAGATTTGGTCACCATCCTCATCCATATATTGCTCATATGATGATGGTGCAGCTGATAATGTTGTTGAATCTAAACTTAAGGCTAATAAGATTTGGTCACCATCCTCATCCATATATTGCTCATATGATGATGACACTGCAGTTGATGATGTTGTTGATTGTTCTGCTGTTGATGTGGGTGATGTTGTTGGTAGCCATCCTGATATATCTGTTATATATGAGGATGGTTTTATTTTTTTGTAACTTTTAGCCTTTTTAAAGGCAAAATTATGAAAATTTAAAAAATGTCTTTTTTTGTTTGCGACATTTAAAAAAGAAACATAGCGACAAAACTCGCACTTTAACTTTGAGTCCATTTTCTAAATTAAAAATTATTTTCAAAATATTTATTGAGAAAGCCTCATAATTTTAAACAAAGCATATTTTGAAATATAATCCCAGGAAGTCGTCGAATTTAATTTTAAAATTGCCTTTGATTTTAGCATACATACATATATAATATTGTATAAGAATTTTATGTATATATATTAGAACACCTCATATTTTTCGAACAATTTGATTTGCGTTCAAAAATGATAAACCAAACATATTTTGAAATAGAATCCGATAAAAACGCCACTTTAATTTCAGGTAAATTTAACTTTGAATTTAACATATATATATGTATATATATATATATATATATATATATACATATGTACATACATATATAGACATAAGAATTTTATAATTAGAGTCAACAAACTAAAAAGCATAATTATGTAATAATTTAAAGAACAACAGTACACATTTCAAAATGACCTTGAACAAAGCTAACCAAATATGAATTTAATATTTAAATAAGTAAAAGCAATAGCCAGTGCAATTCATAGTATTGTTCACTAAAGTAATCGGTCAATTTGTCTGTATAAAAATTAAAGATTTTGTGTGTAAATCTAAAACAAATAATATAAACTGTAATTTAAAATTAAGTTAACAAATTGTTAAACTTCTTTAAATAAAATAAGAAAAACTTAAAATAAAAATGGCTTTTGTGTGTTATGAATGTAAAACAATTTTTAGTGATATCGAAAGTCTTAAAAGGCATGAGAGGACTCATGCATCTTGTTCAAAAGGAGTGGTTTCTAAAAAATCTCCATTAGATGTGAAGATAATTAGAAGTGCCTTTAAATCTAGATTGCTAACTCTAACTTATGACAATAAAAAAGAAGAATGCCTCTTACCAGAGCTATTTATAAAAGAGGCTTGCGCACCAATTAAGCAGGAGGTTAATAAATTTTTAAAAATACATAATGCCCTGAAATTTAATATGGAGTTTTATGCCTTGTACGCCAAGCCTAACATGGATACCTTAGAAGACACTCCATTGGAAGTGAAAACCTTCCAAACAAAAATGAAGGAAATTTTCAACATGGAGGAGTTTGATGATCTATTTGAGAGAAAAACTCAAAATATTTTACAGAAAATGGAGGAATTTCAGGAAAAGGACAGTGGTTGGACTCTTATACAACTCATTAAAATTGAAGTCAACTTAAATAAACATCAACCATTAAGAGGAACATCATACATTCCGTTACCGAAAAAATTAACATTAAAAAAGGCCTGCATAAATGTACAAAATAATGATGAATTTTGTTTCAAATGGTGCATAATATCAGCCATTTCAGATTTAAAAACACATGCAGAGCGCACTTTTAAATATAAAGTAAATATCAGTTTTAATATTATAAATATAAATGGTTACAGTTTAAATTTCAACGGATTAAGCTTCCCGCTAAAAATTAAAGATATAAAAATATTTGAAAGCAACAATCATAATATTAGTATAAATGTTTTTGGCTATGATGAAAAAGCGGACTTAGTATTGGGTCCCTATTATAAAACAAAAGCGAAAAAAATTAAGCACATCAACATTCTATTTCTTCAAAAATGTATTGGAGAGGATGTTGTTTCACATTATGTGTGGATTAAAAATATTTCAAGGTTAGTAAAAGTGCATAAAATTACTTTAAATTGCTATTTTTATCTTGTACTACATTTCTTTCTATTTAGTTTATATGTTAAACTTATATATTTATATTCTAATTTTTGCAGACTTATTAAATCTCAACAAACAAGACATCATGAAAGTATTTTTGTATGTGATGATTGTTTACAGTATTTTCATCAAAAAGTGAAACTTCAGAAACACCAGAAGAATTGCACAAAAAGAATATCATACGTCCCAAGCCCAGATAAGTCTGTTTTAGAATTTAACAATTTTAGCAATAAGTTAGACTTACCGTTTGTTATATATGCAGATTCGGAGTGCATATTTGAAAATATTCAAACATGCATTCCGAAAGGGGATATTTCATCAACGACTTTAGTTGATAGACATATTCCATATGCATTTGCTTATTATATAAAATGTAGTTTTAGTAATAGTTTAAACAAATTTTGCAGTTTTAAGGGATTAGAGTCACCAAAATTATTTATAGAAAGTCTGGTGAATGATGTTAAATATTTATATTTAAATTTCATCTCAAAAAGTAAAACAATGACACCCTTAACTGAACTGGAAAAACTTGATTTCGATAGAAATGACATTTGTCATATTTGCTCTAAAATTATTGTAAATGAAGTTAAAGTAAGAGATCACTGTCATTTCAGTGGAAAATATAGGGGGCCAGCACATAACTCATGTAATATCAATTATAAAACTCCAAAGTTTTTCCCCGTTATTTTCCATAACTTTTCATCTTACGATTGTCATTTATTTGTTAAGGAGTTGAACAAAATTGACGATGGTTCAATTAATATTATCCCCTTAAATAAAGAACTCTATATATCGTTATCAAAAACAGTAAAAATTGAAGATAATAACATTGAAATAAGATTTCTTGACTCATATAGATTCATGCCATCCAGTTTAGACAATCTTGTGAAAAATTTAGAAAAAAGAGATTTAAAGACTGTTAAATCTATGTATAATGATGAAAGTAAATTAAATTTACTTATAAGAAAAGGCGTATTTCCTTATAATTATTTAAATTCTATTGAAAAGCTTTTGGAAAATAGTTTACCTAATATTGCAGATTTTTATAATAAGTTAACAGATACACAATGTTCTCTAGAAGATTACACACACGCGAAAGAAGTTTGGAAAACTTTCGATTGCAAAAACTTAGAAGATTATTTAATGTTGTACTTAAAGACGGATGTTTTATTATTAGCAGATGTTTTTGAGAATTTCAGAACAGTTTGTAAAAACATTTATCAATTAGATCCATGTCACTATTACACAGCTCCGGGACTTTCATGGGATGCCATGCTAAAAATAACGGATATTAAATTAGATTTACTTACTGATAAAGACATGATAACATTTATTCAAAGGGGGATTAGGGGAGGAATAGTACAATGTACAAAAAGACATTCAATTGCAAATAATAAATATTTATCAGACTATAATAATGAATTACCTTCTAAATACTTAATGTATTTAGATGCAAACAATTTATATGGTTGGGCAATGTCAGAAGCTCTGCCTGAGGGTAATTTTGAGTGGGTAGAAGATATTAATAATTTTTCTTTGAACTCAATTCCCACTGATTCAAGTGTTGGATATATATTAGAAGTTGATTTGATATATCCAGTTGAAATCCATGACATTCATAATAATCTACCATTCTGTTGTGAAAATAAAAAACCTCCCGAGTCAAAAGAAACAAAATTGATTGTTGATCTACATAATAAATATGAATATATAATTCATTATAAAAATTTGCAGCAATGTTTAAAACATGGTTTAAAGTTAGCCAAAATTCATAGAATATTAAAGTTTCGACAATCCAATTGGTTAAAGAAATATATTTCCTTGAATAACTTTCATAGAACTAATGCGAAAAACTCATTTGAAAAAAATTTTTTTAAATTATTAAACAATGCTGTTTACGGTAAAACAATGGAAAACGTTGATAAACGTAAAGATATTAAAATTGTGAATAAATGGGAAAGTATTGGTAAAAAACTTGGAGCACGTGCCCTCATTGCTAAGCCAGAATTTAATTCTTGTAATATATTTGAAGAAAATATGATCGCGGTTGAATTAAATAGAACTTACTCATACTATAATAAGCCAATTTATTTAGGTTTTACAATTTTAGAACTTTCAAAATGGAAGATGTATGATTTCCATTATGAATATATGATACCTAAATATAAAACTAAAGTTGAACTTAATTATATGGATACAGATTCATTTATATACACAATAGAAACGGATGACTTTTATGAAGACATTAAAAAAGATATTGAAGATAGGTTTGACACATCTGAATATGAGGCTAATAATCAATTTCATATTCCACAAAAAAACAAAAAGGTCTTAGGTATGATGAAAGATGAAAATTTTGGGAAGATAATGAAAGAGTTTGTTGGGTTGAGAGCGAAAATGTATTCGTTTAAAACAGAAAATATGGAAGAAGTTAAAAAAGCTAAGGGTGTCAAAGTGAACGTAACAAAAAAACTAAGTCTTTCTGACTACAAAAATTGCTTATATAATAAAAAAATTTACTATAGAAATATGTATATTTTTAAATCAAAACTACACACTGTATATACATCCCTTATTAACAAGATATCCTTAAGCTATTTAGATAATAAAAGATTTATATGTGTGAATAACATTAATACCCTAGCTTGGGGTCACTATAAAGAAAAATTTATTAATAATGATAGTGATGATTATTATTTAATGGATATAGAATATAATAATGATAAAGATATCTGTAAAATAAATGATAATGAAGTAGAATTTGTAGATCAAAATTATATTATAGAGAGCTTTAATAATGATGATAGTTTAGATAAATTTCTAATGGAAATAGAATATTAAAATATACAAAATTCCATAATAATTGTTGTATATTAATTCTAAATACATTAAACTTTTATGTAAACAAACTATAACTATTGCAATTATTTATTTTAAGAAATTATATTTTTTTTATCAATAATAAACAAACTTTATATTTTCAATTATTAAATGTGTTTTATTTTCTAAATATTTTGCCATTGTACATTTTCAGTTTCATAATCTAACTTTTTACGATTTCTAGTTACTCGTGGGGAATACTGATACGGTAAAGTTGATTGCTTCAATTTTGTATGATTTTCTTCCTTTGATAATATTCTAATTTTTGGTGTTCCACTATTTGAAAAATTTTTTAGTCGTTTGCCTACTGAAGATGCAGAAGAAGGATTTATTTTTTGTACTGTTGTATCCATATCAATTTGATCATCGTGATCGTAAGTATAAATATCCTCTGGCAAGTTTATATTACATTGTGTTCCAACACTACTTTGCTTTGATTGCATTGTTTGAGTTTCAATATGCTTTTTGTATGTTTTTCTTGTCTGAGTTTCATTATCACGTAAATTGTTATATTTAGAACTTATGATCTGATTTGATGATTTTTGTTTTTCAATTAAATATTTCGCTAATTCTTGCTTAATATAATACCATTTGTTAATATCTTTTAACGTGTGTGAAGCATATAGTGGTAAAAGCTTTCGATGCAAAAAGGTGGAATCAGAATTTTTGTTTATAAACTTCTCATAAACTGATGGCTGTATAACTATTAGTTTAGATAAATTATTTGACATTTTCCAAAATTTTTCCAATAACTCCACTTAATACTGAAGAAATAATAATTGGTAAGAATCCTCCCTTTTGAATAAGATGTTTCCTCTTTTGTTTCATAGAGGTTTGTGGTGAACAAACTTTTCTAATCGCATTTTTATATGGTTTTAATTTTTCAAAAACTGTTTTGTTTATTTTATGATTTTTTTTAATAACATTGAAAAGTATTTCATGTATAGCTTTAATAGCAACATCATCAACATATTTTAAAATTGCATTACGTAGTTTGGGCTTCGCTTTTTTAAGAACATAAAGAATATGTTTGTTCTCCCTCAACAATTTTAGATTGGAAGTCATTGTTTATATTTGCAAATATTGAATAGTGAGTATTATTGAATATATCAGATCTGAATCTTAATGCGTTGTGTATTTGTTGTGTAAGATCAATTAATAAATAACCATGAGCATGTTGAGTGCATTTATTATATACATCAACCAAAGCTTTTGAATTTTCGGGATATACTTGACGAGCCAAATGATGAAATTGTAACTTATCCCTTGGATTCTTAAACATTACTATATATTTAGAGTTTAAAGAAATATCTCTTGAATAAGCGCCTTTATGGAAAATGTTTTGTGTTACTAAAATTACAGCTAAATTTCTATGATGTGACCCCTTAGTGAAGAGTTCACAAACTTTTTTATTTGACGATTCAAGCATTAAATCATCCAATATTATTAAAGTTGATTCTTTATCATTAGTACTAAAAGTTTCTGGAATTCCTTTAATAAACTGAACATTTTTTATTAATGGTAGTGAATTTTTTTCAGAAAAACACCATACAATTCGATCAATGCCTTTAGATATTAAGTGTTGATTTTCAATCAAATTTTTAATAAATGTAGATTTCCCACAACCTGAAGGACCACACACCATCATTGTAAATGGATATATAAACTGTTGAAACATGTTTACACATTCATACACAACACGTAAATGAATCGAAGCTTTACATTCCTTAAATAAATATGAGTAAACAAACTCTTGTTAATGAACTTCATCGTCAAGCAAGAAAAAACTTTAAACGTCGACGATTTATTCAGAAGGGGATTCTAGATACATGGCAAATAGATTTAGTGGAGATGATTCCATATTCAAAATTTAATAAAGGTTTCAAGTATATGCTTACTGTAATAGATGTATTCTCAAAGTATGCGTATGCTGCACCACTGAAATCTAAAACAGGAACAGAGATTTCAAAAGCATTTAAAAATATTATAAAGTTGAACGAACAAAAATCTCCCAAAAATCTTCATTCTGATCAAGGAACAGAATTTTATAATAAAGACTTTAAAAGTCTAATGAAAAAACTTAATATTAATCATTATCACACTTTTTCAAATATGAAGGCATCTGTAGTTGAGCGTTTTAACAGAACTTTAAAAACTAAAATGTGGAAACAATTCAGTATGCAAGGAAATTATAAGTGGATAAATATATTAGATAAATTATTGCAAGAGTATAATTCATCTTATCACCGTACTATTAAAATGAGACCCAACTCTGTTAACAAGAAAAATGAAAAAAGGCTTCTTAGAACTATATACAATAACTTAAAAATATTTAAAAGAGGAAAATATAAGACAAATGATTTTGTTCGCATAAGCAAATATAAAAATGTTTTTGAGAAAGGATATACACCAAATTGGTCTTCAGAAGTTTTTCAAATAAATAAAAGTTTTGTAACAAATCCAATAACATATCAACTTAAAGATCTTAAGGGAAATATAATAAAAGGTGGATTTTATGAAGAAGAATTATTAAAAACTAAAGTTCCCAACGTTTATTTAGTAGAAAAAGTGTTGAAACGTCGTGGAAAAAAGCTGTTTGTAAAATGGCTAGGTTTCGGAAAGGAACATAATTCATGGATTCATCAAACCGACATAGGCGAATAACCCAATTTTAATCATATATGTATAGCAAACAACGACTAACTTCAATTATTTCTTTTGAAGATGGCTTCAAGTATGGAAGAAAGTGATCTTTATGTTACTTTATTAAGTAATGATTCAACAGATATTTATAAAAACTCTTCAAGCACTTTTACAAATTTGCTAAAGCAATCTTTATACCTAAACGATAAATGGGTAGTTGGATTATCAGATATTTCTTTTTCATTAATGAATAAAACAAAAAAAGAAGATAATGAAAATGTTATAAAACGTAAAAAACGAAATGTGTTAAACCAACCTTTAGATTATGAAATATTAAAAACACCAAATCCAGATGTTAATATTAATCATGAAAGTATTAAATTGAAATTTAAAGAACTTATGAATAAAACAAACGAGCAAACAAAAACAAATTTAGAGAATGGTGATAAAATTTCAAAACGTTTAAATAATGTGGATGATAATATTCTAAAAACTATAACACCATTCGAAGAAAAGAAAGGTGACAATAAAAGAAATTCAAATATAAAAAGAAACGAAAATAAAGGTAGCTCAAATATCAAACAAAATGCTCAAACTATTGATCAAGAGTTTGAAGCTAATAGAAAAGATTCTATTTTATCGTCAAAAAAATATATTTTAGATAAATCTTTAAATGATTTGCCTACCAATATAAACAACTTTATTAATAAAAATGAATCCACTGGAATAGATGAAATCGTATTTATTTACACTGATATAATTAAACCTCGATACGTAGGAAGTAAAAAAACGAAATGTTTAAAAATATTTTCAATATCGACATTAAAAAATTATATTCATTTTAGCCGTATTGAATATTTTCCAATCGAAACTTTTAATATTAATAATATTTCAATAATGATTCGAAATGATGAAGGGAAAGTAATGGAGTTGTTAGAATATATTCCAGTTTATTGCACTTTACACTTTAAAAAGAAACGTATATAATGATTATGTAATAGAAAGATAAATCATTTTTATTACAACCATGGATGTGATGTATACAAATTATTATAATAATCAGTCTGGAAATAACTTACAAAATATTGGTGAAATATATCATACACCAAGAATTATACAGTATGGACGTGGTATTGGATCACTTTTTTCAGCATTATTCTCCCATCTAAAACCTTTATTGAAAACAGGTTTGCATATTTTAAAAAATAAATCATTAGATATTGGAAAAGATATGTTGGAGGAAATTGGAACAAAACCAGTAAAACAAATTTTATTAAATCAAGGAAGAAAAGTCATGAATGACATTACAGAGGCTGCTATCGACAAGATTAAAACAATGCAAAGAGGCAAAGGGAAGCGTATAAAACTAAAACGTTTAAAACAGAGACCGCAGAATAAATTAAAACGTTGCAGAGGAAAGAACTTTAAAGATATTTTTGGAAATTTGAAATGTCTGGATTTATAGAATGTATGAAAAGTGAATTAGATTTATTTGAAGCTCCTCCAATTCAAACCAGTGTCATTAAAACTGAAGAAATATCCTACAACCCAATAGCTTCTTTGGATAATTCTAGTACTATTGAGTTTGTATCATTAGGAAATGGAGAAACTTATAGAGATCTCAATAGTATTTATCTTAGACTAGTCGTTGAATTTAAAGGAAGCGGAAGTGTTGTTAATAACCTTTTACACTCATTATTTAGAAACTGTATAGTTCATCTAAATAATAAAAATGTATCCCAACCTGACAATAACTATCACTATAGAGCATATATGGAAACATTGTTAAATTATGGAAACGATGCAACATCAACACATCTTGAATCTTGTGGTTGGGCAGTTGATACAAATAAAATTAATTCATTAATTGAGAAAGAAAACCCCGGATTAGATAAAAGAAGAAAATTATTTAAAATTGGAAAAAAAGTAGAGCTTTTTGGAAAACTTCATGTAGATGTGTTTAATCAACAAAAATACTTGCTAAATAATGTTGATATTAAGGTAACGCTAAATTTGGAGAAACCCGAATTCTATATTTTAGAAGGTGGAGATAAAAATGAATGTAATTTAAAAATACACGAAGCTAATTTATACATAAATCATCTTGCTATCAATAATAATATTTTAATGGCACATCACAACGTGTTGCAATCAAAAAATGCAATATATCCATATAAGAGAGTGGAAATAAAAACATTTACTATACATCCTGGAAACCACTCGCTATCTTTAGATAATGTTATACTTGGACAGCTACCTAATTTTGTAATTTTTGGTATGGTATCTAATAAAGCTTATACAGGAGATAGAAAAGAAAATCCATTTAACTTTCAACATTTTAACCTACAAAGATTCAATTTGGTTGTTAATGGAGTGCAATTTCCCGCACAACCAATTGAATTTAACTATAATAATGGCACAATTATAAGCACCCGTGGTTATCAAACACTATTTAAAGGAACTGGAATTCATCATTTTGATAAAGGTCATCAAATAACTAAAGAACTTTTTGATAACGGATATTTTATGCTCGCTTTTGATTTAACACCTGATCATAATAACAACTCTAACTGTGGAAATTTAATAAATCAAGGGACAATTCGCATTGAAGGACGTTTTGGAAAACCAATTACTGAAGCGATTACCTGTTTAGTGTATTGTGAATTTGATAGCATAATAGAAATTGATAAGTCTCGCAGTATTTTTCAAACGCTATGAATGCAATTACAATAAAAAATACTTTGAATTCAAACAATATAACAAAGAGTAAATTTAAAGGTGTTTATGCATGCAATAAATTACCAACAAAATCAGTTAAAAAACCATGTTTTTATATTGCTAACACTGATCCATCACATAAACCTGGACAGCATTGGGTTGCATTTTACTTTCCTAAAAATAAAGCAGCTGAATTCTTCTGCTCTGCTGGCCAACCACCTATTAAACAATTCATTTCATTTTTAAGAAGAAATTCCAAAACTTTCATCTGCAATACAAGACGAATTCAAAGTGAAACATCTAATTTATGTGGTTTATACTGCTGTATTTTTATTTATTTAAGAAGTAAAAATGTATCTTTTAATCAAATATTAAGAATTTTTAATTATTTTAACTTATATAAAAATGATACAATAGTACTAAGGTTATTTAAGATTTTTTTTTTTAAACAATTATGAAAATAAAAATAAAAAAAGATATATAAACAAATAATACAATAAAATGATGTTGATTATTTTTTCGCTTCAAAATTTTCCGCTGCTTTTAAAATAATGTTGTCATTCCCATCATATAATGCCAGGAATAGTTGGAGGTCTATTGGCGGTAGGATGATCACTTCCTCTATATGTATCCTTTCCTTTTCTATTGTCCTTTCTCCGTTTTGGTTGTTTTTGCTTACAGCGTTTTCCTTAGGTTTTTTAAGAAAATCCATGTCGCTTCTTGCACAGTTTTTTTAAAAATGATTGATTGTTTAAATACGTTACGAAAAATTCTATCATATTCATAAAATTTACACTCATACAAAATTCTAAAATCTTGACCTATTCTAACAAAAGTGTAAATATTTTGTTTACTAATGTCAACAACCTTTCATATTTTGTCTCTTTAGTTAACTTACAATTTTTTAAATTATCATGACTATGTCTAACACAATTGAAAGAAAATACATTTTAAAGTCAATAAACTTTCAGGAAAACTTCCAAGAATACTTAAAAATATACTCAGCTTATTTTTCAACTAAAAGTGCAATTTAAGAAATAAAAAATATAATAAAACTTCAAATGTCTTATGTAAAAACTTTGTTATCATAAAATTAAAGCGTTAAATTTCATTTCAGCTATAGCACACGACAAAACAACAAATGTATTTCATATACACATCTACATACGTGAAAAAAGAAGATTTTGTTTTATGTTTTGAAAAATTTTGTTTATTAATAATGCTACACATCTACATACGTGAAAAAAGAAGATTTTGTTTTATGTTTTAAAAAATTTTGTTTATTAATAATGCTTACTTAAAATGTAGAATAAATAATTAATTAACTGATACACAAATTATGTTTAAATTATTGTATATATGTACAAAATGTTATTTTATACGTTTTTCCAATAAATAATATCTCCTTATTAGATTCTCTATAAAAATTTTTTTCTGCCCGTATATCATACATCTGCATGTGTCAGGACCCTCAGTTGTGGAATCCGTTGCCCAAATACAATTTTTGTAATGAACACCGTGTTTTCCATGCACAGGTATTTCCTCAGTGTCTTTACAACTCTGTGTTAATTTTAAAAAATTATTAATAAGACAAAGGTGTTCAATAAAAATATATCCGTTGAAGTCTTCCAAAAATTTAAGAATTATATTTCTCGACATGTTAACTTAGCAACTTTTTAACAATTAATAATTTAATTTTAAAGACATTTTAATACATTCTTGGAATTTTTAATGGTACCTAATTAAAAAATAGGTTGAGTATTAGGAATGTAAATACTCATGTAACTTTTTAATATATTTTTGTATCAATTAAGAATGTTGGTTTAGTATATCTTGAGTTTATTTCCATATATTTTTTTATTCAATCCCTCTTTACTGTTTTAATAAAAATCACTCAAACGATCATTTTCTCTTTAATTATTCATCTTTATGGAAAACTATAATTACATTCAATAAAAATTATTTTCTCTTAAATTATTCATCTGTGAAAATTCATCTCTTAACATTCTTATTTAAACAATTTTGCACATACATTTTCTAAAACATGTAAGTTTGTATGCACATATTTATATATGTAAGTATTTATATATGTATTTACAAATAATAATTTACCTTTGCATTTTCTCATATTACAATTTTAAAAAAAATTTTAACAACACAATTTTAAAAAAAATTTTAACAACAAAAAAATCATCCGTATGAGTAAATTGTGCAGACAATAAAAAAATTTTAATTGAAACTTGAGACGAACAAACAATAACAAAATGCATATCAACCAAAAATTAAAAATCAGCCTTATGGAAATTACCATTGGGATGAATATTTTAAATTATTAACAAAAATTCATCCTTATGGGAAATTACCATTGGGATGAAAATTTAAAACAAAAATTCATCCTCATGCAATCTCCATAAGGATGAATTTGGTGTCCCAGAAAGCCCACAAATATACTACTCATAATGGCCTTATTGCCCAATCATTGAGAGGTAAGGCCATATTTAAAATTTTGCGAAATGAGTGATAAAGCCATATTTTTTTTTCGCAAATGAGAGATAAAGCCATATTTTTTCAGAATATTGTTATAATTATTTTTATAATTAATTAATTTTTAAATTTACTGTTTCCGGGAAAAGACATTTTTATATTCTTGTGACGCACGCAGGAAAACTTTATTCAGCGAAGCCACCTGCCGCGTCCAACTGAAGGAGAAAACCCGTAAGCACGGCCGCAGGCCGCAACGCAGAAACACTTTAGTATGCGAAGCCAGATTCCAATACTTTACTTTAGTGTTTCCGTGAAAAGACATTTTTTTATTCTTGTGACGCACGCAGGAAAACTTTATTCAGCGAAGCCACCTGCCGCGTCCAACTGAAGGAGAAAACCCGTAAGCACGGCCGCAGGCCGCAACGCAGAAACACTTTAGTACGCGAAGCCAGATTTCAATACATAACTTTACTGTTTCCGGAAAAAGACATTTTTTTATTCTTGTGACGCACGCAGGAAAACTTTATTCAGCGAAGCCACCTGCCGCGTTCAACTGGAGGAGAAACCCCGTAAGCACGGCCGCAGGCCGCAACCCAAAAAAACTTTAGTATGCGAAGCCAGATTCCAATAATAACAACATTCTGTAAAAAAATGTCTTCTCGGAGACACTAAAGTTAAGTATTGTAATCTGGCCTCGCGAGTTACATACCCACTCCACAACTAATATTAACGGCTGACTAAGTGTAGGGAACAATCAGAGGCCGTATTCATAAAAAATATTTTAGGTTTATTGAAGGCTTAATTGTCAAATTTCTCTACAACATCTGTCAAATAAGCCTTTAATAAACCTAAAATATTTTTTTAAATACGGCCTTTAAGTTACAATTTTATTTTTCGTTCCCACATTTGGCCAGACAGCAACGTCAGCATTTATGTTTACGTTGCTTATTTAGAATTAATTTTAAAATGTATATTTTTTAAGTTAGTCTTAAGATTCCAATAAAATAAAAAGGTTGTCAAATTTAAATTTGCATATCTTTAATTTAACTGGCGCAGTCGGTTTTGAACCAAAAAAAAAAAAATAATAATTACTATATTTGATAATTATATATTTGATAATTGAGTAAAGAAAAAAAACTTAAAATAATTAAGTGAAATAAATTATAAAAACTAAATAAAATTATAAAATAAAAGTTATAAAAAATTAAAAAAAATTACAAAATAAATTACAAAACAACTACTTATATTGAAAAGAAAAGATGAAAGATTTACAACAAAAAATCTATGAATTGGAGACAGTACTTCGGCAGCAGGAGCAAAAGATTATGCAACAGAACCAGCAGCTGCAACAACAGCAAATACAACAACAACAAATACAACAACAGATACAGCAACAGCAGTTACCACAGCAGGAAAATATTTTGCACGATGGGTTCGGATTTGCGATGACGGCTAAAGATATCATCGAACAATTCCGACGTTTAAAGCCTCTGGACGAAAAACATAACCCAAGAGCTTTTATAAATGCCGTTGAAGCAAATCTCACACTTTGGTGAAACAATGAGGCTCTAGCCCAATTTTACATCAGAATTGTTGGAAACGAGAAAATTCTAGGAAATGCTGGTCGAAGGGTGAGGGAACTGCAAAATGATACTTCCTGGAATGAAATGAAAGCCAAGATACTACAAGAATTCAGACCAATAAGGACATATGCAGAAATTTTCAACTATTGCAGAATGGTAAAAGTAAGAAATTTAAGTGAATTATTTAAAATTTTTGAAGATTGTAAATATAAAATTAATGATATATACTTAGCTGATAAGTTAAAACCTGGTATATATAAACCGGAAAACGTAGATAGGGACCTAGTAGATATATTATTGGAAAAAATAGATGGACCGATACGAGCACATATAGGTGAACAGGAGACTCTGACCAACATAATTGATAGGTATACGAAATTGAAATTACTAGATGACACTACGCCATAGCTTTTGATCATAGAATTAATTCACTAAACAGACAGAAATCGAACGACAACAAGCGTTTTATTTTTACTAGGACAAACGACAATTGTCAAACCTCAAATAGCCATAGGCTAAATTCCAAGTCGAATAGAAATATTCAAAATCATAACAGTAATCTTAGAAATACAAATAAAACTTTTGTAACTGATAACTTTTAAAGCACAAATTATGGCAAGAATGCAATACAGCAGAATTCCGAAAATTTTCATACAAATTCTAATCGAACTGGAAATTTTAGCCGTAGTAGACAACAATACCAACCCAATTTTTATAATCAAAAACCAGAGCCGATGGATATTGGTAATTTTAACGAAGCAAAAGATGTAAATTTTTCTTTGGCTCCTCATCCACAAAATTGCCGATAATAGTAGTACAAAATTAAATGTCTCATAGACATCGGTTCCGATACAAGTTTAATTAAGTCAAATGCCCTTGGGAATTCTTTCCCCATTCAAAAAATTAAAACACCGCTTTGGTATAGAACTATAAATGGAGTAAATCAAGTGACACATAAAATTATTACCCCCATACCTAGAGAATTCAACGTCTCAGGTACCTTCTCTTGGAAGGTTATTGCTTTTAACAGTAAAAATTATTCAACTATAATAGGCCAAAATTTTCTCATCGCTCTTAAAGCTAAGATTGATGTAGAGAATAAGTTTATAACCATTTAAGGCAATAATATACCGTTTGGAAATTACAGCCCATACAATAGCCAGGAAATTTGTTTACTTGAATATAGCGACATAGAAAAATTAAATTTAGATCATTTAAATAGGGAAAAGAGCCAAATGATTACAAAACTGTTGAAAAATTTCGAGGACTTATTTTATAAAGAGGGTTGCCAACTTTCTGCAACTCATGAAATAAAACACGAAATAATAACAACAGACCGTCCAATATATTATATATTATTATAGGTACCCACAAATTCACAAACAGGAAATTCAAAAACAAATTAAAAAAATGTTAGAACAAAATATAATTAGAGAAAGTAATTCGCCCTATATGGGTAGTACCAAAGAGGATCGATAACTCAGGCATTCAGAAGTGGCGAATTGTTGTCGATTATAAAAGGCTTTACGATATAACGGTGAGCTAGGTAGAGCCCAATAATTTTCATCTATAGATCTTGCTAAGGGTTTCCACCAAATTCCAATGAATGAGAATGACATAAGGAAAACTGCATTCTCTACGCCTTTCGGGCACTATGAGTTCGTAAGAATGCCGTTTGGGCTTAAAAATGCGCCATCGACATTTCAACGCCTTATGAATTCTGTGCTCCGCAAATACATAAATACAATTTGTGTTGTCTATATGGACGACATCTTAATATTCAGCACTTTGCTATCCGAACATTTGAAGAACTTGACAAAAATATTTCAAACGCTTAGAGAAACAGGACTTAAGATTCAAATTGATAAATGTAGTTTTTTACAAAAAGACACCGAGTTCTTAGGTCATATCCTAACACCTGAAGGTGTCAGACCAAACCCAAATAAAGTTACGGTGATTCAGAATTTAAACCTCCCAACGACGCAAAAACAGATTAAATCATTTTTAGGAATCACGGGTTTTTACCGAAAATTCATAAGAAACTATTCTTAAATAGCGTATCCTATGATAAAATATTTAAAGAAAAATGTAAAGGTCAACATAAAAGACCCTAACTATATTGTTGCTTTTGAAAAACTAAAGGATATTATAACAAATCCCCCTATTCTGAGGTATCCTAACTTTAACAAACGCTTTAAACTTACTACGGATGCCAGCAATTTCTCAATTGACGCAGTTTTGACCCAAGACGGGCATCCAATTTCGTTTGCATCGCGAACGTTGAAAAATCATGAACGAAATTACTCCACTGTTGAAAAAGAATTACTGGCGATTGTTTGGGGAGTAAAATATTATAGACCTTATATTTTTGGAAGAGAATTTGATCTGCAAACAGATCATCAACCACTGAAGTAGCTACAGGCAAAAAATTCAGGTAAAGATATTAGTCCCAGATTGCAAAGATGGTTAGTACAATTAGGATAGTACGATGCAAAAATTGACTATATTTCGGGGAAAGAGAATAAAATAGCATATTTTCTTAGTCGAATTAATTGTGAAAAATGTGAAATAAATTCATTTGACTCCGAAGATTTGGGAATCACTATTAACGATATGTTTAGAATGAATAATATAAATGTATGAAAACATCGGGAACAATCAGAAGTCTCTATGGTGGTCCAAATTGACCATTTCGAAGAGGAGAATTTAATTGATATTTTAGATACTAGTAACCGTGATCAGTCAGAAGAAGGTGAAACTGTTCATTCACAAGTGGAGAATTTTAACGATCACTTTCCTATTCTCGATACGGTTGTAAATCGTTTTAAATACCAGATAATTTTACAGGAAACTAAGGAATTTGATATTATGAATATATTTAGGAACAAAAGAATTTTTTTTGACAAACATGATCCTGATTCGAATAATGTAGTTGATTTGGTTCGAAGACATATTGATAAAGGAAAGGTTGCAATATTTTCAGAACTCAACGATCGCCAATTCAATAGATTACAACAAATTTTGTTGAACAAATACTCAAGTAAGATGTAAGATGTAGCTATTTTGCTAAGGACATTGAAGACGCAAAAGAATTAAGTTCATTAACAGATTTCACTTTTTCATAAAGAGGAAGTAGGTCATGCAGGAATTATACCGACTTATGAAGGTATGAAACATAGAATCTATAACCCACAATTGAAGACAAAAATACATGAGATAATTAACAATTGTGATATATGCTCTGCTGGGAAGTATAACAGAAATCCCATTAAAAATAAATTCAAATATACCGAGACACCTTCGGACATTAATGAACTAGTTCATGTAGATACATATGTTAATTCTAAACAAAATTTTATCATGTTCATTGATAAGTTCTCCAAGCATGCTGTAAGTTTTCATTTAGAGGACAAAAATAGCTTCACGTTGGTGGAAAAGTTGGGACTTTATATATCTATTAACGGGAAGATGAGGAAACTAATTTGTGACAATGAGTTTAATAATGTTAATGTAAAATGCAGAATGGGAAGGATAGACATTCACTTTTCAAAACCCAACAGTCACACCGGTAATTCCGATATAGAAAGGATAAACAACACGATAACGGAAAAAATTACAACACTTAATATAGAGGAGAGGCTACCGATAAGGGAACAAATGTCAAGAGCTATCGAACTATACAACAGGACGTACCATTCGACAATTAAAGACACACCGTTAAGGGCTCATTATGGGAGTATTGACAAAGGTTGGTTAAGGGACCGTATAGTGAAAGCTAGGTTAAATAAGATAGCGAGACTCAATGAAAAACGGGGGACCTATGAAGAAACAAGAGAACAGGGTTTTATAAAAAATTATAAGAACGTTAGGCATAAAGAACAGCCGAAGTTAATAAACGGAACTTAGAAAATGTTCATGAGTCAAATATTAAAAGACCATTTAAATTTTCAGGTTTTTCAAATGGCACTACTCATGGCATTACTAATTCCACTGCAAGTGGCAACACTGCAAGTCAATCAGATCACTGAAGCCAACGGATTCGTACAAATTAGAATAAGAGAAGTGGAAATCGTTAATACCACAAATTATCTCCTTCATATTATAAATATTGAAGAGGTTAGGAGCATATTGAGGGAAATAAGCATTAACATAGAGGACTTGAATCTTAATAATGAGGAAATCATTCGTAATGAGGTAAATTTGATTGAGTCGAAACTCTGAACCATAGTGCCAGGTGAAACCCGAAGTAAAAGAGGGTTGATTAATGCCGGTGGAAAGGTCTACAAATGGCTATTTGGTACCATGGATGACGAGGACAGACAGGAAATATTTGATCATATTTCCATTACGGACGAAAATTTACATAACTCTATTGAGACAATAAATAAACAAATAAATATTAACAATTCGTTTATAACGTCGTTGAAACTTTTGAGGTCTGCCATCGATAGTGATAGAGAGGAAATAAGAAAATCATTTCAGGAAATAAAAGATATTAATGACAAATTTGTTAGAAAATTCTTCCTTTTGGATCAATTGACAATTCTAAAAAACTTGGAACATAAACTGGACCAAATCCAAGGCAACATAGTTTCGGCAAAAAATAACATAGTTGACCCAAGCATATTGACTTCACAGGAGATTGAGGATTTTGGAATAGATTTCTACAAACTCAAAATGTTGAAAGTAGATGTTATGACTGTTGACAGAGATACACTAGTAATTGCACTACAAAAAGAAATGATAATTGTAAAAAATGCATACTCAGAAAGTTTGGAACAGAACTGTGACGATAGAAAATTTAAACTTGATAGAAATTTTTTAATTATATTTCACAATTGTCATTTGACTGTCAGGAATGAGGAATTCTCAAATAGGAAAATTGTTTTTTGAGACAAATATTTTTATCCAAGCACTAAAAGAATGAACTATTCGAAAATAAATACCAAATTTGAAAATATAAAGATCGATTTTGTGGACAATATTAAAGAAATTAAAGAGTTAAAATTTCATAAGAATGTATCTTATGGCATAAATCTTACTCTTATAATTATTATTGTTGTGGCATGTATTGTCTTATATTTTATAATGAAAAAAAATAATAATGTAAATATTAAGATAGAGAACCAGAGAATAGAAGAAAGTTGTCAAAACGAAAATAGGGACAACACTTCGACTTCTCAAATTAGTATAAGCGAAATAAAGAAAAAATATATTAAATCAAAAAAAAAATAATATATGTATTATAATAATAAATAAAATCCAGGAGTATTTTTTAACAAAGGGGTGGAGGAGTCACATACCCACTCCACAACTAATATTAATGGCTGACGAAGTGTAGGGAACAATTAGAGTTTTAAGTTACAATTTCGTTCCCACATTTGGCCAGACAGCAACGTCAGCATTTATGTTTACGTTGCTTATTTAGAATTCATTTTAAAATGTACATATATTTTTTAAGTTAGTCTTAAGATTCCAATAAAATAAAACTGTTGTCAAATTTAAATTTGCATATCTTTAATTTAACTCGCGTACTAATGTTTTTCTGCGTTGCGGCCGTGCTTACGAGTTTTCTCCTCCAGTTGGACGCGGCAGGTGGCTTCGCTGAATAAAGTTTTCCTACGTGCGTCACAAGAATCAAAAAATGTCTTTTCCCGGAAACACTAAAGTAAAGTATTGGAATCTGGCTTTGCATACTAAAGTTTTTCTGCGTGGCGGCCTGCGGCCGTGCTTACGGGTTTTCTCTTCCAGTTGGACGCGACAGGTGGCTTCGCTGAATTAAGTTTTTCTGCGTGCGTCACATGAATAAAAAACAAGTAAAAGCGCTATATTCGGCCGTGCCGAATCTTATATACCCTTCACAACGTGTGGTCATGCAATAACAGTAGTTTGTATCACCATCCCATATGAAATACGTACATACATATAAAAAACATACATATATAAAAACATCCCATTGTAAAATTATAAATTTACGTATGTATGTTAAAAAAATTTACAAAAAAAATTTAAAAAAAATATTAAAAAAAAAAATTTTTAAAAAATAATTAAAATATATATAATAAATTTAAAACAAAAAAAAAATTAAAAAAAAAAATAATAAAAATATAAATAATATATTAAATAAAAAAAAAAAAATAAAAAAAAAATTAAAAAAAAAAAATTTTTTTGCCTCAGCTGGGATTCGAAGCCACGTTTTCTCTAACCAGTATACACGTTTGTATGTATGTATGTTGTTGTTGTAATGTTGTTTTTGTGAAAAAAAAAATCGAGGTGGTCGTGGGTTTTTGCTCATATCTCAGTTGTTTATGTACCGATATTTCTGATTTTCAATACCGTACTACGATATCGGGGGGCTTCAAAAAGTTGATTTCAACATACACACGGAAAGACGGACAGACTGACAGGGCTTAATCGACTCCCCTATTCATAAGCTTTCAGAAAATATATACTTTATGGGGTCGGAAATCAAAATTGTAGAAATTTCACCCTTTTTCACTGTGTGAAGGGTATAAAAATTAATTATAAATATAAGAAAAGTATTGATTTTTCCTTTCAAATTTTACTTTTTTATTACTTTTACCTCTTAATTATAACAAGTAAGAGCACTATATTCGGCTGTGCCGAATCTTTTATACCCACCACCAATTTTGTGTACATTTAAAGCAAAATATTTATTATTTTGTTAATCGCTATGAAATAATCTCTTTATAATAAAATATGTATCACTTTCTTTGTAGAGGGTGGTCAAATTTTAAGGGCCCATGTTGAAGGTGAACTACACCTAGTCTTTAAATTTGTTTTCTGCATTTAATTTTACATTTCTCAATCTCAAACTTACTCAATTTGATCCGTGGAAAGATACGCAAATGAGCAACGCTTTAAAGTTATTCAGGTTTTTTATAAAAATGGGCGTTCAAATCAAAATGCATTTTATGCACTTCGTAATTCTTTTGATCAACATAATCGTTCAAATTCGTCCACAATCGGGAGAATTGTAACAAATATTTCAATTTCTGCAAAACAGGTCTGTATAAATGTTAGAAAATCTGTGAATGGCTTCTTAGTGCGTTGGATGGGAACCACTGCTGGTTTTTGCGATAGTGTGGCAAAAGAGCAGTCAACCTCGACTAATCATCATACCCAACAATTGAGCATCAACATTGTCATTGAAAATTTGGACCATCAGATAGAGGAGTGGTGCCAAGGATGGAAGGGGCCATTTGGCCGATATTTTATTAAATACATAATTGAACCATACAAATATTATAATTACAAAAAGAAATAATAATAATATCCTAAATAATTTGTGTTTTATTTAAATTCAACATCGGTCCTTAAAATTTAACCACCCTTTATAACTTCGATATGCTGCTAAAATGCTTTTGTAAATGTAGTCTTTCAATGAAAGTGGGCGTTAAAGTTGGCGTGTCAATAAAGTTTCTGCTAATAAATACAACTTAGATATTTCAATATAGTCCTTTATTTTCCCAAAAACTTTGTCAATAGAGAAATTACATGAATTTAAGATAAACCGTTATATGGGAGGTAGGCGTTAAAGTGGGCGTGTCACCTAAAATCTTTGGCACAACAACTACATTGATTAGAATGATATACGTAGCAAATTTGATCATCATACCTCTAATTTTGGCAGTTTTATTAGCTTTTAAATTTCATTAACGGTAGGTAACGTGAAAAGTGGGCGTTATAGTAGGAGTGTCAAAGTTATTTTTGCGAATGATTACAACTTAGGTGTTTCAATATAGCCCTTTATTATTCCAAAATCTATAAGTTATATGAATTTTGGTTAAAACGTTATATGGGAGGTGGGCGTAAAAGTGGGCGTGGCACCTTAATTTTCTGGCACAGTAATGATATCGCCTAGGGGGATATACGTAGCGAATTTGATCATCATACCTCTAATTTTGGCGGTTTTAGGAGATTTTAAATTTCATTAACGGTAAATAACGTGAAAAGTGGGCGTTATAGTAGGCGTGTCAAAGTTATTTTTGCGAATGAGTACAACTTAGGTGTTTCAATATAGCTTTTTATTATTCCAAAATCTTTATTAATAGAGAAATTATATGAATTTTAGTTAAAACGTTATATGGGAGGTGGGCGTAAAAGTGGGCGTGGCACCTTAATTTTCTGGCACAGTAATGATATTGCCTAGGGGGATATACCCAGCAAATTTTACCATCATTCCTCTAATTTTGGCGGTTTTATGAGCTTTTAAATTTCACTAACGGTAGATAACGTGAAAAATGGGCGTTATAGTAGGCGTGTCAAAGTTGTTTTTGCGAATAAGTACAACTTAGGTGTTTCAATATAGCCCTTTATTATTCCAAAATCTTAATTTATAGAGAAATTATATGCATTTTAAGTAAAACGGTATATGGGAGGTGGGCGTAAAAGTGGGCGTGGCACATTGATTTTCCGTCACAAAAAAGCGTCTCACCAAAAAGCAAAGTGTGCAAAATTTCAGAGTCGTACGTTCAATTTTGCTGCTTTTATGACGTTTTTGTTTTTAAATATACCGAAAAATACACTGTGCGGTATAAATTTTCGTACATTTTGATCGATAACTCTTTTCCTAATACATAGATTTAAGCGATTTTCAGGGAAAAATATTCCTTTGACTCGATAAATTTATATTCGAAGTTTCATGACTCTACGTTTATGCGTCTGGACACAATTTCATTTTATTCGATGTGCGAAGGACACGGTTTTTTCGACCTACTCTTTCTTTACGTGCTATAACTCTCTTCCTAATATTCCGATACATTTTCAATACCAAACAAACCTTGCCTATAAGAAAGATTCTGGCAAAACTTGAGCCCCCTAGCTTTTTCGGTGCGACCTCTATCGTGCTTTCGACAGACGGACAGACGGACGGACATAGCTAGATCGTCATCAAATCAAACCCTGATTCAGAATATATATACTTTATGGGGTCTAAAATGGATATTTCGATGTTTTACAAACGGAATGACAAAATGAATATACCCCCACCATTTTTTTGGTGGCGGGTATAAAAATAAGAAAACTATTAATCAATGTAAAATGCAAAAGTTCTTCAAAACTGAAATGAGAGATAAAGCCATTTTCTAATATTGCTAATGTGAGATAAGGCAATGGTGGCTTTACCTCCCATTCAAATAAAAAAAACAAGGCTTTATCTCCCTATTGAATGAGAGATAAAGCCATCATGGCCTTATCTCACATGGTATGAAAGCAAACAACCACAACCCAATTTTAGGAATTGGCCAGTGATCAATGTTGATTGCTTGTGACGGTTGAGGAGAAATTATATGTGGAAGAACTGCTGCTTCAAGCCGTGTGGTGAAGTTGTTGATTCGCGAGTATAATGCTATATTGACTCGATGCTGTATTTTGGTGTTGCCTGCTCCAATTCCGCTAATGCAGATTGACGCTGGCTTAGATAATATTCCAAGACGTTTTACTAAACGTTCGCTAACCAGATTAAGTTGTGATCCTTAGTCGAGTATTGCTCTACATTGTACCTCCTTCGCTGTGCCGAGGAGTATATAGCCTTGCGGTCTAGAAATTGTTGCTGCAGTCAGCGATGCGGCGACCAGTGCTGAATTTGTGGATGATTTCTTGCTGAGTAGACTACTTGCTGTTGCTGCTGTCTGGTTGATGTGCTGCTTTTCTAGATGTAGAAGTGTATTGTGTTTTTTGTTGCACTTCATACAGCTTCTTATGAAGTGTTTGTTCTGAACAAAATTTTTTCCGGAGAATAACATTTTTTACTGAGAGTTTTCTGCAGAACAATTCACCCATTTAATATAAAAATGCAAACAGTTGTACAAAGTGGAAGCACCGCCAGCAAACTATGTAAATAAATACAAACGTAAATTATTTCGTTAAAATATATGTGAAGAAAATGTCGGATAGAAGAAAACTAAAATTATTATTTTTAATTGAAGTGCATAAAGTCAATTTGTTTACAAAAGAAATTTATAAAAAAAAATCGAAAATAAAAAGAGTCGCTCCTATTTCATTCCAAAAACCCTGTTTTAAATAATTATTTTTGTATGCACTATTGCTCATGTCATACAAACATTCTCTTCCTGGTTTTTTCATTCTTCTATTAATTTTTGAGCAATATTTTCATTAAATTCCATTTTAATTGTTAATTTTCGGCAAAAACAATTTTTGTATAATAAATGTACTAACACTGTGTGATGTGGCAACCAAATTCAATTTTCATGTAAATATTGAAAAAAATTGGCATCCCAATTCAGTTTCTTCTGAACAAGAATTAAAATTAAACCAATTCAAGAAAAATCTTTCTGAACAAAATAATTTCTCTCTCTCTCAAAAGTTAAACATCAAACTCAATATAAAAAAAATTTGTTCTGAACTAAAATTTTATGGGTGAATTCAGCTTTAGTAAGCAATTTTTGCGTTGTGGCCAGCTTTTAAGCAATTTACACAGCATTTTTGGTTGTGAATGAATTGAAGTCGTGCTGTTATTGATAAATTAAGAAATTCTCTACATGCAAACAATGGGTGTTTACCAGTTTTGCACATAATGCACGATCCATAATTATGGCTATTGGATGTGATTGAGGTACAGACCTTTACTCTTGAGTTTAAAGTCTTCCCTTTCTCAGCAAGTGCCTCCATTGACTGAAAATGTCTTTCTAAAAATTCAAAAAACTCCGTGATTGCTCGTAGCGAAGGCGTGTATTCTGATCTAGCCTTCTTAGAAGCAAATGAAGCAACAGTGAATCCCAGCTTGCTGTATTTATTCCCAGATTTTTGAGTGCTAGAAGACACTCCTGAGTTTTTTCGTGAAGCGTGTTATAATTGTCGGTTGATGTTTTGTTCGGTGTATCGACCAGTTCTTGAATTAGTTTGTTTATCAGCAACCTCTTGTTATTGTAACGATCCATTACCATCGCCCATGCAGCGTCAAAATTCTCTTTAGTGGCGGCGAAGTTTTTGATTAAATTTGCGGCTTCTCCCACCAAATGTGTTTTGAGATACCAGATTTGTTGAATCTTAGGCATCTGTTGATTAATAGTTAGTAATGAAAATATATCGTGGAATTCTTGCCACTTTAGATAATTTTCATCGAATTTAAGGTATTTTAATTTTTGGAATTGGCATTGACTCAGCTTGTATCTTTTGTTCAATATTAACCTTAGGGGTTGTCATGGTGTTGACCACCTTCCGAACATTGTCTTCCAAGTGAATGAATCTGTCCATGTGATACCCCTGTTTCACGGGATCGTCACAACTTTCAAATATTTGAAAGTGCAGATATTCAATGTTTTGCCATAATTTTGATGCGGTTGTCACGTCTTGATGTGTACATTCGCCCTTGAGTAAACGTTCTTATGATGCCATATTTGCGGCTTTTCTGCGGATGAGCTTCACCAGTTCACCTAGTGATCCTTCCGCACCTTTTGACTCATTTTGTTTTGGTTGCTGGGGTATTATATGCATTTGAGCTTGCGTTTGAGTAACCTTTACCATGGACGCTTCAAATATCTCCTTGTATTCTTGGACGATATTCATTATTGAGCTTTAGTAGTCCTTCGTAAAGTACTCGTGTGTAGCAATCAATTCCGATGCTTCATCGAGTGATCGTAACTTTGTGTCCTGATCCTCGAATTGGCTCCACAATTCGGTGATTTGTTGCAAACGTTTTTCAAAGTAGGCTACACCTTTCTTTCGCTCGGCTGAATCCTTATTAAAATTGCGGACGATTACTTGGATGTCTTCAGCAGGGATTCTAGCAGTTGTTGATATGTTTCCATACTGAATTAAGCTAGTCCAGTTGGCAGGATTATTGATTATCTTGTTTCCTAAGCTGGCAATCAGCAAGGATTTTCTTATGAATCTGCTATTAAGGATTGAACTGTTGTTCAAACTGTTGATTGTGTCTTGTTGCGGTTCACAAATTGAACTTCCTGTTACAGGATCACGTCGGGGTCACCAAAATGTTTATTTTATGAAGTGTAAATTTATAATTTTTAATGTTCTAACTCAGCAATAAATATTTTTATAAGTTCAGTAACCGTTTTATTGTTGCAAAATGATTGTCAGCATTTTTTATTAATAACTGTGGTAAGTTATTGAACTTATTTTATTCTTTCTGACTTACACATAAATGAATTAAACTAAAAGTAGATCGGCCACTGAACCAATTTATTGCTGAGTTATTTAATTGAAATAAAATACAAATATGTTGAGTAATTATTGAGTTAAAAATGTATAAATAAATACAATTTGAAATAAAGAAAATATAAATAAAACATATTAAGTAATTATTTAACTAGTAAAATAAAAACAAATAAATCAAGGTAATATGTGTATTTACATATTAAAAATAGGTATGGACAGATTACAAAAGTGGTGTAAAAAAGAATTGACCAAGAATAAATAGCTTTTAACTGGAACGGGAGGAGGTCCATATTAAGAAATTCCGCTAACTGACACAGAAGAAGAGGTTAGCGTTCTTTTAAACTTAAATACGGCGGTTTATGGCATAGCAAATGTAAACAATATTGGTGTTTCGAAAAAATACGATACGTCAAGTGTTACAGAAATAAGTCTGCCATTGGAATCAAATATATGTCCTCAAGAAACAAATTTGCCACTTGAAGAAAATGCAGTTATAATGGACAGTCGAAATAAAGAAACCAGCACACCGCTTAAAAGGGCAAGAAAAGAGGACAAGCCAGAACTCCTTAAAGAGCAGATTAATATACAGAAAAAGTTAGCTTCCGATGTCGCATTTACTTTAGAAGTAACAAAAGAACAAAATAAAGAAAACCATAAAGCTTTGAAAGATATATAGAGAGTTATATATACACTTAGCGATAAAAAACAGAAACAAACAAAAATCTTGGAACAACAGCTGGCAGAAGAAAAGAGGCACAACTACAGTTATTAATGAAAAATACTGCTCTCAAAGAAATAATATTGAAATTGAGAAGCTGGACAAAGAGTTGCGGTAGGATCATTTACCTGCACTTATAACACTGGTCTGTGAAATTTTATTTAGTATATACATACGCACATATATACATACTTACTACCTCAATTCCAAAAAAAATTAATTGTGATATTTTTTATATACATACATACATATTAGATCAATAAAATTGAATTACAAATTAAAAATTCTGTAGTATTTGGTTTTTTATTTAATTTACTTTCCCACTGAAATCAACAGGATCGTTTTTTGGATCTCCTTCAGATAATGGAAAATCAAGTTTCTCGTCTGTAATATTGTAGTGTAGTCTAATGTTGTGAAGTGCACAGCAAATATTTAGGATCTTTGCAGACTTTTCGGGATCGTAATGTTATCCCCGTTCATTATTAAGGCACCTAAAAACAGATTTGAGCACTCCAATAGTTCTTTCTACTATAATTCTTCCTTTAGAATGTGCGGTATTTAATCTAATTTTGTTGGGAGAGTCAAGTGGCTCTCTGTAAGGTGTTAGTAGCCATGGTTGTAAAGGATACCCCTTATCACCTGCAACAATTTTTAAATTTGTTTACACAACTTTGTTGCTGAGAATTTTTTAATTTACTTACCTAAAACAAGACAATTTATTCTATTACTATGTTTTGATTGAAGGAATGTTTTTGCAGCGTTTATTTCCCAAATGTGGGAATCATGGCAACTTCCAGGATATTGTGAAGACACATACCGTATTTTCTGTTCGTGATCACATATCTGCATTTACACAATTATAAATAAATAATATATGTATGTACAAGCCAAGTTAATAAAGATTTACTTACAATCATAACATTAATGCTGCAGTATCCTTTACGATTAAAGAAAAGGTGTTTATTGCAATTTGGAGCAATAATTTTTACATGGGTACCATCGACAGCTATTACAAAATTTGGAATGCAAAATTTTTCATAGAAATTCATTTTGGCTATTCTTTCTTCGTCTGCATTCATGCTCATGGATATCCATTTGCTGCACAACAAATTTTCTAACTTGCTCAATAATTCATCCAGCACTTTAGAAAATGTTGATTGGGCTATGTTCACATTAAAATCCTTACCAACACTATGCTGGTCGCTGCCTTCTGCAAAAGATCTCAAACAAGCGCGAAGTTTATCTTTAGCTGAAAGAGCTCCTTGACGACCCCTTTCTGAGCATGCAGATTCTAACTCGGACAAAACGTATTTAAACGCTACCTTGTTTAATCGAACATTTTTTCGGAAGCTGTAAAATTAAGGATAACTTTCATTTCGCAGGAGTCCGGTTCACATCTGTTTATTTCTACTTACTCTCTATCGTTCATCTGGAACACATCTCCAGATTTATAGCGTAAAACTCTTCTTTCCAGTCCAAAGAATCACTGTCACTACTATCCTCAAAAAAGGCAATCGTATCCATATTTAAATTATAACAAAATATTTAACACACGCATCTAAAATCACATCTAAAACTTGTTGATTATTTCCCATCAGCTGACACAACATTGGCTTATAATTACTTTAAACAGGAATGTTAAGTTAAATTTGCGGAAAGAGAATACCGCAGGAATGAATAATTGCAATTTTCATATCGATCGATATTTCTTTACGTTGAATTTTCCTTTTCGCGCGGAATCAATAATACCACCCAATATGCATGAATGTATACTAGGTACTCAATGGAAAAAATACATAAAAATAGATACATATGTATTTAGCTTAGGTGCCAAATCTGAAAATAATTTGTGCTTTAGCCAAATTTTTATTAAGTAAAAGTAAACTAAAATTTACCCGCAGGATGTGGCATTAACGACAAAATTATTTAGTTTTGTGACTAAGTACAGCTTTTATTGTTTGATTAAAATTTATTTTCGTCAAAATTTATGGAGAAATTTGTTTCTTGAATAGAACTGAAATTACTTTACTTATACAAAAAAAGTTTCAAACCAACTTAAATTTTATTAAATTTTTTTTTGCTTTGATTTTCTTATCTGGTGTTCTTAACTTGCTGAGGCAACTTTAAAAATGGAGGATTAAGCACGTGAACTTCGCCTTTTATACCTTTGGTTAAAACACACATTAAATTGCTTAATAAAATTGGGCGCAATATGAAATATGTAACGAGTAAAACTAGTAACAACCATATGTTTTGTGGGTTGTAATTTTCTTATCGTCGCTAGTGATGAAAAGAAAATAAGTATGAACAATGGGGTAACCTTGTAAAAAAAACGTTAAAAGTTTCTAAAATCTTCTGTTTTGACGATTAATTATTATTTAATTAATAAAGCTTTAAATTCATAGTTAAAAAGAAAAAGTCAGTAAAATTTACAGTATAAATACAATTGTCCGTTTCCTCTCATATCGACTTAAAAGATATAAAGTTAACATTAAATTTTCGTTTATAGCGTTTGTTTAAAAATTTTAGGCATTATTAAAGAATTGCGAAGAATGAGTTAAGTAATATTTTTTTTTCACAAATTCCCTTACACCACAAATGCCTTTACACCTTACTATTACCTGGCCATCCTTGAGAATTGATCTGATATAAATCGCTGCGCCATATGCTCTTTCTGAAGCATCTGCAAAGGCATGAATTTGCGTTTTTGATGATATATGTATGTCCTCCGAATATGTGTCGCGAAATTTTTATGTTATTTAAGTGTTTCAATTCATTGCGAAAGATCATCAATTTCAGGTGGAGGTCTGCTGGTAATTCTTCATCCCATGCCAGTTTCATTTGCCAAAGATCTTGAATGAACATTTTAGCCATGACTACAATTGGTGCTAGTATTCCCAAAGGATCGAAAAGTCTAGCCAAATCTGAGCTAACTGTTCTTTTGGTTATATGTTTAGCTTCTTTTAAACATACCTTGACACAAAATTTATCATCTTTTGGCATCCATGTTAAGCCTAAGGTTTTTACTACTTGATTATTTTCATTTTTAAAATCAATATTGACCTCTTGTTCGCCTTCTGCGACGTTTTGAAGTAATTACTGATGGTTTGCACTCCACTTTTGTAGTTTTAGCCCATGTTGCCCTAGGATGATTTTGAGCTCCCGTTGAATTGCGAGTGCTGTACTCCAATTATCGTCTCCTCCGATTTCGTCATCTACGTAGAAATTCTCGAGTAAAAATTGGGCTCCATATGGGTACAGTGCCATGTTATCTCTAGCTATTTTTTCCAACCATTTTGTAGCTAAATATGGTGCAGTATTAAGTTGAAAGTATTTTATCGGCGCTGTGGGATCCTTTCTCCAGATGATGGTTTGGAACGTCTTCGGGGTGCATCAGCATTTGCCTATACATTTTTTCAATATCTGTGGTGAAGACAAAGCGTGGTAATCAAAATCGGAGTGGACCGTAGTTCCTGTGTGCATTAGATCATTCAGTGATAATCCAGATGATATTTTAGTGGAGGCATCGAAGACTACTCGTGGTTTGGTTGTTAAACTTTCTGGTCTAAGTACGCAGTGGTGAGGAATGAAATAGCGATGTTTGAAAATGGAGTTTATATTAATTTGTGTCATGTGACCCAAGGCTTCATATTCTTCCATGAATTGTGTGTATTGCCTTTTGATTTCGGGGTTATTTGTCAATCGGCGCTCCAGTGACAGGAATCTGTTAAATGCCATAATGGCTTTATGTCTCAATTCAAACGGACATAAAGCCATAATTTTGATATGACCTTAAGTCTCATATCAATTTTAAGGGAATGGGACATAAAGCCATTATGGTTTTATGACCCATTTGATGTTTTACGTTACAAATGCTTTATTTATTTCACTTAATATGCCTATTTGTCTATGAAATTAATGATTTAAAATAATTCTAATTTTCTAGGCTCCAGGAATTAAAGCTGCAAACATTTTGTAAAAGAAAAATTAATAGTTTTCCACTATAATTTTCCATTTTACAGAATGTTTACTCCTCCATGACAACATTTTGTAAAAGGAAAAATTGGGGGGGTGCTTTAATACCATGTGAGATAAGGCCATGATGGCTTTAATGCTCAATTGAATGGGAGATAAAGCCATAATGGCCTTATTGCCCAATCATTGAGAGGTAAGGCCATATTTTAAATTTTGCGAAATGAGAGAGAGATAAAAAAAAAATAAAAAAGGTTTTATCTCTCTATTGAATGAGAGATAAAGCCATCATGGCCTTATCTCACATGGTATTAAAGCACCCCCCCGAAAAATTAATAGTTTTCCACTATAATTTGGGGGGGTGCTTTAATACCATGTGAGATAAGGCCATGATGGCTTTATTGCTCAATTGAATGGGAGATAAAGCCATAATGGCCTTATTGCCCAACCATTGAGAGGTAAGGCCATATTTAAAATTTTGCGAAATGAGAGATAAGCCATATTTTTTTCAGAATATTGTTATAATTATTTTTATAATAAATAAATTTTTATTCTTGTGACGCACGCAGGAAAACTTTATTCAGCGAAGCCACCTGCCGCGTTCAACTGGAGGAGAAAACCCGTAAGCACGGCCGCAGGCCGTCACGCGGAAAAACTTTAGTATGCGAGGCCAGATTTCAATACATAACTTTACTGTTTCCGGAAAAAGACATTTTTTTATTCTTGTGACGCACGCAGGAAAACTTTATTCAGCGAAGCCACCTGCCGCGTTCAACTGGAGGAGAAACCCCGTAAGCACGGCCGCAGGCCGCAACCCAAAAAAACTTTAGTATGCGAAGCCAGATTCCAATAATAATAACATTCTGTAAAAAAATGTCTTCTCGGAGACACTAAAGTTAAGTATTGTAATCTGGCCTCGCGAGTTACATACCCACTCCACAACTAATATTAACGGCTGACTAAGTGTAGGGAACAATCAGGGGCCGTATTCATAAAAAATATTTTAGGTTTATTGAAGGCTTAATTGTCAAATTTCTCTACAACATCTGTCAAATAAGCCTTTAATAAACCTAAAATATTTTTTTAAATACGGCCTTTAAGTTACAATTTTATTTTTCGTTCCCACATTTGGCCAGACAGCAACGTCAGCATTTATGTTTACGTTGCTTATTTAGAATTAATTTTAAAATGTATATTTTTTAAGTTAGTCTTAAGATTCCAATAAAATAAAAAGGTTGTCAAATTTAAATTTGCATATCTTTAATTTAACTGGCGCAGTCGGTTTTGAACCAAAAAAAAAAAATAATAATTACTATATTTGATAATTATATATTTGATAATTGAGTAAAGAAAAAAAACTTAAAATAATTAAGTGAAATAAATTATAAAAACTAAATAAAATTATAAAATAAAAGTTATAAAAAATTAAAAAAAATTACAAAATAAATTACAAAACAACTACTTATATTGAAAAGAAAAGATGAAAGATTTACAACAAAAAATCTATGAATTGGAGGCAGTACTTCGGCAGCAGGAGCAAAAGATTATGCAACAGAACCAGCAGCTGCAACAACAGCAAATACAACAACAACAAATACAACAACAACAAATACAACAACAACAAATACAACAACAGATACAGCAACAGCAGTTACCACAGCAGGAAAATATTTTGCACGATGGGTTCGGATTTGCGATGACGGCTAAAGATATCATCGAACAATTCCGACGTTTAAAGCCTCTGGACGAAAAACATAACCCAAGAGCTTTTACAAATGCCGTTGAAGCAAATCTCACACTTTGGTGAAACAATGAGGCTCTAGCCCAATTTTACATCAGAATTGTTGGAAACGAGAAAATTCTAGGAAATGCTGGTCGAAGGGTGAGGGAACTGCAAAATGATACTTCCTGGAATGAAATGAAAGCCAAGATACTACAAGAATTCAGACCAATAAGGACATATGCAGAAATTTTCAACTATTGCAGAATGGTAAAAGTAAGAAATTTAAGTGAATTATTTAAAATTTTTGAAGATTGTAAATATAAAATTAATGATATATACTTAGCTGATAAGTTAAAACCTGGTATATATAAACCGGAAAACGTAGATAGGGACCTAGTAGATATATTATTGGAAAAAATAGATGGACCGATACGAGCACATATAGGTGAACAGGAGACTCTGACCAACATAATTGATAGGTATACGAAATTGAAATTACTAGATGACACTACGCCATAGCTTTTGATCATAGAATTAATTCACTAAACAGACAGAAATCGAACGACAACAAGCGTTTTATTTTTACTAGGACAAACGACAATTGTCAAACCTCAAATAGCCATAGGCTAAATTCCAAGTCGAATAGAAATATTCAAAATCATAACAGTAATCTTAGAAATACAAATAAAACTTTTGTAACTGATAACTTTTAAAGCACAAATTATGGCAAGAATGCAATACAGCAGAATTCCGAAAATTTTCATACAAATTCTAATCGAACTGGAAATTTTAGCCGTAGTAGACAACAATACCAACCCAATTTTTATAATCAAAAACCAGAGCCGATGGATATTGGTAATTTTAACGAAGCAAAAGATGTAAATTTTTCTTTGGCTCCTCATCCACAAAATTGCCGATAATAGTAGTACAAAATTAAATGTCTCATAGACACCGGTTCCGATACAAGTTTAATTAAGTCAAATGCCCTTGGGAATTCTTTCCCCATTCAAAAAATTAATACACCGCTTTGGTATAGAACTATAAATGGAGAAAATCAAGTGACACATAAAATTATTACCCCCATACCTAGAGAATTCAACGTCTCAGGTACCTTCTCTTGGAAGGTTATTGCTTTTAACAGTAAAAATTATTCAACTATAATAGGCCAAAATTTTCTCATCGCTCTTAAAGCTAAGATTGATGTAGAGAATAAGTTTATAACCATTTAAGGCAATAATATACCGTTTGGAAATTACAGCCCATACAATAGCCAGGAAATTTGTTCACTTGAATATAGCGACATAGAAAAATTAAATTTAGATCATTTAAATAGGGAAAAGAGCCAAATGATTACAAAACTGTTGAAAAATTTCGAGGACTTATTTTATAAAGAGGGTTGCCAACTTTCTGCAACTCATGAAATAAAACACGAAATAATAACAACAGACCGTCCAATATATTATATATTATTATAGGTACCCACAAATTCACAAACAGGAAATTCAAAAACAAATTAAAAAAATGTTAGAACAAAATATAATTAGAGAAAGTAATTCGCCCTATATGGGTAGTACCAAAGAGGATCGATAACTCAGGCATTCAGAAGTGGCGAATTGTTGTCGATTATAAAAGGCTTTACGATATAACGGTGAGCTAGGTAGAGCCCAATAATTTTCATCTATAGATCTTGCTAAGGGTTTCCACCAAATTCCAATGAATGAGAATGACATAAGGAAAACTGCATTCTCTACGCCTTTCGGGCACTATGAGTTCGTAAGAATGCCGTTTGGGCTTAAAAATGCGCCATCGACATTTCAACGCCTTATGAATTCTGTGCTCCGCAAATACATAAATAAAATTTGTGTTGTCTATATGGACGACATCTTAATATTCAGCACTTTGCTATCCGAACATTTGAAGAACTTGACAAAAATATTTCAAACGCTTAGAGAAACAGGACTTAAGATTCAAATTGATAAATGTAGTTTTTTACAAAAAGAAACCGAGTTCTTAGGTCATATCCTAACACCTGAAGGTGTCAGACCAAACCCAAATAAAGTTACGGTGATTCAGAATTTAAACCTCCCAACGACGCAAAAACAGATTAAATCATTTTTAGGAATCACGGGTTTTTACCGAAAATTCATAAGAAACTATTCTTAAATAGCGTATCCTATGATAAAATATTTAAAGAAAAATGTAAAGGTCAACATAAAAGACCCTAACTATATTGTTGCTTTTGAAAAACTAAAGGATATTATAACAAATCCCCCTATTCTGAGGTATCCTAACTTTAACAAACGCTTTAAACTTACTACGGATGCCAGCAATTTCTCAATTGACGCAGTTTTGACCCAAGACGGGCATCCAATTTCGTTTGCATCGCGAACGTTGAAAAATCATGAACGAAATTACTCCACTGTTGAAAAAGAATTACTGGCGATTGTTTGGGGAGTAAAATATTATAGACCTTATATTTTTGGAAGAGAATTTGATCTGCAAACAGATCATCAACCACTGAAGTAGCTACAGGCAAAAAATTCAGGTAAAGATATTAGTCCCAGATTGCAAAGATGGTTAGTACAATTAGGATAGTACGATGCAAAAATTGACTATATTTCGGGGAAAGAGAATAAAATAGCAGATTTTCTTAGTCGAATTAATTGTGAAAAATGTGAAATAAATTCATTTGACTCCGAAGATTTGGGAATCACTATTAACGATATGTTTAGAATGAAAAATATAAATGTATGAAAACATCGGGAACAATCAGAAGTCTCTATGGTGGTCCAAATTGACCATTCCGAAGAGGAGAATTTAATTGATATTTTAGATACTAGTAACCGTGATCAGTCAGAAGAAGGTGAAACTGTTCATTCACAAGTGGAGAATTTTAACGATCACTTTCCTATTCTCGATACGGTTGTAAATCGTTTTAAATACCAGATAATTTTACAGGAAACTAAGGAATTTGATATTATGAATATATTTAGGAACAAAAGAATTTTTATTCACAAACATGATCCTGATTCGAATAATGTAGTTGATTTGGTTTGAAGACATATTGATAAAGGAAAGGTTGCAATATTTTCAGAACTCAACGATCGCCAATTCAATAGATTACAACAAATTTTGTTGAACAAATACTCAAGTATTAAAGGAGTATCTTTTGTAAGATGTAGCTATTTTGCTAAGGACATTGAAGACGCAAAAGAATTAAGTAAACAGATTTCACTTTTTCATAAAGAGGAAGTAGGTCATGCAGGAATTATACCGACTTATGAAGGTATGAAACAAAGAATCTATAACCCACAATTGAAGACAAAAATACATGATATAATTAACAATTGTGATATATGCGCTGCTGGGAAGTATAACAGAAATCCCATTAAAAATAAATTCAAATATACCGAGACACCTTCGGACATTAATGAACTAGTTCATGTAGATACATATGTTAATTCTAAACAAAATTTTATCATGTTCATTGATAAGTTCTCCAAGCATGCTGTAAGTTTTCATTTAGAGGGCAAAAATAGCTTCACGTTGGTGGAAAAGTTGGGACTTTATATATCTATTAACGGGAAGATGAGGAAACTAATTTGTGACAATGAGTTTAATAATGTTAATGTAAAATGCAGAAGGGGAAGGATAGACATTCACTTTTCAAAACCCAACAGTCACACCGGTAATTCCGATATAGAAAGGATAAACAACACGATAACGGAAAAAATTACAACACTTAATATAGAGGAAAGGCTACCGATAAGGGAACAAATGTCAAGAGCTATCGAACTATACAACAGGACGTACCATTCGACAATTAAAGACACACCGTTAAGGGCTCATTATGGGAGTATTGACAAAGGTTGGTTAAGGGACCGTATAGTGAAAGCTAGGTTAAATAAGATAGCGAGACTCAATGAAAAACGGGAGACCTATGTAGAAACAAGAGAACAGGGTTTTATAAAAAATTATAAGAACGTTAGGCATAAAGAACAGCCGAAGTTTATTAAACGGAACTTAGAAAATGTTCGTGAGTCAAATATTAAAAGACCATTTAAATTTTCAGGTTTTTCAAATGGCACTACTCATGGCGTTACTAATTCCACCAATGCAGGCAACACTGCAAGTCAATCAGATCACTGAAGCCAACGGATTCGTACAAATTAGAATAAGAGAAGTGGAAATCGTTAATACCACAAATTATCTCCTTCATATTATAAATATTGAAGAGGTTAGGAGCATATTGAGGGAAATAAGCATTAACATAGAGGACTTGAATCTTAATAATGAGGAAATCATTCGTAATGAGGTAAATTTGATTGAGTCGAAACTCCGAACCATAGTGCCAGGTGAAACCCGAAGTAAAAGAGGGTTGATTAATGCCGGTGGAAAGGTCTACAAATGGCTATTTGGTACCATGGATGACGAGGACAGACAGGAAATATTTGATCATCTTTCCATTACGGACGAAAATTTACATAACTCTATTGAGACAATAAATAAACAAATAAATATTAACAATTCGTTTAATACGTCGTTGAAACTTTTGAGGTCTGCCATCGATAGTGACAGAGAGGAAATAAGAAAATCATTTCAGGAAATAAAAGATATTAATGACAAATTTGTTAGAAAATTCTTCCTTTTGGATCAATTGACAATTCTAAAAAACTTGGAACATAAACTGGACCAAATCCAAGGCAACATAGTTTCGGCAAAAAATAACATAGTTGACCCAAGCATATTGACTTCACAGGAGATTGAGGATTTTGGAATAGATTTCTACAAACTCAAAATGTTGAAAGTAGATGTTATGACTGTTGACAGAGATACACTAGTAATTGCACTACAAAAAGAAATGATAATTGTAAAAAATGCATACTCAGAAAGTTTGGAACAGAACTGTGACGATAGAAAATTTAAACTTGATAGAAATTTTTTAATTATATTTCACAATTGTCATTTGACTGTCAGGAATGAGGAATTCTCAAATAGGAAAATTGTTTTTTGAGACAAATATTTTTATCCAAGCACTAAAGGAATGAACTATTCGAAAATAAATACCAAATTTGAAAATATAAAGATCGATTTTGTGGACAATATTAAAGAAATTAAAGAGTTAAAATTTCACAAGAATGTATCTTATGGCATAAATCTTACTCTTATAATTATTATTGTTGTGGCATGTATTGTCTTATATTTTATAATGAAAAAAAAATAATAATGTAAATATTAACATAGAGAACCAGAGAATAGAAGAAAGTTGTCAAAACGAAAATAGGGACAACACTTCGACTTCTCAAATTAGTATAAGCGAAATAAAGAAAAAATATATTAAATCAAAAAAAAAATAATATATGTATAATAATAATAAATAAAATCCAGGAGTATTTTTTAACAAAGGGGTGGAGGAGTCACATACCCACTCCACAACTAATATTAATGGCTGACTAAGTGTAGGGAACAATTAGAGTTTTAAGTTACAATTTCGTTCCCACATTTGGCCAGACAGCAACGTCAGCATTTATGTTTACGTTGCTTATTTAGAATTCATTTTAAAATGTACATATATTTTTTAAGTTAGTCTTAAGATTCCAATAAAATAAAACTGTTGTCAAATTTAAATTTGCATATCTTTAATTTAACTCGCGTACTAAAGTTTTTCTGCGTTGCGGCCGTGCTTACGAGTTTAATAATAAAGTTTTCCTGCGTGCGTCACATGAATAAAAAATAATTAATTATAAATATAAGAAAAGTATTGATTTTTCCTTTCAAATTTTACTTTTTTATTATTATTACCTCTTAATTATAAAAATAAGAAAACTATTAGTCAATGTAAAATGCAAAAGTTCTTCAAAACTGAAATGAGAGATAAAGCCATTTTCTAATATTGCTAATGTGAGATAAGGCACCTCCCATTCAAATAAAAAAAAAGTCTTTATCTCCCTATTGAATGAGAGATAAAGCCATCATGGCCTTATCTCACATGGTATGAAAGCAAACAACAACACCACCCCCCCCCCCCCCCCCCCCCCCCCCAATCAAAAATATCTTCCGAATTTTCCATATCACTTAAATCTATAAACACGTGGACCACCAGCAATGTCGGAATTTGATTGATTGCCAACAACATTTTGACAGACAAATGCCTTTTTGACATAAAACAGGGTGGCATGAAATAACAATACATTTTTTACATGAAATAAGGTGACATGCAATCATCATCAAAAATATGGCTTTATGTCTCATTTTCGGAAAAAAATTAATGGCATTAAGTCCCATTATATTGAGACTTAATGTCATATGCCCTTATGTCTCAATGGAATGGGACTTGACGCCATATGGCTTTATGTCCTATGGCTTTATGACACCCCACCTAAAACTGTATTTTGTAAAGTAGGTAAATTGTCTGCTAATTTGATTTGTTCTACTGCCAGTAGCTGGTGATAAAATTCCGCACCCAATAGAACATCTATTTTCTTAGGATGATTAAAATCTGAGTCAGCTGGGACAATGTTTTTAGGAATTGGCCAGTGATCAATGTTGATTGCTTGTGACGGTTGAGGAGAAATTATATGTGGAAGAACTGCTGCTTCAAGCCGTGTGGTGAAGTTGTTGATTGGCGAGTATAATGCTATATTGACTCGATGCTGTATTTTGGTGTTGCCTGCTCCAATTCCGCTAATGCAGATTGACGCTGGCTTAGATAATATTCCAAGACGTTTTACTAAACGTTCGCTAGCCAGATTAAGTTGTGATCCTGAGTCGAGTATTGCTCTACATTGTACCTCCTTCGCTGTGCCGAGGAGTATATAGCCTTGCGGTCTAGAAATTGTTGCTGCAGTCAGCGATGCGGCTTCTTGGACGACCAGTGCTGAATTTGTGGATGATTTCTTGCTGAGTAGACTACTTGCTGTTGCTACTGTCTGGTTGATGTGCTGCTTTTCTAGATGTAGAAGTGTATTGTGTTTTTTGTTGCACTTCATACAGCTTCTTATGAAGTGTTTGTTCTGAACAAAATTTTTTCCGGAGAATAACATTTTTTACTGAGAGTTTTCTGCAGAACAATTTACCCATTTAATATAAAAATGCAAACAGTTGTACAAAGTGGAAGCACCGCTAGCAAACTATGTAAATAAATACAAACGTAAATTATTTCGTTAAAATATATGTGAAGAAAATGCCGGATAGAAGAAAACTAAAATTATTATTTTTAATTGAAGTGCATAAAGTCAATTTGTTTACAAAAGAAATTTATAAAAAAAAAATCGAAAATAAAAAGAGTCGCTCCTATTTCATTCCAAAAACCCTGTTTTAAATAATTATTTTTGTATGCACTATTGCTCATGTCATACAAACATTCTCTTCCTGGTTTTTTCATTCTTCTATTAATTTTTGAGCAATATTTTCATTAAATTCCATTTTAATTGTTAATTTTCGGCAAAAACAATTTTTGTATAATAAATGTACTAACACTGTGTGATGTGGCAACCAAATTCAATTTTCATGTAAATATTGAAAAAAATTGGCATCCCAATTCAGTTTCTTCTGAACAAGAATTAAAATTAAACCAATTCAAGAAAAATCTTTCTGAACAAAATAATTTCTCTCTCTCTCTCAAAAGTTAAACATCAAACTCAATATAAAAAAAATTTGTTCTGAACTAAAATTTTATGGGTGAATTCAGCTTTATTAAGCAATTTTTTGCGTTGTGGCCAGCTTTTAAGCAATTTACACAGCATTTTTGGTAGTGAATGAATTGAAGTCGTGCTGTTATTGATAAATTAAGAAATTCTCTACATGCAAACAATGGGTGTTTACTAGTTTTGCACATAATGCACGATCCATAATTATGGCTATTGGATGTGATTGAGGTACAGACCTTTACTCTTGAGTTTAAAGTCTTCCCTTTCTCAGCAAGTGCCATTTGACTGAAAATGTCTTTCTAAAAATTCTAAAAACTCCGTGATTACTCGTAGCGAAGGCGTGTATTCTGATCTAGCCTTCTTAGAAGCAAATGAAGCAACAGTGAATCCCAGCTTGCTGTATTTATTCCCAGATTTTTGAGTGCTAGAAGACACTCCTGAGTTTTTTCGTGAAGCGTGTTATAATTGTCGGTTGATGTTTTGTTCGGTGTATCGACCAGTTCTTGAATTAGTTTGTTTATCAGCAACCTCTTGTTATTGTAACGATCCATTACCATCGCCCATGCAGCGTCAAAATTCTCTTCAGTGGCGGCGAACTTTTTGATTAAATTTGCGGCTTCTCCCACCAAATGTGTTTTGAGATACCAGATTTGTTGAACCTTAGGCATCTGTTGATTAATAGTTAGTAATGAAAATATATCGTGGAATTCTTGCCACTTTAGATAATTTTCATCGAATTTAAGGTATTGTAATTTTTGGAATTGGCATTGACTCAGCTTGTATCTTTTGTTCAATATTAACCTTAGGGGTTGTCATGGTGTTGACCACCTTCCGAACATTGTCTTCCAAGTGAATGAATCTGTCCATGTGATACCCCTGTTTCACGGGATCGTCACAACTTTCAAATATTTGAAAGTGCAGATATTCAATGTTTTGCCATAATTTTGATGCGGTTGTCACGTCTTGATGTGTACATTCGCCCTTGAGTAAACGTTCTAATGATGCCATATTTGCGGCTTTTCTGCGGATGAGCTTCACCAGTTCACTTAGTGATTCTTCCGCACCTTTTGGCTCATTTTGTTTTTGTTGCTGGGGTATTATATGCATTTGAGCTTGCGTTTGAGTAACCTTTACCATGGACGCTTCAAATATCTCCTTGTATTCTTGGACGATATTCATTATTGAGCTTTAGTAGTCCTTCGTAAAGTACTCGTGTGTAGCAATCAATTCCGATGCCTCATCGAGTGATCGTAACTTTGTGTCCTGATCCTCGAATTGGCTCCACAATTCGGTGATTTGTTGCAAACGTTTTTCAAAGTAGGCTACACCTTTCTTTCGCTCGGCTGAATCCTTATTAAAATTGCGGACGATTACTTGGATGTCTTCAGCAGGGATTCTAGCAGTTGTTGATATGTTTCCATACTGAATTAAGCTAGTCCAGTTGGAAGGATTATTGATTATCTTGTTTCCTAAGCTGGCAATCAGCAAGGATTTTCTTATGCATCTGCTGTAAAGGATTGAACTCTTGTTCAAACTGTTGATTGTGTCCTGTTGCGGTTCACAAATTGAACTTCCTGTTACAGGATCACGTCGGGGTCACCAAAATGTTTATTTTATAAAGTGTAAATTTCAATAACAGCACATAAACTGTATTGAATGTCTTAACTTGTTGCAACAACATCACTTGAACCGTGTTGCGCACTTTTCTTAAGATAAAAACGCAGTGTTTTAACGTAAACCAAAAGAAAAAGTTATCTTTTCTTTATTTTTCAGCTCTTATATACTAAAATTATAATTTTTAATGTTCTAACTAAGCAATAAATATTTTTATAAGTTCAGTAACCGTTTTATTGTTGCAAAACGATTGTCAGCATTTTTTATTAATAACTGTGGTAAGTTATTGAACTTATTTTATTCTTTCTGACTTACACATAAATGAATTAAACTAAAAGTAGATCGGCCACTGAACCAATTTATTGCTGAGTTATTTAATTGAAATAAAATACAAATATGTTGAGTAATTATTGTGTTAAAAATGTATAAATAAATACAATTTGAAATAAAGAAAATATAAATAAAACATATTAAGTAATTATTTAACTAGTAAAATAAAAACAAATAAATCAAGGTAATATGTGTATTTACATATTAAAAATAGGTATGGACAGATTACAAAAGTGGTGTAAAAAAGAATTGACCAAGAATAAATAGCTTTTAACTGGAACGGGAGGAGGTCCATATTAAGAAATTCCGCTAACTGACACAGAAGAAGAGGTTAGTGTTCTTTTAAACTTAAATACGGCGGTTTATGGCATAGCAAATGTAAACAATTTCGGTGTTTCGAAAAAATACGATACGTCAAGTGTTACAGAAATAAGTCTGCCAGTGGAATCAAATATTTGTCCTCAAGAAACAAATTTGCCACTTGAAGAAAATGCAGTTATAATGGACAGTCGAAATAAAGAAACCAGCACACCGCTTAAAAGGGCAAGAAAAGAGGACAAGCCAGAACTCCTTAAAGAGCAGATTAATATACAGAAAAAGTTAGCTTCCGATGTCGCATTTACTTTAGAAGTAACAAAAGAACAAAATAAAGAAAACCATAAAGCTTTGAAAGATATATAGAGAGTTATATATACACTTAGCGATAAAAAACAGAAACAAACAAAAATCTTGGAACAACAGCTGGCAGAAGAAAAGAGGCACAACTACAGTTATTAATGAAAAATACTGCTCTCAAAGAAATAATATTGAAATTGAGAAGCTGGACAAAGAGTTGCGGTAGGATCATTTACCTGCACTTATAACACTGGTCTGTGAAATTTTATTTAGTATATACATACGCACATATATACATACTTACTACCTCAATTCCAAAAAAAATTAATTGTGATATTTTTTATTTTTATTTACATATACATACATATTAATCAATAAAATTGAATTACAAATTAAAAATTCTGTAGTATTTGGTTTCTTATTTCATTTGCTTTCCCACTGAAATCAACAGGATCGTTTTTTGGATCTCCTTCAGATAATGGAAAATCAAGTTTCTCGTCTGTAATATTGTAGTGTAGTCTAATGTTGTGAAGTGCACAGCAAATATTTAGGATCTTTGCAGACTTTTCGGGATCGTAATATTATCCCCGTTCATTATTAAGGCACCTAAAACACAGATTTGAGCACTCCAATAGTTCTTTCTACTATAATTCTTCCTTTAGAATGTGCGGTATTTAATCTAATTTTGTTGGGAGAGTTAAGTGGCTCTCTGTAAGCTGTTAGTAGCCATGGTTGTAAAGGATACCCCTTATCACCTGCAACAATTTTTAAATTTGTTTACACAACTTTCTTGCTGAGAATTTTTTAATTTACTTACCTAAAACAAGACAATTTATTCTATTACTATGTTTTGATTGAAGGAATGTTTTTGCAGCGTTTATTTCCCAAATGTGGGAATCATGGCAACTTCCAGGATATTGTGAAGAGACATACCGTAGTTTCTGTTCGTGATCACATATCTGCATTTACACAATTATAAATAAATAATATATGTATGTACAAGCCAAGTTAATAAAGATTTACTTACAATCATAACATTAATGCTGCAGTATCCTTTACGATTAAAGAAAAGGTGTTTATTGCAATTTGGAGCAATAATTTTTACATGGGTACCATCGACAGCTATTACAAAATTTGGAATGCAAAATTTTTCATAGAAATTCATTTTGGCTATTCTTTCTTCGTCTGCATTCATGGTCATGGATATCCATTTGCTGCACAACAAATTTTCTAACTTGCTCAATAATTCATCCAGCACTTTAGAAAATGTTGATTGGGCTATGTTCACATTAAAATCCTTACCAACACTATGCTGGTCGCTGCCTTCTGCAAAAGATCTCAAACAAGCGCGAAGTTTATCTTTAGCTGAAAGAGCTCCTTGACGACCCCTTTCTGAGCATGCAGATTCTAACTCGGACAAAACGTATTTAAACGCTACCTTGTTTAATCGAACATTTTTTCGGAAGCTGTAAAATTAAGGATAACTTTCATTTCGCAGGAGTCCGGTTGACATTTGTTTGTTTCTACTTACTCTCTATCGTTCATCTGGAACACATCTCCAGATTTATAGCGTAAAACTCTTCTTTCCAGTCCAAAGAATCACTGTCACTACTATCCTCAAAAAAGGCAATTGTATCCATATTTAAATTATAACAAAATATTTAACACACGCATCTAAAATCACATCTAAAACTTGTTGATTATTTCCCATCAGCTGATACAACATTGGCTTATAATTACTTAAAACAGGGATGTTAAGTTAAATTTGCGGAAAGAGAATACCGCAGGAATGAATAATTGCAATTTTCATATCGATCGATATTTCTTTACGTTGAATTTTCCTTTTCGCGCGGAATCAATAATACCACCCAATATGTATGAATGTATACTAGGTACTCAATGGAAAAAATACATAAAAATAGATACATATGTATTTAGTTTAGTTTTTTTTTTTCATAGTGCATCTTATTCTGGTAGTCATGGTATTTCATATGATACTCATATTGACAATGGTACAATAAAATGTTTAAATAAAAGAATAAAAATTTCAGCAAAGACAAAATAAAGAGGCATCGAACAGCGAACCTTCAGGTTTATAGTTTAGTGGTACACCCACTATCCTATCAAGATCTTTGATTTGTGTGATTTTTTTTTTTTTGCAACTTAAATAAAACGTCATTCATCATAATTATGATGAATAAAAAAAACCGAACACTATAGAAATATTAACAATACGTACTGTTACGTTTATACCTTTTATAAATGTTGGCTTATTTCCTTTAAATATTCATTGGGTTCTTTTATTGCAATCAAAAACAGTTGAAATAAGTTATAAAATTAAGAGCACTTTATTTATTTAAATACACTCAGATATTGTTTTTATAGCACTTTACTTATTTCACTTATCGTTATACACTTTTATTATCAAACTCACTTTGATACGCGCTTTACAAGCTCTACTGTTATACTGTTCATGTTAGCTTTGTTGTTCGGCTTTTTATAGTAACATAATGGTGTTCGGTAACATTCGACAAAGCTCTCGTATGTTCACACTAGTACATTCGAAAACCGTTACATCTAAATTAAGACGTAAAGTTAATGTTAAGTAATATGCAGGAATAATAAGAGTGCCTAAAAGTTGCTGCACAAAATAACTCACATCATGTTCGAACAACCAGCGAAATAAACTAATACAAATAAAACTACAGTAACTTAAACTACTACAACTAAAATAGAATTATGGGGCTGTTAGGAAATGCATCACTGCGCTGCATCTGATGTGTCGTGCGTTCTGAAAAACAAGAGATGGCAATACTGCAAATGCAGTAAGTTCTAAAATGCAACACTGATGATTATGATGAGCAAAATAAAAGCAAAAAGTATTAAAAAAATGGCTGATACAACAGATGAGTAAGTAGTTGATTTGTTATTTATTTGTTTTATTTTGTTAATTTATTGTTTCTTATAAATTTTTAGACAGATATTGACGTCAAATTGATAAAATTAATAATAAGACAACGTTTGGACATGGAAGAAGAATTTTCTTCGGGACGAAAAAAGAAGGGAATACTCTGGGGCAAAGTCTTGCAAAAAGTAAAGGAACAAGCACCCAATGCAACTTGCACGAAAGATCAAATTAATAGAAAATTCCTAACTCTTCTGACGACATATCGAAGAATCAAGTCCAGGAATAAGGAATCTGGAAGAAATGCTACAACTTGGCTCTATTTTGAAGACTTTGATGAAATTTACGGAACCAGACATTCTGTAACCCCTCCTAAATTTAATTTTATTTTGTATATTTTTTGTATTTTGGATATTTTTGTATTCATCCAAGTCAAAAATTAAGTTAATTATTAATTTTTCCATTTTTAATGTTCTCGCTTTTGAAATTGCAATCAAATGAACTTTTTTCTCTGCGCTGCATTTAAGCATCTGCATCAGCTGTTTTGTATCAGCTGAGCAAATTAATCAAACAGACGAATCAAATACAGCGCAGTAATGCATTTCCGAACAGGCCCTATAATGTAAATTAAGCTATTTAAAAATAAATCTGTAACACTACCGCCCGCTTAAGCCTGTTCGCCCCGAATAGGCACAAATTCACTTTTTCCGTACGTAGCGAGGCGCTCGAGATGAACCACTATCATCTTTGCCCTTCGGCTATTGTACTTCTGTATTCTATACACGACATCATTTATTCTTTTTATCACCTTATACGGCCCATCCCAATGAGTTTGCATTTTAGGATACAGTCATTTTTTCCGTTGTGAGTTATATAGTAGAACTAGCTGACCCTCATTAAACCCTTCAGAATTTGCTGCTTTGTCATATCTGGCCTTCATCTTGTCGCTGGTCATTTTTATTCGCTCACGAACGAATCTCGTCTAGATCTTTTTGTCCCCTTGAAGTGTCTTCTTCGTGCTCATCCATTGTCCAGGGATTAATACCGAATTCTAGATCACCTGGCAATTTCAGGTCGGTTCCAAACATAATTTTTGCAGGTGTTCGGGAGGTAGAGTCATGAACGGCTGACCTGTATGCCAACAGAAATTTTGGTATGTGCTCATCCCATTCTTTTTGGTGTGCACTGACCACTTTTCTTAAGTGTTCCTCCAACGTGCGGTTAAATCTCTCGACGATGCCGTCAGATTGTGGATGCAGTGGCGTGTCCTCGTTTTTCGGGTACCGTATAGTTTTCACATTTCCTGAAATATCGCAGATTCAAAATTTCTTTCCTGATCAGAATGTAGCTCAAGCGGAACTCCATAGCGGCACACCCAGTTGTTCACAAATCCGTTTACGACAGTTTTAGCTTCTTTGTTTGGTATTGCGTATACCTCTGGCCATTTGCTAAAATAGTCAATTACAACTAGAATGTAACGGTTTCCAGCCTTACTGACAGGAAAAGGGCCTGCTATTTCCATCGCTATTCGCTCAAAGGGAGCACCTAAATTGTATTGCTGCAGCGCTCCTCGACTCCTTCTTACTGGGCCCTTGCTGGGATACATTGTGTGCAATTTTCTATCCAATCAGCTACAAATTGTTGGCATCCAACCCAATAGAAACGTAGCTTTATCTTTTCTATGGTTCTTGTTACACCAACATGACCACTGCTTGAACCATTGTGAAACTCCTTCAATACGTCTTTGGCTTTAGAGGATGGCACCACGATCAGATTTGTTGTCGATTTACCATCAGTACTTTCCCATTTGCGATAAAGGCATCCGTTAACAACCTGCAGACTATTCTATAGCGCCCAGTATGAATTCATCAGTGGACTTTCCGCTGATATTTGGTTACGGGTTGGCCTTTTGTCTTCCTCCTTTGCTGACATAATTTTTGCCAGTATGGGATCGTCTCTTTGCACCGCTGACCAGTCGTCACTAGTCTCTATATGTGTTAGTCGAACGTCAACGACACATTCTTTTCCTTCAGCTTTTGCACAATGTTTGCACTCCAATCTGCACGGTCTTCGGGAGAGTGCATCTGCATTTCCATGTTAAGTGCCCTTTCTGTGCTCAATACTGAAATCGTAGCTCTGGAGACGTTCAATCCAACGGGCTAGCTGTCCTTCAGGTTGTTTGAATTGTAGTAACCATCTGAGTGCAGAGTAATCTGTTCTTAGTTCAAAGTGTTGTCCATACAGATATTTGTGGTAATGCTTTACACCCTCTACAACTGCTAGAAGCTCTCGACGTGTTACACAATAATTTCTTTCAGTCTTCTGTTCCATTAACAACCTGAGAAAGAACACCACCTATCCCGTAGCCACTCGCATCGCTATCCAATACAAATTTCTCTTCAGCGATAGGATATGCCAAAACTGGTGCTACGCATAACAACTCCTTGAGTAACTGGAAAGCTTGTTCTTGTGCTTCAGCCCACAGGAATGGTCGTGACTTCTTGGTGAGCTCATGTAGACTGGCAACGACACTGGCAAAATTCGGCACAAATCGCCTGTAGTAGGTACAGAGGCCTAGAAAACTACGTAACTCATGCAGGTTTTCCGGGCGAGGCCAGTCCTTCACAGCTTGAATTTTATCTTCGTCAGCTGATATACCATCCTCTGCGACTCGATGCCCCAAGTATTTTACCTCTTTCTGGAACAATGCACATTTCTTCGCGCTTAGTTTAAGTCCAGCCACTGATATTCGTTTAAGAACTTCTTCTAGTTTTTTCAGGTGATCGTCAAAACTTTTACCCATGACAATTATGTCATCAAGATACACCAGGCATGTTTTCCAATAAAGTCCCCTTAATACGGGTTCCATTAATCGCTCGAATGTGGCTGGAGCGTTGCATAGTCCAATGGCATCACGTTAAACTGCCATAGCCCGTCACTTGTACTATAAGCTGTTTTCTCTTATCTCCATCAGATATTTCTACTTGCCAATAACCACTTTGCAGGTCTAATGTAGAGAACCATTTTATTCCAGCTAGCGTGTCCAGAGTGTCATCTATTCTTAGTAGCGGATAACTGTCCTTCTTAGTGACGTCATTCAGTTTTCTATAATCGACGCAAAATCTTGTGCTACCATCTTTCTTTTTAACCAAAACTACCGGTGAGCTCCAAGGACTTGAAGAAGGTTCTATTACTCCATTCCGCTCCATTTCATTACGTTTCGCTAGAGGAATACTTCTAGGAGCGTGTTTTATAGGCCTTGCATCGCCGATATTTATCTGATGTTTCACAAGTGATGTTCTACCTTGATGTTGACCTTTCAGAGCGAAGATGGATGCATGTTTTCTGAGTAGCTGTTTTGATGTATTCCTATCGGGCGGCGATAATCCTATAACACACTTCTCTACGTATTCTGCTAGCATCTCCTGCTCTTTGTTTGACATACTGACAGGACCTGATTCCTTTTCGCAATTAATTATTGCCTCAGCTTTGGCACATTGACCTAATTCGAATTTTGGCTTGACGACTTTTTCACAGGCGGAAAGGTTAAGCACTCTTACAGGGACTCTTCCGTCATTGCTGGTTTTGACAAGGGCTTTTGCTGTTATTAAGTCATTTTTTATATCTGTTTGTTCTACCATCCACAACCGGTTGTCCACACAATCTCCCTCTATACGCACCCATACTACACTGACTGTAGTGATATTTTCTTATATTCTGTAGCAACTAGTTTCCTTACATGCACCTTATTTTCATAACCAAGATCTAGGGGTATTTCAACATTCCTATAAATCATTACCTTCTGCCCCATGTGCAGATTAATGCCATGAGTAATTATAAAATCTGAACCGATGATTACTTCGTCCACAATGTCAGCAACGATGAATACATTATTAACACTTATGTTGGCAATAGTTACTTTTACGTTTATTTTACCATAGACAGTAGCAGGCTCCCCAGTAGCTGTTCGCAGCCTTACGCCACATAACGGTTCGATTGTTTTCTTTACTAAATCGGGCCCGATAATAGACTGCGATGCTTCTGTGTCTATCGGTGAGTAAAGTGTTGAAATTTATAACAACATTTTTAAATTTATGATTCATTTTAGGTAAGCATATTGCCATAAGGGTCCCACAAAAAGAAGGCTCCTATTATTATAATTATACGGGATTTAATAGTATAATACTAATGGCTGTAGTTGATGCAAAGTATATATTTACAATGGTAGATGTCGGCACTAATGGCAGAGCTAACGACGCAGCTGCTTTTAATATATCTACCATTGGGACCGGCATTAAAAATACGGTATTAGTTTTCCTGATAATGATGTACTTCCTGGAACTATTATAACAGTAAACCTGTAAAATTAAACAAAATCTGGCCTGTTTTTTATAAGTTCCTTTTTTTATTTATTTCCGATGAAGCTTTTCGCTTAAGCTCAAGAATTTTGAAACCATATAGTGATCGAAGACCAGAAGAGAATAAAATATTTAACTATAGGTTGTCAAGAGCTCGTCGTGTCGTGGAAAATGCTTTTGGAATCCTAACAAATAGATTTTAAATATTTCAAAAGCAAATTCTTCTTTCTCCGGAAAAAGCTGAAGTAGTTACACTGGCGGTTTGTGCTCTACATATGAGTGAGGGGGAAGATTATGTATATGCAATTAGAAGGCAAAAAAACCTCATTAAAAAAAGTTCCGGTAATAAAACTTCGGAAGAAGCCAAGCATATAAGAGATACATTTTCATTTTATTTTAATAACACGGACATACTACCATGGAAAAATGATGCAATACAAAAATTTAATTTCTAAAATGTATTAAACTAAATATAAATAAAAACGTTTAAATAAAAAATTAAATTAACTTTATTAATTTTAAATTCAATATTTTACAAATTTAATTAACATTAACGTATAAAAAAATAAAAGTCAAAAGTGGATTCTAATTCATAAGTTCATTGGTTGTTTTATGCTCCGATGTCATTTTCAAGATCAGACAGTTTTTTTAATCTATTTTACTGACATGCTTTTCAATTTCCTCTAAATACTCTGTTATTGACAGCTTCAGAAATTTCTTGAAGTTTTTCGCTCGTAGCTCTAGCTGTTTCTTGCACTTCGCTAACTTCAGCTAATAATTTTTCATTATTAGCTCTAGAAGATTCTTGAACTTCTACTTTAACTTCAGCCAATAATTTTTGGCTATTTATTTCTATTTTTTCCATTAAAGCAGCAAGCATCGTACTTAAATCCAAGTTGTTTGTAGTTGCACGAGTGGAAACTTCTATTTCTTCTTTTTCCTCAAACTCGTAACCATCAATGTCAATATTACGCCGCTTAAATTCATCTAGAAGTCTCTTCTGCAATTCGACTTTATTACCTGTTGTCAACAATGCCAGCTTACTCAATTCCTTTTTGAGTTGTTCTACTTTAAGCTCCTCAAATTTCATGTCTGGTTTTTTTTAAATGCAATCCCACTTCTGACACTAGTTGTTACGTTTTAACCTTTTTACAAATGTTAGCTTATTTCCTTCAAATACACCTTGAGTTCTTTTATTGCAATCAAAAACAGTTGAGATTAGTTATAAAATTAAGAGCACTTTATTTTTTTAATAGTACATTTGAAAACCGTTACATTTAAATTAAGACGTAATGTTAATGTTAAGTAATATGCAGGAATAATAAAAGTGCTAAAAGTATGCTGCAGATAATAACTCACATCATGTTCGAACAACCAGCGAAACAAACAAATACAAATAAAACTACAGTAACTTAAACTACTACAACTAAAATAGAATTATAATGTAAATTAAGCTATTTTAAAAATAAATCTGTAACAGTATGAATGAATATATGAATGTATAAGTTGAATCAAAGTTATAGCTGTTAGGCTGTTAGTTATCTCTGTCAGCGAAAGCCACGGTAAGTTTTTGTTTTCTTTAAATATTGTGAGCAGTGTTACCAGAGGAAGATTGAAAAAAGCTATTATTTTCCTTAAGAGTTGTTACATATTGCATAAGGTATTGCATTACAAATTATTTCTTATTGCATAATAAATAAATTTGATTTATATGGACATTTGTGTGTATGTATCTATGTATTTATGTATATTTAAAGCAAGAATATTAAAGAACACTTTTAAGAAAATAAGAAATTCAATTTTTACAAAACAACGATCTTGAAGTTTAATGATATAACCGCTTATCTCCCAATGGCATGTAATTTCTTGCATATGTTTACAAATTAAAAAAAGTAAAGGGCATACAATATTGAAATTTAAAATATATTATGTATGAATGTATACTAGGTACTCAATGGTAAAAATACATAAAAATAGTTATGTATTTAGTTTAGTTTTTTTTATAGTGCATCGTATTTTGCTAGTCATTATATTTCATCTACTACTCATATTGAAGATGGTACATTAAAATGTTAAAAAAAATTGCACCAAACACAAAAGTGGTGTCGAACAGCGAACCTTCAGTTTTATAGTTTAGTGCTGCAGCCACGATACTATCAACCTATGAATTTTTTCACAACTTAAATTAACAAAATATATGAAGGCAAGTTGCAGTTTCGATTTAATTGAAGTAGTGAAAGGCATTCATTTTACGTTTTTTAACATATTGTTCAGTCTTTTCTATCATTCGTTATTTTATTATTTTTTCTTTCAAGGATGCACATGGACATCCATGGGAGGCCATTGCTAACGATTTTAGAATGCTATGGAATTTTCCAATGTTTCTTGGAGCTATCGGTGAGTAAAGTGTTGAAATTTATAACAACATTTTTAAATTTAAGATTCATTTTAGACGGTAAGCATATTGCCATAAGGGTCCCACAAAAAGAAGGCTCCTATTATTATAATTATAAGGGATTTAATAGTATAATACTAATGGCTGTAGTTGATGCAAAGTATATATTTACAATGGTAGATGTCGGCACTCATGGCAGAGCTATATCTACCATTGGGACCGGCATTAAGAACACGGTATTAGTTTTCCTGATAATGATGTACTTCCTGGAACTATTATAAAAGTAAACCTGTAAAATTAAACAAAATCTGGCCTGTTTTTTATAAGTTCCTTTTTTATTTATTTCCGATGAAGCTTTTCGCTTAAGCTCAAGAATTTTGAAACCATATAGTGATCGAAGACCAGAAGAGAATAAAATATTAAACTATAGGTTGTCAAGAGCTCGTCGTGTCGTGGAAAATGCTTTTGGAATCCTAACAAATAGATTTTAAATATTTCAAAAGCAAATTCTTCTTTCTCCGGAAAAAGCTGAAGTAGTTACACTGGCGGTTTGTGCTCTACATATGAGTGAGGGGGAAGATTATGTATATGCAATTAGAAGGCAAAAAAACCTCATTAAAAAAAGTTCCGGTAATAAAACTTCGGAAGAAGCCAAGCATATAAGAGATACATTTTCATTTTATTTTAATAACACGGACATACTACCATGGAAAAATGATGCAATACAAAAATTTAATTTCTAAAATGTATTAAACTATAAATAAAAACGTTTAAATAAAAAATTAAATTAACTTTATTAATTTTAAATTCAATATTTTACAAATTAAATTAACATTTACGTATAAAAAAATAAAAATCAAAAGTGGATTCTAATTCATAAGTTCATTGGTTGTTTTATATAGCATCAATATGGAAAAATACCTTATATTAAAAGAAGTTAAATTTAAAAAAAATAAGAAATTAGTCATAAATGAATTTAAATTCACAGTGGTTATTTTCTATTTGATTTGATCCAAAGTTGCTGGTATCAGATTTGAAAACGACAAGAAAAACATGGTTATTCTCATTAAATCCGAACTAATCCAGTGGTATCGGCCACACTTAGCTCAAGTTCAGATTTAAAATCCATAAAAATGAATTTAGGACAACGAAGCACGTTTTTATTGTTGTTTTTATATCTGATACTGACATCTTTGAATTCTACAACTCCTCCAAATATTAAATAATAATTTGTATTTAAAAACAAATCTAAATGGGTTGGTTTTCATTTTGAAGTCGCTGCTTCCGTTTGTACTGCATAAGTAGTGTTATTATTTTTTCATTAAGCTCATTTTTCAAAGCTTTGTCTGTTATATTACAAAGATTTTCTTGCAAAAATAAAAGAAGTCCTTCGTCGTATTTATTAGTTCTTAAGGAAGGTTGGACAAATTTTTCTAAAAGTTGTTTTGCTTGCAATAATAAACTATCTTTCGGAGCGTTCTCGACTAAAGCAACTCTTTTCTTTTTTCTTTCTATTGGTGCCGTTGTTGCTACTGGTTCCACATCTTCAAATTCTAATACTTCAACATCCGAAACCTAATACATTTATAAATTATGTCTATATATTTTTCATACACACTGATACTTATTATGGCAACGGAGGAACTTCCTTTTTTAATATTTACATAACTTTGCAGAAAATTAACGCTATCAAACCAATAAGTTGTTGGTGTATAAATTTGGTTATATCCACATCCGCTCTTGTAGCTTTCCTTGATTTTTGCCAGCTCTCTGCAATATTGCGTTCTTAAATAAATAGGTTTAGTTTAAAATTCAAAATAATTAGAAGAAAAATATAAATTTCACTTTATTAGATCCTTGATTACCTTTATCTCATTTGCAGTTATATTAGGCATATGGCATTCAAACTATTTCAATAGATTTTCCAAAGCAGTATTTCTTGCATGCTTGTTGTGATAGTACTCATTTTTTGAATTGTAAAGGCACTCCTGTTGTTCCCAAGCTTAAATTAGCGCCAAAACTGCTTCCTTTGACCATTCAATCTTTATGTGTTCAATAAAAAAAACCCACTAAAATTGTAAAACATGTTTATTTTAACACAAAATATACCCACCTTAATATTTGATACACTCAGTTTTCTTTACAAATATTATCGATCACAAATTTATTTTTACTCTTCTATAAAATAGCTTGTTTACAAAAAGCAACTCTGATCGCACAGAAACTACTATTTTATGAAAATTTCCAAAATATTATCAAATCGGTCACACTTGTCAAAAAATCTGTCACACATGTGCACTTTTTGTCCACACTATCACACTTTCTTAACACACATACAGTTTTTGACATATCGAACGACTAAATCAGGGGCCAAATTACGGCATTCGATCACGATCGAAATTTTACTCAAACGATCGAGTTTGCTGTGCTTTAGGTATAGAGATTCTAATTAGAATTTTCAAATTTCAATCACGTTAGAATGCCGTAATTTGCCCCCTGATAGTCAGTCATGCTCTTTAGTAGCGCTACTTTAACTTTATTTAATTTATTATTGCCCATCTTTCTAAATTCATTAATCGAGACAAGTTCGAAAATTTTCTCGGTAGGTGCCACCTGTAAATTATTAATATCATGATTACCGTCCACTTGGAAAAATTGTCCTAAGTTAAAATTACCGTTAGTAAACAAATCATTAATTTGTATACATATATGTTATAATATGTTAATAACATAATTGTTTCCTCTTTTATGAAAATATTTTTCTTTATGCATTTGCATGATCTTCTAAATTTTTCTCTTTCTAATGAGATTATCTGTCTAATTAAATCCTATTTCTCTATTTATATCTTATCTACGTCATTTGCTCTACTGAGACATTTCTTTTTCAAATTTCCCTTGTGTTTCGAATATATGTGGTACAAAATGCTTATTCATTCCTATTATTATTGTTATCACAATTAAACAAATTTCTATGGTTTGAAGGTTTATCGCCCGTTCTTCTATTTCATTTATGACGTTGGCGTTTGGGTGGTCTATGTCTGTCTTTGATCTACACATTATGAAAAAAAAAATTTTCTATCTTTTTTTTTTCTTTTTACAATTTTCCCCTTTTTTTATACCCGCCACCAAAAAAATGGTGGGGGTATATTCATTTTGTCATTCCGTTTGTAACACATCGAAATATCCTTTTTAGACCCCATAAAGTATATATTTTCCGATTGGGGGTTTCATTTAACTATCATCTAGCTATGTCCGTCCATCAGTACTTCTGTTGAAAGCACGATAGAGGTCGCACCAAAAAAGCTAGGGGGCTCAAATTTTGCCAGAATCTTTCTTATAGACAAGGTTTGTTTATTTTATTGTTGTATTGAAAATGGGCTAAATCGGAATATTAGGAAGAGTTATAGCTCGAAAAGCAAGAGTAGGTCGAAAAAACCGTGTCCTTCAAATATCGAATAAAATAGAATTGTGTCCAAACGCATTAACGTAGGCTCATGAAACTTCGAATATATATTTCCTGAGTAAAAACAATATTTTTCCCCAAAAATTATCTAAATCTATGTATTAGGAGAGGAGTTATCGATCAAAATGTACGAAAATTTATACCGCACAGTGTATTTTTCGGTATATTTAAAAACAAAAACGTCATAAAAGCAACAAAATTTGATGTACGACTCTGAAATTTTGCACACTTTGCTTTTTGGTGAGACGCTTTTTTGTAACGGAAAATCAATGTGCCACGCCCACTTTTACGCCCACCTCCCATATAACGTTTTACCTAAAATTCATATAATTTCTCTATTAATAAAGATTTTGGAATAATAAAGGGCTATATTGAAACACCTAAGTTGTACTCATTCGCAAAAATAACTTTGACACGCCTACTATAACGTCCACTTTTCACGTTACCTACCGTTAATGAAATTTAAAAGCTCATAAAACCGCCAAAATTAGAGGTATGATGATCGAATTTGCTACGTATATCTTTCTAGGCAATGTCATTACTGTGCCAGAAAATTAAGGTGCCACGCCTACTTTAACGCCCACCTCCCATATGACGTTTTAACTAAAAATCATATGATTTCTCTATTAATAAAGATTTTGGAATAATAAAGGACTATATTGAAACATTTAAGTTGTACTCATTCGCAAAAACAACTTTGACACGCCTACTATAACGCCCATTTTTCACGTTATCAACCGTTAATGAAATTTAAAAGCTCATAAAACCGCCAAAATTAGAGGTATGATGATCAAATTTGCTACGTATATTCTTCTAATCAATGAAATTATTTTGCCAAAAAGTTTAGGTGAAACGCCCACTTAAACGCCTACCTCCCATATAACGGTTTATCTCAAATTCCTGTAATTTCTTTATTGACAAAGTTTTTGGGAAAATAAAGGACTATATTGAAATATCTAAGTTGTATTTATTAGGAGAAACTTTATTGACACGCCTACTTTAACGCCCACTTTCATTGAAAGACTACATTTACAAAAGCATTTTAGTAGCATATCGAAGTTATAAAGGGTGGTTAAATTTTAAGGACCGATGTTGAATTTAAATAAAACACAAATTATTTAGGATATTATTATTATTTCTTTTTGTAATTATAATATTTGTATGGTTCAATTATGTATTTAACAAAATATCGGCCAAATGGCCCCCCCATCCTTGGCGCTACTACTCTATCTGATGGTCCAAATTTTCAATGACAATGTTTATGCTCAATTGTTGGGCATGATGATGAGGCGAGGTTGACTGCTCTTTTGCCACACTATCGCAAGAACCAGCAGTGGTTCCCATTCAACGAACTAAGAAGGCATTCACAGATTTTCTAACATTTTATACAGACCTGTTTTGCAGAAATTTAAATATTTTTTACAATTCTCCCGATTGTGGACGAATTTGAACGATTATGTTGATCAAAAGAATTACGAAGTGCACAAAATGCATTTTGATTTGAACGCCCATTTTTATAAAAAAACCTGAATAACTTTAAAGCGTTGCTCATTTGCATATCTTTCCACGGATCAAATTGAGTAAGTTTGAGATTGAGAAATGTCAAATGAAATGCAGAAAACAAATTTAAATACTAGGTGTAGTTCACCTTCAACATAGGCCCTTAAAATGTAACCACCCTCTACAAAGAAAGTGATACATATTTTATTATAAAGAGATTATTCCATAGCGATTAACAAAATAATAAATATTGTGCTTTAAATGTACACAAAATTGTTGGTGGGTATAAAAGATTCGGCACAGCCGAATATAGTGCTCTTACTTGTTTAAATTATATTTTATATTATATTTTTCTTTCTCCCTTTCGATTCATTATCTGTCTAGTACTCCTGCTTTTTTCATCGCTAAGTGTATTTCTGTTTCCCTACATAATGGATTATCTAAATCTTCTTTCGTTTGTTTTCTATCTATACCTAAATATTTTAAAAATTTTCCAAATTTCTAATTTCTTCCTCTAATGTTGGCTTGTATTCTACCTGATTCCAATTTATGGATTTTTCTTCCTAAATTTTCGCCTATTAATATCTAGATAGAAGGAAGGACCGTATATAAATAGTTTACAAAATATTTTGTTCAATATATTTTATTAAATAAGTCTTAAGTAACTGTGGGCTCTAGTTTCTAGCCCAGGTGGGGTATATCCTTATGAAAATAATAAGGCCGGGTGTTATTCTTAGAACTAAGAAATTTATTCTTCAGCTTCTTGCTGTTATAAATTTTTTTTTATTAATAAAAAATGTTAACAGTTTCTTACTGTTCAGGTCAACTGTTCAACTATTAATAATACAAAATATATAAAAAGGAATTTAATTTACCGTAAATGCATCTTAATGGTGTAAAAAAAATGAGAAAAGTATTACAACAATAATTAAAAACTAAAACTCTACATTAAATTCATAAATTACACAGAAAGATAAAATATGAAAAAAAAAAATATTATAAATATAAATATCTATAAATAAATATAAATATATATAAATAAATATAAATATATAAAATAGAGTTGAAGTCGCTTCAACACTAACAATATCTATAAAACATATTATAAAATATTATTATTGGGGAAAAAAAATCTTAAATATAATTATTTTGACTCGAGCGAAACGTGCTTACAGGCCCTAAAGGTGCATATTGGTGCACTCTTTTGAAAAATGATAATTAATTTTTAATTATTTTGTTTTCCAACCTCTCTGTTGGCTAGGTATGCCTTTGTTGTGTAAATAAGATTTTACATTATTTACATTTATATTATTTACATTAATAAACTTTATTTACGTACTCTGTATTTAAATATATATATTAACCACCCTATTATATTTATATCTTTAAGTTATTCATAATTGTATGTAACTACATCATTCAATAAAGCTTTTTCAACTACTTAACATGGTGTCAGGTCTCTTATAAAAAAAAAAAAAAAAAAAAAAGAACATCGGTCAAAAGTCATTAAATAAAATAAATTAAATAAAAATATAATATTGAATAAATTAAAACTCAATGGTAAAGTAAGAGTCAAGTGATCAAGTAATTACAAAAAGTGAAATGACTTCTACCAATGTGTTACCCGTCGCAACAACAATTGCACCACTTAACCTCAAAGAAAGCAACATGTGTGTCACATGGAAGAACCAATTCAAGATATTTATGAGGGCATCCAACCTGGAGAAACAGACGGAACAACGGAAAGTTGCACTATTGTTACACCATTTAGGAGCGGATTGTCTAGAGATTTTCAATTCTTTTGATGTCGACATGGACGTTGTGAAATATGATGACTTGCTCGCTAAACTAGATGCATATTTTATTCCAAAGGTCAACATCGCTATGGAACGTCGTACATTCTTTTCAAGAAAGCAAGCTCAACATGAGTCTATTGAGGATTATGTTACAGTGCTAAAAAATCAAAGTTTGCTTTGTGAATTTGGAGATTTGCGTGAAAAATTAGTCAAAGATATTTTCGTTTGTGGTTTACTCCCAATTTATTCTCAAATCAAAGAGAGGTTATTAAGTGAAAGTAATGTTACCCTTGAAAAGGCATTGGAAATAGCTAAAAATATAAATTCTGCCAAAGAAAATGCAAGCCAGCTACAACAAGAAACAAATTTTGTTGGTGTTTTAAATAAAAATAACAAGTATAGACGAAATTCGTCAAATCAACGTCAAACTTTATATTCGCCAAAGCAGCATCAAACCCAAATAAAATACACACCAACCAACACTCATCATCAACAGTGCAGTCGCTGCGGTCAACAGCATAGGAAAAAATGTCCTGCTGAAAATGTTAATTGTCATCTGTGCAGTAAAAGAGGCCACTATGCAAAAATGTGTTTTTCGAAGTCGCCGCAACAACAAACAAAAAAGCTCATCAAACAGATACAACGTGAAGATGATGACAATGAAGGAAGCTTTCAAGATCTATTTATCGGCACTCCCACCAACTCTCATTCAGCTGTTGAAGCGAATAGCGAATGGAATATAGAGGTAATTATAAATAAGGCGAAAATCACTCTACAAATTGATACTGGAGCGCAAGCAAATATACTTTCAAAAGAAACTTCAAAAATGTTAAATTTATGTAAGCTTTTAAAATCTACTAACACAAATATTTTAACATTCAGTGGCGAAAAGCTGCCTCTGTTAGGCAAAATTGATTTAACATTTTCTTTTAACAGTAATATTTATAAAAGTACATTTTTATACCCTTTACACAGTGAAAAAGGGTATATATAGATTTGTCATTCCGTGTGAAATTTCTACAATTTTCATTTCCGACCCCATAAAGTATATATATTCTGAAAGCTTATGAATAGGGGAGTCGATTAAGCTCTGTCAGTCTGTCCGTGTGTATGTTGAAATCAACTTTTTGAAGCCCCCCGACATAGGTTGGACCCGGGTAAGGTATTAGAATATCAGAAATATTCGGGAGTAGATCGGTATTGAAAATCAGAAACATCGGTACATAAACAACTGAGATATGAGCAAAAACCCACGACCACCTCGATTTTTTTCACAAAAACAACATTACAACAACAACATACATACATACAAACGTGTATACTGGTTAGAGAAAACGTGGCATCGAATCCCAGCTGAGGCAAAAAAAATTTTTTTTTAATTTTTTTAAAATTTTTTTTTTAATTTTTTTAAAATTTTTTTTTTAATTTTTTTTTTAATTTTTTTTTATATTTTGTTTTTCTTTATTTTTTATTTAATATATTATTTATATTTTTATTATTTTTTTTTAATTTTTTTTCTTTAATTTTTTTTTGTTTTATATATATTATATACATAATAATTTTTTTTTAAATTTTTTTTTTTTTATTTTTTTTAAATTTTTTTTTTTTTTAATTTTTTTTATTTTTTTTTTTTTTGTTTTTTTAACATACATACGTGAATTTATAATTTTACAATGGGACGTTTTCGTATATGTATGTTTTTATATGTATGTACGTATTTCATATGGGATGAATGGTGACACAAACCACTGTTATTGCATGACTACACGTTGTGAAGAGTATATAAGATTCGGCACGGCCGAATATAGCGCTCTTACTTGTTTTTTACTTTATGTATTATTTATATTTTTATTATTTTTTTGTAATTTTTATACCCTTCACACAGTGAAAAAGGGTATATATAGGTTTGTCATTCCGTGTGAAATTTCTACAATTTTCATTTCCGACCCCATAAAGTATATATTTTCTGAAAGCTTATGAATAGGGGAGTAGATTAAGCTCTGTCAGTCTGTCCGTGTGTATGTTGAAATCAACTTTTTGAAGCCCCCCGATATCGCTTGGACCCGGGTGAGGTATTAAAATATCAGAAATATTCGGGAGTAGTACGGTATTGAAAATCAGAAACATCGGTACATAAACAACTGAGATATGAGCAAAAACCCACGACCACCTCGATTTTTTATTCACAAAAACAACATTACAACAACAACATACATACATACAAACGTGTATACTGGTTAGAGAAAACGTGGCATCGAATCCCAGCTGGGCCAAAAAAAATTAATTTAATTTTTTTAAAATTTTTATGTTAATAATTATTGGTTTCTTTGACCTTTTATAATAATATATGTTTAATAGTTTTTTAAGCTTAAGGTCCTTTTAATAATAAAAAATCTTTTTGTTTTGTTTTATATTATTTGATCAATATTTCGCTACTTCTTTGTGTAGCATCATCAGGATAAACGTTTTTTTATTATATATTAGTTTTTTGTTGGATTTGTGTCTTGATATTTGTTATTTTTTAAATAAATTTATAGTTTGATTAACAAAATTGAAAATAACATAAAAAAATTTTTTTAAACATTTTGTCATATATAAAAAATTTTACAAAAATGTAGTATAACAAAAATTACAATTTATATAAAAATATTAACAAAAAGTATTATAACAAAAATTGTTGAAAAAATGTTAATAGTATTATAAGAATATGTATGCGTAATCATAGAAAAAATTTTGTATAACAAAAATTCATAATTATTAAAATATTAATAAGAATTTTATAAATTATTGTCTATACCTTAACATAAAAATATGTTGGTTTTGTACAGAATATTACAAATATTATATAAAAATTTTTTAACAGATAATGTTATGTTACATACGTATGATACAATAATTATATACATATGTATAAAAGTATTGATAACAAATATTTTGTTGTAACAAAACAAGTGTATTAATATTACTAAAACTAATATAAAAAATGTAGATAAATAAAGTATTATCTTAATGTATTAAAAAATTAATTTAAAATTAAATTTCTTTATAAAAAACTTAACAAGGAAATTATATAAACATAAATGAATAGGTATAAGTGTTATTTCTTATGTATTAAATGTCTATAACTCTGTGCAACATTATCCGTATCTGACTTATAATTAATTCTCTGTGTAGTTGGTACATTAATTATCTGTAACATTTCTAACATATATCTACGTTTATAATTATTTTCAATATTTAAAACTGATACATTTTCAAAGTTCGGAAAGTGATCAGAGTTGGAACAGTGAGAAGACAATGCTGTCTTGTGAAGAAATATTCCTATACTTTTGGTCAGATTTATGTCCAGCAATTCTTGTCCTGAGTTTATTTTTCGTCGTTCCTATATAAACCTTATCACAACTTTCCCCATCATTTCCTCCGCAAGGTATTTTATATACGATATTAGACATATCCCATTTCTGTATTTTGTCCTTAGTATTACTAAACAATCTACCTATTGTATTATTCATTCTATAAGTCATCCCATATCTATTATTATCAAAAACTTTCGAATTCTTCAACCTTTCTGACATCCCTGGCACATACGTTAACGATTTATAAATTTTCGATTCAACTATATTCCCTGAGTTATTTTCCCTCCTTTCATTAAAATTATTTATAAATCGATTAATAAGTCCAATAGGAAAATCATTGTCAATAAGTATATCCTTAATAATCACCTTATTTTTCTTATGAAAAACTTTATCACTAATTTTCAATACCCTTCCTACAAAATTTTTAGCCGTATTAATTTTAACTTGCCTATTGTGGCTAGAATTATAGTTTATAATTCTACCTGAAGCAGTGGGTTTATGGTACCAATGTATTAACAACTTATTTCCCTTTCTTAAAACTAATGTATCCAAATAGGGTAGTCTCAAATCACATTCCTTTTCTATAGTAAATTTAATTGAAGAAGTAAAATCATTAAAAATGTCTAACATTTGATCAATAAACTCTTCAGACATAATACAAAAAAGATCATCTACATATTTAGTCATTAATTTTGGTTTCATATCCTTCTTCTTAATGCAAGAATCTAGTAATTTTTCCATAACTATATCCTAACTATTGTAGGAGATATGACGAAATATGAATTAGTTAATAAGGATCCTACAAGTAGACTACAAAAGAAGAATAATGATTTAGTTGAGGAACTTTTTAAACAGAATATAATTACAATTAATGAGAGAAACATACTTAAGACTAATATTGCTACTGCACCTAGGTTATATGGATTACCGAAAATTCACAAGGAAGATTTTCCTCTTAGACCTATTTGTTCGTTTGTGAATTCTCCATCTTACGAACTTTGCAAATATATTTCTACCATTTTAAAGAAGGTAACTCAAAATTCAACATATAATGTTAAGGATTCAATACAATTTAAGGAAAGAATTAAGGACCAATGTATTATGAATGGGGAGAAATTAGTTTCATTGGATGTAGTTTCATTATTTCCGAGTATACCTGTTGCCTTAGCATTAGAGATAATAGAAGAAAAATGGAGTATTATTGAAGAATACACGATAATAAATAAGGATTTATTTAAACGTATTCTTAAGTTTTGTATTGTGGACAATAGATATTTTCAATATAATGGAAAGATATTTATGCAACATGAAGGACTTCCTATGGGATCTCCTGCTTCACCAATTGTGGCGGATATACAGTGGCGAGCAAAAATGGAAGAATGTTTTTTAAATTTGAGCTAATTGCATTGTAAACGTATTAATAATGGAGATAATACTATAAAACATTCAGGGTAGACTTACAGCTTTCTACAACATAATATAGAGTAAAAAAAAAACTCGTAAAGTTTTAACAAAATTAAAATATTTTTATAAAACCTGCAAACAACAATTCTTCCACTTATGCTCTTTATGTTACTGAACTATATAAACACAAAAAGCAATTATAATGCACCAAAATAAACGGTATTATTCCGTTAAATTTTTTCTTTGTCATCTTTGCTTTTTCTTTTAAAGTATAATTTTTATTAATAAAAAGTGATCAGTAGTCATTAAACTTAGAATTTTGCCGCTTATTATAAAAAATTAGATTTTACTATAAAAAAATGAAAAAAATTAGTGCTGAAATGGAGCGTCGAATTGTATATCTAACAGAAAAAGGTCAATCGGCAAGACAAATAGCAACGACGTTAGAAATATCTCACTTTACAGTGTTAAGTGTCCGAAAACGAAAAAATATGGAACCTGTTGCTGTAGTTAAAGGTCGACCAAGATTGTTAACCGATGGCGATGCTCGTCTAATGGAACGTTTAATGACACAAAAAGATACAAAAACTCCAAAATTAGCTGCTAGGGCCATAAATAAAAATGTTAGCGAGTGGACAGCCCGTAGAGCACTTCGCAGAATCGGCCTGGTTTCTGCCATAAAGCAAAAAAAGCCTGCTTTATCGGAGAAAAACGTAAAGGCTCGTCTTGAATTTTGTAAAACGTATAGTAAATGGGCCGCTGATGAATGGAAACGTGTGATCTGGTCAGACGAAACCAAAATAAACCGATTTCAATCAGACGGAAAGGAATACTATTGGCACCGGCCACACGAGAAACTTCAGAGGCATCAGGTGAAGCAAACAGTGAAACATGGTGGCGGTAGTTTAATGGTTTGGGGATGTTTTAATTGGTGGAATGTTGGGCCACTAGTGAAAATAGATGGCATAATGAAAAAGGAGAACTACCTTGCCATCCTCCAAACAAATTTGCCAAAAGCTCTAGAAAAGTGCGCATATCCGGAAGAACAGGTATTTTTTCAACAAGATGGAGATCCTAAACATACGGCCAAAATAGTAAAAAATTGGTTATCCAGCCAACATTTTCAAATGGTCAAGTGGCCAGCTCAAAGCCCGGATTTAAATCCAATTGAAAATTTATGGGCACTATTAAAAAGAAGACTAGCAACATACGAGAGAGTTCCAACCAATTTGGACCAACTTTGGGAAAGGGTACAGGAAGAATGGAAGAAAATACCCAAACAAACTATTGAGAATTTGGTGGAGAGTATGCCGAAGCGCATTAGAAGTGTAAAAAAGAATAAAGGATTATGGACAAAATATTGAAAATAAATAAATATATATAAATTTAAATAACGGGCAAAAATGGAAGAATTGATTTACGTTGAGATATTTGTAAATATAGGAAATATATTTAAGTTTTCTGTAATTTTTTTTTGTAGTTAATAAAAAAACACAAAATAATGAAAAAAGACTGAATTACTTTTTTGGTTGTGTTTTTATTTAATTTTTTTTTATGTTTTTAGTAAGAATGTTGCTAACATTCATCCATTATTGCTCGCCACTGTAGTTATGGAAAAATTACTAGATTCTTGCATTCAGAAGATGGACATGAAACCAAAATTAATGACTAAATATGTAGATGATCTTTTTTGTATTATGTCTGAAGAGGTTATTGATCAAATGTTAGACATTTTTAATGATTTTACTTCTTCAATTAAATTTACTATAGAAAAGGAATGTGATTTGAGACTACCCTATTTGGATACATTAGTTTTAAGAAAGGGAAATAAGTTGTTAATAGATTGGTACCAAAAACCCACTGCTTCAGGTAGAATTATAAACTATAATTCTAGCCACAATAGGCAAGTTAAAATTAATACGGCTAAAAATTTTGTAGGAAGGGTATTGAAAATTAGTGATAAAGTTTTTCATAAGAAAAATAAGGTGATTATTAAGGATATACTTATTGACAATGATTTTCCTATTGTACTTATTAATCGATTTATAAATAATTTTAATGAAAGGAGGGAAAATAACTCAGGTAATATAGTTGAACCGAAAATTTATAAATCGTTAACGCATGTGCCAGGGATGTCAGAAAGGTTGAAGAATTCGAAAGTTTTTGATAATAATAGATATGGGATAACTTATAGAATGAATAATACAATAGGTAGATTGTTTAGTAATACTAAGGACAAAATACAGAAATGGGATATGTCTAATATCGTATATAAAATACCTTGCGGAGGAAATGATGGGGAAAGTTGTGATAAGGTTTATATAGGAACGACGAAAAATAAACTTAGGACAAGAATTGCTGGACATAAATCTGAACAAAAGTATTGGAATATTTCTTCACAAAAGACAGCATTGTCTTCTCACTGTTCCAACTCTGATCACTTTCCGAACTTTGAAAATGTATCAGTTTTAAATATTGAAAATAATTATAAAAGTAGATATATGTTAGAAATGTACCAACTACACAGAGAATTAATTATAAGGCAGATACGGATAATGTGGCACAGAGTTATAGACATTTAATACATAAGAAATAACACTTATACCTATTCATTTATGTTTATATAATTTCCTTGTTAAGTTTTTTATAAAGAAATTTAATTTTAAATTAATTTTTTAATACATTAAGATAATACTTTATTTATCTACATTTTTTATATTAGTTTTTAGTAATATTAATACACTTGTTTTGTTACAAGATATTTGTTATCAATACTTTTATACATATGTATATAATTATTGTATCATACGTATGTAACATAACATTATCTGTTAAAAAATTTTTATATAATATTTGTAATATTCTGTACAAAACCAACATATTTTTATGTTAAAGTATAGACAATAATTTATAAAATTCTTATTAATATTTTAATAATTATGAATTTTTGTTATACAAAATTTTTTCTATGATTACGCATACATATTCTTATAATACTATTAACATTTTTTCAACAATTTTTGTTATAATACTTTTTGTTAATATTTTTATATAAATTGTAATTTTTGTTATACTACATTTTTGTAAAATTTTTTATATATTTTCAATTTTGTTAATCAAACTATAAATTTATTTAAAAAATAACAAATATCAAGACACAAATCCAACAAAAAACTAATATATAATAAAAAAACGTTTATCCTGATGATGCTACACAAAGAAGTAGCAAAATATTGATCAAATAATATAAAACAAAACAAAAAGATTTTTTATTATTAAAAGGACCTTAAGCTTAAAAAACTATGAAACATATATTATTATTTATATTTTTATTATTATTATTTTTTATTTTTGTTTTATATATATTACATATATAATAATTTTTTTTTTAATTTTTTTTAATTTTTTTTTTTTATTTCTTATTTTTTTTTTTTTTTTGTTTTTTTAACATACATACGTAAATTTATAATTTTACAATGGGATGTTTTTATATATGTATGTTTTTATATGTATGTACGTATTTCATATGGGATGAATGGTGACACAAACTACAGTTATTGCATGACTACACGTTGTGAAGGGTATATAAGATTCGGCACGGCCGAATATAGCGCTCTTACTTGTTTAAAATATTTTTTTAAAACATTTTTTTTAAATTTTTTTTTTCGAATTTTTTTTTAGAAAAATACATACGTAAGTAAACTCAATTATAATTTTACAATGGTATGTTTTTTACATGTATGAACGTATTTTATATGAGATGAATGGTGATACAAACAATTGTTATTGCATGACTACACGTTGTGAAGGGTATATAAGATTCGGCACGGCCGAATATAGCACTTTTACTTGTTTATATTAGATTTAAATTGCAAAAATTTAATTGGATTCGATTTAGCAAAACAAATGAAATTAATCAAAAATGTTAATGTGATATCTTCTGATAAAATTATAGAAAACTATTCACATGTATTTGATGGTTTAGGTCATTTAAAAACAGAATGTCATTTAGAGCTCAAACCTAATGTAAATCCTATCGTAGATGCACCAAGAAAAATCCCTTTCAGTCTTCATGACAAGTTAAAAGCAGAGTTAAACAGAATGATTCAACTTAATGTTATAAAGACAGTAAGTGAACCTACAGAATGGGTCAGTTCCATAGTGTTAGTCACTAAGCCAAATGGTCAGTTGAGAATATGCTTAGACCCTCGAAATTTAAATAAGTCAATTCTTCGTCCACATTAGCCCTTCCCAAATATAGATAATTTTAAAGCCAAACTCAGTGGCTCAAAGTATTTCAGTTCTTTAGACGCCAATAGCGGATTCTGGATGATTCCGTTGGATGAATATTCATCCAAATTGTGTACATTCAATACCTTTTTGAAGGTACAGGTTTTTGCGGTTACCTTTTGGTATCAATGGCGCTCCTGAACTCTTTCGTTCTGAAATAGTCAAGTTTTTTAGTGATATTGAAGGGTTAATAATCTATATTGATGATTTTTTAATTTATGCTAAAAGTATAGAAGAACATAATAAAATATTAGAAAAAGTCTTGCAAAGAGCAGAACAAATTGGTTTTAAATTTAATAAAGATAAATGCATGTTTTTGCTTAATGAAATTAAATTCATAGGACACATTTTTAATGAATTAGGTGTCAAACCCGATGAAGATAAAATAAAAGCAATTTTCGAAATGCAAAATACAAAGATTTCTCGGAATGATTAATTATTTAGGAAATTTTATTCCAAATTTATCGTCTAAAAACAAAAATCTTAGGGAATTGCTAAGAAAAGACATACAATGGCACTGGGATAAAGCCCAAGATAATGAGTTTGAAAATTTAAAAACCGAAATCACAAAAAGTCCAGTTTTAACTTATTTCGATCCAAGTAAAGATTTAATTTTAAGTGTAGATGCTTCGAAATATGCTGTTGGTGCAGCTATTTTGCACAATAAGAAACCAATAGCATATGCTTCGGCCTCACTCACAAGTGCCCAAGAGAACTACGCGCAAATTGAAAAAGAGCTGTTCGCCATAGTTTTTGGCTGCGTTAGATTTCACCAGTATACTTACGGCAACAAAGTATTGGTAGAAACGGACCATAAGCCGTTAGTTTCTTTATTTAATAAACCTTTACATAAAATACCAGCGAGACTTCAGCGTTTTATGTTACGTCTGCAATCATATGATTTGACAGTCACCTATAAGCCTGGCAAATATTTGTATATAGCCGATACATTGTCCAGGTGTCCCCTAAAGGAAAGTGCTTTAGAGGATTTGCATGATGTCGTCAACCTCCATTGTAATTTCCTTAAATCTTACCTTGAAGTTCCCTTTTCAAATATCAATGATATTAAAGAACATGGTAAAACTGACAAAGTTTTTGAAAAGTTTAGAAGCTATATAGAAAACGGTTGGCCTAAACATAAGAAACTTATCGATAAAGAAGTCATGCCATACTTTAAAATAAGAGACGAAATTCACGTAACAGATGATATTATTCTTAAAAACAACCAAATTTTAATTCCTAAAAGTCTTCAGAACACCGTACTAAATAAAATTCATGAAAGTCATATGGGCGTACAGAGATGTCAAAGCCTTGCTAGACAATCAATATATTGGCCTAACATGTATAATGATATTTTTAATAAAATTTCAAGTTGTGATATCTGTCTTAAATATAGAAACTCAAAATCTAAACAAGAAATTTTGCCTCATGATACTTATAGTATTCCATGGTTTAAAATCGGTTGTGATCTTTTCGAGTTCAATAAAAAATATTATTTATTGGTAGTCGATTATTTCTCAAAATTTATTGAGATTGAGTTGTTGAATTCTGGCTACTTAAGTCCCCATGTGATTTTAAAATTAAAATCTATTTTTGCCAGGCATGGCATCCCAAGCATTTTTGTATCTGATAACGGTCCGCCGTCTAACTCAAATGAATTTAAAGAATTCCTAAGTATTTGGGGTGTAGAAAAAACTTCAAGCCCCTATTTGGCAAGATCAAATGGTCTTGCAGAACGTTCTATACAAACAATTAAAAAACTTTTATATAAATGCCTTGATAGTGGTACCGATCCCTACATTGCTTTACTTAATTATCGAACTACGCCAAAAGGAAATTTACCTTCTCCCTCTGAATTACTAATGTCCCGAAAACTGAATACAAAGCTGCCAACTTATTCATTGAATTTAAAACCAAATTTAGTTGACATTAACCAATATCAGAAACAAATTAATAGTAAAGTTACAAAGTCATCAGATTATTATAACTCGCGTACTCAAAAATACGAACCTATTAATTCTGGTGAAAAAGTAATGTTCAAACGAAACCCCACTTCTTTTTGGTTTCCAGGAGAAATAGTAGAAAAATGTCCTGAACCAAGATCATTTATCATAAAGGATAAAGAAGGTTCTATGTACAGGAGAAATGAGGAACATATACTTAAAAAACCAGAAACTCCAACTAGTTCTGATTCCGAAAATATTAGAAATGAAAATGATTCTGATGGTAGCTATGTGACCAGACGAGGAAGAAAAGTTTTACCACCCACTAGATTTACAGCAACTAAAAAATAATGATAATTTTCTTAAAATTCCCATAAATACTTTTATATGTTTATTTGTATTGAAATATAATATTATATATTGAAATGTTGTACTTAATTATATTGAATTAATAAAATAAACTTTACTTAATAGGAAAGATGTTGTGTAAATAAGATTTTACATTATTTACATTTATATTATTTACATTAATAAACTTTATTTACTTACTCTGTATTTAAATATATATATTAACCACCCTATTATATTTATATCCTTAAGTTATTCATAATTGTATGTAACTACATCATTCAATAAAGCTTTTTCAACTACTTAACAGCCTTGAGCAGCTTTTCTATGAAGTCCACCTGGTGCCACTATCTAGTTGCCTTCTTCCAGCTTGGAGGGGGTTCTGAGTTGATTTCTCTCAACAGTACTGCTTTTTTATACCCGCCACCAAAAAAATGGTGGGGGTATATTCATTTTGTCATTCCGTTTGTAACACATCGAAATATCCATTTTAGACCCCATAAAGTATACATATTCTGAATCAGGGTTTGATTTGATGACGATCTAGCTATGTCCGTCCGTCTGTTGAAAGCACGATAGAGGTCGCACCGAAAAAGCTAGGGGGCTCAAATTTTGCCAGAATCTTTCTTATAGACAAGGTTTGTTTTATGGTATTGAAAATGGGCTAAATCGGAATATTAGGAACAGAGTTATAGCTCGAAAAGCAAGAGTAGGTCGAAAAAACCGTGTCCTTCGAACATCGAATAAAATGGAATTTTGTCCAAATGCATCAACGTAGACTCATGAAACTTCGAATACATATTTCCTGAGTAAAAACAATATTTTGCCCAGAAAATTATCTAAATCTATGCATTAGGAGAGGAGTTATCGATCAAAATGTACGAAAATTTATACCGCACAGTGTATTTTTCGGTATATTTAAAAACAAAAACGTCATAAAAGCAACAAAATTGGATGTACGACTCTGAAATTTTGCACACTTTGCTTTTTGGTGAGACGCTTTTCTGTAACGGAAAATCAATGTGCCACGCCCACTTTTACGCCCACCTCCCATATAACGTTTTACCTAAAATTCATATAATTTCTCTATTAATAAAGATTTTGGAATAACAAAGGGCTATATTGAAGCACCTAAGTTGTACTCATTCGCAAAAACAACTCTGACACGCCTACTATAACGCCCACTTTTCACGTTATCTACCGTTAATGAAATTTAAAAGCTCATAAAACCGCCAAAATTAGAGGTATGATGATCGAATTTGCTACGTATATCTTTCTAGGCAATGTCATTACTGTGCCAGAAAATTAAGGTGCCACGCCCACTTTAACGCCCACCTCCCATATGACGTTTTAACTAAAAATCATATGATTTCTCTATTAATAAAGATTTTGGAATAAAAAAAGACTATATTGAAACATTTAAGTTGTACTCATTCGCAAAAACAACTTTGACACGCCTACTATAACGCCCATTTTTCACGTTATCAACCGTTAATGAAATTTAAAAGCTCATAAAACCGCCAAAATTAGAGGTATGATGATCAAATTTGCTACGTACATTCTTCTAATCAATGAAATTGTTGTGCAAAAAAGTTTAGGTGACACGCCCACTTTAACGCCTACCTTCCATATAACGGTTTATCTTAAATTCATGTAATTTCTCTATTGACAAAGTTTTTGGGAAAATAAAGGACTATATTGAAATATCTAAGTTGTATTTATTAGCAGAAACTTTATTGACACGCCTACTTTAACGCCCACTTTCATTGAAATACTACATTTACAAAAGCATTTTAGTAGCATATCGAAGTTATAAAGGGTGGTTAAATTTTAAGGACTGATGTTGAATTTAAATAAAACACAAATTATTTAGGAAATTATTATTATTTCTTTAATTATAATATTTTTTTTTTATTTATTTAATAGATTCATTTACTAAAATAATAACAAAATTTGTTTAAATTTAAATAATGATCTATAACTGGCATAACATATAGTTGTGAGCCAGATTGGCAAAATTAAAGCTGTTAAAAATAAAAATAAATTCAAAAAGATAAATTTGTAAACATATTTACAGCATAAAATTGTTTAACAAAAGAACTAAGTACAAATATTTACATAAATTTTAAAAATATAAAATGTAGAAAGGAACTAAGCAAATTCATTTAATATAAATTTTCTGTATTTGAGACAAGTTTCCAGGTAATTGACAAGGGTAACAAAATTAAAGGCATCCCCGTTCAGAATATTTAGAACGTCGAGTAGGTTTAGTTGATGTTTGTTGAAAAATGTACTTCTAAATCCACTATAAATGGGGCATGTACCAATAAAGTGTAGAGTATTTTCCGTTGCGTCCAGATTACAGAGAGTGCAGATACCGTCTGATGTACTTCTAAAAGTTCTAGCATTTATATCCAAAAGTCCTCCTCTTGCTCTTATCAATAGACTTATCGCACGAGATGAGAGTTCCGTAGTTGTGATTTGTAGTAAAGAGTAATTTAATTGTGAGTATAAGTCATGAAACTGAGAGTTTCTAGCGTCGGCAATAAAGGTTTGATTTTCATAAATTTTAACAAGTGGTAAAATTGATTTGCAATGTTTGCTTAGTGGTACAGAATTATTATCTGGTACAAAATTAATTTTAGCACACAAGTTCGTCCAATCCTCAGCCCAAAAAGTTTGTTTAGCGATTATCATTTCTGCAAGCTTTCGAGGTAATCTGTTGCAAGGCATGTTAAGAACTTTGTTGATGTAATCAAAATGCAATTTTAACGTATCTAGGTATAAAGAGTTTAAACCCGTTTCTAAAAAGAGCATATAGTTTGGAGTGTTGCTAGGTAAAAGTAACATCTTTTTAATAAATAATCTAAATAATTTTTCAACTATTTCGTATTTCATGTAACCCCATATTTGGGCTCCGTAAAACATGATTGACCGAGATACAGCACTGAAGATTTTAAGTTTATTTTTATTAGAAATTTTGGGATGGTTTATATATTTTGACCAAGATGAAGATATTGCCATTTTTGATGTATTTAGCTTATTTTCCAAATGTTTTCTAAAGGATAAATTGTAACACAAGTCCATACCAAGATATTTATATGAATTTACGATTTCAATTTAATTTTCTCCAAATGTCCACTTTAGGTTGTTTGATATTCTAGTGCCACTGCGAAAAACTAATACTTTGGATTTAGCAAGGTTGACTTTTAAATGCCATAAGTTACTATACACATGAAGGGAATCAATCATCGTTTGGAGACCACTGGGTGAATCAGATAGTATGACAATGTCATCAGCGTAAAGAAGAACTTTTACTGTGATGTTGTCAACAGTTATCCCGCCAGTAAGAACGTCGGCTAAGTCGTTCAAGTATAATGCAAACAGAATTGGGCTTTATATGCAACCCTGTTTGACACCAAGGTTCACATTAAAAGAATTAGAGAGTGAGTTTCCGAACAATATTTGACTGGAGGTGTTATCATATGATTGTTGCAGTATTCGTATTATTTTTGATGACAATCCCATACTTGCAAGTTTATAAAACAATGAATTCCTGGAAATCGAATCAAATGCACAAGTAAAATCAACAAAAAAGGCATATGTGTTTTTACCATTGAGTTTATTTAAATGAACAATATTTGTTAGATTGAAGACATTATCCACGGTTGAATATTGTTTTCTAAACCCAGCTTGGTATTCATTTAAAATATTATGTTCGACAATCCAGTACGATATACGATTCATTATAATGCTATTAAAAATCTTGCACAGAGTATCTATTAGAGACAATCCGCGATAATTAGAAGGAATGTTTGGATCACCTTTTTTCAGTAGTGGAATAAGAATTGCAGTTTTAAAAATAGCTGGTATATTTTCTTTAAGAAATATAACATTTAAAACATAAAGTACCTCAATAATAAAGTTTACTGGCGCATATTTGAAAAATTCGTAGCTGATACCATCCTGTCCAGGTGATTTATTGTCCTTTAAATTTTTTAGAACTGAGATAAGTTCACATAATTCAAACGGAGAATCAAGAAAAGCATCAATGTTGTAAGGCATGCACCAATGAAATGTAGTTATTTGATTTGAATTTTGTAAAATAGTGCTAAAGTGTTGAAGAAAATCATCAGCATTTAAATCACCACGTATGGAATATGGACGAAACTTCAATTCATTAGACAATTTCCACCATTGTTTGCTGCAACGTACATTATTCAATTTATTAAGATTAGAATTGTAGTGTTGCAGTTTACTTTTTTGACACACATTCAAGTATTTGCTTTTTGATGACATATATTTTAGTTTATTTGCAGATGAATGTTTTTTTCTGTACTTTTTAAGATTTTTAAGCATTTTTCTACGAGAACGGGCACATTTCCAATTGAACCATTTTTGCTTGGGTTCGAAGCTAAAATTTGATTTTGTTTTTACGGTAGCATCAATAATTTTGTTCTTAATTGAGAGAACCAGGTTATCAACTGAATTATTTTGATCGAAATATGGAGTACATGCTAGCTGGCTAAGTTTTTCAATATATCTTTCAGCATTATTTTTATTCCAATGTATTTTATTCGGACGTAAATCATTTCTAAGTGTATTATTGTTGATATTGGGGACGTTAAGCTTAAAGCATATAGGCATATGGTCTGAATAGGGCTTACAATCAATTTTAAAATTCTCAAGAAACAACAAAAAACTATCGGAGCAAATACAGTAGTCAATTAACGAATTACCTCTACCTCCATAAAAGCTTAAATCACCTTCAACATCACCATCCATTCTGCCATTCACGACGATACCACCTATGCTTTCTATTAAATCCATTAATTTTCTTCCTTGACTATTTGTTACTTTATCCTTAGAACATCTGATTTTGTTAACGTGAGGTAGATTAGTTAATAGATTAGTATCCAATATATATTGTCCTTCTCCGATGCGAGCATTTAAGTCACCAACAATGCAAAAATTTGTAGGGCAAAGATCATTTAAGAAATTTTCAAACGACTCAAAATCAACATTCCAGTTTGTGCAGTTAAGATATCGTGGGATAAAGTAAAAAAGATCATTATTTAGCCTAGCAGTTAATACGACATTACCATTAGAAAGATTCAAGAATTTTAGATTAAATAATTTTCTTAATTCTTTTTTGTAACCATACAAACACCCACCAATAGCACGACCAGCATTGTGAATTTTCTTGGCTTCGATCCAATGCAAATTGTAATTTTGTAAATAATTAGAGAACCACACTTGTTTGTCTGGCAAAACATGAGTTTCGAATAGAAAAAATATATCAAATTTATTAATATAGGTTATAAAATTTCCAAAATTAACACATTTAGCAAGATTAGCGACATTGTAGGACAGGATACGACACAAATTGTATTACTATTGTTCATTTGCATATACATTGTTGCTCGCATTTGAAATTGCAGCTTTATTGACTTTCGCAATGACATCCATGGAGTAATTAGCTTGAACCAGCAGGTTTTTTAAATAATCGGCATCCTCATTAGAGTAGGCGACAAATTTTCCCGACATCCAAGAGTATTTTTTGTTGTTGATAAAAGTACAAAATTCACCAAGTCTCACCTTTATGTTTAAATTTAGATTTGAAATTTTTTTGTTTAATTGTCTTAAATTATAACGAGTATTTTGTTCTTCCTTCGTATAATCCTTTTGTATAAAGATCTTACCTCCCTTTAATTTGTCTTTGGCAGCTAGAATATTATTGGCTTGCAAATAAGTTTCCAATGTAAACATAAAAGTACCTTTAGATGGTAATGCACGAACTGTTACTACATTTGCATTTACGTTTAGTTTATTTGTGCATAAATTAATAAAATCTAATTTAGCTGCTGTTGCGTTAGCACTAGCCATTCCACTAGCAACAATGTTTGTTAAACGGGATCTGCGATCAATTTGTTCAATACGTGAAGAAAGCATTTTAACTTCATTTCTAAGAACAACATTTTCCTCTCTTAGCTCATCTATTTCTTTTTTTATCGAAAGAACATCTTCTTTTTTAGCAACATCCTTCAGTTTGTCATCAAGCAAGTTACAAAGTTTGTTCCATGAAAAAGCATCAGCGGCAGCAGAATTTTGGCTATTGTACATATTTTGTAGAATTTGTTTACTTTGAATAGTTTCTGTATTTTGTTTTTTGTTTTGGTTATTAAACAGCTGTTCAGGAGACAACTGACTATTACTACGTTTATTGTTCATATATTTTCAAAGCATACTTTTAGGCAGAAGCCTAAAAGTTATCAAAAATCAACCAATGTAACAAAACAATCAGCAGTAACAGTAAACTAATGGCGGTTACGGCGAAGAACAATAAACAAAAAAAGTAACTTGAAAACACCAAATATATACACAGCAGCCACTTTTAGTAACAAGTGTTGGTTCCACTAAATGTGATGTACTCCAACAGACAGCAAAGACAAATCACCCAAATATAAATAATTTAATAGTTTTTACCGAATTTATCTTGATTTAATAAGAAAACTAATTAATTTAATTCACAGCAAGAACTTTGTGCGTTTTGACAGGTTAAAAACAGTGATGCCAATCCCCAATTTAATTATAATATTTGTGTGGTTCAATTATGTATTTAACAGAATATCTGCCAAATGGCCCCCCCATCCTTGGCACCACTCCTCTATCTGATGGTCTAAATTTTTAATGACAATGTTGATGCTTAATTGTTGGGCATGATGATGAGTCGATGTTGACTGCTCTTTTGCCACACTATCGCAAAAACCAGCAGTGGTTCCAATTCAACGCACTAAGTAGGCATTCACAGATTTTCTAACATTTTATACAGACCTGTTTTGCAGAAATTTAAATATTTGTTACAATTCTCCCGATTCTGACGAATTTGAACGATTATGTTGATCAAAAGAATTACGAAGTGCACAAAACGCATTTTGATTTGAACACCCATTTTTATAAAAAACCAGAATAACTTTAAAGCGTTGCTCATTTGCGCATCTGTCCACGGATCAAATTGAGTAAGTTTGAGATTGAGAAATGTCAAGTGAAATGCAGAATACAAATTTAAAGACTAGGTGTAGTTCACCTTCAACATGGGCCCTTAAAATTTAACCACTCTCTACAAAGAAAGTGATACATATTTTATTATAAAGAGATTATTCCATAGCGATTAACAAAATAATAAATATTGCGCTTTAAATGTACACAAAATTGGTGGTGGGTATAAAAGATTCGGCACAGCCGAATATAGTACTCTTACTTGTTCCTTTTTAATTTCTGTGTGTAGCCGCCTCGCCTCTTCTGTTTTTGGGTTTGAAGTATCTTTGGCTCAATCTGATTCTTTTTATTGTTCCTTTTTAAATATTCATCGATGGTTAGGGGTTTTGGTCCCTCTTCCATCCTATGTCCCTTGGCCGGACGGTTTTTCATTTGCTACTGACGGACTTACTGCTTGTCTCGACGGGACAATAAGTTTTTATTCTTAAGGGTGCTTTATTTTTATTTGAGCACTTCCTTTTTGATTGTTGCCCGTGCGCCTTTATTGTATATAATAGTTTTGAAATTTTATTTATTTGTTCTTACGAACAGCGGCTGAAACGCTCTCATGTAGTGTTGTGCAAGAATTCCTTGCTTTATTAAAAGTCTTTGATTTTTATACATAAATAATGCTTACTTAGCTATTTACTTATAATTGAAACAAGATACCGTCCAGTGCTCAAAGTATTGCCTGTATATCTATGCAAACAGTGGAACCATTGACATAGCAACAACACTTAACTAATATAAAAGACATTAGTTCTTTGTTTCATATATCGAGCACTGTCTGTTTTATCGCTGTGTGTTATATAATATTATTTTATATTCAGCGCCTCAAAATATTCCCTTGTATTAGAGTGCATTAAACTTATATATGTATATTATTTGTTTATATAAACATACTTTCTTGGCGCACAGTACAATACTTGTTTGTTTGTTTATTTGCTATGACGCGTGCCATGTGCATACGCTATGATATACACCGCGACATGTATACACTGCAAGCTCCTTGTTAACTCGTTCCGCTAATGCGTACGGAATTTGGCGCTCTTTGGTTAAGCTAGGGTTAATATTTTCACGCAACTGCAGTCAAACCTTGTAGTAAGGAGCACACCCAATTTTTATCCAATTCATTAAGGTTAATACGATGTATCCAGGTTCGGCCTATTAGAGCTGTACAATCATCTAGAACAACATAAATGTCATCAAAAACATTGTTGAATTTAATATGCACTCGTACTTTCCCATCTGCTGTAAATGTGTTTTGCGTATACGAGCGGAAAACTATCTGCCTGTTCAACGATGTCGAAAGAAAACACAAGCGAACTTTCATTCGTACAAATACGTCGAAAACAAAAACAAATTTTTAGTTTTTGTTGTTGTTTTCAATATATTTGTACGAACGAAAGTTCGCTTGTGTTTTCTTTCGACATCGTTGAACAGGCAGTATGTTTGTTGTGGTTATTTCGTTTGACAAATTTAACGATTTTAATAAGCTTCTGGGCAAAAACGAATAGCCCCTTGATCAAAGTATTGGCATAATAGCGTCCAGAATTTATATTTGTGTAATCATTGCGGTAATCATCAACAATTTTATAAATCCCATAATCAGAATTATCAGTTCACACCAGATTTGTTGAATTTCCCATATACCGGGTTTATTTATATGTCCGGCATTAGGACAATCCGTCAAAAGAAAAGCAATGCATACTTTTGCTACATGCCCGTGCTTTGCACACAAGTTGCATTTTGATATAGAGCGACACTCTCTCGCCGCTTCAGGGCCAACGCTTTTGAAGCAATGTCTTCAAATTGAGTAGACTCGGATTAAAGCAGCTGCTCACGCATCCCGTTGTCATTAATGCCACTAATAAATTGCGCCCTCAGAAACACATTATCAATTGACTTTTTACACTCGCACTCTGACACAAACTCACAATCGATAATATCAGTATGAGATTTTGCCACAAAATCTGCCACTGGCTACCCTTCACCTTGGTATTTCGATTACAATCTGCGTTGTGCCACCAGCACATTTCTTTTCGGAGCCGAATAATTTTCTAACAGCTTTAACAAGTCATCGTACTGCAGCTCTGATGCTACTTTTGGTGAAGCTAATGCTGTCACCCTATCAAAATGCTTGCTCTGCTTTAAGAAGTTCAACCAAATATGTACATACATTAATGGTTGGTGTAGGTTAACACTTTATCATCATTAATTCAATCTAATAGTTTATTAAAATCCAACTCAAAATGTTGTTATGACAGTGAAGTCTTAAAAATAATTACTCAAACAAATGTTACAAATATCTTTTTGGTAAACATGGCTTTACTAGAATTTTATACCTACTTATATTTAATCTATATTTAACAATACATACTTATTTAATATATTCCTATTTTGGAATAATTATTTAACATTATGTATTTATTTAATAAATTTATTTATTTATTTATGTAGTTATTTATTTATTTATTTATAATGTATCTGTATAAATTTTCTAAATATTAAAGATTGAAAATTTTTAAATATGTAGACAATGTCTACTAGACATGTGTATATATTTGTTATGGCACTTTTTAGCTAAAATTTTGGCACTAGACTAAAATTCTCATATACCATCACTGATGTGATATTACCATATTACCTTAGAAAAAGTGTTCATAAGTAGCGATTATAACAGCCTATTTGTTCAATTTTTTTTTAATAAATAGCGCGAAAATCATATCATATATTAAAAGAGTGCTACATTTAGCAGTACTAAATTCTATAAACTCTTCACCATCATGTACATAGGTATAATGACAACATCGTTGCGTAGTCTAGATGTCATTTTTACCGCTAGACACCATTTTGTTTTCTTATTTCGGAAGCCATATTTGATTTCGAATTTTTATATAGTTTACTGTATTCTAATATACCTTTATCATTTTATACCCATATCGATTTGGTTAAAAAAAATTATCAAAATTTTCTTGGATTTTAATTTTTTCTTAATTTACTGCATTTTGCTAGTTCAGTCCTATAATTTGATTCCAATATTGATAGGGTTGAAGGGAGTATATTTTTATTTACGAAATTTGACCACATATAAATGTAATGTTCGCCATTTTGTAGTGATGGCCATCATGGTTTGAAAATACTATAAAAAATTGTTTTTTGTATTGAGCTTGAGATCGCTTTTTTTATAAAAAAATTGCTTTAATTTTATATTCCGAATATTCTTTAATAATTTTAGAAAGAATATTCCTAAAAATGGTTACAATTTAATTAAATTTGAATTATAAAATTAAATAAAAAGAATAAATGATCTTAAGCCAAAAATTGAATTGAATTGTCAAGAGTCAAAATGTAAACAAAACAAGCTCCGTAAATTTGCGAAAAATAAAATATTTATTGGTTTAAAATCAACAAAAAGACTATAAAACATTTAGATAAGTGAATTATCTTTTTAAATAAATAAAAGGCTAAAACAATAACATAAATTTTCTATTTAAAAACATAATTAAAAATTTGAGACTCTACAATGGCTGAATGCCATAAATGTAGAAGAACAATCCGTGGGGAAACAGGCATAGTATGTGCAGGAGTATGTGGCAAGGTTTATCATTGTGCTGATAAATGTTCCGGCCTTGACCAATATTCATTGAAAATTCTGGAAACTAAATCATTTGTAAGACTTATGTGCGACGACTGCGTTCAGTATATTCAAAATGTAGATTTGGTTTTAAAAGAAATTCAAGATGGTGTCAACAAGAACAGAACAAACTTGACGGAATATAAAACCGAATTTCAACTGTCGCTTAGACAGAATGAAAATGAAATTAAACAAATATTGGAGGCAATTGAGAAAGAGTATGAATACCGACTTAAAAAAATAGATAGTGCACAAAAAATATGTGAAAAAAATGTTAACGAGGTTAAAAAACTTTGCGGCATCGTTAATAATTTTGAAACAAAAAACAATGATATGTATAACACAATAGAAAAAACAATGTAAAGATGTGTGATGAAATCAAAAAAGCAATAAAAGAAACAAACGATAAACAAAAATTGTCATTTGCTGAAACAGTAAAAAAGAACACGATATTGCCAGACCTAAAAAACAAGTTCCCCTAATAATAAAACCGAAAGAAAAAAAAAACATAGAAAAAACCAGAGAAGACTTAAACAATAAGGTAAATCCAATCGATCTTAAAATTACTAATGTAGAAAAAAGAAGAAATGGAACAATTGTGATTTAAAGTGAGAATGATAATGAGAGGGAAAAAATTAAGATTGCAATAGAAAACAAGATGAGTGAAAAGTTTGATATAAGGGCTCCAACAGAAAATGATATGTCAATAATAATAACTGATATGTCATTTAAATACACGGATGAAAAACTAATAAAATTAATAAAAACACAAAATCAACAATTAAGAGACAATAATATAAAAATAGTAAAATCCTACGAATTTAAACGTTTTAATAGAATAATTTACAACAAGAAAATACAAGTAGACAAAGAAACGTACTCAAAAATAAAGGCGGCACAAAAATTGAATATTGGATGGGAAAAATGTCGAATATTTGATGGAACGAAAATAATACATTGTTTTAAATGTCAAGGATATAACCACAAGTCGGCTGATTGTAAAAATGAAGAAACTTGTTATAAATGCCATGGAAACCACAAATCTAAAGATGGCGAAAAAGATATTTTTAATAAATATGTCAATTGCGTTAGGGCAAATAAGAAACTAAATTTGGGTCTTGACAAGAATCATGTCTCATCAAACAAAGAATGTCCTGTTTATCAACATAAACTTAACATTAAGAAGAAAAGACTAGGTATAATTGTTTAAAAATTATAGAAAATTAAAGGTATTTGCACAAACATATGTGGGTTAATTAACAATTACAATCAATTGGAAATAGTTGCAAATGAACAAAACCCAGAATTTATAATATTAACTGAAACCCATTTCACAAAGGATGTAGAAAAAGGAGAAATACAAATTAAAGAATATAATCACTATATTAATTACTCTAATTCCATTAGAACAACAGGAGTTGTTATATATTTTAAGAAACAATGGGACGTGAAAAAATTTATGAGAATACATTGGACTCGAATTTTTGGATTAGTGCGTATATGACAAAAATTAAGAATAAACAGTTTATTATAATGGCTGTGTATAGATCGCCAAGTAGCAGTGAAGCAGATTTTTGTGAGGTATTCGAACAAGTAATGGAAGATATATGTGAAGCAGATTGCAACATAATAGGTTTGTTCGACGTAAATCCGGGTAAAGTCCGGTAAAATGAGAGTAAACAAAAAATTCTCTCACAAAACGATAAATTTACCAAAATTTGCTGGAACGCAAAAAACCACATTTCAAGCCCGAAAAAAAACGTCAAAATTGTACGGCTGTTATTTAGAGATCCAGGTTGATAAGCCCCCAGCCGGCTAACCGCCGTCGCCGAATTATTTTGTTCGGATGAACCGCATCAGGCTATCTCGACATATATTTTTCTCATACTCTTTGAAAACTTCCTAAAATTTTTACAATTAAGAAATTTATTTTTCTAATTTTTTTTCGCTGTCGTATGGTGTTTAGATGGTATAACGAACTGCTAAAGAGTTTCTCTATTGTAAAAGGGGACTTAGCACTAAGTTTTAATGAAAAAGATTTAAAATAACTCTGTTATGTCCGCAATCAAACAATAGAGTATATGTATATATATTACGGCTGTACTAAAAATTACAAGAAAAACATATTAACATATATCGTTGTTTTTTCAACTCGCTTTCATTCGTGCATATATGGTAATACGAAATCAATTTAATTTTCTATTATAAAAAAAACAAAAGTTTCTGTACGATAACGTTAAAATAGTTTAATCATTATTAGGTTTGATATAGGAAATTATATTGAGTTTTATGTTTATATTTTATTCGAACTTTTTACTATATATTAAATTTTAATGTGAATCATTTTTATTTTGGCTTGAGTTTATTTATTCTTTTATTTAATTTTATAATCCAAATTAAATTAAATTGTAACCATTTTTAGGAATATTCTTTCTAAAATTATTTCCGATATTAGCCGAGTGGAATGCATTTTCGAAATCAGCTACGATTTCATCATCAGCACTTTTTATCGGTATACTACTATGTTATGAAAATTTTTATTTATGTTACAATACAATGAAATTTGAATTAGTGAATCTTAGTATTATTTTTCAAATTTTTGTTGAATTTTTTACTTCACCTATCAAATGAAAATTCTTTATTCAACATGTTCATATTCTTTATATATTCCTAAAAATGGTTACAATTTAATTTAATTTAATTTATAAAATTAAATAAAGAATAAATAAACTTAAGCCAAAATAAAAATGATTCGCATTAAACTTTAATATATTGAGTTTTACTAAAATATATCCTGGATCAATACTCTTGGAATGGAATGCTAAGTTTTTGTAATCGTAAAGATATGACTGCACAATATGATTAACGCAAAACCTACTTATTTCGGGTTTTTTTTATTTTAATAATTTCTTGAACCAGCTCCAATCTACCGCCGGTAATTTTTGCACTTAGCCGCCACCACGCCGTTTTTCTACCAACAGCTTGGACCTCTGCTATTGCTAAAAAAATTTGTTCAACAAATTTTTAGTTTTTAAGTTTAATGTTTGTTAAAGTATGCCCAAACAAACACTAGAGTGAAATGCATATGTTTTATTAGTTATTAAAATTATTCAAATTACAAAAACTCTATTTATATTCTCAGACAAAGTATATTCCATTGTTTACAAAAATAAAAAATCTTTTTAACCTTTTATATATTTTCAATTTGAAAACAGCTGATTTAGTGATCTGACAGTTTTCCCATTTTACACGCAAAAAAAGTACGGGTAAAGTCTGGTAAAAAGAGAAACACAAATTACTCTCTTATGAACGTTCTCATTTACCCAATTTACCCAATTTTCAACACAAGAAACGCTTTTCGGTAAAATTGGGAGCCCGCGGGTTCCCGCGGTAACGTACGTCGAACAAACCTAATAATAGCAGGTGATATTAACATAGACTGGAGCAAAGAAGATACGTATAAGGCCAGACTGGAAAGTATTTTGAATGATAACGGAATGAAACAAATAGTAAACGACTATACTAGAATAGCACGAAATTCAAAAACAATAATAGATTATGTAATAACTAATAATGCAAACGTAATAGCAAGAATAAACAATGAGAATAAAATAACAGACCATGAAGCAATAGACATAGAAATTAAATACATAAATGAAAATCAAAATAATGTTATAAGAAAAACAGTTGAAATTTTTAAATACAACAAAAATATTTGCAATATAGAACTTAGTAAAATATTAGAGTGTAATGACAACGATAATGTGAATGAAAATGTAAATTTAATTGATACATGTCTTGAAAACACAATTAAAAAGTTCACAAGCAAGAAAATTATTAATGTTAAGAATGTTGAGTGATGAACTTAGAATACTCAAGAGAGAAAAAATTGCAAAATACTTAATTGCTAAATATGAAAATACTGAAAATGCATGGAATAATTATAAGATAATACGAAATTAGTAGAAAAACAAGTAAGAGCGCTATATTCGGCCGTGCCGAATCTTATATACCCTTCACAACGTGTAGTCATGCAATAACTGTAGTTTGTGTCACCATTCATCCCATATGAAATACGTACATACATATAAAAACATACATATATAAAAACATCCCATTGTAAAATTATAAATTTACGTATGTATGTTAAAAAAACAAAAAAAAAAAAAAAATAAGAAATAAAAAAAAAAAATTAAAAAAAAATTAAAAAAAAAATTATTATATATGTAATATATATAAAACAAAAATAAAAAATAATAATAATAAAAATATAAATAATAATATATGTTTCATAGTTTTTTAAGCTTAAGGTCCTTTTAATAATAAAAAATCTTTTTGTTTTGTTTTATATTATTTGATCAATATTTTGCTACTTCTTTGTGTAGCATCATCAGGATAAACGTTTTTTTATTATATATTAGTTTTTTGTTGGATTTGTGTCTTGATATTTGTTATTTTTTAAATAAATTTATAGTTTGATTAACAAAATTGAAAATATATAAAAAATTTTACAAAAATGTAGTATAACAAAAATTACAATTTATATAAAAATATTAACAAAAAGTATTATAACAAAAATTGTTGAAAAAATGTTAATAGTATTATAAGAATATGTATGCGTAATCATAGAAAAAATTTTGTATAACAAAAATTCATAATTATTAAAATATTAATAAGAATTTTATAAATTATTGTCTATACTTTAACATAAAAATATGTTGGTTTTGTACAGAATATTACAAATATTATATAAAAATTTTTTAACAGATAATGTTATGTTACATACGTATGATACAATAATTATATACATATGTATAAAAGTATTGATAACAAATATCTTGTAACAAAACAAGTGTATTAATATTACTAAAAACTAATATAAAAAATGTAGATAAATAAAGTATTATCTTAATGTATTAAAAAATTAATTTAAAATTAAATTTCTTTATAAAAAACTTAACAAGGAAATTATATAAACATAAATGAATAGGTATAAGTGTTATTTCTTATGTATTAAATGTCTATAACTCTGTGCCACATTATCCGTATCTGCCTTATAATTAATTCTCTGTGTAGTTGGTACATTTCTAACATATATCTACTTTTATAATTATTTTCAATATTTAAAACTGATACATTTTCAAAGTTCGGAAAGTGATCAGAGTTGGAACAGTGAGAAGACAATGCTGTCTTTTGTGAAGAAATATTCCAATACTTTTGTTCAGATTTATGTCCAGCAATTCTTGTCCTAAGTTTATTTTTCGTCGTTCCTATATAAACCTTATCACAACTTTCCCCATCATTTCCTCCGCAAGGTATTTTATATACGATATTAGACATATCCCATTTCTGTATTTTGTCCTTAGTATTACTAAACAATCTACCTATTGTATTATTCATTCTATAAGTTATCCCATATCTATTATTATCAAAAACTTTCGAATTCTTCAACCTTTCTGACATCCCTGGCACATGCGTTAACGATTTATAAATTTTCGGTTCAACTATATTACCTGAGTTATTTTCCCTCCTTTCATTAAAATTATTTATAAATCGATTAATAAGTACAATAGGAAAATCATTGTCAATAAGTATATCCTTAATAATCACCTTATTTTTCTTATGAAAAACTTTATCACTAATTTTCAATACCCTTCCTACAAAATTTTTAGCCGTATTAATTTTAACTTGCCTATTGTGGCTAGAATTATAGTTTATAATTCTACCTGAAGCAGTGGGTTTTTGGTACCAATCTATTAACAACTTATTTCCCTTTCTTAAAACTAATGTATCCAAATAGGGTAGTCTCAAATCACATTCCTTTTCTATAGTAAATTTAATTGAAGAAGTAAAATCATTAAAAATGTCTAACATTTGATCAATAACCTCTTCAGACATAATACAAAAAAGATCATCTACATATTTAGTCATTAATTTTGGTTTCATGTCCATCTTCTGAATGCAAGAATCTAGTAATTTTTCCATAACTACAGTGGCGAGCAATAATGGATGAATGTTAGCAACATTCTTACTAAAAACATAAAAAAAAATTAAATAAAAACACAACCAAAAAAGTAATTCAGTCTTTTTTCATTATTTTGTGTTTTTTTATTAACTACAAAAAAAAATTACAGAAAACTTAAATATATTTCCTATATTTACAAATATCTCAACGTAAATCAATTCTTCCATTTTTGCCCGTTATTTAAATTTATATATATTTATTTATTTTCAATATTTTGTCCATAATCCTTTATTCTTTTTTACACTTCTAATGCGCTTCGGCATACTCTCCACCAAATTCTCAATAGTTTGTTTGGGTATTTTCTTCCATTCTTCCTGTACCCTTTCCCAAAGTTGGTCCAAATTGGTTGGAACTCTCTCGTATGTTGCTAGTCTTCTTTTTAATAGTGCCCATAAATTTTCAATTGGATTTAAATCCGGGCTTTGAGCTGGCCACTTGACCATTTGAAAATGTTGGCTGGATAACCAATTTTTTACTATTTTGGCCGTATGTTTAGGATCTCCATCTTGTTGAAAAAATACCTGTTCTTCCGGATATGCGCACTTTTCTAGAGCTTTTGGCAAATTTGTTTGGAGGATGGCAAGGTAGTTCTCCTTTTTCATTATGCCATCTATTTTCACTAGTGGCCCAACATTCCACCAATTAAAACATCCCCAAACCATTAAACTACCGCCACCATGTTTCACTGTTTGCTTCACCTGATGCCTCTGAAGTTTCTCGTGTGGCCGGTGCCAATAGTATTCCTTTCCGTCTGATTGAAATCGGTTTATTTTGGTTTCGTCTGACCAGATCACACGTTTCCATTCATCAGCGGCCCATTTACTATACGTTTTACAAAATTCAAGACGAGCCTTTACGTTTTTCTCCGATAAAGCAGGCTTTTTTTGCTTTATGGCAGAAACCAGGCCGATTCTGCGAAGTGCTCTACGGGCTGTCCACTCGCTAACATTTTTATTTATGGCCCTAGCAGCTAATTTTGGAGTTTTTGTATCTTTTTGTGTCATTAAACGTTCCATTAGACGAGCATCGCCATCGGTTAACAATCTTGGTCGACCTTTAACTACAGCAACAGGTTCCATATTTTTTCGTTTTCGGACACTTAACACTGTAAAGTGAGATATTTCTAACGTCGTTGCTATTTGTCTTGCCGATTGACCTTTTTCTGTTAGATATACAATTCGACGCTCCATTTCAGCACTAATTTTTTTCATTTTTTTATAGTAAAATCTAATTTTTTATAATAAGCGGCAAAATTCTAAGTTTAATGACTACTGATCACTTTTTATTAATAAAAATTATACTTTAAAAGAAAAAGCAAAGATGACAAAGAAAAAATTTAACGGAATAATACCGTTTATTTTGGTGCATTATAATTGCTTTTTGTGTTTATATAGTTCAGTAACATAAAGAGCATAAGTGGAAGAATTGTTGTTTGCAGGTTTTATAAAAATATTTTAATTTTGTTAAAACTTTACGAGTTTTTTTTTACTCTATATTATGTTGTAGAAAGCTGTAAGTCTACCCTGAATGTTTTATAGTATTATCTCCATTATTAATACGTTTACAATGCAATTAGCTCAAATTTAAAAAACATTCTTCCATTTTTGCTCGCCACTGTATATCCGCCACAATTGGTGAAGCAGGAGATCCCATAGGAAGTCCTTCATGTTGCATAAATATCTTTCCATTATATTGAAAATATCTATTGTCCACAATACAAAACTTAAGAATACGTTTAAATAAATCCTTATTTATTATCGTGTATTCTTCAATAATACTCCATTTTTCTTCTATTATCTCTAATGCTAAGGCAACAGGTATACTCGGAAATAATGAAACTACATCCAATGAAACTAATTTCTCCCCATTCATAATACATTGGTCCTTAATTCTTTCCTTAAATTGTATTGAATCCTTAACATTATATGTTGAATTTTGAGTTACCTTCTTTAAAATGGTAGAAATATATTTGCAAAGTTCGTAAGATGGAGAATTCACAAACGAACAAATAGGTCTAAGAGGAAAATCTTCCTTGTGAATTTTCGGTAATCCATATAACCTAGGTGCAGTAGCAATATTAGTCTTAAGTATGTTTCTCTCATTAATTGTAATTATATTCTGTTTAAAAAGTTCCTCAACTAAATCATTATTCTTCTTTTGTAGTCTACTTGTAGGATCCTTATTAACTAATTCATATTTCGTCATATCTCCTACAATAGTTAGGATATAGTTATGGAAAAATTACTAGATTCTTGCATTAAGAAGAAGGATATGAAACCAAAATTAATGACTAAATATGTAGATGATCTTTTTTGTATTATGTCTGAAGAGTTTATTGATCAAATGTTAGACATTTTTAATGATTTTACTTCTTCAATTAAATTTACTATAGAAAAGGAATGTGATTTGAGACTACCCTATTTGGATACATTAGTTTTAAGAAAGGGAAATAAGTTGTTAATACATTGGTACCATAAACCCACTGCTTCAGGTAGAATTATAAACTATAATTCTAGCCACAATAGGCAAGTTAAAATTAATACGGCTAAAAATTTTGTAGGAAGGGTATTGAAAATTAGTGATAAAGTTTTTCATAAGAAAAATAAGGTGATTATTAAGGATATACTTATTGACAATGATTTTCCTATTGGACTTATTAATCGATTTATAAATAATTTTAATGAAAGGAGGGAAAATAACTCAGGGAATATAGTTGAATCGAAAATTTATAAATCGTTAACGTATGTGCCAGGGATGTCAGAAAGGTTGAAGAATTCGAAAGTTTTTGATAATAATAGATATGGGATGACTTATAGAATGAATAATACAATAGGTAGATTGTTTAGTAATACTAAGGACAAAATACAGAAATGGGATATGTCTAATATCGTATATAAAATACCTTGCGGAGGAAATGATGGGGAAAGTTGTGATAAGGTTTATATAGGAACGACGAAAAATAAACTCAGGACAAGAATTGCTGGACATAAATCTGACCAAAAGTATAGGAATATTTCTTCACAAGACAGCATTGTCTTCTCACTGTTCCAACTCTGATCACTTTCCGAACTTTGAAAATGTATCAGTTTTAAATATTGAAAATAATTATAAACGTAGATATATGTTAGAAATGTTACAGATAATTAATGTACCAACTACACAGAGAATTAATTATAAGTCAGATACGGATAATGTTGCACAGAGTTATAGACATTTAATACATAAGAAATAACACTTATACCTATTCATTTATGTTTATATAATTTCCTTGTTAAGTTTTTTATAAAGAAATTTAATTTTAAATTAATTTTTTAATACATTAAGATAATACTTTATTTATCTACATTTTTTATATTAGTTTTAGTAATATTAATACACTTGTTTTGTTACAACAAAATATTTGTTATCAATACTTTTATACATATGTATATAATTATTGTATCATACGTATGTAACATAACATTATCTGTTAAAAAATTTTTATATAATATTTGTAATATTCTGTACAAAACCAACATATTTTTATGTTAAGGTATAGACAATAATTTATAAAATTCTTATTAATATTTTAATAATTATGAATTTTTGTTATACAAAATTTTTTCTATGATTACGCATACATATTCTTATAATACTATTAACATTTTTTCAACAATTTTTGTTATAATACTTTTTGTTAATATTTTTATATAAATTGTAATTTTTGTTATACTACATTTTTGTAAAATTTTTTATATATGACAAAATGTTTAAAAAAATTTTTTTATGTTATTTTCAATTTTGTTAATCAAACTATAAATTTATTTAAAAAATAACAAATATCAAGACACAAATCCAACAAAAAACTAATATATAATAAAAAAACGTTTATCCTGATGATGCTACACAAAGAAGTAGCGAAATATTGATCAAATAATATAAAACAAAACAAAAAGATTTTTTATTATTAAAAGGACCTTAAGCTTAAAAAACTATTAAACATATATTATTATAAAAGGTCAAAGAAACCAATAATTATTAACATAAAAATTTTAAAAAAATTAAATTAATTTTTTTTGGCCCAGCTGGGATTCGATGCCACGTTTTCTCTAACCAGTATACACGTTTGTATGTATGTATGTTGTTGTTGTAATGTTGTTTTTGTGAATAAAAAATCGAGGTGGTCGTGGGTTTTTGCTCATATCTCAGTTGTTTATGTACCGATGTTTCTGATTTTCAATACCGTACTACTCCCGAATATTTCTGATATTTTAATACCTCACCCGGGTCCAAGCGATATCGGGGGGCTTCAAAAAGTTGATTTCAACATACACACGGACAGACTGACAGAGCTTAATCTACTCCCCTATTCATAAGCTTTCAGAAAATATATACTTTATGGGGTCGGAAATGAAAATTGTAGAAATTTCACACGGAATGACAAACCTATATATACCCTTTTTCACTGTGTGAAGGGTATAATAAGATTGAAAATGGGAAAAATAAATATGTTAATGAAAAAATAAATAATGCTAAAGACCAGAAAAAAATGTGGAAGGAAATAAAAGACTTAGTCCTAAGGAAAAATTCAAATGTGATAAAAACTGTGATATTTAATGATATAGAGTATAATGATAACTATGAAATTGCTAACCAATTTAATAATTATTTTGTTAAGAGTATTAAGTCAATAAGAGATACAATAGAAAACGTGCAATACACAAATAAAGTACCTGTGATATATTCTAGATTTAAATTTCAGTCAATAACTATAATGGAACTTAAAAACATTTGTAAAGAACAAGCCAGACTTTAATAAAGTATCAGTTAAAATAATCTTAGACAACTGGAATATTATCGGTAAAAATTTGCTACAAGTTATAAATAAATCCCTTCAAACTGGCATATTTCCTGAAAGTTGGAAATATTCAATGGTAACACCAATAGAAAAAGTGTCAAAAGCAATTAAATGTGAAGAATTCAGACCAATAAATACCCTGGAAACTTGTGAAAAAATTATAGAGAAAATTGTCAAAGAACAGTTAGAAAAATATATGGAACAACATAATTTGATATCTAAATACCAATCTGGTTTTCGTAAAAAGTACTCATGTGAAACCGCAGTTAATTATGTTATTAATAAATGGAAGTATCGTGATGCGAAGAAAAATATAATGGCAGTTTTCTTGGACTTTAAAAGGGCATTCGAGACTATTGACAGAGTTTTATTGATTAAGAAACTTTATATGTATGGCATTAGAGAGAATGAATTAGAGTGGTTTAAATCTTATTTAAAAAAAACCGAAAACAAATTACAAAAGTAAACAATAACAAATCCGAAGAAATTGAAATCGAATTTGGGGTGCCACAAGGTTCTATTTTAAGGAGCTAATACACGGCATGTTTTTTACATCTGACTTGTCAAATTCTACACTGCTAATACAAACATGTCGTGTGTTACCTTTAAAACATTACTTCTGTAAAAAAACATGTGTTGAGACATCTGACAAAATTTTAATTAGAGTGCGCTCTATTTTCTTCTGTAAAAACATGTGACATCAGTCGTTGGCAGAAATCTCTGCTGCTGCAAAGCAGTCAGCGTAAAAGTACAATTTTGACAGACATGTAGATTTACATATGTCTCTCAAATTTTAAAGTCAGATGTAAAAAACATGCCGTGTATTATAGCCTTTAGGAGCATTACTTTTTATAATATATATTAACGATATGCCGAATATTATAAATAAATGTGAAGAAGTTTTGTATGCTGATGACACTTTAATATATGCTGAAGAAGATACCGAGATACAATGTATAGATAACGTTACGCATGATATTAAAAACATAAACAATTGGCTCAAAATGAATAAACTAAAATTGAATGGAAGTAAAACTAAATTTATGGAAGTAAACATGAACAGTAACGTAATTTTAAAGATAAATAATGAAATAATTGAAAAAGTTAGTCAAATGAAATATATCGGGTTCATAATCGACAAGGACTTGAAATTTAAACAACACGTTGAGTATATATGTAAGAAAATTGGCAAAAAAAAATTGGCTTTTTTAAAAGAGTGCGGAGAAAGTATCGATAATTACAGCAATAAATATGTACAATACTATGATCAAACCACACTTTGAATTTGGATCAACAATTTTATACACTTGCTGCACGAAAACAGAGTTAGAAAGACTACAGAAACTTCAAAACAGAGCTATGCGTTCCATATTAAAATGCAACAAATATATGCCTATAGGACTGATGCTTGACACACTTAAATGGCTAAAATAGAACAAAGACTACAGTTTAATACATAAAATTTTTTTAAGAAAATGAAGATGGGAAATGCTCCAGACTATTTACTTGATCAATTAACATACGTAAGTTTTTTAATAAAACTACTATTAATACTAAAAAAAAAAAAATGGTTCACATTAAAATTTAATATATAGAAAAAGTTCGAATAAAAATATTAATATATAATTATCACACACATGGCACGGTGTTAATGACAATAATTCCAGCCAAAGGATGGATATTAAAAGCATAACGAAAATGTATCACGAATATAGAAGAATATGAACATGTTGAATTATGAATTGTCATTTGATAGGTGAAGTAAAAATTCAATAAATTTGAAAATAATAGTAAGATTCACTAATTCAAATTTCATTGAATTGTAACATAAATAGGAATTTTAAAATTACATAGTAGTATACCGATAAAGAGTGCTGATGATGAAATCGTAACTGATTTCAAAAATACATTCCACTCGGCTAATATCGGAAATAATTTTAAAAAGAATATTCCTAAAAATGGTTACAATTATTTATTTCTTTATTAGACGTTCCTATAATGAAAATTCTATATTCAACTATTAAAACATGATTTTTGTTCAAATATTAAAAATAAAAAACAAATTCTTTAGTTGGGAAATGTTCAACATAATATTTCTGTGGGAGTATTTAAAATAACGGTAAACAACATGGAGGGAATCAATTTTAGATAATTTTACTCCAATTCACAGTTACGCACACTATTGTGAATAAATTTTATTTCTTAAATTTCGTTCAAGGCGAATTCGCCTTGATTTCGTTGTTTGTTGTGATATTCATATTCTCTATATATATAGCATAAAGGAAACCACCTAAAGTCGCTATTGTTAACTTCAGTAGAAAAACAATTTAAAGAATTAGAATATTTTCTAAGATCAATAAGAAAAGTTTTGAAATTTTTCTAAATCTCAAAAAGAAAAAATAATGGCCAAAGTAAGAATACCGAAACAAAAAGTTATATTGTGTGGTGATTATGGTGTGGGAAAAAGTTCTTTGTTTCGTCGTTTTACCAATAATACTTTTGTGACCAATACTGACCGAAAGTCTACGCTGGGCTTAGATCATATAGACAAAGACTATCGCATTGATAACAAGCAAATAAAGGTATGAGAGTAAAAGAAATTCACAAAGGAAAATAAATATTTGTCTCTTCTAGTTGCAATTATGGGATACTGGTGGTATGGAACGTGTAGCATCGGTTACCTCATCATATTACAAATTTGCTGAAGGTGCTATATTAGTGTTTTCTTTAGATAGTGCTGCCTCCTTCCATTCGTTATCTCAACATCTTTTAGACATTGTAACATATGCAGAAAATGCTAAAATATTTATATGCGGAAATAAATCTGATTTGGAGGGAAGGCAACCGGAAGTTACTAAAGCCGAACTAGAGGCATTTTGTGAACAATGCCATACTCTTATTAGTGCCACCTATAAAACTTCCTGTAAAACGGGCGAAGGCATAGAGGAAATGTTCGAAGACATTTCTCGAATTCTTGTGGAGTCGAATCGTTCGAAAATGGACCTGCAAGCCAGTATGGAACAACATGGCTTTCAAATTGTGGCTGGCCAAGTTGAACTTTTAGATAATGCTGATGAGGGCGAAGAAGCCTCTAGTTGTGTTTGTTAGCAAATGGCCGAACTTGAATTCGGATAGAGAGCTAGTGCCAATAAAGGTTTTTAATTTACAAAGAATGTTATACATATATCGGCATAGAAATGTTGCTTGGTTGTTGCATACCGATTGTAACAAGTATAAAGGTTTTAACTCTAACGTGATTTTAACGAAATTGAGTTTTTCAGTAATTCAAAAATATTTCACACAAATAAACCTCGACACAAAATTTTACTGCAATAGTACAAAAATAACAGTTACAAGCAATTTAACAGAATAGGTAATATAATAATACAGTTTCTATTTCGTTTTTGCCTTCTGTACAGTTAAAATTACTTGAGTTAAGGCCATTCTACTTGTGACCAACGATATATTTATATACGTTATACAAATTAATCATAAGAGGTCTCAAATTTTTAATGTAATATTCATTAATAATTTTTTTTATTAATATTTAAAAATTTAAATAGATTTACTAACCACATAATGAATAACAAAATATTTCTTATCGTAAAATTTAATCACTATTACAAAAAAACGTCCATTATTATGAAATATGCTAGAAAAAACGAATATATTAAATAATAACAGTAAGTATAAGTTGTCAATAGTAGAGGCAGTCTTAAAGTATAGAAAAAGCAGTGCTTTAGTTTTAAGTTAAATTTTTATAATATATTATTTAAATCCAATAAATAATTTAAAATCTTTGTGTACAGAACAAATTTTTTTAAAAAATTTTAAGTAACTAAAATCTTTTTATAATTATAAATTATATTTATTTGAACTTTTTATTCTTAAGTTTATAAGAAATCATTTTTATTCCATTTCATTTTTCTATTTTTAAACTTCCTATAATATAATATCGGATTAGTTTTTCAATATTCTTAAATGATTAAAGTTTAATTTAATAAATGTTTTTAAAAAGTTTAATAAGAATAATGAACTTAAGCCAGAATAAAAATGATTTATAATAAAATTTATTTTGATATATTCTCTATTGTTGAGAAATATTTCTATAAAAAATTTAAAAAAATATATATATACATATATATTTACTTAAAATTAGAATGTGAAGGTAAATGTTTTCATATTTAAAAAATCTGAAGCAGTGCAATTGTAAAAATATTGAGTACTTGTGTACTTTCTACTAGCATTAAGAATTATTAATATTCATATTGTCAATATTTCTATATACCTTGTTTGGATCATGATCTTGGAAATATCAGACATACATAAAGTGCGAGACAAATATGTGTTAAGTGTTTGTCGGCATAACATCGGGATCCGTGAGTGTAGCGTTTGGTTTTCTATAAACGAATTTAGGTACATCAGGTCCAAAAAAATTAGTTTTAACTTATCAAAAACAAAATTGGGAAATAAAATCATATAAGAAACACTTGCACATATGTATTTGTCTCGTCGTATTTGTATTGTATTTATTACAAAATAAAAATTTAATAAAAAAATTTTTACATAGCTTTCAAATGACGTTTGAAAATTAAAATTAATTTTAATGATATCTATTTTAAACTATAACTGCCGAATTCATAAAAAATATTTCATGTTGATACAAGGCGTATTAGACAGATGTATAGAAATTAAAAAAAACCTTCAATAAGCTTTAAATATATTTTATGAATACCGCAGTGAATATCATTTCAGCTAACATCTTGTGCTTTTTAGATTTTGCATTTTTAAGTTAAATAATTTAATAATTAAAAATATTGAACTACGCTTGGCTTAAGTCAAAATAAAAATGTTTCACATTAAAATTTATACCTCTATTGCGGTTCACCACTCAACTCAGTTTGGTTGTGTGAGAGTCAACCCAACTTATGCACAACCAAACTCATTTTAGGTATTGTCATGGTAAAATTATCAGGTAACCTCACTAAAACAGCTGATTATTTTTTTCTCTACCTTAAAGTTTAACTTAGATGTCAAATTTTGTGTATGTATGTGTATATTTTGTGTACGTATATATTCTACCGCCAAAAAAACACGCACACACATTTGCTTTTTGACATTTAAGTCGTCGTTTTCCAGCAACAAAATACATTTAGGATTTTGTTGTTGCAGAACTGCGGCTACCTGGGGCTCAATTCTCGTTCTGTGAAACTGTGAAATGAAAAAGTTTTTGTATAGCAAAGGGTATGGTGGCACCATATGATATTACACACAAAAACTTTTCATTTCATAGTTTCATAGAACGAGAATTGATACCCTGATGATTGTACCATGGGTATTGTGATACTCAACTGTTTTTGGTTGAGTTTGCTATAAAGTTGCCAACTTAAAATATCGAACTACCAACTTTAAATATTACGTTTGGCAAATGAAAAAAAAGTTTCCTAAAATTGTTTTTAACTGCTGTGCCGAATAAATAGTATTTATAATGGATATATGTAAGTTTCGATTTATGTTATGATGATGAATATAAAAACTCTTTTGTAGATGTGCTACGTACAAGATGAAAAATTCGTAATGATTCAAACCCTCTTGAGCTGCCCAGTTCCAAGTATAAATTTCTAATAAGTAACGAAACTAAATAATAATTTTATATTAATAGACTTATAAGTTATTTCCTACTAAACAAAGAAGCGTTTTGTTATTTGCTGGATGAAATTAAAGATCACCTAAAAACACCTGTGCCCATGTTCTGTAACTCTCGCTACGAGAAACTTTTCACTTGAAACATGTAAATTGGTACAGAAATACAACAAATCGAAACAAACAGCTGTTTTTTCTCACTGTACTGTTTCTGTAACTATTCATGCGAGAAATACCTGTCACGTAAGAAAAATACTCGTAAGCCATAAAAAAAGTGTTTCTGTAAAGTTTTCAGGCGAGAACTTCTCACTTTGAACTGTCAAAATAAGTCACAAACAAAAAGACCGCGAGATTGCAAAAACTTTGAGCCAAACAATATAAAAAGTCAAAAATCAGTGACAAAAACATGGAAAATGTAAAGTTAAAATGTTTTTTTTTATTATTAATGCATACATATGTATGTATTAATATTATAAATTTGTTATCGTTAAGAAAAATATGCGGGTTTCAAAGCAACAAAAAGGAAAATTAGATATCGAGTTTAAACTATCGAACCTTCTATAAAATATTTTGTAATTGAAATAATGTTTTTTTTTGTGCTTTAAACTTTTATGTATGTAAAAGAAAGAAATTAGGAAATGAAAAGTTAATTACTTTAAATTTGAGGTTATAAATTTTCTTACTACGGGAAATAATTTATGGTAACTATCTTTGTTTAATTTACAAAAGTTTTTATATTTCTAAAAAGATAGATTTTATTTTATATTGATTATAATTTTACAATCATCAAAGTCATTTAAAGTTTAAAAAAACTAACTAACTAAATAAAATTGCTAAATTCTTTTCATTTATTTTTTTTTTATTTCAATTTCGAAATAATTTTTATAATTTTTTTATTCCTTTTTTATTTAGACCTTAAATATTTACAAAAAGTGTTTATTGTTGAACCAAATTGTCGTGTGTCCTAAACAAAAATCCTAAATACACCACCATAAAAGGTGCCTTCAAGCAGAACCATTGCTGATGATCTGCTTAAGCGATATAGTTCCTTAAATCAATTCTCCGGCATTTCAAAAGAGTCTGTTGAATCGCACAACCTTTTGCGATGAATCCGCAACATATTCCTTTCATCATCCCCAACCGCTCTAACTAAAGCTGCATTGTACATTTTATTTCTTTCTTCTGCACTTATTTTTTTAAACACTTTTATTTTCTAAATTTTATATGTATTATTATTTCCGCACTTCTAAAGTTTATTTTTTTCTTCTTCTTCTTCTTATAATTAAGTATAATTTTTGATAGCTCTAACGTAACAACGTAATCATAAATGGTATTTTTCGCCATGAGTTACAGATACACTTTTTTCTCACACATCGAGAAACGGTGGGATATTTTGTTTCATGACTTTTCGATGCGAGAAGTTCTCACTAAAGTTACAGAACATGGGTACTGTTCGCGTGGTGGTTATTCCTTCTATATTAAAGTTATGTGCTGCTCTTAGATTCTTTGCTGACGGGAGCTATCAAAAATGCAATGAATTTAAAAATTGATTATAAAAAAGTACATATACTTACAGTCTCTCCAGTTTGTTTTTCATATTTACGCTTTTAAAAAAATCAACCTAACTGCCAATAACACAACTACTCTTAAGCAGTTGTGTGTATTAAACGTTTTTGTCGACCAATGTTGAAAACAGCAATACCGCGAAAAAATAGATACACAACTGAATAGTCAACTGTCACTTGAGTTGAGAATGGCAATGTCAATTTGCCAAATACAACCAAACTATGTTGCGGGTTAATTCACTTTTATTTACTTATATGCAAAATTTGATATCAATGACTCAAAAAATGTAGGGTTGATGACGTCATTGTTTTGGTGGTTGTTTTCGTTTCAGTTTTTTTTTGTTGTTGTGCAAATTTTGTGGTAATTCCATTTATTTAAATTATTTTCTTATTATTTCTTGTGGGTTTGAGTCTTTTGTTTCAGGCTGTTGGTATTTTATGTAGTTTCTTAATAGTCTTATGTGTTTGGATGTTTTCTATGATTTTTTTATGTTTGTATGTATGAAGGTGTGCTTGGCTGAAAAGAAACAAGAAAAAAATTATTGATTTGAAGTTGAAAACATTTGGAGGAACGATACTTTTCTTTTTACTTACGCTGATGATTTGTCTGAATTTGTAGTTACGTTGTAAGTTGAGCTAAAAAGATTTTAAAACAAAAAAATTATTAAATTAAGAAATTAAATACTTACATGCGTCCAAATGCCGATTCAATGTGTGATGACATATGCTAGTGTTGTAAAATGGGGAAAGATAAAACAGAGCTGTCAACACAAATACCGCACAGTGTAGTAATGGTGTATTTTCATTCAATAATTGAAAATACAACTTTTATGGAGAAAATGGAAATACGATAGCAAATAAAAATAATGGAAAAAGAATAGAATAAAATCACTGCTAAAATTCATGAGAGCCTGGTATTAAAATTTTTTAAGGATGTTACGTAGGATAAAGGATTTTAAATAAAAAGGATATTTATTTATTTATTTACACTTGTTGATAAAAGAATTATATATGAGGATCAAAGGTCGTTAAAAATTTTAAATAAATAAAATGTACTGGTAATGCTAACCAGTTAGTTAACTAAATAATGTTATATTTTTTTTATTATAAAATTTATTAGTGTAAACTGTATTCTTGTAGGACAATAGGTAATAAAAATAAACCGCAATATTTAATCGTTTTATGTAACAGCTATAAGTTGAAATAAGCAGCAAAAGAATTCAGTTTTTATTTGGTGTGCAAAGTCTATTAGTGCAAGTTGAAAAATTTAAAAGCGCAAAATTTAGACAATATTTATACATAAGCTTGAATACATAACAAAAAAAGAAAAAATAAGAAAGTGTTAAAAATTTCAAGATACCTTAAATTGGCTAAGGAAGGAAGAATTGTTTGTAATAATAATTTTATTGTAAAAACGTAAGTGAAAATGATTAGAATTAGTTTTATTTTGTTGAAAGCATTAGTTCAAATACAAGTGTTATAAAAGTTGTATTTTTCTTTTGTGATAGCTGGCATTTCCTGCTGAAAGGTATTTAAAGGCACCCAGAAGCATAATTTTGTCCTATAGCCACCCAGGAAATAGCCAGGTAAAGGAATGAAATAAAAATATTTTTATAAATCTTAAATAAAACGCGGAGAAACTTAAAAAACCTAATTGCCCCTTGAAAATCCGTCAAAGGAAAAATGGAAACGAGAAGGTTAAATATTTAATTTTTGTGAAGAATTATAAGCACATATCTTGAAGGAAACAAAATTCAAAAATTTTATTTTTAAGTTGTGATCTGGTGAAGAAAACCAAATTTTGTGAATATTGAGAGTGTGTAGTTAGTGTATGTGTTTTATTTAAGTTTTGTTTACTACGGTATTCCCTTATAAAATAGACTATATCTCAAAGTATATTTATAGGCGAAAGACTGAAAGTAGGTACGCATATGTATATATATCGTTGTTTGCCAAAGAAGAAAAAAAAAATATTGAAGTGTTTTAGATATAGAGCTGAAGTGAATATTTGTTTGAAACGCTTGTGTCAGGCTAGAATTTGTAGCTTCAGGGAGCTCCTTTAAGTGAAATAATTGAAGCATAGAAAAGAGTATTTTTTTTTTTGAAAGAAATAAGTAGCTTGAGCTCTAGAGAAAATATAATTTAGATATTCATAGCAACGCAGATTTGAAGAAAGCGAAAACTGTATAAAACGATATATGTATGTTGTAAGGTCAGCAAACCGGCAGAGGAAATAAGAACTATTTATTTTTGTATGATCTCTATTGTTTTATTTGAAGTAATTTTTGTACATATTATTGTTAGTATATTTATATCGTATTATTTAGTATATTAGTGTTAATGTTTATTTTATTACAATTTTCTTTATTTGTTGTTTTTTTTTAATATAATTTTTATTATTTACTTTTGTATGATATTGTTTTTCTTTTAAGACTATTGTTAATATTTATAAATCAAGTTAGTTAATATCAATAAAACATGTAATAATTTGTAAGTGATAAATACATAAAATACTATGTTGGCTTAATTGGATAAAGGTTTGGAAATGATGGGAAGGTAAGTGGAGGAAGAAGTCATCTGGAATGTGGGTCGCTGGAAAAATTGAATGGATTTCGTCGCGACTAGGTTGGGAGGGCAGTAAGAGACTAACACCCGTCTCTGAGTATGGTAAAAATGGTACACTGAGTTTTTTTTTTTAGTTCATTGTTGTTTTTGTTGTTGTTTAGTTTTGCACAATACAAAATTTTATGTGCGGCTCGCTGCCGGCGAAAAGGGTTGGGACCTTCCTGAGACATAGAATTAGCCGGAAACTTCGCCGTGCAATCCCGGTTCGTAACATAAATGGCGCCCAATCTTAAATGTGAAATAACTTGAAACGATTTGAGTTCAAGTTATGTAATGCGATACATGTGACAATAGCCCAAATATTCTAACAATAGCCCAAGCGAATCCGTGAAAATGGTGAGAATAAGTTTGTATAGCCACTCTGAAAATAGATAAGAGGTGTTGTATATAAATAGAAATTCACTAGTAAATAAGCGGGTAGTGCGATAATATACTTACATGATACAGTCAATATCGATTGCTGTTTGGTTAACTGTTTCTAGATTTGAAAATTTTAATTTAAATATTAGTGATGGAATACATTTTTAATGTTGAAAGATTGAGAATATACGATAGCCTCTCGGGATAAAAGTCTACGAGGTTAGTTGTATCGTAGAATATCAATTGCCACTCGTAATCTCGCCTTGAACAAATACAGGTTGAAGTACGAGGGGTCACATTGGGAATAAAATCCATAAACGTAAAATTGATTATGTACCACTTTAACATACCTTAATCGATTACTACATCGACTTCCACATCCGCCCATCATTTCCTTATCCTATAAAATAAAAGATTTAACACAAAAAATTATTGAATTATAAATTTTATTTTAAAATTCAGTCTAAATTAATTTTTGTTTTTAAAACTTCTTTGTCACTTAAAAACTACAAAAATATTACTTTATAATTTATTTATAATTTATTAATAATTTATTTATACAATTATTTATTTATCGATTAAGTCATTTATTTTATTTATTTGTTAAAATATTGTGTTTTATATTATTATTTAGAAATTTTTTTTTTTTTAATTAGTGAATGTAATTGGTCTGGCTTAGTATTATATATTATTTTTATGCATGTTGTTTACAATAATCTGTCTTTGTGCAATTAAGTTTTTTTTTGAATTTCGTTTTTTTTTTATTAAATAAATTCTTAGATCTGTATTCATTATCAGTTCTAGGAGAGTATTATGAGTTATAGCCCACCTACAACTAGGTCACGAAAGAGAAATAGGCATAATTTATACGATTTAAACAGGTCTACACCACACGTTGCATATAAAATAGATAAACGAAACACACCTAAATTGATATACAAACCGAAATTCAATTTAGAAATGGCAGAGGGAAATACAGATCCTGTTAGAGATTTGTCAGAAACAATTATAACAAATAATCCTAAAGTTCCACCTATTAATCAGCATCAATATGCCCTACCCCCACCAGTATTAGGTTCAAGTACCAGTAGGCAGGCAGAAAACGTAGAAAGAACAGTGCGAAAATTGGTAGAACAGGGAATAAATTCGCAGATGTTTGATATGAAAAAGACTATGGCAGAATTAGCATCAACTGTTAGTAGGCTCAGTGTAGTTGTTCAGCAAACACAGATGGAAAATAAGAAAATATTAGAAGCTAACTTACCAAATGTACCCAAACCTCCATCTGATCATCCACAGAATGAAAGTCGCTCTCAGTCATCTAGAAATTCGTCAGTGAATGGGGATGAACAAGTAAGAAGTTACAGCAGACCTCGTATCGATAAATGGGGTTTAGAGTTCGATGGCGATACCAACAAACTAGCGATAGAAGACTTCGTTTTTCGACTAGAGCGTCTTCAACACCAGTACAACGTTCCATGGAAGGAAGTCTTAGACAACTTTCATCTTTTGGTTAAAGGTGCAGCAGAGAAATGGTATTGGTTATTTGTTCAAACTAATTATTTGACGGAATGGCCTACACTGAAAACAGCGATGCTCAAACAATACCAATCCACTCGTTCAAGTTTCGAATTAATGCGAGACATGGTTGAACATAAACAACTCGCAGGGGAATCAATTGATGACTTTTTCTTCACCATGACGCAGCTTCGATCTAGGCTGAGCATATCTATGCCAGAAGCTGAAATGATTAAAATGATTAAAAAGAACTTGAGGGATAGCATTGGAAAAATCGTTTACCCAATGAATGTATCATCTGTGGAGGAGTTGCGAATAAATTGCTTAGATGCCGAAAAGACTTTTCTCAAAAAAGACTTTAGAAATCAAAACCCGATAAATCGCTTTCAAAAACATGTGAATGAGCTTAATGACAAAAGTCCTGAACATTATCAAACCATAGAAGTTGAGCACGATGAAATTGCGGCTATAAAAACGAAAAATTCCAATAGTTATGCAAACAAAGCGGTATTAGTATGCTGGAATTGCCGTCAAAATGGCCACGTTTTTATGGATTGCCCATCAAATGAGAGAGCCATATTTTGCTACCGATGTGGAAAAGCCGATGTAATAGCTCCCAATTGTACCACCTGTCGAAACCGAAATTTTCACAGGAACGAAGGGAATGCGGGGGACCATCGTTCAACATCGAGCCCGCAAAAGAACCTGTAGTAAATAGTACAATAAGAAAATTAGCTCATGAAGCAATAAAATTTAACAAAATTATACCCCAACAAAGGCACTTATACTCACTGAAAGAAAGAGAACAAAATTATAAAAAAATTAGAAAAATAATATTTAATTCGGAAATAAGTATCAAGCAACCAACAATATCGCAGAGAATCAAAAAGCTAAGACTAAAGTTTGCTGAGAGAAAAAGAAAGAGAAAACTAATAATCGAAGCGATAAAGAAAGCAGGCTATGAAGCTACAGACCCCAGACCATATGCTGAATTTAAAATTGGAGATATTAAGATAAAAGGCTTACTTGACACTGGTGCCTCTGTCAGCATTTTAGGGAAAGGTTGCCGTGAACTTGTTGAAAAATTAGATATTCCAATAACACCTATATTTTCTGTAATCACTACTGCTAATGGTCAAGAACAGCGATTATTAGGAAAAATAAGTTTGGATATCGAATATAATGATAAAAATAGGAAAATTAACTTTTATTTATGCCCTGATTTGGAACAACAATCCTATTTAGGAGTAGATTTTTGGAAAAGTTTTGAACTTGCTCCGAACGTACTAGGTGTAGCGGAAATAAAAATGGAACAAATATTAGATAATTTTAGGTCCGAAAATCACAAAGTTGATCCACATGTGTTAAATGAAATACAACAAAATGAATTGAATAAAGTAGTTAAAATGTTTCCAGCGTTTGAAGTTCAAGGTCTAGGATGTACTCCACTAGAAAAGCATTGCATAAAGTTAGTAGAAGGCGCAGAACCTGTGAAAGATAGGTATTATCCAATTTCTCCTGCAGTACAGGATATAGTTTACAAGGAAATAGATAAAATGTTAGAACTAAATGTAATAGAGGAATCAGAAAGCCCGTGGAGCCATAGAACAACAGTCGTTAGAAAACCTGGTAAAAATCGGTTTTGCTTAGATGCGAGGAAGTTAAACAAGTTGACAGTTAAAGACGCGTATCCATTGCAGAATATCGATGGTATTCTTAGTAGAATCGATGAGACACACTATATAAGTAGTGTCGATCTGAAATACGCTTTCTGGCAGATAGAGTTGGATGAAGAAAGCAAACCATACACAGCGTTTACTGTAGCAGGTAGACCACTCTATCAGTTTCGTGTTATGCCCTTCGGTCTCTGCAATGCGGCTAAACGACTTTGTCGATTAATGGACAAAGTTATTCCACAAAGATTAAAAGAGAACGTATTCGTGTACCTGGATGACCTGTTGGTTATATCTGATACGTTTGAAAAACATTTAGAGTTGTTAAAAGAAGTCGCCCATTGCCTGAAAACCGCCAATTTGACTATAGGCTTGGAAAAGTCACAGTTTTGTTTTAAAACATTAAAGTACCTTGGTTTTATAATAGGCGGTGGTACATTGAGAACAGATCCTGATAAAGTGAATACCATGAAAGAAATTAATATTCCGAAGTCACCAAAAGAAGTCCGAAGCTTTCTTGGTACAGCCGGCTGGTATCGACGATTTATAAGAGATTTTTCTACGATATCAGCGCCCTTAACGGATACCCTTAAAAAGAGCAAAAAGTTTTCTATGACACCAGAAGCTATAAAAGCATTTAACGATTTAAAAAAGGCCTTAACGTCAGCACCTGTTTTGAGACATGCCGATTTCTCTAAACGATTTTACATTCAGTGTGATGCTAGTGACTATGGTATAGGAGCAGTTCTATATCAACTAAATGGTAATGATGAAGAACATCCTATAGCATTCTACTCTCAGAAATTAAACAGCTGTCAACGGAATTATAGTGTGACAGAAAAAGAATGTTTTGCAGCTGTCATGGCAGTTAAAAAGTTCCGGCCGTACATCGAAATGATGCCATTCACGATAGTGACAGATCACGCCAGTCTTAAATGGTTGATGTCTCTAAAAGACCTATCAGGTAGATTAGCCCGCTGGTCACTTCAGCTACAATCATTTGATTTCGAAATAATGCACCGTAAAGGGTCAGAAAACGTTGTAGCTGATATGCTGTCCAGATTGCCGTGTGAAAGTTTGAATGAAATAAGTATGGAAGATATATTTGACTTCGAGACAACCGAGTTTGAAAGTGAAGAATATTTAGACCTTATAAAACACATTCAGAAAAATTGCGAACAATTACCAGATCTGAAGGTTGATAATGGAATGGTTTTCAAAAGAATGTCGTTTGAGAATGGAGTACAAGAATGTAAATGGAAGTTGTGGATACCATCAGCTATTACACAAGCGATAATTGAAAAAGCACACAATTCACTTACTACTGCTCATGGAGGAGTGGCCAAAACTGTGGAAAGATTAAAAAGATTCTTTTATTGGCCAAAAATGTATTTCCAAGTTAAAATGTTTATAAGAAATTGTCAAATGTGTAAGGAAATCAAACCATCTAACCAGAATCTTAGGCCAGAAATTGGAAAACAAATAATTACAGAAAGACCGTTTCAAAGGTTGTATATAGATTTTATGGGAAAATACCCCAGGTCTAAAAATGGTAACTGCTACATTTTCATTGTAGTAGATCATTTTTCAAAATTTGTGTTTCTTAAAGCCATGAAAGAAGCCTCAACTAAAAATGTCATTGAATTTTTGGTGCAAGAAATTTTTCACAAATTTGGTGTACCTGAATTCGTGCACAGTGATAATGGTTCGCAGTTCATAGCAAAAAGTTTTGATAATTTAATGAGAACTTATAAAATTCAACACATAAAAACCGCAGTATATTCCCCTCAAAGCAATGTCAGCGAAAGGGTAAACCAGTCTGTGCTATCAGCAATCAGAGCGTACGTAAAAGAAGATCATAGAGATTGGGACATGTACTTGTCCGAAATAGAATGTGCCCTAAGGACATCCGTACACGCTGCAACTGGTTATACGCCATTCTTCGCATTGTTCGGATATCATATGTATTCCAGTGGAGCGGATTATAAATTGGCCAGGAAGTTGCAGTCACTCACCGACCATAACATTTTAGAAATAAATGAAGACGACAAACTAGAAGTAATTCGAGAGGAGATAAAGCAAAACATGAAAAAGGCATATGAAAAGAGTGCAGAGAGGTACAATAAGAGAGCACGAAACGTTAAATTTGCACCGGGACAAGAGGTATATCGCAGAAATACCGTATTGAGTGATTTCTCCAAAAACAAGAATGCTAAATTTTGTCAAAAGTTTTTAAAATGCAGAATAGTCCGTCCTGTGGGAAATAACATGTATGATCTAGAGAATCTGCAAGGGAAATTTTTAGGTACCTATCACGTGAAGGATATAAAAGTCTAAAGAAAAAGGAATTGTATTTTTTTTAACGACAGAAGAAAATTTTAAAATTCAGTGAAACGTGCAATATGAAACTTATGAAACTTTAATTATAGTTAATGCAATCTGTGATAAATACTGTGATAATAATTTTTAATTTGTGGTGTCTCTTACGTGTTTAAAATAATTCCAAATTGTGCAATATAGGCTTAGTAACTATGTCTTATTGTTGCTAATGTTTAAATTTACAGACATCTTAACGAGACCTGAAAGAGAAAAAAAGAAAAATAGAACCACAAAGTAAAGGTTTTTATTACTAAGTAATTATCAATATACTTCCCGTAATGCTGAGTAGGTATTGGTGATTAGGTATGTTGTATTTGGACCTTTTAGGCTTAAAAGGATACCAGATAGAGTGACAGGATGAGCAATAGAATTGTCAGTCAGAGTGTGGAAATAATGGAGGCGTAACCCAATTGTTTTATAGTTAGTTTTTGTTATAATTTATTTGCCTATTAAGGGCGTTCGTTTTAATACGTACAACACTCCGTTGTACACTACTGGTCAGAAGCCAGTAACATGAGAATGAAGTAATTTTAACGGGTGCCTCTACGGTTTCTTTTTGACTGAAAGAAATGCGATAGAGTATCTGGTTGTTAATCCTGTCAAATTGAATACCGGTAACAAAAAAATCTACTTAAGGATTTTGGCGAAGTTTCTTTAAAATGATGTACATACGTTTCTAAGTATTTTCTTTTGCCCGGCTAACTAATTCAATAAAGCATGAGACTTTTCTCTAGGGTGTGAGAGTTCCCCACGTTGGGCATCCAACACAATAAACCACCCGCTCACCGTTCCCTCTGGATAAAACCCAGCGAAACCGGAGTTTTGTTGCGGGTTAATTCACTTTTATTTACTTATATGCAAAATTTGATATCAATGACTCAAAAAATGTAGGGTTGATGACGTCATTGTTTTGGTGGTTGTTTTCGTTTCAGTTTTTTTTTGTTGTTGTGCAAATTTTGTGGTAATTCCATTTATTTAAATTATTTTCTTATTATTTCTTGTGGGTTTGAGTCTTTTGTTTCAGGCTGTTGGTATTTTATGTAGTTTCTTAATAGTCTTATGTGTTTGGATGTTTTCTATGATTTTTTTATGTTTGTATGTATGAAGGTGTGCTTGGCTGAAAAGAAACAAGAAAAAAATTATTGATTTGAAGTTGAAAACATTTGGAGGAACGATACTTTTCTTTTTACTTACGCTGATGATTTGTCTGAATTTGTAGTTACGTTGTAAGTTGAGCTAAAAAGATTTTAAAACAAAAAAATTATTAAATTAAGAAATTAAATACTTACATGCGTCCAAATGCCGATTCAATGTGTGATGACATATGCTAGTGTTGTAAAATGGGGAAAGATAAAACAGAGCTGTCAACACAAATACCGCACAGTGTAGTAATGGTGTATTTTCATTCAATAATTGAAAATACAACTTTTATGGAGAAAATGGAAATACGATAGCAAATAAAAATAATGGAAAAAGAATAGAATAAAATCACTGCTAAAATGCATGAGAGCCTGGTATTAAAATTTTTTAAGGATGTTACGTAGGATAAAGGATTTTAAATAAAAAGGATATTTATTTATTTATTTACACTTGTTGATAAAAGAATTATATATGAGGATCAAAGGTCGTTAAAAATTTTAAATAAATAAAATGTACTGGTAATGCTAACCAGTTAGTTAACTAAATAATGTTATATTTTTTTTATTATAAAATTTATTAGTGTAAACTATATTCTTGTAGGACAATAGGTAATAAAAATAAACCGCAATATTTAATCGTTTTATGTAACAGCTATAAGTTGAAATAAGCAGCAAAAGAATTCAGTTTTTATTTGGTGTGCAAAGTCTATTAGTGCAAGTTGAAAAATTTAAAAGCGCAAAATTTAGACAATATTTATACATAAGCTTGAATACATAACAAAAAAAGAAAAAATAAGAAAGTGTTAAAAATTTCAAGATACCTTAAATTGGCTAAGGAAGGAAGAATTGTTTGTAATAATAATTTTATTGTAAAAACGTAAGTGAAAATTATTAGAATTAGTTTTATTTTGTTGAAAGTATTAGTTCAAATACAAGTGTTATAAAAGTTGTATTTTTCTTTTGTGATAGCTGGCATTTCCTGCTGAAAGGTATTTAAAGGCACCCAGAAGCATAATTTTGTCCTATAGCAACCCAGGAAATAGCCAGGTAAAGGAATGAAATAAAAATATTTTTATAAATCTTAAATAAAACGCGGAGAAACTTAAAAAACCTAATTGCCCCTTGAAAATCCGTAAAAGGAAAAATGGAAACGAGAAGGTTAAATATTTAATTTTTGTGAAGAATTATAAGCACATATCTTGAAGGGAACAAAATTCAAAAATTTTATTTTTAAGTTGTGATCTTGTGAAGAAAACCAAATTTTGTGAATATTGAGAGTGTGTAGTTAGTGTATGTGTTTTATTTAAGTTTTGTTTACTACGGTATTCCCTTATAAAATAGACTATATCTCAAAGTATATTTATAGGCGAAAGACTGAAAGTAGGTACGCATATGTATATATATCGTTGTTTGCCAAAGAAGAAAAAAAAATATTGAAATGTTTTAGATATAGAGCTGAAGTGAATATTTGTTTGAAACGCTTGTGTCAGGCTAGAATTTGTAGCTTCAGGGAGCTCCTTTAAGTGAAATAATTGAAGCATAGAAAAGAGTATTTTTTTTTGAAAGAAATAAGTAGCTTGAGCTCTAGAGAAAATATAATTTAGATATTCATAGCAACGCAGATTTGAAGAAAGCGAAAACTGTATAAAACGATATATGTATGTTGTAAGGTCAGCAAACCGGCAGAGGAAATAAGAACTATTTATTTTTGTATGATCTCTATTGTTTTATTTGAAGTAATTTTTGTACATATTATTGTTAGTATATTTATATCGTATTATTTAGTATATTAGTGTTAATGTTTATTTTATTACAATTTTCTTTATTTGTTGTTTTTTTTTAATATAATTTTTATTATTTACTTTTGTATGATATTGTTTTTCTTTTAAGACTATTGTTAATATTTATAAATCAAGTTAGTTAATATCAATAAAACATGTAATAATTTGTAAGTGATAAATACATAAAATACTATGTTGGCTTAATTGGATAAAGGTTTGGAAATGATGGGAAGGTAAGTGGAGGAAGAAGTCATCTGGAATGTGGGTCGCTGGAAAAATTGAATGGATTTCGTCGCGACTAGGTTGGGAGGGCAGTAAGAGACTAACACCCGTCTCTGAGTATGGTAAAAATGGTACACTGAGTTTTTTTTTTTAGTTCATTGTTGTTTTTGTTGTTGTTTAGTTTTGCACAATACAAAATTTTATGTGCGGCTCGCTGCCGGCGAAAAGGGTTGGGACCTTCCTGAGACATAGAATTAGCCGGAAACTTCGCCGTGCAATCCCGGTTCGTAACAACTATTACAAAAGTGGAGAACCGCAATAGGGGCTTTAATATATAGAAAAAGTTCGAATAAATATATAATTATAACACACATGGCACGGTGTTAATGACATTCGAGAATTCATTGTTCAGTGTCTATCACCTAGATGGACTTATATAAATGAAAATGTAAATACAACCTTGTTTTCAATAATTCCAGCCAAATGATGGATATTGAATACCCCTATTACGGTTCACCACTCAACTCAGTTTGGTTGTATGAGAGTCAACCCAACTTATGCACAACCAAACTCATTTTATAGCCTTTTTACACTTACTCACATCTTAGCGGAATGCGTGGAAGATGTTGAAAATGAAAAAAACTTCTTTACATTTGCAACATCTTTCATCCTTCATCTTTCATCTGTCATAATATTTATTGTAAATGTTTGCGCAAATAAAAATTTAAAAAATGAATTTAAAAATTCTGTATTACTTGTATTAATTATTGCCCTTGGAGAGCAATTATTATTACAATATGCAGATTTTGTTAGAGAATGAAGATATTAAGATATTTTATTTTATACGACATATTTCAAGTCCACTCGTTGTATGTATTTTTTTTGTTTTTGGCATTTATAATTTTTTTCTAGTGATGCCATGTAAATTTTTGCAACAATATTTGTTTTTTCTAGTGAAGACACTAAAATAATCGAAAGATGTTGAGTGGAACAAAATGATTTAGGAACATCTTTAAAAGATGTTGAGATATGTTGACACACAAACACGTACAATTCATATGGGAAGATGTTAACATCTTGTTGATTTGATGAAAGATGTGAGCAAGTGTAAAAAGGCTATTAGGTATTGTGATACTCAACTGTTTTTAGTTGAGTTTGCTATAAAGTTGCCAACTTAAAATATTGAACTGCCAACTTTAAATATTACGTTTGGCAAATGAAAATTAAAAAAATGCCGAATAAAAGGTATTTATAATGATAAGTGTCGATTTATGTTATGATGATGAAAATATAAACTCTTGTGTAGATGTGCTACGTACAAAAAGAAAAATTCGTGATGATTCAACCCAGTGCCAAGTATATAGGTATTTCTAATAAGTAACGAAACTAAATAATTATTTTTTATTTATAGATTTACAAGTTATTTCCGACTAAGCAAGGAAGCGTTTTGTTATTTGCTGGATGAAATTAAAGATCACCTAAAAACACCTGTTCGCGTGGTGGCTATTCCTCCTATATTAAAGTTATGTGCTGCTCTAAGATTTTTTGCTGACGGAAGCTATCAAAAATGCAATGAAATTAAAAAGTTGTTATAAAAATGTACATATACTTACAATCTCTCCATTTTGGTTTCCATTCTTAACGCTTTAAAAAAAAATCAACCTTAACTGCCAATAACACAACTACTCTTAAGCAGTTGTGTGTATTTAACGTTTTTGTCGACCAAATTTTTTCAAAGTTGAAAACGGTAATGCCACGAAAAGATAGATACACAACTGAATAGTCAACTGTAAGTTGAGTTGAGAATGGGAATGTCAATTTGCCAAAGACAACTGTTACAAAAGTGCAGAACCACAATAGGGGCATTAGTTTTGAAAATCGTATGACTGGTTAGGATGAAATATATCTCCGTACCTGACTAATTTAGGAGAAAAAATTTGCCACGCCCATTAAAAATCCCGATCTGATGGAAAAAACCGACAACGGATTTGAGTTCAGCGCATCAAAATGCATATAGTCCACGTAGTTTTATTTAATGCAGGATTTTGCTGCTGAGAAGTGTTATTAATTTATATGAAAAATGTTTACAAAATAAAAATCATTATTTAAATTTTTAATCAGGCTTGAGTTCATATTAATATTCTTTATTTTTACAAAGAATTTGTTTTAATTGTGATAAATGAAAGAATAAATCTTGAAAAATTATATTTTTACCGACACTAGCCGAGTGGAATGCATTTTCGAAACCAGCTACGATTTCATCATCAGCACTCTCTGATCGGTGGTTACATGTTGGTTGTAAATATCATCTATTTAACTCACGGGACTTATGTTAATTGAATTCGGTAACTAATTTTTAGTTTTTCCTATTTCATATATTTTTACCACAATGAGTTAGATTGAAATTTTAACCAAACAGCAACCCTTTTTACTTTTTGTTTGTTATTATCTTTCATTTATCACTATTTTTGTCCTGCTCTAGCCACCAGTTAGGTAGCGATAAGAACAGATAATTGTTTTTAACAATCAATGTTTATAATCATTTGTTTTATTTTCTGTGAGGTCAGTATACAACGAAATGTTGACTGACTAACAGTGGATGAATGATTTTTTGCACCGTGCCCTGTGTTTATATAAATTGAATTTTTATTTTGTCGAACTTTTCTGTTTAAACTATTATTTAAATTTTTAATCAGGCTTGAGTTCATATTAATATTCTTTATTTTTACAAAGAATTTGTTTTAATTGTGATAAATGAAAGAATAAATCTTGAAAAATTATATTTTTACCGACACTAGCCGAGTGGAATGCATTTTCGAAACCAGCTACGATTTCATCATCAGCACTCTCTGATCGGTGGTTACATGTTGGTTGTAAATATCATCTATTTAACTCACGGGACTTATGTTAATTGAATTCGGTAACTAATTTTTAGTTTTTCCTATTTCATATATTTTTACCACAATGAGTTAGAGAAAAGTTCGACAAAATAAAAATTCAATTTATATAAACACAGGGCACGGTGCAAAAAATCATTCATCCACTATTAGTCAGTCAACATTTCGTTGTATACTGACCTCACAGAAAATAAAACAAATGATTATAAACATTGATTGTTAAAAACAATTATCTGTTCTTATCGCTACCTAACTGGTGGCTAGAGCAGGACAAAAATAGTGATAAATGAAAGATAATAACAAACAAAAAGTAAAAAGGGTTGCTGTTTGGTTAAAATTGCAATCTAACTCATTGTGGTAAAAATATATGAAATAGGAAAAACTAAAAATTAGTTACCGAATTCGATTAACATAAGTCCCGTGAGTTAAATAGATGATATTTACAACCAACATGTAACCACCGAACAGAGAGTGCTGATGATGAAGTCGTAGCTGGTTTCGAAAATGCATTCCACTCGGCTAGTGTCGGTAAAAATATAATTTTTCAAGATTTATTCTTTCATTTATCACAATTAAAACAAATTCTTTGTAAAAATAAAGAATATTAATATGAACTCAAGCCTAATTAAAAATTTAAATAATAGTTTAAACAGAAAAGTTCGACAAAATAAAAATTCAATAAAAATTATAACTAGATTAAAAAATATTTAAAACATAAAAGTTTATTTTTGCAAAGTAGTTATAAAAAGAAGTACCTACAAGTACTCCCCCGTCAATGAAATTTTACAGTTCTGCAACATCTGGATTTTACTACCTGTTGTTTATTTTCAGTATCTTGAATATTTTCTTCCAAATTGTTATTTACAAAAATGCAGGCTTAAGGCGGTAAATTGATATCGTCTCTTTTTTTTTAAGACTCGAAAAGTTTTGAAATTGCGGCACAAAACTTCAAATGGTCCGAAATATTTGGGTTGTAGAGGTTTGATATATCCATCGCGACGTATCCAAATGTGAGAACAGCTCTTTAGGTCCTGATCTACATAAAATTTGGATTTATTTCGATTATGTGAAATTTCTGTGGGTTTAACATTATGCATAATTTCTCCAATTGTTAAATGTGACGTTGGATCAGTAATCTTAATGACTTTAAAAAATTCTCCAGGAAGTTGCACAGTTTCGCAGTATAACATTTCCGCTGGAGATGTGCCAATATCGCCTTTTAAGCTTGCTCTTAAACCAAAAAAAACTTAGGCCGGCCTTTAAAGTTCGATGAAAACGATCCACTAAACCGTTTGATTGGGGATGGTATAATGTTGTAAAATTGTGAGATATTTTCAGGTTTTTACATATTTCACTGAATACATGAGAGGTGAATTGACTACTTTGATCCGTGACTATAGTATTTGGAACACCAAAACGACATACCCAACCATCATAGAAAACTCGAAATATAGTTTCAGATTTAATATCCTTGAGCGGAAAAGCTTCCGGCCATCGACTGAAACGATCAACGCACATCAACAGATATGAGTAACCTTCTGACGAGGGTAACGGTCCAACTATGTCTAAATAAATCATTGAAAACCGACTGCTAATAAGTTTGAAGTTCACAAGTTTGCTTTTAGTATATCTTGTGATTTTAGAGCGTTGACAATCTTGACAGCCCCGAGACCAGGGGGTTATTATGTAATTCGATTCGAATCGTAAATACATTCGAAAAGAATTTCCGATTCGAAAACAAATTCTTATTATATAGTACTTTCGAAACGTCTGCACAGTTGTATATAAAATTTTAAGGAAAAAAACGAAATGATGCCAAGTTTTAATATGTACAAACTTGGCAGCATTTTGCGTAGTTTTGTTCAAATGTCAAAATTGACTACAAAAAATTTAAAAATATAAAAAGTAACAAAAAATATATATAAATAAAAACGTAAAAATTAATTGCTTTTTGTTGTGGGAAAGTGATGAAGAAGATGTTGTTCCAGAAAGAGTTCAAAGAAAGTATATAAGAGATACATCGAATATTATGTAGCTCACTGAAAATTTGTAAGTAATTTAATTTAAACAGAAAAGCGCGTATAAAAATTTTATTAAATAAAGAAAAATACTTTCAGATTCGTGAAAAATTTTCGGCTTAGTAAAAACGCATTTATGTACGTACTGAATTCCGTCATGTAAGCGCAACTTAAAAACGTCTTTTCTTTTCAATCGATAATTTTCTAATGCCTTTATTTTTTACATAAACTTAGAAACTAAAATCAATGCATACTTCATATTGACATACATGAAAAAAGAACAAGTATAATTATTATATACAACTTAACAATAAAGAAACGTTATAGTAATAATAATCATAGTAATAAATACGAGCAAACACAACTAAAGTAACTGCCGACAACATATACTACTACAATTCGGCCATCCTGACTATGAGATCCCCTGATCTCACGTTATACAGACGTCCCTTCGCGTCCTCTAAACCATGGGCGTGTATTGGATACCGACCAGACACCCTTATAAGGTTTCCGGGATTGCTGAAAACCCTCAACATCCTCCAAAACATACCGATCATTTCGCAAGACTTTCGCTATTCTGTACGGACCTCTGTATTTAGGGATCAGTTTACGTGATACACCAGTCGAGGAATCAAAATTTTTCACCATAACGTAATCGCCCTCTTTGTATATCGACGGACGTTTTCTCCTTTTGTTAAAATATTTGTCATTGTAATTCTGTAACCTTTTCTGGCTTTCAGATGCCTTAGACCTAATCACACTATGACTCTCTCGCGCGCCATTGGATATATCAAGTAAACATTCCCTAAGTGAATCAGTAATCTTTCCCCTTTGCCCTGAACCAAATAACATTACACTAGGGTGTTCTCCTATCGACCTATGAACAGTATTATTAAGACAATATTCGACTTGCTCCAACACCCTGTCCCAAAATATACCCTTTTGCGGATCTACCAACTTCGCCACCATCGGAATCACTGACCTGTTTACCCTTTCAACCTGGCCATTTGCCTGAGGCGAACCAGTAGCGACCAAAACGTGGTAAACATTATTCCTCTCCAAAAAATCCTTGAAATCCATTGAAGTAAAGCATGATCCGCGATCGCTTATCACACATTTAGGGCGACTATAAGCTCTAAAATAATTCTCTAACGCTGAAATCGCCTCCACTGCCTTAGTTGTTTTTGTAGGATATAATCTGACAAACTTTGTACATGCATCAACAACAACAAGAATGTGTTTAAAAGTTCTACCCTTATCCATTGGTCCGATATGATCTATGTGTACAACATCGAATGGTCTATTCGACTTCGGTATACTATGCAGAAAGCCCTCCTCCTTTCCGTGATTCCCTGAATATACAATGCATTTCATACAATTCGCTATATGATTAGTAGCCTTCGACCTCATTTTCGGAAACCAATAACTCTTTGAAATCAACTCTGTCACCTTATCAACCCCCAGATGTCCCATTCCATCATGGTATCTGTACACAATGTGACCTTCCATATCCTCAGGAACATAGAATTTCAGATTAACATCATTATCCTTTCTATACAACACACCATTTCTCATCTCGTAAAACGCATGCTCCCTATTTTCCAACAATTCCCTTAAATCCTTCAATTTCCAGTCCCTGTTCTGACAGATGATTAAATTTTCTTCGAACATGTTAGATTCTATAACCATTACATTCGTACTCCTACTTAGTGCATCGACGTGCTGCATTCTTTCACCTGATCGGTGTTCCAGTACATAATCATAGTTCTGAAGATCTAAAGCCCAGCGAGCTATCCTTGGATTCAGTTCCCTTTTACTTAGTGTCATTCAAAGAATTACAATCGGTGACGATTTTAAACTTTTTCCCTTGTAAATAAATACGAAAACGCTTCAAAGCATAAATTATGGCCAGTGTTTCGAGTTCAAAGCTATGGTACTTGGACTCAGTATCGGTAGTCCTTTTAGAAAATAAAAAATGGTATGCAATCTGCCGTCACTCTTCTTCTGCAGCAGAACAGCACCAAACCCGATGGAACTCGCATCGCAATGAAGCTCTGTCTCATCCCTAGGGTCGTAAAGCGCTAAAACTGGAGATTCCATCAATCTTTTTTTCAACAATTCAAATGCCCTAAGTTCAGCCTCTCCAAACACAAATTTCCTTTCCTTTTTAGTCAAATCATATAGCGGTTTAGCAATTATTGAGAAATCCCTTACAAACCTACGGAAATACGAACACAAACCCAAAAAACTTTGTACCGCCAGCTGCCTATCGGGCAACGGGAAATTTTTTATCGCCTGCAGTCCCTTCTCATCTGCTCGTATGCCATTGCCATCAATAGTGTATCCTAAATACCGAACCGAAGTTTGTAAAAACTCACATTTATCATATCTTAGCTTCAATTTGTTTTCAACCAGTCGAATAAAAACTTCTCTTAGAATTTTAAAATGTTCAGCTATATTCACAGTAGCAATTATTATATCATCCAAATAAATTATAACTTGATCATCCCTAACCATATCAGAAAAAATCTTATTTATAAATCTCTGGAAAACTGAAGCGCATTTTTCAACCCAAAAGGCATTCTCGTAAACTCAAATTGACCCATCGGAGTTACAAAGGACGTATATTTTATAGAATCAGGCTCAACCAACACATGAAAGAATTCATTCTTTAAATCCAGTTTAGTAAAAAATCGTTTCCCAGAAAACCTGTCTAACAAATCATCAATCAAAGGAATTGGATAGCAGTCCTTTACCGTGACTTTGTTCAAATTCCTATAGTCAACACACATTCGCAAATCCCCTGTCTTTTTCCTAACCAAAACTATTGGTGACGTAAAATCTGATTCACTCGCTCTGATGTATCCTTTTGCCAAATACTCATCTAACAATTTCTGCAACTCACCTCTCTCCGCGTACGATAATCTCCTGGGGCCACAACTAAACGGTTTATCAACACTAAGTCTAAGCTTAATTTCACTGTATACCCTTGGTTCAGAAGGACGCTCCGGTTTCACATAGTAATCAATAAATAAGTCCCTCAATTTGCATCTATCACCATACTCAATACAATCCCCTACAACAAAATTAAAATCATGATCATCACCCAACTCAATAGCCAATATCTGACTACAAAAATCCTCATCATTCTCATTACACCTATTATTCCCATACATGAATCTAAGTCCCGCTGCCTCTAAGAAATCCCTACCTAATACACACTGATAAGAAGTCGTATCATCCGACACGACTAACATGCTCAAACGCAACGTCCTATCGCCAACATAAATAAAAAGTTCAACTTTGCCAAATATAACTAAACGAGAAAAATTTATTCCAAAAAAGTCATTCCCATCATAAGAACATAAAAATCTATTCAAGTCAACGTACTTCAATATATCTGACCTCCTCATAAAACTGATCCTACTGCCCGAATCCAAAAGACACTCTAAAGAAAAATTAGTATCAAACTTAAAATCTATAGAAAACTTAAAATACTTAATATTCTCATTATCAATTAGATGTACAGCTGATATTTTCTCTGGTCAGATAGCCACACGGTGCTCCATACTTCCACATCCATAGCATGCCCCCATCTCACGTTTTGATTTTTGGCACTGGGAGGCAAAATGTCCAAATAAGTTGCAGTTGTAACAACGAATTTTATTTTCCTTTATCTTGGTGGCTTCATCCCTTTTTTGAAAACGTTCCGGTTGCTTTAACTGTATTCCAGAAAATGCTCGAAGCAGCAGCGCCTTCTGCCCATAACATTGCAGTTTTGCTTGTCTCTTTAATTGAATATCGGGAATGCCATCAATTATTTCATCGATAAGTTCGTCTTTATCAATCCCAATCGTATGGGACAACATAACCTTATCGTTATAATATTCAGAAAACGCTTCGCCATATTTCCACTTTCGACCTTCAAAGTTTCTTCTTAAAGTTAACTTATTTTCCTTAGAACAGAAAATCTGTTTCATTTCGCTCAATATTTTATCGGAGCTTTCAAAAATAAAATTCGGCTTTGAGTGCAACCATGCCTGAGCTCTTCCTCTTAATTTACACATCAATAGTGTTTTCACTATCTTTTCGTCTGCTTCGTATAACTCGTTAATACTTCTGAATTGAGCTATCCATACCTCTGGCGAAACTCCACCATCATAATCTGGAATCATGTCTTTTAAAATAGTAAAAGGCATGTTTATTTTTCTGGTATTTGTATTTTCCTTCTTCAAATTTTTCATTATTACCATCTTTTTTATTCATATAAACTTTTTCACTTTCCTTTTTTCTTTAATTTTCCACAATCATTTTAAGCAAATCATTTTCTCGGCGAAGAAGTTTCTTTTCATATCTTATTAGGTCCAATTCTTTTATCAACATTAAATTTAAAATATTGTTTTCACCTTTGCTTTTGTTGGTTACACAATCATTTTCTCCTGCCCGACACTCATTTGTACATACGCTATCATTTTCCGCAATATTCCGTTGTTGCAAATCACTCGTTTGTTGCAAATCACCACTCGTTTTGCGCAAATCACCACTCATTTGTTGTTGCTGCAGCATTTCTTTACAACTAATGCCACTACCAGTTGCACCCTCACACTCATTCTCGGATATATTTATCAAACTGGAAATCTGATTACCCTCTTCTAGAATTGGACATTCACCTCTTATCGGCACGGGTACATTATTAATTCTTATTAATAATTCACTTTTAGAACCTGTTGATGGAAGACCAATGTGCTGTAACCAGCGGCGTAACTGCGCAACAGTATAATTTGTGCCACAAACTTCATCCATGTCTTTTATATATCCTCGTAATTTTCGAATCGAAAAAAAACAAACAAGACTTTAACTTAAAGGGGAAAAAAAATGTTTTTTTTTTAAATTATTTTCGGTCGTATCCCACTTCTGAAATTGTAAGCGCAACTTAAAAACGTCTTTTATTTTCAAACTATTAAATTAGAAACTAAAATCAATGCATACTTCATATTGACATACATGAAAAAAGAACAAGTATAATTATTATATACATCTTAAAAATGAAGAAACGTTATAGTAATAATAATCATAGTAATAAATACGAGCAAACACAACTAAAGTAACTGCCGACAACATATACTACTACAATCAGCAGTGATTTAAAAGCACCACAAAGATCTACTGCCGTCCCTCCTATTTTAAAATTGGTAGCCACCTTGAAATTTCTTGCGCAAGGTGATCATCAACATCAGATTGGCCAAGACCAAATAAAAACATTTATTGAAAAAGTAAAATAATACTAATTCGGTGAAACTAATAGCTACATATGTGAGAAAACTAAAAAACAAAATAATATAATAAAGAGGCACATAAAAACTAATAATATAAACATAAAAATTCATAAAAGAAGAATAAAACATAAAAATTCATAAAAAAAGGCACATAGCAAAACCTCAAACATTTCTTTTGCTCTCCAATTCAAATATTTTTCTTTTTAGTTCAAGCTTTTCAATTTTGCATTTCGTTCTTTCCAATTCATTTTTCTTCATAAAGTCATACTTTTCTCTTTTATACACCTTTTTTAAAAGATTCCCTTTAAACATGTTCAAAATTAAAGCAATCAAATCCATTTTTTTATTATTCAAATATAAAATGCATATACTTATATTTTAAAAGTTTTTATTTAACTTTTGTATATAAAATAATAATATGCACATGAATTTCCGCAAACAAAATGGCATTCGAAAGAAATACGTACGTTACTAACATTTTTGACTTTTGCTTTCGTACTACGTAGTTGCATTTTCGAAAGGGATTTTTTGTTTTCCGAAAGGGGGTAGACAAAATCCCAAAATGTACGTACGTTCGGAAATAAATTTCCGAAAATCGTACTACATAATAAAATTTTTACGAATTCGTATTTTTTTCGAATCGAATTACATAATAACCCCTCAGTTATTTACATCTTCATTCATTGACGGCCAAAAAAATCTTGAGCAAATCTGCTTTCGTGTAGCTCGTATACCAGGATGAGTATTTATAAATATTATTTTTCGACTCTTTTGGAAAATATGGGCGAGCTACACCAGCTGATACTTGACAATAAACTTTAGTTTCTGAATCTGGAATTGCTAAAAGGACAAAATTTACCTTACTCTCCGAATGCAGAATCTTTTTTAGCTGCGGGTCGTTCTTTTGAGCATGACTAAATTTTTTATAATCTTAGCATGAATTTGAATAGATTCAATACGCGAGAGAGTAGCGGCCACCACATTATCTTTTCCAGATATATGCTTTATATCTGTGGAAATCTGAGCTATGAAATCAAGATGGTTTCTATGACGAGGTGACGCCTTTTCTAGTTTTTATCTAAACGCAAATATTAATGGACGATGATAGGTATAGATTGTAAATTGTCTGGCTTCTAATAGATGACGAAAATGATGAATAGCTTCATAAATAGCCAAGAGTTCGCGGTCATAAGTGCTGTTAAATTTGTTACTGAAGAAACAAAGTGGCTGCCAAGAATTATCTGTAAATTGTTCAAGTATAGAACCAATAGCAAAATTTGATGCATCGACTCTCAAGAGCCATTTCACCACCAGGAACTGGGTGAGACAAGAACGTTACTTCAGCTAATGATCTTTTGCAATTTATGAATTCATCAAAAGAGCTTTCGGTCCATGGTATTTCTCGATTATCATTCTTTTTACATGTTCTTTTTAAAAAATCATTAAGAATACTTTGAACAGTGGCACCATGGGATAGGAATTTACGATAAAAATTCAACATTGTTAAAAATCTTCTCAATTCTTTAATGGTTTTTGGTAGTGGATAGTTACTGATAGAATTAACTTTTTCTGAAAGTGGATTAATTCCTTTTGAAGTAACTCGATGTCCAAGAAAATCGATTTCAGCTGCACCAAATACACACTTTGCAGGATTAATTTTTATTCCAAACTATTCAAATCGCTCAAAAATAATTTTTAGATGCTTAACGTGTTCTTCTTCAGATTTTGAGAAAACGCAAACGCCCGAAAGTCATTCTTAAAGATTCGAATAACCCAAAGGGTGTGGTCACGGCAGTTTTTGAAACATCGTCTGGATGCACTGGAATTTGATAAAAAGCTTTAATTAAGTCTAATTTGGAAAAAATTACGGCATTGTGAATGTTCATTTTAAAATCAGTTAAGTATGGTACAGGATATTTATCAGCAACGGTAATTTTGTTTAAAGCCCTATAATCTTCACATGGGCACCATTCACCATTTGGTTTTTCCACCATGTGAAGTGGATGTGACCAGTTACTGCTGGATGGCCTTATAATCCCTTTGTCCAATATATACTGGAACTCATCTTTAGCTGCTTTTAATTTGATTGGATCTAATCGTCTTGGTCTACAAGAAATACTTGGTCCGTTGGTGATAATATGATGATAAATACCATGATTGGATTTAAAAGTATCAGATGGTGTAAAAATATCTGGGTACTTATTCATCAAATTATGGTATGTACTTTCACCAGAAATCATTTTAATTCCAACAACTGTCTCATACACAATATTACCACATGATTTAAGGTTGGTTGTACCATTAACTAATGCTTTTTGCCTTAAATCTGGAAGAAGATGATATTGACATAGAAAATCTGCTCCAATGATTGGACGAGATACATCAGCAAGTATAAATTTCCATCAAAAAGCTCTGCGTAAGCCCAAGTCTAAATTAAGTAATACAGTGTTAAAAGTTTTGATCTCTGTAACATTTGCGGCATATAGCAAAAGTTTTTGGGGCGACTTACGATTTTTACATGGGTATACTGAAATTTCAGCTCCTGTGTCAACAGAAATTGAATTTTTGAGTGATTCTCGGTGACAAATGATCGACCATTATATAATTTATCCATACAAGCGGTCGAAGTAATTGTATGAGATAAACTTAGTTTTTTGTTTGATTTTCAAATTTGCAAGGCGGAATACATTTACGTGCTTTTTCAGCAAACCTCCAGTGATACCAACATAAGCCGGAATCTCTTCTATTTGTTGAACTTCCTCTTGAACGGGATCTAGGTCTGCAGGCAGATGGGCGTGTGCTATGAGTTGATTTTGAGCGCGTCTCTAATGCAAATTATCCGAACCTGAAGGTGATGATATTTCAGAAACAAACATTGACGTCAAACTTGAAAAAGCTTCAAGAATTTTATCAGCTTGAAAAGCCAGTTTATCTATATCACTCGTTTCGCAAACTGCCAAAATACTTTTTACTTTATCTGGTAAGCATTCAAGAAATAGAGTTTTTAAAACGTCACTGTTAACCTTACCATTTGAAAGAGATTTCATGCGTTGAAGATAATGTGATGGCTTTTGATCACCCATAACTATTTCACCTAGCAACCGTTTAAGTTGGTGTTCGGCTGATTCAGCGAATGATTTAATAATATGTTCTTTCTGAGCTTCATATTTTCCTGAAAAAGGTGGATCAATAATTAAATCTTTAACCAAATATAGGACAGATTGGTCTAGATTCAAAACCAGATATTCAAATTTTGTTGTATCTTGAGTTATCGCACACATACGGAAACTTACTTCAACTTGAAGGAACCAAACTTCCGGTTCATCTTTCCAGAAAACAGGGAGCTTAGGAGTTTCGCAGAAGAAATTTCTGGACTGTTGACCGGTTTCGCTGGAGGAGTTCCTTGTGGTGATGCGCTTCTTACTTGTGAACCTCCAAAGACAGGCATATTGATTGTAGCGTAGCGTGGAGACGCGCGGTTTGGTTGGTAACACAACCTTAAATCAATAGTTTGGCCAGATTGTCGGCGGCGCTGGCATGCTGGCGTTTTGCTCCGGCTAGAGCTCGCCGTCTTGGGGTGGTTCTTGCCGGCGTTCTGGCTATTGGCACGCAGCATACAAAAAATGGCGCCCAACGTGGGGCCCGAATATGGATCGTATTAATCGTTTCTTTTATAATTTTTATGACTACATGGTCTACAACTAATGTAAGTCCCGTTCGAGTTTTCCCAAGAGTCCTCAACGCGTTGCGACATTAGTGTGTGGTCTGCGTATCTATTAAATAACACATTAAATTTTTTTTTAGTACAATAACTTATTTCACGGCATATGCATCTTACCTTATTTGTAAGTCCCGAAAACTGCGGTTTTGGTAATCAATTTCGTGTTGCGACAGATTATGGTAAGAGGTATATGTCAGGGCATTAACTACGCTATTCGAAAGATTGTTTTAAGGAAGCCTGGCTATTTGGCTTGTTTGGCCTATAGTTTCATTGCTGCATTTTAACAGTTTTTCGGGTGTTTTTGCCGATTCGTTTTCATCTCATACGTTTTTTTTTGTTCACTTCAAGCGGTTTTTGATTTTTGACTTGTCCTAAACTATTCTTGGCTCTTGTACCAGAAGTTTAGTTGCGTCTCAGCCAAAAATCGTTCGAAGTTTATTTAAAACGTTGTTTTATGGTTACAAACCACATCACACCATATACTTGTGAAATCTGTAAAATTAAGGATAAAGGAATAAATTTTAGTGTCTTTTTCTACACATTTTTAAATCTGTTTGCATATACTCACGTGTGCATGCAGATTTCCACTCCGTCAAGCTCTGTCATCTGAAAATCCCATTATCAGCCTTTATGAGATTACAATTTGTTTTTGGTGATTCTATTCATTTGGTTTTATCGTTTTTTTTAATTATTATCGGGAATCAATTTTTTTTTTGGTATTGTAATTCCAATTGAATTACGTTAATATTATTTTTTGTTTTTACAATAAATTTATTTTTATTTTTTAATTTTTCTTATCTTTTTATTTTTTTATTGTTTTTTTATTGTTTTAATTTTTTTTAATCTTTTTATTTCATCATAAATAAATTTTGGTGAAGTAAATTATTATTTATATTGAAAGTTTTTTTTATAGTTTTTATTATTATTTTGCTTTTACTAGTTACTTTTGTTTTCCATATATTTTGCAAATTTTTCTTTATATATTGAAATTTTAAATTTCTACCGTTTTAAACGTTAGACAGGAATGGTATTAACCAGATCTGTCAGAAACCAACTTTTGTTAGAAGGTATCGACGTAAATTCGATTTTAAACATGGAAAACGTACCGCGCACAACTGTGGTAACTGTCGTTTCGACTTCTGCTCCCATAATTTCGATCTCTAATTTACCGGCGATTACGACAACTGTGTCATCAGTAACACCTGCTGTTCAACAGTTTATGTCACTGGCACAGGGCCGCCATAGCTTTTCAGACGAGTCACGAATATCGAATAGCACGATTGTCTCACCTGAATATAGCAGCATCACCGCTAGAAATGTGAGACAAGAGTTTCGAACAAGCGTTCCGGTAGCACAAGTACCTCCACCAATTAATAATCCTGTTTTGGCAGAAGATAACGTTGGAAATCTGCGTATAGAGTTTTCCCAACAAATGCAACAGCTGCAGAGAACTATGCAGCAAGAAATTGCACGAGCTCTGAGTGCCCATGTAGATTCGGTGCCAAGCGTATATGTGAATAGCGGTATGATAGCTCAACCTCCACCAGCTGTAAGACAACAAAATGTTTTAGATGCAAATTATAGGCAACAAACATCAACACGCTTACCTTCAAATAATTTTCCACCGCTTCAGCAGCCGCAACCATTATTGTTTGAACATCGTCCGGTAAACGCTTATTCGTAGGAGCCACAACAGCCAAGTGCCCAGCAACCACCACACGTTTATGAGCCACAACAGCCAAGTGCTCAACAACCACCATACGTTTTTGCTTCACAACAACCACAAATGGCATCGCAAGTGGGCAAAATGATTTCGTTTCCACATCGAATAGTAGAATTGATTTATCGAAGTGGGGAATAAAATTTGATGGCACAAATAAGTCCATGAGCGCCGAAGATTTCATTTTTCGTGTAGATGTTTTACGCCAGGACTATAATTGTTCGTTTAACGACATTCGACGTAGTTTCAATTTGTTGCTAGAAGGTCCAGCACTAGATTGGTACTGGAACACCAGGAAACTAACTCCCATGCAAACATGGCAGGATTTAGAAAGAGTGTTTCTGACCCAGTATAGGCGCTACGAGAATGAGTTTCAGCTCCAGAAAAAGATTATGGATCGTCGTCAGCTACCTCAGGAGTCTTTTGAAGATTTTTATAACGCAGTCATGCGCTTAAGGAATCAGCAAAGAACACCATATAGTGAGAGAGACTTGATAGAAATCATGAAGTCCAATTTGAAACCATCTTTGTCTCATTTGCTGTTTTCTGTCAGAATTGAGAGTTTGAATGATTTTTGTCAACAAGCAAAAAGAGCTGAAAACTTGCTGGCAAATCAGCGACAGCAGTATACTCAGCGTCCTCTTGCAGCACAGCGCGTACATGAAATCGCCTTTGAAGATGAGGAAGTACCTGCGTCGAATCTAGAGGTTGAAGCCATAGCTTCTTCTAGTGCTCGTTATACCTGTTGGAACTGCAAACAGTCAGGCCACAGTTTCGTAGATTGCCCGTCGCCAAATCGCCGTATATTTTGTTTTAGATGTGGGCGCGACAACGTAGTCACCCCGAATTGTCCGAAAAGTCAGGGGTCCCCAACATTTAGCTGCAGGGGATCATGGTGAAATCCCCATGGATTTCAGTGGGTGGGTAAAAGCTGTTGGCATAACATCTGCCAACCCCCCAAAAGATGTGTAGAAAAGGACACCACAGCAAGTGTATGGTGTCATCAGGAATGGTAGTTTTGCAATATTTCGCGTCAAGTCCATATTCGGGTCCCTTTTCTCTACTTTTGTTCATTTTACTATAGCTGGTATGATTTTTTTTGTATGCTGCGTGCCAATAGCCAGAACGCCGGCAAGAACCACCCCAAGACGGCGAGCTCTAGCCGGAGCAAAACGCCAGCATGCCAGCGCCGCCGACAATCTGGCCAAACTATTGATTTAAGGTTGTGTTACCAACCAAACCGCGCGTCTCCACGCTACGCTACATGATTGATGTAATTGTTTAATTATTAGTTTTTAAGGGTCACCAATTGTAAAAATATACTCTTTTATTTAAAAAAAATTAAACAATTTATTGAATTATTTTATTAATACCAAAAACATAATTCTCAAAATATGACAAATGAATGAATTATTAATGAAAAATGTTTACAATATAAAAATTATAACTAGATTAAAAAATATTTAAAACATAAAAGTTTATTTTTGCAAAGTAGTTATAAAAAGAAGTACCTACAACATTAACGGCCGTTTTAACCCTCAACCCCAACTGTGCTGTGTTTAATTTTTGTCACATTATAATCTCCACAAAGGAGACTTATGTTAACTATAGGCGTCACTAAGATCAAAGAGAGAGAGTGTTTTCGGTTGAAGCTTTCATTAATACACAGTTTTATTTTTTCTTGATCCAAACGGGGTTTATTTTTTATCTCTAATGTTTTGATCAATTCCGGTCCACTTCATCTTATATTGGAGTCTATACTAAATATGTAAAAAACCATGGTTGTTAGCAGGCGATGTATCGAGACAAGAACCATACCACATCCGTCCTACCGCTAGTGGTTTCAATGGCTCCACCCGTTCTCATACTTCGCTAAAGAGCAAAATTCGCTAATAGACATCCAACAATGTTCGGTGTTTGTTTTTGGTTCTCTCCTATAATTGGAAACAGAAGGCTTGCAAAACCTTACATTATTTGTTTATTACGAGCTCTGGTGCACAAATGTTCTTTATTTATATTTTATTTTCAGAACATCGCCAAGTGAAAATGCATTCCTATTAGAGATAAATTCATGTGTTTCAGTGGGAAAAAAATTGAAAATTTAAATAAAAAATTTTTGCACACAAATAATTATATATTTTGGTGCAATTATCTTTATTTAAATTTTTTCATTATCACAACATCGCCAAGTGTAAGTATAGTGAAATCTAATAAATTCATCTGAGTGAAAAACTTTAAGTGGCCGGGCATTGTTTATAATGTATTGTGTGATTAATAACTTCCGGCTGTTGTTCCCATTAGTTACATTGCATTAGGACAATGTATCCAGTTGATTTTGTGTGAAGTGTTTTGTACTAGTGATATGTAAAAAGAGTATAATCGTGTCGCAGTGCAGGACCAACCTTATTATTAACCTTATTATTATTATCTGCGACATCGCGTTCATCTTCGGAAGATCCTGCCATTGTTCTATCACAATCGTACAAATGGTTTAGTAACATATAGTGCACATTTGATTATATCAAAATATAAATAAAAAAGTCATTTAGGCTATAAGTTCGCAACTTTATTTTAAATAAAATAATTAAACTTATACATGTTATATGACACCCTTCAAAAAAAGTAATTATATTAAAGGCAAACCAATAAATATTTTCCTTTTTTAATTTTCAGGTACTTTGGACTAAACAACGTTAATTCCCGGAGGATTTAGTCCAATTGGTCAAGTATCGAAAAGTCAAGACCCATGGCAATTTCATTTAGAAATTCGATAAATAATAAGTTTTAAGAAAAATCAAAAATCACTTAAAGGTACTTACTATTGATACCAGAGAGATTTTGTCTATTTGGTACAGTTTCCAAAAGTCAAATACCCTTTGCAATTTCTATTTGGTTTTTACTATTACGTTACCCTTAAAAATAATGATAAAATTTTAATTAATATTTATTTATGTATATTTTTAGACACCTGTTGACACTTACCGTCGAATTCAGAGAGATTATAAAAGAACACCCCTAGAATAAGCCCAATGTGGTGAACTTTTTTTCTTATTTTTAATATTTTTTTTTTTGTATTTTTTTTTGTTTGGTATGTTTTTTACATGTATGTATGTATGTATGTATGTTGTTGTTGTAATTGTGAAAAAAACGAGGTGGTCGTGGTTTTTTGCTCATATCTCAGAAAGTTATGGGGCGATTGTGCTGAATTTCAATAGCGATTCATTCCTGGATATTTCCAAGAGATTGATACCATATACAGATCTGAGGAACATATAGTTGCTTCTAAAAGTTGATTTCAACCAACACACGGACAGACGGACAGACGGTCAGGGCTTAATCGACTCCTCTATTCATAAGCTTTCAGAAAATATATACTTTATGGGGTCGGAAATGAAAATTGTAGAAATTACAAACGGAATGACAAAGCTATATATACCCTTGTGCACCACAGGTGAAGGGTATAATAACTAGACTCCTGCATGAATGACATTAAATCGAAAAATTGTGCATTCATTCTCAAAATGAATCTTGCTTGCCATGTCACATATATTGTTGAATGTGAATACTGTGTGTTGCTCTCTTTGAAACACATCGTACACTTCTATGTTCATAATTCTTTGCATTCAGCCACAAGTTGTTTGTTAAGTGAATCATTAGCACAGTAACTTAAAACAGCAATGAATACACACACTACACAGTATGCATTCACTGTGTTTTACCGTTTCTTTTAAATAAAGATATCAATAGAGGTAAAGCGTTGCCAGTTTACGAAATTTTTAACGTAATTGGGATTGGAAATTTCGTAGATAACAATATAATTGCTAAAACTGTTTTTTTATTTAATTTATAATTATTATTATATTTATTTTTATTTAATTTTTTTTTGTTTTTGATAACTGAAAAAAATTTTTAAGTACTGATAAAATAAATTTTTTTTAAATACATATAAATCAAACTAATTTTTAAACTGATCTATTTTAAAAAATTTATTAAGAAAGAAAACCTTTCTTAATACAAGTATTACTTGTGAATGATATTTCATTTAATTTAAGAATAAACTTACATGCATATGTATTTTTAAGTATAATAAAATAAATCATAGGTGAATTTTTGGGAATTAATTGGAATTCAAAAACTGGGTATTAGGTAAAAAAATTAAGTATAAACACAAGAACGTTGACACACCGAATTATCACAAAGATAATAAACATAAAAGTGTTATAAAGGACTTACGTTCTCAATTGAAGTAATTAATCTTTAAATTTTAAAAACACAATATTCACCTAATACTTCAACTTCAAACGCGTATAATAAACTGAGCATACAAAAACGTAATAAAACAATTGGGGATGCCACAACAAAAATAAATTTCCTACCAAATTTGTTTAAATAATTTAAATAAATCTACCAAAATTTACCATTTTTCTTAAATTATTATTATTAATTTAAAATAGTTATTTAAAGATATAAGTAAACTTTTTATATTACATCTAGAAATAATAATATTCTTCCAAACCTTAAAAAAATAAACCAAGCCAACCAAACGCCAAGTTATGCACAAATAAAAAAAATCTATCGCACCAAAGTGGCATCCCTGCAAAAAATTCCATTTAATGTTAATTTCTCTTCTTGCAATCTACTCTCGCTTTACACATTTTTTTGCTCTTTTTTTTCTTTGTTGAAAAGCCAAAGAAAAAAAGTGTACATTATTTTTTTGAGTGAATGCATGATTTTAAAGTGGTGTATAGCTTTTTGTTTTTATTGCTGTGCTGTGTAGTGTACAGAAAAAATACGATCATATTTAAGTGAATGCAATATTTTTTAATCATGTTTTTCTCAATCACATTTACTTTCTTCATATGGTGTGTGCTGTGTGGTGAATTGTGTCATAGTATTAAGCTTAATTCATTGTTATTTAAAGCATTCATGAGTAAATGCAGGTCTCTAATAATAACACAAAAGGTCAAATGTAGCACTTTAGTGCATATCACATATGGAATTCTTTCTATTTCATAGTCGTTAAACATAATGACAACATTAGATGAACACTTAGAAAACATACATATGTTTGTAGATGCAATTGTTCTTGCAAATACGAAAATAAAGAAAATTAATAGTTCTTTAAATCTAATATTACACTTTGTTAGACTATACACAGATCTTAGAATTACATACATATATAATTTTATTACACTACGAAAAAAAAACTAAAAAATATATTGCACATAATTATTGCATATTTCTAATTGCAGGTACTATATCTCATATACTAGAGTATATTTTCCCCCTTATAGAACAATAATATTACGGAAAGTAAAAAAAATACTATATCAAACTATAAACTCCTTACTTTTTTTACTCTTTATCTTTTTTCCCCCCCAGGTTATATCAAACTCCAAACATTCAAGAGGACCAAAACTACTCTATATCAAAGCTGTTCCCTATTCTTATATTGCACATTTCATACTCTTAAGGTGAGTCATATTATTTTTATCATCTATATCACAGGTACTCAAGTTATAAAACTAGATCTATAGACATGTACTCAGGATTAAGAAAATAAATAAATTATTTAAAATCCTGAATAATCATGAACAAAAAAAAATAATATTCAATCCAATTATTTTACACTCCCAAAACTTCATTTACATCTAGATCTTGATATTTTTAGCATGAAATGTACCAAGTGGTTTCCCTCGAACTGTCTCTTAAGTCATACAAGTTATTTCCTACAGACTTAAGCACTCTACATTTTAAAAACTTCTTGCGAAATTTGACATTAATGTTCTTACTCAAATTACTTAGTAACGTATTTCTACGATACACCATCTGTCCTGGTAAGAATCTTACAATGCGTGCACCTCGATTATACCTTTCAGCACTTCTCTCATAAGCCTTCTGCAGGTTTCGCATTACTTTCTCACGAATTAACTCCATTTTATCTTTGCGGTTTAGTTCTAAAATTTCATGATCCGTAAGAGATTTTAGTTTTCTTCCTAATTAAAATCTGCGCCGCTAGTGTACAAATGGTAACCAAAAAGTGCGAAAAATGGGGTTACGTCTGTAGCCGTATGAACTCAATGCACATTCTATTTCGGATAAGTACATCCCGATGATCTTTTTTCTGATATGCTCTATAGCTGACATTACAGATTGGTTACACGTTCAGTAGCATTGCTTTGTGAAAAATATACAGCGGTTTTCAAATGTTTGATTTTATATGTATTCATTAAATTTTCGAAACTTTTCGCAATAAAATGACTACCATTCTCTCTGTGTATTACCTCTGGAACTACAAATTTATTAAAAATCTCATGAACCAGAAATTCTATAACATTATTAGTTTTGGCTTCTCTCATTGCCTTAAGAAAAGTAAATTTGGTAAAGCGATCAACGACAATAAATATATAACAATTTCCTTTTTTTGAACGAGGGTACTTTCCCATAAAATCAATATATAATTTCTGCGTTTTTCAAGCATTTTGCGACTTCCTCTAGCAACCATAAATGTTTCTCAAGCTCATCAGATATTATTAACAAATCGTAAAGGTAGACGAAAACATTATACTTTAAGTGCTGTGGGATAACTTTATTCATTAAACGACACAATCGCAAGGCCGCATTACAAAGGCCGTACAGCATGACACAAAATTGGTTTAATGCCCTTCCTGCAACAGTAAATATATATATATATGATATCTTCATCCAACTCAATTTGCCAAAACGCATATTTTAGGTCAACACTACTAACATAATATGTCTCATCTATTCTACTTCGTATGCCGTCTAAATTCTTTGACGGATATGCATCCTTAACAGTTAACTTATTAAGTTTTCTGGCATCTATGGTGAAATAGGGTAATATTTATCTTTTATATGTTCTGGTCTACTATATAAATCTCATGTTTTTCTAATGTAATTCTAGATAATCCTTTAATCTCGAAGGAGTTGAATTTTTCTATTACGTTTTCTAGTTTTTGCCTCAGTACCCTTCCCAATATCGGAAAAATCTTCAAAACTTTACTAAACTCTATCTCCTTGGATACTGGTTTTGGATTTCTATCTGTATCAAATATTTTGGATCTGACATATTCGTAATACTTTCTTCTAATCTCTAATGGTATTATGTGTCTCATTTAAACATAATTGGTCATTAGATGTTCCCACGTCTTTATTTGTAATGTAATTTCCTAATTGCTTGCCACCGTCCCGCGAACTGTTTCCCTGTTGACAATCAGGACATTTTGGAGCTAGTGTGTTTGGTTTACCACATTGATAGCAGAACAAATTCCTTTCAATCTCGAAAGCCATGAACTTGTATCTTGCAATTCCAACAAGTTAGTTGTTGTTTTTGTTGGTTTATATTGATTGCGGCTATTTCGTCGTTTGATATCTCAGAAAAAATCAGAATCTTCAGTATCAATTTCATTTACACTGCATGCTATGCGTTGTGGTGGATCAAAGTCTCTCACCTCGCGTCTGGGAAAATTGCAATCAGCCTCCAAACATTCCATTGCTGCTCAACTGACGAAACCGATATCGGGTAAACTATTATTGCCATGCTTTCTTTTATATTTGGTTTTAAAATCTTTGTGATTTCATACTTAGATATTGATTGAAAAAGTCTATAGCGGAGTTTACATATACAACCTCTAAAAATGAGATATATTGGTTTACTAATGATTTAATAATTCAATCTTTAGCTGGACTGGTTACTAAAAGGTGAAAATCTCTTAAGATTTCATTCTAGTTAATATCATAATGTGCTTGCAAGTTTTCAATTCTAAAGATGAAATCTTCAAAGCTCTGTGAGAATTATTACCATTAAATACAATTCCCCACTTATCCACATTAATACTAATTTTATCGTTATTCCTATTGTTTTCAGATCTCGTACGACTAATTGGACCTTGCTGTATTTACCCCTTGCCCGATTAAATGATTACCATTATAATTAGCTCTAAGAAACCTGGGAATACTCAAACAATTGAAAAACTCTAACGAACGATTTTGGAAGGTAAATCTATTATCTGTAGTTAAATCACTATTTCTATTTAAATTACCATTGTACATATTAAAATTTGCGAATTGTTGTGAATTTACTGGTTCATGATTCCTACTACTGCCTCCTGACAATGCTCTCGTAAGCAGTGTTTAAAAGTCTTTCAATTTTTTGCTTTTGTTCAGTTTTACTTTAACTTAACTTTTTAATATTTCAAAGCGAAAGCAAAGCAACAGTTCACAGTTGTTTAAAAAACTGACATCAAAAAATCAAAAGTTTAAATAATACGCAGTTGCTTTGAAGAAACAGGTTTCTTTTAAAAAATAAACTCTTGCTTTCGCTTCTGCTTTTAAAATATATAGCAACTGTTGAAAAGTCTCTGTATTTTTATACCCGCCACCAAAAAAATAGTGGGGGTATATTCATTTTGTCATTTCGTTTGTAACACATCGAAATATCCATTTTAGACCCCATAAAGTATATATATTCTGAATCAGGGTTTGATTTGATGACGATCTACTATGTCCGTCCGTCTGTTGAAAGCACGATAGAGGTCGCACCGAAAAAGCTAGGGGGCTCAAATTTTGCCAGAATCTTTCTTATAGACAAGGTTTGGTATTGAAAATGGGCTAAATCGGAATATTAGGAACAGAGTTATAGCTCGAAAAGCAAGAGTAGGTCGAAAAAACCGTGTCCTTCGAACATCGAATAAAATGGAATTGTGTCCAAACGCATTAACGTAGACTCATGAAACTTCGAATATATATTTCGAGTATATGAGTAAAAACAATAATCCTCCCTGAAAATTACCTAAATCTATGCATTAGGAGAGGAGTTATACCGCACATTGTATTTTTCGGTATATTTAAAAACAAAAACGTCATAAAAGCAACAAAATTGGATGTACGGCTCTGAAATTTTGCACACTTTGCTTTTTGGTGAGACGCTTTTTTGTAACGGAAAATCAATGTGCCACGCCCACTTTTACGCCCACCTCCCATATAACGTTTTACCTTATATTCATATAATTTCTCTACTAATAAAGATTTTGGAATTACAAAGGGCTATATTGAAACACCTAAGTTGTAGTCATTCGCAAAAACAACTTTGACACGCCTACTATAACGCCCACTTTTCACGTTATCTACCGTTAATGAAATTTAAAAGCTCATAAAATCGCCAAAATTACTGGTATGATGATCAAATTTGCTACGTATATCCCCCTAGGCAATGTCATTACTGTGCCAGGAAATTAAGGTGCCACGCCTACTTTTACGCCCACCTCCCATATAACGTTTTACCTAAAATTCATATAATTTCTTTATTAATAAAGATTTTGGAATAATAAAGGGCTATATTGAAATACCTTAGTTGTACTCATTAGCAAAAACAACTTTGACACGCCTACTTTAACGCCCACTTTCATTGAAAGACTACATTTACAAAAGCATTTTAGTAGCATATCGAAGTTATAAAGGGTGGTTAAATTCTTAGGACCGATGTTGATGTTTAAATAAAACACAAATTATTTAGGAAATTATTATTATTTCTTTTTGTAATTGTAATATTTGTATGGTTTAATTATGTATTTAACAAAATATCGGCCAAATGAAATCGTTGGCGCCACTCCTCTATCTGATGGTCCAAATTTTCAATGACAATGTTTATGCTCAATTGTTGGGCACGATGATGAGTCGAGGTTGACTGCTTTGTTGCTACACTATCGCAAAAAACAGCAATGGTTCCCATTCATCGAACTAAGAAGGCATTCACAGATTTTCTCACATTTTATACAGACCTTTTTTGCAGAAATTTAAATATTTTTTACAATTCTCCCGATTGTGGACGAATTTGAACGATTATGTTGACCAAAAGAATTACGAAGTGCACAAAATGCATTTTATTTGAACGCCCATTTTCATACAAAACCTGAATAACTTTAAAGCGTTGCTCATTTGCGTATCTTTCCACGGATCAAATTGAGTAAGTTTGAGATTGAGAAATGTCAAATGAAATGCAGAAAACAAATTTAAGGTCTAGGTGCAGTTCACCTTCAACATGGGCCCTTAAAATTTAACCACCCTCTACAGAGAAAGTGATACACATTTTATTATAAAGAGATTATTGCATAGCGATTAACAAAATAATAAATAATGTGCTTTAAATGTACACAAAATTTGTGGTGGGTATATAAGATTCGGCACAGCCGAATATAGTGCTCTTACTTGTTTGCATTCGTACAGTTTTGTTTTGATGTTACTTCGTACTATAGACGATTAAAATCAATGCAACAGTTCGTGAACAAAATTAATCGTTTTGCTTTTAAGTAGCTGCGCAGTCGTCAACAGCTAAAGCAAAAAGTCTATAGTCTTTGGTGATACCGTTCACTACCCAGCAAAAAAAATTTATAGTCCTTTTTTTGTACTACGTTTAAATCATTTCTAAAGTAGCTAATATAAAATATTTTTTATTTTATTTTTATTTATTTATTTCAATTCCGTAAAGCACTTCTCAACAGTCATTTTAAATCACTACTATTTTGAAAAAAATTGGTCCTAAATGTGTTGTATAAAAAAACAATGTTAAGTTGGCTATAGTTATTTTTCGCAGATAAAAACAGATGTTATTAGTGTTGCGTGTTATAGTGTTTTATTATTCGGCTACTCATGTCTATAACTGATATTTATGAAAACTAATAAACATATAAATCGTACTTTATTTCAAGACAGATTATTTAAACTCGTATAAAATTATCTGATTGTTTTATTTACACGTAGTCCAAGTTTCTTTTTAATAATTTGTCTGCATCTGTAAAACCTAATTATTTAATTATACCCTTCACACAGTGAAAAAGGGTATAATATGCCCTGTTTAACCTGTTGCGGAGGGGATTTTAATAACCCGGTAAATAGAACATTTTTTATTGCATTTGGATGCTGAGGAAAAGTTGTTAGAAAAAGGCTAAATAAAATTCCACAAAAGTATAGAATAATGAAGACGGGCTTACGACCAGTGGAGACACTACCTCCTGCCCGAGTCCCAGTGTAATTTTGTGTGTAGATTTAGTTTTTATCCCTTTACACAGAGAAAAAGTGTATATATAGGTTTGTCATAAAGTATATATTTTCTAAAAGCTTATGAATAGGGGAGTCGATTTAGCGCTATTAATCTGTTCGTGTGTATGTTGAAATCAACGTTTTGAAGCTCCCGACATTGCCTGGACCCGCGTGAGGTATTAAAATATCAGAAATATTCAGGAGATGATCGGTATTAAAAATTAGAAAAAACGGTACATAAACAACTGAGAGATATGAGGACTAAACCACGACCACCTCGTTTTTTTCACAACAACAACATATATACATACATACAAACGTGGTATACTGGTTAGAGTGAACGTGGATCGAATCCCAGCTGAGTCAAAAAAATTTTTTTTTATTAATTTTTTTTAAGCATGCGTAAACTCAATTTATAATTTTGGAATGGTATTTTTTTATATATGTATGTTTTTAATATGTATGTATGTACGTATTTCATATGAGATGAATGGTGATACAAACTATTGTAATTGCATGACTACACGTTGTGAAGGGTATATAAGATTCGGCACGGCCGAATATAACACTTTAACTTGTTTTTGTCTACAATAAATGATTCGCAGTTGCAGCTGGTTTAAAACGTTTTAAAAAAATACAAAATCAAGAATAGAAAGTTTTCACTTTAGTTATTATAAATTTATAAGAAATAAGTAAGAGTGCTATATTCGGCCGTGCCGAATCTTATATACCCTTCACAACGTGCCGAATCTGATAATACCCTTCACCATCATGTTCATAGGTATAATCCCACATCGTAGCTTAACCTTTATTTCATGTTATACGTCATTTTTCCTTTACGTAGTTAACCGTATTCTACTAGTCAAACCCTTTAATTTGATACCCATATTAATGGAGCTTAAGACGCCATCTTGGATCTTAATTTTTAATTAATATACTGTATTCTACTGGTGAAGCCCTTTCATTTGATACCAATATTAAGGGTGTTCAAGAAGTTAGATTTTAAAATACCAGATTTGACCCATATATAAATTTATTGTCCGCCAATTTGTAGTGTTCAAGTTCTTGCAGATGATACCAATATTGATTTAGTTTGTAAATTTTTGGAATATGTGTATGTATATTTTTCAAAAAAAAATTTTTACTATAACTTTACCGATTAGTGCACGCTTTATACAAAAAATTTCACGAATATCTCTAGAGGCATATTATATCATATAAATTATGACTAAAAAATATTAATTTTGGTGGTAAAAATATGAGAAAAAAACATAGTACGCAAAAAATTATGTTTGCGAATGCAATTTCATTTTTCTCTCGTTTTTTTGAATTATGCTCTAAATTAAAAAAGATAAAAGTTGCGAGACAAATTCTATTTAGGATTTTTATGTTATTTCATTCTTTTCGTAAATAAAATAAATATTTGGTTTTTTTATTTAATTCGTTTGCAATACAAATTTTATTTTTAAAATTCGCCGTTCCTCTCACAAATTAAATATATTTCATTCTAAGCAAAATAGAATGAAAAACGAATAATTCGTTTCAAAAATTACGTCAAATAATGTACAGTAGCAGCCATAATAATTTAAACAACACACAATGCGTTCTTAACAGAATTGATTTTGCTTATATGTATATAAGTAGCTGTATGGTATATAAATATTATATTTTATATATACATATACGGACAAGAAAAACAACTATATAGGTCTAATAAAATAATTAGGCATTTATATAAAAAGGTAAAGTCTTAAAAGGATATGCGTATTATCAAAATACATAAACATACGTATATACATAAAGGGTGTTTTTTTAAGCCCGATAGAACTTGAAATTGTAAAAAATAACACAAAAAATTAAATTGTAATCAAAATTTTTTTTTTATTCGAAAGATCAATACGTTACATTAACATTTGAAAATGATTTCGGGCATATGGGCACCGCGGCTGTTCTTGACGAAGGGCATTCTGGACGTCCAATTTTGGGCCACTTTTTCGAGCACTGCTGGCCGTATGTCACGAATAACACGAACAATGCTGGCCTCCAAGGCGTCAATTGTTGCTGGTTTATCAGCACAAACCAGTGACTTCACGTAGCCCCACAGGAAATAATCGAGAGGTGTCAAATCACACGACCTTGGAGGCCAATTGACAGGTCCATTTCTCGAAATCAACTTATCGCCAAATTTTGATTTCAATAAGTCGATGGTTGCGTTCGCCGTATGGCACGTAGCGCCATCCTGTTGAAACCACATCTCCTCCGGATCAATATCATCCATATTTTCAAACAAAAAATCATTGATCATGGTGCGGTAACGATCTCCATTGACCGTAACGCGAGCTCCGGCCTCATTTTTGAAGAAATAAGGTCCGATGATGCCACCAGCGTGAAAACCGCACCAAACGGTGCATTTTTCTGGATGTAATGAAGTCTGTAGGGTCTCTTGTGGATTGGTCTCGCTTCATATGCGGCAATTTTGCTTATTAACAAACCCGTTAAGCCAAAAATGCGCCTCATCGCTGAACACAATTTTGCGATAAAATTGGACGTCCAAAATGAGCTTCGTCAAGAACAGCCGCGGTGCCCATATGCCCGAAATCATTTTCAAATGTTAATGTCACGTATTGATCTTTCGAATAAAAAAAAAATTTTGATTACAATTTAATTTTTTGTGTTATTTTTTACAATTTCAAGTTCTATCGGGCTTAAAAAAACACCCTTTACCTGAAAATGTAAACAGAAAGTTCATTATATTCCTGATTTTTTTTACTCAGTAAAGTAAAAATCCGTGTTTGTCTTAAATTGAAACTCGGTATAAAAGCTACTTCCCAGCCAACAAATTTTGGTATTTCTGATTAAATTTGAGTCTTTTTCAACTCCTCTGCGCGATTAAAAATGCAGAATATGAGCTGATTTTCTGATCGTAAAAGATACTTTGTTCGTGAGAAAAGTGTCCCTAGCCGCGACTCTTTTTGATGTTTTATTGATGATTAATTTTTTTAGTCAGTTAAGAGTCATTTTCTATCCCTTTTATTATGTCTATTATAGCCTTATTCGATTCGTTTTCTAATCATTTATCAGTCTTATTTTACTTAATAGGTGAGCCTTTTTCGAGTCATTTATCAGTCATATTTTTTTATCGCTCGCGAGTCTTTTTTGAGTCATTTTTTAGTTGTTTTATTATTTTTTGATAGTGTTTTTATAGTTCTTTATGATTGTTTTTTGAAACATTTATTAGTCGTATTGCTAATCGGATTTGACTCCTTTTCTAGTGTTTTTTTAGTCATTTTTCTTAATCTAGCTTTAAACATTTTCACAACATAAAAAATAACATGGTTATTATAACATTTCACAATTAGACAATGTGTACACCTCGATATTACTTTTATAAATGAAAAAAAATTTAACTTTTTGATATTCACGCAAAATTTGTCCAATTATACTTACTCTACGTCTTGACGAGCCATCGATTTGTTTAGACTAGAACAAAACGTCATGTTCTTTGATATGAAGAAAACGTATAAAGAGTATTTTGTTGGTATTTTTATGTGTCGTCTCTTTCTTTTATATTCAAAATGCCTTTTAATATCAGACATCGTTGTTCGAACAAATGTTCTGACAACGCTGTTTGAACAAGAACAAAACATCGACAACAGCGGTCCACACCAGGCAAATTCATGTGCGCACAAAAAATTGTTTGTTGTTCAAACAAATCGATGGCTGGTGTAGACCGTAGGTTAAGAAAAAAACAGCATAACAAGCAGTTTTTAATCATCTATTGTTATGAAAGTTATGTCAGGGGGGGTTGTGTAGATTATCACGTCTCACACAGGGGGTGACTCTTTACCACACGAATGATCGTGAATGTATGGCATCTCTAAAATCGCATGATTTTGGGGACGACAAGAGAAAAAATAAGAAAATATTACCGCCATGATGAAAAAAGTTCTAGACTTTTTCTTGAGTTGACTCGCAGTTTTTGAAGAGAAGTTGGAAAAAGAAGTTCGTTTTAAACCGTTAACAGACAAGTTTTTTTGTTAATATATTCGAAAGTGTTAAAAATAACAAAATTTTTAATTAATAAAAAAGAAGATTTTTGTGTGTGCTGTTCTAAAATACTTTTTCCTTTACAAATTAGATATTGAACTTGTAAAGCAAGTAATTTTAATGAATTTAAAAATTTTTCATCTCAAGAATCGCTTTAGTGAATAGTAAAAATACCACGCCTGATTCAAGGCCAACATATCGTCGTTAGCGATCAAAAAAATATATTGGAAAACAATACCAAATCGCAAAAACATCACTTGTAAAAGTGGAGAAACATAAAATTTCATCTTTAATGTGACGAAAATTATTTGGTCCTACCATTTGCAAACTTTGGGTCTCAGTATACCAACAGACCTTGGCGCATCATTATACGCACTTTTAAATATTGCTTTTTTTCATCATATTGTAGCAACTATAATAAACACGTACTCAAGGTATACCATTTTCTAGTCGATAAATAGGTGGTAGTAACAAAAACTATTTAATCCTTTCCTAAAGTTACATCAGGACCCCTGAATAAAAACTTAATTTGCAAAAAAAAATATATAAAATAAGTTCAACAATAGAGAAAGGAATATAATTAAAAGGCGCCCGTAGAGCTAATTAAACCACCGGCTACAAAAACCTGCAACAACAACACCAGCAGCAGCTTATTTAAGTCCCTACATCGACAGCAGTTATCCAACTTCACTTGACGCAACCACCAGTCACTTTGAATTACCATCCCAACCACCATCTTTAATCACGACAGCAAACCTACACAACCATCGTCTTTACACATACATATATTCCTACAATCATCCAACACCAGCGATCCCCAATCGGTGCTAAAGCTCCCTAGATAATACGCACTGCCACAACAACGACAACAGCGGATAAAATCTACTAGCTTATGTCTGTCTAATACCCACCACCAATCTGGTTCTACAATTATCAGCCGCTGAACGTATTCGAAGATCCGAGTGTCCACTAGAAAGATAAGTTGAAGTAGCTTAGCTATATTTGTATTTACAAATAATTTTGTAGTTAGTTTTTATATATATATATTTATATATATTTATATATATATTTATAAGTATTCGTATATTAATTTTTTGAGGGCATATGTGCATAATTTTTGATTTGACAACGTTTGTGTAAAATTAGAAAGTGATTGATGCTCGTTGAAATTCCAGCGGCAGACGAAACTACGTTGGTTTCTAGACTACTTCGGGCAGTAGTTCCCTAACTTTGCGTTTGCTACTTAGACCATAATTATCGAGCTCGATCATTAGGTATTTTCTTTTGGTTTTTTTTTTTTTGTAATCTCGCACCGTACGTATTTATACCTTATGGGTAATATAAAATTTCGTCGTTTGGCAACCAACTTCGTATCTGTTGCGTATAAACACTACCTTTCACAAATATTTTTGTACAACGCTGAATTTTATGAATTGTTTTTATAATGAATTTTTTGGTATACTTTACTCTTGATAATAAAATATATCTAAATGGATTGATTTTTGTACTTTCAATAGAAAAGAGTTTTAATTGAATCACAAGAATTGGTAAGAATACAAAGTTGGTGTCAGAAGTGGGATCCAGTAAAGAAAGATGAATCCAGAACAAATGAAAGAATTTACATATTCTCTGGCAGGTGCGATTAGACAAGCGGTGGTATAGGCAACACAGCAATCCTTGGCCGCACAACCTGAAACTTCCAATTCATCGACATATATGGGAAAAGTGCCACCATTCTGCGTGGCTGAATACAAATCTAACGATGGATCTAAAGTACAGGACTATTTTAGACGCTTTGACTGGTCGCTACAGCTGAGTAAAATTCAACCTGAAGAATTTGCTACATACGCCCGCGTTAACATGGGAAGTGAATTAAACAACTAGTTAAAAATCCTCATTGCACCAAAATGTCATGAATCATTTTCATATAGTGAGATTAAAGATATTTTAATAAGCCACTTTGATGTTAAAAAAACAAATATGCTGAGAGTATTAAATTTCGTAAAGTTCAACAAGATTGAGATGAAAGCATCGCAAGTTATGTGTTACGTTTGAGACAAGCAGCCAGTGCTTGTGAATATGGTTCATTTTTGGATCGGATGCTAATTGAACAACTACTCTACGGCTTAAGTTCACGAAATATGTGTGATGAGATAATTTCTAAAAAACCAGAAAATTTTGCTACTGCTTATGAGATTGCACAAACAATGGAGTTGACACGACAGACTACAGTAGAAATGAAGGACGAACTACAATAACCAGCACAACAAGAACTACATAAACTCGGATATGCACCAGTGCAGCTAAAAGAAAACAGAAATAAAATTGCAAGGGAACGAAACAATTCCAGACCGGCGTCTTAGTGTTTTGGTTGTGGGGACCAGCACATGCGAAGTCAGTGTAAGTTTAAACAGTCCAAATGTTTTCAATGCGGTAAGATGGGCCACATTTCTAAAGTTTGCAAAAATAAAACATCACATCTAGCGGAAGATGATGAAGAACCAAGTGATCAAATACAGAGATTAAACCAGGTAATTTCAATCAACACAATTAGAACGAAGGCTAGAAAAATAATATCCGTAAACGTTAACGGTCATATACTGAAGATGGAATTAGATACTGGAGCCCCCTGTTCAATAATTAATACGAAAACCTTACGTTCTTTTTACAATGACATTGAATTGTCCACTACAGACAAACAGTTCTCCAGTTATTCAGGGCATAAAATCAAGTGCCTGGGCCGTGTACTAGTTAATGCTTCTATTGGGCAAACTTATTGCAAACTGTATTTATATGTCGTTGATGGAGATTTAGATACCCTTATGGGACGAGAATGGATCACAAAATTTGTTAATGAGATTGATTTTGTTAACCTGTTTTCTACTACCAATTGGATAAATAATATTGCTACAGCGCCACTAGATGTGACTAGTGCACAATATCATCAACTTCAAAATTTACTTAGAGGATTTGATTCTATCTTCAGTAGTACACCTGGCAAGTTAGTGGGCCCTCCAGCAAAAGTTCACTTAAAACCTGGTGCAACACCCATATTTGCTAAAGTTAGGGAAATCCCGATAGCCCTAAAAGATAGAAATAAAAGAAAGGAAATAGATAACAAAATAGCCGCGGGCTTATACCGACAACTGGAATATTCCGAATGGGCTTCTACGACACATGTCGTCACAAAAAAATGGTAGCATCAGAGTCACGGGTAATTATAAAACGACAGTTAATCCTCGAATTATAATTGATGAGCATCCAATACTTAAGGTCGAGGACCTACTTAATAAAATGAAACATGCGCGAATATTTTGTCACTTAGATGATACTGATGCCTACTCGCACCTACGCGTTGACGAAGAGTTGGCACACATTTTAACTTTAAACACCCCCACACATGGCATAATTCGTCCAACTAGGGCTGTATATGGGGCAGCGAATATACCTGCCCTGTGGCATAGACGAATGGAGTCCATATTAAATAATATACCAAACGTAATGAGTTTCTTTGATGACATTCTTGTTTTTGCAGAGTCGTTTAATGATATGATTTCTTCCCTAAAAATGGTCTTAAACCAACTAATAAATCAAGGTATACGTTTAAATCGCTCAAAGTGCGTTTTTGCTACACCATCCGTGGGATTCTTGGGCCATAGAATAGACAAATATGGTATACACAAATCCGACAAACATATTGAAGCTGTGAAAAATGCCCCAAAACCCTCGACGCCAGAGGAACTACAATTATTATTAGGAAAAGCAACCTATTACAATGCATTTATACCAAATCTGGCTACAAGGGCCAGACCACTAAGAAATATGCTTTTGGAAAAAGAATTTAAGTGAACGAAAGATGGTGAAAAGGCGTACCAGGATATTAAATCAGTCCTTATATCGCCCCAAGTTCTTACGACATACAACCCTAGTTTACCTTTAATTTTGGCAACGGATGCAAGTAAATGTGGCCTGGGTGCAGTGTTGTCACATAAAATGCCTGACGGTTTGGAACGGCCCATAGCATACGCCAGCAGAGCTTTAAGTAAAACTGAGATTAGTTATCCACAAATGGATAAGGAAGCACTGGCTATTGTATGGGCAGTGAAAAAGTTTTTTAAATACCTATATGCACGGCACTTTACACTCATTACGGATCATAAGCCACTTGCCCAGATCATACACCCGGCTAAATCGCTACCAATACTTTGTATAAGTCGCATGGCAAATTATGCTGATTTTCTGAGTAATTTTGATTATGATGTTGTATACAGGTCGACTGGACAACATACGAATGCTGATTTTTGTTCCCGTGTTGTAAAAGAGGACTTGCTGTTAATAAACAATATACTGACGAAAGAGTATGACGAGTTTGACAAATTTATTATTCGCCAAATCGACCAGAGCAACAACAATAGCACGTGCAACAGCTAAGGATGAATATATAGGTAGTATTGTTAAACTTTTGGAAATAGGTAAAGACCTTAAAAAAGCGGGGTACATGGCACCAGAGCAAAATTACAAATTAACAGCACGATGCTTAGTCTACGAACATAGAATTGTCATACCCACATCCCTGAGAATAAAAGTAATTGAAGACCTTCACACCGCACATTAAGGAATAGTTAAAATGAAATGAATACATATTGACTACGCAGGTCCTTTTTTGGGACTTATGTTTTTAATCGTTACTGATGCACACAGCAAATGGATAGAAGTCAAGATTACATCACTACACTACCACTACATCAGCAGCTACAATAACTATTTTGGATGAAATTTTTGCCGCATATGGTGTACCAACTTCGGTGGTATCTGATAAAGGTACCAATTTTTCTTCTACTGAATTTAAAGAATTTTTACAGAGAAGTGGTGTTAAATACCACAAACAATCAGCCCCCTACCATCCGGAAATAAACGGTCAGGCAGAGAGAAGTGTGCAGACTATTAAGAAAGCACTTAAGGCAATGAGTTCCACGAAATCTACCGCTCAGAAGGAACTCAATGAACTTGTACGTCAATATCGTAATGCATCCCATGCTACTACCGGTGAAGCGCCAGCAAAATTATTCATGGGGCGCTTACTAACAACACGCCTGGATTTGATTCGGCCAGAAGAAACTTCAACTAAGGTAACCGAAAAACAATATTTGAAACAAAATCAAAAGTATCAAGAACTTGAATTACACCAACAGGTGTATTTTCTGTCGGGTAATCAACGTATGAACAAGTGGCTCCTGGTATAATTTCATCGCGGTTAGGTGAGATCCACTACTCGATTGAGTATCAGGGGAAACACTTTAAAAGACATATTGATCAAATCCGGGGTATAGGAGGTCGTGTACATGACATGCAACCAGATCCCGTTGAAGAAAGGTACGTATATACAGAGTCCCAGGGGAATTGCTATAATGAGAACTCAGGTTCAGAAACGCACCAAGCTTCAAATGAAAATCAATATACAACCACGCCACGTATTTCGGAGAGATCGAGCGAGATTGAGAGCGAGTGCACATATGGTACACCGCTTGCTGAATCGAGCCCGATGTATATATTACCGGATACTCATGAACCAATCTCTACTCCTAAATATTTTGGAAACGCATTACCACCCACTTCAGAAAAAGTATATTCTTCACCAAAACCTGTCAGAAATACATCACCTCCAACACGTAAAAAACAACCGCCATCTATGCATAGACAGCAACCGGAACTAAGGCGCTCCCGTATACCTATTTGCCCTAGGGTTCTCTACTCACCCTAATCAGGATGCGAAGGAATAATTGTTGCGTATAAACACTACCTTTCACTAATATTTTTTACAACGCTGAATTTTATGAATTGTTTTTACTAATGAATTTTTTGGTATACTTTACTCTTGATAATAAAATATATCTAAATGGATTGATTTTTGTACTTTCAATAGAAAAGAGTTTTAATTGAATCACAAGAATCGGTAAGAATACAAAAGTATCGTTCAAAATGTCGACGTTCGTCGGGCACTAGCCGCTACAGTATACTTTAAAAAATGCTACCTGAAATATTTTGCTACCTATAGTAAGTTTAAAGAGTTTTAGTTTCTATTATTGTGAAATAAAATTAGTATACTTATGGTATCGTAACATACCACTTATTTGTATTCCGAATTTTATTTCAACCCTAACCGCAAGCCCACGATTTAAATATAAGTACCTACATTTACATATATATAATTTGCTATTAATGAAATTTGTTATATAAATATAATGAAGTTAACAATATTTTTAAACATTTGATTTGTTCTGATTTGATGATGAGGAGTTGGTAAAAGTATAAGAAAACGTAACGTTGTAGGGGGAGCGCAGGTGGCCATACGTTTTTGGGGCACTCACGGCACAAGACGTGAGCTGCCATTATGGGGATTGTGCGCTAACGCAATCCATTTGGGTGGGCAATACGAGTGTCGGGAACACCTCGGCACTCTACCATCGAAGCATTTTTAAACTGAACCAGGTAAGAATCAGTGGTACTATTTTTAGTGTTCTTGTGTATGTGACGTAGTAGGACTGGTACTTTACCGGAAAGAATCCATGTGTCGACGAGTTAAGCCGGAAGAACCATCTACAGTACCACTGTAACCGGTAAAGGCTAATAGTGACATCTCATACCAAAGGCGAATCCGCAGAGGTCGCCAAACTTTTACCTGATGACCCCATGCCAGCATGCAACACTATAATGAACACAAAATGCAAAAAATAAGCATACTTCAAACACCTGCATGATCTGTTTTCGATCAATCGGTTTTCAGTCTTCCAGATGCGCCAAATATGGTAATAAATAACGGATAAAATACGTACATTTTAAACGCCTGGTTGATCGATTTGCGATTGCAATACAATTTGTTATTGTATTTTAAATCAAACACTTTTTAATCATTAACGCGAATCATTTTCGAGTTCTGTTTTAATCTTGTAAGTGACTAATCAGTTTTTGATCACCGAAAGTACTCAAAGAAGACTCAGCAAGGTGATTTTTTAAAAAACAATCATCTAAATGCTAGCTGGGTTTATATATAAGCATATGTCAAAAAACAAATAGCATCAATAAAAAGGTATATGTGAAAATCATCCCTTGCAAGGAAAACAACACAAAAATTTTTTTGGCGCCACATAAAAAAAATGTCTGTATAAAAAAATATGTAATACAGTCGGATTCGGTTAAGCTGCCGCCGTTTAATTGAAGGATTCTCTTAACTTAAATATTTTGCTTTTTTTAAAGAAAATTAGTTCTCTTAAGGGAAAATCAGTTTTACAGCTTTTTTGCAAACACTGCTTAGTAGAAAAAATTTCTCATTAATATACGACGAAATGCAATGCTACAGCTAAGTTGTTGCACTGTAGTCTATTATTTTGCTTTAAAACAATTATAAAATCCACTTGATTAAATAATTTAAACGCCTAACAGTTTTAATTTAATTCGTATTTATTCATATATCATTGTTAAATATAATTCATTTGCTTAACTAAATATTAATGTGTCGCTGTTGGTAGGTATAACGTAACTGAACTTTATGTATTCTAACTTCTGTAAATATGACGTGTGTGTGTGTTAAATAGTGTAAAGACGAAATTCCAATTGCACAATGGGCGAGTACTTAACACCCCTTAATGCCCAGATGGAGAATAGGGCTGTGGAGCTCTTCTATTGCGTTTTGAACGACGTGGTGTTAGCTGAGCAGATGGAGCTCTCATTTTCGCAGTAGGTTGGCGGCTAGCTGGTGGTGATTGTGGTGAGTTTAATGAAGTAGTTATGGATGCGGTTGGCGGTGGTGAATGCTCTAGTGATGGTGCCAAGTTTTCAACATCGCTTTCAGCTTCCTCATCGGATGTCACAAAAACGTCGATATTTAATTCAGCAGTTTTATCGTTACAGTTCTTAGGAATTTCTAGCTCATAATTGACGGTAGAGGTTCGACTGCGAATTTGGTCTACATGACGTTTTGCTATACGATTATCTTGAAGACGCACCTTGTAAGATAACGGACCAGTTTGCGATTGTATGTGAGCCGGCATCCACTTTGGTCCTGTTGCATAATTTCGAATCCATACAAGGTCTCCTTCTTTAAATGATTCTTTGGCAAGTAACTTTTCAATAGTATTTGATAATTCATGTGGATGAATCTTGTCGAAGTAACTTTTGAGTTGTCTATTAAACAGAAGTTCGGCAGGTGAGCGCCCTGTCCCAGCATGGGGGCTTATGTGTTGGTTAAATACAAAACGAATATTATCTAATTCAATCTTTGAGTTTGGTGGCATTTTCTTTAAATAATTTTTGGCTGTCTGAACCATGCGTTCAACCTGCCCATTTGACGACGGATGGAAAGGAGCACATCTGACGTGGTGAATCAAATTGTCTCCTATAAAGCTTTGGAACTCAGCTGATGTAAAAGCTGTTCCGTTATCCGAGACGATGACATCGGGAAGGCCATGCGTTGCAAAAAGTGATCGCAAAGATGCGATTGCACATTGTGATGTCGTGGATTTGACTACACATCGTCATCATCTAACCATTTGGAATACGAATCGACCACTAGGAAAAATATTTTACCTTGAAATGGACCGGCGAAGTCTATATGTAGACGCGACCATGCGGTCTAAGTATTTTCCCATGCGCGAACTGGTGCCTGAGCCTTTTCATGGCGATTTTCTTGGCATTGTATGCAACTTTTTACCGCGTTTTCTATTTGACAATCCATATTTGGCCACCAGACATAGCTTCTTGTCAAGCCTTTCATTTTAACGATGCCAGGATGTCCCGCATGTAGGTCATGAAGAATGGCTTTACGACTTGTTGGAGGTATAATAGTTCTGTTACCCCATAAAAGGCATCCTTTGAGTGTAGTAATCTCATTACGGCGCATAAAATAGGTATATGCTTGATCATCGCGCGACATAAAGCTTGGCCACCCCCTTAACGCCCAGCTGAGGACTTTAGCGAGGAGTGGATCTTTTGCTGTTTGTTTTGCCACATCTTTTGCGCTGATAACTTCACTGCTGGTTAGTTCGATCATAAGAACCTCATCATCTTTGGTTTTGAAATGCTGCTCTGTTTCGTCCGGTAAACGGCTTAAAAAGTCAGCATTACAAATTTTCTTGCCTTCTCTATAGACGAGATCAAAATCGTAAGCATTCAAAAAAATGCATCGGCGAAGCATAACAGTCGATAATATGGATGGAGTGGGTTTTGCTGTGCAAAAGATTCCCAAAAGTGGACGGTGATCAGTCATCAAGGTAAATTTTCTGCCATACACATAATCATGAAATTTTTTAACACCTGCTACTACAGCGGTTGCTTCTCGATCAATTTGTGAATAATTTCGCTCCGTCTTCGATAAGGTTCTTGAATAAAATGCAATTGGTCGTTCAGAGCCATCAGTCAACTTGTGACTCAACACAGCGCCGATGCCGTAAGGCGAAGCATCACACACAAGAATAAGTGGCATTTTTTCATCATAATGTACGAGCACTCTGTCGGATGTGATTAATTTTTTCAATTTATGAAAGGCTATCACATGTTCATTATTCCAGGTCCACTGCCTATTTTTATCTAAAAGGCGATGAAGAGGTTCTGCAATTGTTGCTTTATTTGGCAAAAATGAATGATAAAAATTTAAAAGCCCAAGGAAAGCTTGAAGCTGTTTTTTATCCGTGGGTGCGGGTGCATTTTGAATTGATTTTATCTTTTCAGGTGATGGCCTTATACCAAGACCATCAATTTTAAAACCTAGAAAATTTATCGTATTTACCCCAAATTGGCATTTATCTTTTCTTAAGCGAAGACCTGATTTATCAAAACGCTTCAAAACTTTGTTTAAACGCTCAGCCAGTTCTGATTCAGTTTTACCCATTACTACTATATCATCAAAATATGGTAAAACACCGGGAATGTTCCTTAAAATCGTTTCAATAAAATTTTGAAAAATGCCCGATGCTGAAGATATACCAAATTGAAGCCGATTTACTTTAAATGCTCCTTTATGTGTTATTATAGTCTGCATCAAAGCAGATTTTTCATCAACTACAAGCTGTTGGTATGCTTGGGCAAGGTCTAATTTTGCAAAAATTTTTCCACCTTCTATTGATGAAAGTAGGGAACTAATTGGAGGAATTTGAAAATTGTGTGGTAAAAGTGCTTTATTGAGTGTTGACTTGTAGTCCCCACAAATTCTAATGGTGCCATCACTTTTAGGATCTGGTACGATCGGTGTTGCCCAGTCCGAATACTCAACCGGTTGTAGAATGCCTTGAATGCGCAATCCGTCAAGCTCAGCTTCTACTTGACTTCGAAGTGCCATTGGAATACGACGAGTGGTTAGTCTTATTGGTTGGACGTTTTCCTTTGAACGTAACGAAACCGGTTTACCAGTAAACTTCCCAAGCTCCTTAGAAAAAAGATGATTGAATTTTTCTAAAACCGTTTTAATAGAATTTAATTCTTCAATCATGTGGACACCTTGAATGCTTATACCCAGTGGATCAAACCAGTTACAGCCCAATATATTAGTTTGAGTGCCATCCACAACCATAAGAGGTACATATACACATGTAGGGGGAATATCGAAGCAGACCACTACTATCACGGGTCCCTTTTCGACCCCCTTCGCTCCTCAGTGATTTCGTGTCTACCGATCAGTATACCTTCAATCACTGAGTCCCGCGCCACAACCGGCGTTTGCTCTGGACCAGAAAAAACGATTTCACACTGCCGACTGGTGATTGTCGACAATCCTCATCGCACAGTCCTTTGTAATCGCCAGCATCTCCTTAAGACCAAGGTCCCCCATCGCACTCACACCCAACGTGTGCTTGCCTGTGATCCTCAATCTTACGCTCGCCAACGCCGGACACTCGCATACCACATGCGCTGCCGTCTCGGCACCCTCCAGGCACATTCTACAAATATCATCATCCACGATCCGCATCCTCTTCAGATGATATTTGAAGTTACCATGTCCTGTAATCAACGCAGTGATCCATCTCATCATACTCCGATTAAAACCGAGTATCTTCACTGCACCCCTGCCAAGTGGCTCCCTGAGCACCATACGAGCCTGTCTACACGTGGTTCCCTCCGTCCACCTTCGCAAGTTCACAGAGTTCACCCATTGAAAGATCCTCGCCCGCACCAGCCCATTGCCCAGAGCAATTCTGGGTTCCGGTCCGCAGAATGCAGCCTCAGACCCCTTCCTCGCAAGTTCGTCAGCAGCCTCATTCCCAGCTATGCCCACGTGTCCCTTGACCCACATCAGCGTTACCTCATTTGTAGAGGCACACCTATTGAGCTTCAGAACACACTCAAGCACCAAGGAGGATTTCACATCCATCCGCTGCATACGTTTTATAACCGACTGGTTGTCAAGTGCAATAAGAATTTTCCTCCCATACACTCGACATTCCAACAGGTGGTCCAACGCATGCAGCAAACCAAGCATTTCTGCCTGATAGACCGACACGTACTCCCCCAGACTCAGGGTGCAGGATAAGTCCAACTCAGATGAGTACACACCAGCACCTGCCCTACCGTCCATAAAGGACCCATCAGTAAAGATACTGATGTCATTCTCCATGCACTCACTGTGCATGAATCCATCCGCTATGAGCGTGTGATGTAGCCTTTCGACCACTTTTACCCGACTCATGCGCTCCATCGGCATCTGAGTCTCCCTAACCTCTTTATCCACGAGGTCCAGGATTTTCCTATGCCCCAAAACCGATCCAAAGCGATACCACATGCCATCGCTTCGCATCCGAATCGCCGATCTTGCCGCCGTCTCCCTTACAAATAAGTCCAACGGCAGCAGTCCCAGCATTGCCTCCATCGCCTGCGTTGGTGTGGTACGTATCGCGCCACATATACCAATGCAAGCAATCCTTTGAACCCCGTCCAACTTCCGCCTAACCGTCGCCTGAGAGGCCTTCGGCCACCAGACAACAGATGCGTAAGTGATCGTCGGTCTCACCACCACTGTGTAAATCCAGTGTGCAGCCTTAGGTGAGATTCCCCACTTCCGACCGCAAACCCGTTTACACTGATGCAAAAGCATTAAGGATTCAATCTCTATGCCCTTCCTTCTCCGCGTGAAGAGCATAGCATCCGACTTGCCAGCATTTATGGTTAGTCCCTGTTCACAGCACCGTTCTTCGGTTACTCTGAGCGCCCGTCTCATGCAACCTAAAATGGTCTCCATGAACTTACCACCAACCATAATTGCCACATCATCCGCATACCCTACCGTATGTATGCCCATTACCTCCAGTTATCTGAGAAGGCTGTCCACAGTTATGTTCCACAGCAGAGGTGATAAGACCCCTCCTTGCGGACATCCCCTGACCACCCTTCCCCGAATCCTGGTGCTCCCGCTCCTGAGATTCACTGCCCTACATCTGAGCATGGCGCCGATCCACTTCACCACAACAGAATCAACCCCTCGCTCATCGAGAGCATTTCCCAGTCTATCAAAAGAGATCCTATCAAAAGCACCTTCTATGTCCATAAATACGGACAAAGCCAGATCACCATTGAAAATCTCCCTCTCAGCAAGCCTCACCAGTTCGTGCAGGGCTGTCTCAGTAGACCTCCCAGCCCTGTAAGCGTGCTGACTCCCACTCAATGGCCTATCCATCAGCGTGTTCTCCTCCAGGTAGTCAACCAACACCCTTTCCATTGCCTTCAATAGAAAGGATGTAAGACTGATCGGCCTGAACGACTTAGCCTCCGTATAGTCCCTTTTCCCCGGTTTGGGGAGAAAAACCACCCTGGTCTCCCTCCACGCCACCGGAATATACCCTGTCGAAAGACAGGCAACAAATATTTCCCTAATCACTACAAGTAGAGTGTTCATACCCCACTGTAGTAATGCAGGAAATATCCCATCCATCCCAGCCGCCTTAAATGGGGCAAAAGACAAAATTGCACTTCTAATCCCATTAAGAGTTATTATCCTTTCAGCGTCCCTTCGCCTTACCTCACTGGCTCCCCTGTTAACGGGAACCCATGAGTCATTCGAAATGAAGCTTTCAGGAAAATTTACCTCTATCAGCGACCGTAATGTCCCCTCCGTCATGCCCCCATCGCTCCCGCGAATAAGCCCCATTCTGGAGACAGGGTCTCTAGACACCATCCTCTGCAGTCTCCCCACTTCAGATGTATCCATCACGCCGGAGCAGAATTCCCTCCACGTACTTCGTTTCCGAAGACGTATAGTCCTCTTCAGCTCCTTCTTCCTCGCCTTATACTCGTCCCATAAGTCAGGATTCCTCCCCCTCATGTAACGATTAAAGGCCCTCCTCGTGTCTCTCTTCATGGATTCCAATTCACTACTCCACCATGGAGTAGAATCCTTCTCATCCACTACCGTGAGAGGACACGCATTCTCGAAGGCAAGTCCGACAGTAGAGTTTACCCTCTCCACCGTCCGCTCAATATCCTCCGTATTCCGAAGTGCCCGGTGTGGAACACTCCCCGAAAGTCCCGAGAGGCACTCCTCGTACTTAGTGCGATCCGTATCCCTCGGTACCCTGATACGCCTACGCGCCTTCCTCCGCCTCCTACCATACAGAATCTCAAACTGGATAGCCCTGTGGTCAGACATGGTCAATCTGTCCACCACTCTCCAATTCCCAACTCTATCCAGCATTCCAACAGAGCATAAGGTGATGTCGATTACCTCCGCCCTACGTGCATCCACGAAGGTGGGCTCGACACCCCTGTTCAGGACCAGCAGGTCATGACACTCCACAAACTCCAGCAATTGCTGTCCCCTGTGGTTATCGTCCGTACTGCCCCATACAGTACTGTGTGAATTAGCATCACAGCCCAAAACAAGAGGCATACCCCTCAACCTACAGAACTCCACCAGATTCCTAACCTCCCCCGAAGGATGGGAGTCCGGTGTGTCATAGGGTAGGTAAGCCGACGCCACCAGAAACGATCCCGAACCCGCGCCTATCATCACAACCGTAAGATCCGGCGAACAGAGATGCGTCATCGGCACAGCACACACACCGTGACGCACCAGGATACATGTCCTCAACCTCCCCCCCGTCTGTGAGTGAAACAGACTGGCGGTCCGACAAGACAGGCCCATGATGTTATCCCTAACAATCCATGGTTCCTGTAGTAAAGCTATATCCAACCCATCCTCCACAAAACATCGCATCATCACCGCCGAAGCCGCTCTGCTATGATGCAGATTAAGCTGGTATACACTCAGAGTTTCCCGGTATGGGCCCACCACCTTCCCTGATAGACTCCTAGAGGCGTCTACCCCCGCACCACCATAAGAGGTAAAGCTTTGACTAATCGTTTGTTATACCAAATATCAACATCAATAACACCTCTAATAGGTATTCTGTTATGTTGAAAATCTGTCAATTTTAAATTGCACTTATATAGCGTTGGCTGTAAAGTCGGCCACAATTGACTAGAAACCTGTGATGACACTATTGTATAATCCGAGCCTGAATCGATTTCAAACTTACAAGGTTGACCATTGATTTTTATAATTGTTGAACGCTTGCGGGTCTCGGACCCCAAAATGTGATTTTGTTAAACGTTTTTGATAGTTCTGTAGTCGCCACACTTTGTTTCGATGACCGACAGACACGCTGTAAATGCCCTTTGATACCACAAGCTGCACAGACTGTTTCTTTATGAGTGCACTGTGAGCGGGGATGATTTCCTCCACAGCCATTACACGATTTTGTATCACCAGGCCCGCGTTGATTTGGTATTTTTCTCTGTTGCCTGTTTTGTTGCTGGTTACGTTTACCTATTTGATGAATTTGCTCTGGCTGGCGGATTACCATTGCATTCCTTAACGACGCTTCAGCGGATGTTGCCCGATCTATGACCCTTTGCAATTGCAAGTCAGGTTCAGCGAGAAAGTTTCGTTGTAGAGCCTCATCACGCAACCCACACACCAAACGATCACGAAGCATACGATCTAAAGCATTGCCAAATTTGCAGTCAACAGCGAGTTTTCTCAAAGCGGCAACATATTCCGGAAAACTCTCATTCGGTAGTTGGTCGCGTTTGTGAAATTTGAAATATGACGCAATTTCCGATGGGCACGGAGAAAAATGATTCGTCAGTAATGTTTTGATTTCAGTAATATTAAGCTCACTCACCTGTTTGGGAAATGCCAGTGACGACAGGAGGTCATAAAGCGGTGCACCTGCCAACGTCAAGAAAATTGCTTTTTGACGATCATCCTGTACGTCATTGGCTACAAGGAAAAGCTCGAACCTTGCGTAATATGTTGACCAATTTTCAGGATGAGTAATGTCAAATGGTTCCATTGTTCCCATAGATGCCATTATGTGTTTTTTATTAGTTTGACTAGAGAAGCCTACAACTTTACCGATTAGAGTCCAATTTATCTAAAATTTTTCACAAATATCTCTAGAGGCACATTATATCTACAAATAGCAACAAAAGTACCTATAAATTATTGTATGACTGAAAAATTTTAATTTTGGTAGTAAAAATATGGGAAAAAACAGTTATGGCGCGATTTTGCCGAATTTCAATAGCGATTCATTCCTGGATATTTCCAAAAGATTGATACCATACACAGATCTGAGAAACATGTGGTTGCTTTTAAAAGTTGATTTCAACCAACACACAGACAGACGGTCAGGGCTTAATCAACTCCTCTATTCATAAGCTTTCAGAAAATATATACTTTATACGAAAATGAAAATTGTAGAAATTACAAACCGAATGACAAAGCTATATATACCCTTGTGCACCACAGGTGAAGTGTATAAAAAATATTCCGTTTATGAATGCAAGAAATACGAAAACAAAACCTAGATATGAAACATTGTTTCTGCCGGCACCAAATATTCGTAATAAAATTGTGTATGCATTTAGGTACATATGTCCCAAAAAATTAAAAAACAAGTAAAAGTGCTATATTCGGCCGTGCCAAATCTTATATACCCTTCACAACGTGTAGTCATGCAATAACAATTGTTTGTATCACCTTTCATCCCATATGAAATACGTACATACATACATATATAAAAACATCCGAATGTAAAATTATAAATTTACGTATGTATGTTAAAAAAAAATTAAAAAAATAATCAAAATATAAATAGTAAATATAAAACAAAAATAAATAAAAAAAAAATTAAAAAAAATATATAAATAATATATTAAATAAAAAATAAAAAAAAAATTAAGAAAAAAAATATAAAAAAATAAAAAAAAAATTTTTTTGGCTCTGTTGGGATTCGATGCCATGTTTACTCTAGCCAGTATATGTATGTTTGTATGTATGTATGTTGTTGTTGTAATGTTGTTTTTGTGAAAAAAATCGAGGTGGTCGTGGGTTTCTGCTCATAGTATCTCAGTTGTTTATGTACCGATGTTTCTGATTTTCTCCCGAATATTTCTGATATTACCTCAATCGGGTCCAAGCGATGTCGGGGGGGCCTCAAAAAGTTGATTTCAACATACATGCGGACAGACGGACAGAGCTTAATCGACTCCCCTATTCATAAGCTTTTAGAAAAGACATACTTTATGGGGTTTATATGGCAAATTATTTAATTTTTTAGAAAAACACACACTTTTAGTTTTCGTACCACTTTGTAAATTTTAAAATCTTTATTGGCATGAATAGTAAAAAAAGTTTAAAAAGTTCAATACCTAACCCGTTGTTTTATATAAAACGGTTTTATGGCTCTCTTGAAAAATTTGATTTTAAGACATACCATGCCCATGAAAATCACAGATATAATTATTTTTGATCCGAATTGCTTGCTTGAAACCCGTTTATACTTATGTTTTTTTATCACTAATCAGACATATGTATATACAATAATTCTTTAAAATTTCATATCGCCTGGGGCTCAATTCTCGTTCTGTGAAACTGTGAAATGAAAAAGTTTTTGTATACAAAGGGTACGGTGGCACCATATGATTTTACACACAAAAACTTTTCATTTCATAGAACGAGAATTGATACCCTGCTGTTCAATACTAAATGAAATTGCCTTTAACATATGTATTTACTATGTGTAACAAAAATTTGGTGAGAAATAAAAGTTAGAAAAACTAAAAATTAAAATTTTTAACATATTTTTTTTTAATTCCTAAAATGGTGAATTTGTCCCCATTAACACAACAAAAATAATAAACTACAATGGCAACGCTGCTAACTTTTCTTCAAGGAAAATAAAAATTCTTTTCGTGAATCGATTATTTTTTCAATTTTTCGATTAATGTTATAAACACAATCAAGACCACCGACCACCGACCACCGACTACAAGATGTTAAAAATAGAATACATGCGTGCTTATGAGAATAAATCTTTTAGCCGCTACACGACTACCGACTACACGGCTACTTTTGTAGCCCGTAGCCAACTTAGGCTAATTTCTATTTTTCTTGGCTACAAAAAACAGATTAGTGCTGCCAATACAATAAATGCATGAAATGGTGGTTTTAAAAACGCAATACATTAAATATCGCTATTAAAAACGCGAAAAACTATTATAGTGGAACCATTGAAAAATAATAATCATCTGTTCATTATGTGTTTATTTTTTGTAGTTAGTGGTCGGTAATCGTTAAAAGAATTAAGTAGCTGGCGACTTGGCTATTTTTGTAGCCAACTACTTTTGTAGTCGGTAGTCGATGGTCGGTAGCCTTTGATTGTGTTTATACCCAGCAAACATATTGGCAAGCGTTTTGTAAATTAATATTGCAGCAAGCTTGCATAAATAAGAGTTTTGCGAATGTTTATGGTAATTTGCTTGCAAATGCAAGTGTTTTGCGAACGTCGTTTAAAATTGGCTTGCAAATGCAAGTGTTTTGCGAAAGTCGTTTACAATTTGCTTGCAAATGCAAGTATTTTGCGAAAGTCGTTTACAATTTGCTTGCAAATGCAAGTGTTTTGCGAACGTCGTTTACAATTTGCTTGCAAATGCAAGTATTTTGCGAACGTCGTTTACAATTGGCTTGCAAATGCAAGTGTTTCATAAATTTAAGCAAAACGTGTAATTTTCGCCTTTGTGCTAATAAGTTTTGTTCATAAATTGTGTTAAATTGTTGTTAAAGTTGTTAAATTAAGTTCGTTTGATACTTTTAATTATTATTTGCTATTAAAAAAGGTAATTATCTACTTATTTAATGTCTGCAGCAAAAAAGAAGAAAAGTGTTGTGCGCAGCAGCACCGAAATTTTTGAGTATCTATGGAACGGTGCGGCTGCAAGTTCTGTAAGTATCCAGAGTGAATTTATGGAACAGGAGGTTATGCCTGAAGCACAAAATAATTTAGATTCCTTGTTGACATACGAAGATTATATTTCTGAACACGAGAATTATATTTCTGATGAAAGTGAGAACTCGTCGGACGGCTATTATACCAAGCAAGCCGTTTGCTAATATTGAAGACTTCCTCAATTTTGAGAAAACTATACTGGAAGATATAGATAAATTTTCCTTGCTGGTAAGAATTTAAATTTGAAATGTCCGGTGACTGTATACTGATGTCGATTTTATTTCTATTGTTAGAAGGCAGATCTAAAAAGATTGTCAACATGCAATTCGAGAAAATTTGTTACGAAAGCGTGGCAGAAGATCATGACTGACAACGTTGCTGAGAGCTTTTCCTGGCGAGGAACTGCAGATAAGAAGTGCATTAGGGCCTTCACTGTCGCCACTGCCATTCGTCGTAAGTGAAATACGTTTAATTGGTTTCTAGCTACATTTTTATATTCATATTTAAATTCTATTGCAGAAACTTTCGCTGAAAATGGAGGCAAGGAAGAGGACTTTGTGTTTGCCTCTAAGTCATATTTCCAGTACGCAAAAAATCGTATTAAAATTAAAACAACAAAAAAAGTAAACTAAAATACTAAGTACTTATCAATGATTTTTTAAATAACAACAATGAAGTTCCTATTTTTATATTTTAATTTAATATTTTTCTAAGAAAAAAAATGTAATATTAAAAATGATTTTTTAAATGAATCAATAAAAAAACATATGCAAAACAAAGTAAATGTTTAAAACGCTTACTTACTTCATTAAAAATACGTGTTTTTTAAGCATTTTCAAAACGTGTTTTTTAAGCATTTAAAAAACGTGTAATTACGTTACTTAAAAAACATGTTTTGCAATCGTCTTTTTAACGCTTATAAAGTTGGGTGCTTTTCGATTATAAACCCCTTGCTTTGATGTCTTTTGTAAAGGTCACAGCAGCGTTTTATAAGTGTTTTGCTTACTTTTGAACACTTACAGAACGCTTATTTTTATATGTAAATGCTGGCTGGGTAGCTTATGTTCTTTGAATGAATGACTCTTGTAACCCACCGTTGCCACATGCAAGTGAAAAAAAACCAATACACTAACACTTTTTTACTAACACAACCACACTTTGGCAACTGCGACTCATCTTGCGAGGAAATTTTTAAGCAAGTAAAATTTTTACAGTTACGGCAAGTAAAGTGAACAGCCGAAAAGTCTGAGTTGTTTTATTAACTCACTAATACATCATACAATTGTGGTAAATAATTCAGCTAATTTTTTGAATAAATATGTATATACATATGTACATATATGAATAATATTAAGAAAAATTATAAATATTAATTTAAAATGTAAGTTTTAATATAAATACCAATTTTTAATAAAAAAAAATTATATTAAAAAGTTATATGTCTAAAGGTAACGTTCAATAGTGGCTATTGACAACACTTAATTACCAATTGAAGCAGCGCTATTTGTTTTAAATTTGTTTGAAGTTTATTTGTTGACGACATTTTAAAAATGAACTTGCACTGTGTAGCCACTCAAAAAATTTTTGTGTTTTTTTTTGGCATTTCTCCTGATTTTCGTTAGTAATACGTATACACTATTGCAAGTAAATACTTGCTTGTGGCAACGTAGGGTAAGGAATTTTATTTTTAAGTTGTGGAGAGAAATTTATTTTCAATTTTTTTTTAAATTTCATTTGTTCCGTAAATTTTATTTTTAAAATTCGGAAAACAAAAAAAAATATTCGTCACAATGTGGAAAATTTAATTCATTCGAATTAATATTATTCACGATAAATATCTATTTGAATGATTTGGGTACTATGGAAAAAACAGAGGCAGTAGTGTTTATTTGTTGAAAACTGAGAAAGTTATGGGGCGATGAAAGTTGTCTAGAAGCGATTCATTTCCGGATATTTCCAAACGATTAATACCATACACAGATCTGAGGAGCATATAGTTGCTTCTAAAAGTTGATTTCAACCAACACACGGACAGACGGGCAGTGCTTAAACTACTCCTTTATTCATGCTTTATGGGGTCAGAAATTAAAATTGTAGAAATAACAAACGGAATGACAAAGCTATATCTGTGGCTTGGAGCTAAAAGGGCCAATGTCAAAATATTTACTTTTGAGAAAACTTTAATTTTACCTTAACTTTTATATATGTATGCTTTCATAGTGGCATTGGCCAGCATTTTATTTACGAAGCTGTTCTGGGTTAAGTATGACTTTAGCTGTTTTACCATAATGAAATAGAGCAAGAAAAACAAATTTAATGCAATGATTAACTCAAAAGAGCAAAAAAGTGACATTGGCCCTTTTAGCTCCAAGCCACAGATATATACCCTTGTGCACAACTGGTGAGGGAAATAAAAAGAAAAAAAATTTGACATATGCAGGCAAACATAAAACACAAAATGAGTGTGGTGTTCAATATTGGCGCGATTGATACACATTATGAATATATCTTGATTTGTTTTAATATAAAAAGTAAAAAAAAAACGGTTTAAAAACAATATTGTTTGTTTAGCTTTGTGCAAAATAATGATTAATGTATGTGTATTATATGTACGTGATTTCTGCTACACAAGCAAGGTTACTCTTACTCGTTAAAAGAGTAACTTTACTTTTTAAATAAAAAGTCGACACTAACTTAAATTGAACACAAAAGTGAAAAAACGTGCAAAAAACTTTAAATCGATTAAAATTTTTAAAATTAAAAAAGATTAAGAAAAAAACTTATAATTTGAGTGCTATTTGTAAGTAAAATGAGTTTTAAAAGATCATTTAAGAGATAAGCAAAACAGAAAGAGACTGAAATTTTAAATTCGACTCCTGTTTCGGCGTATATCCGACGGGATGATAAAAGAAATATTGGAAATAAAACACAAATTAATTTCAATTCAAACTAATATAAATTATGTTTTATTCACTTCTTTTTGTTTATAATAAATTTACCTGTAAAGGTTTTATAAGAAACACTTTCTTACGCTTTATATATTTATTCACGTAGTGCTGTAGCGCTTCGATCGGCGAATAATAACAAAATAATATCACATATATTTAGTTTAATATGGCAAACAATCTTTAAGTACCTTTACCGGTTTACTCGTTGAAAACAAATATAAAGGTTTTCTAACATGGTTGAATCAAAAGGTACGTTTTATTAATTTACAACACTTTTACAAAAGGTTAACATAAATCACGATATAAATTTTGTACTTAAACATTGCCGGTTACCTTGCAACAGTAAAATGCGTTGCAGCTATAATATACATAAAAATAATTGAGTCATTAAGGACTCCTGTTGAATTTATTTAAAGCTTGTTACGTGAGTCTTTAAGGGCTCCTGTGGACTGTATTAAAAAATAAATGTTTCTTTTTTTATATAAATAGGCCATTAAGGACCTTTGATGATTTTATTAATAGTTTCTGAGACATGATGGACTCCTGATGCAATCAAGGGTCGATTAAATATAAAAAACTCAGTACGGCGATAAGCCCAAAATAACCTATCCGAAAATTATATACTGGGCAATTGGAAATCCCTGGCTTGCTTGTATTTTACCCTTCATTATCAAAGGCATAATTTCAGGTCCTAAGACCAAGGCCACATTGCCTGAATGATTGAAATTAGGGTCAGCTAACTGAATCCCTTGAAATGGTTCCAAAATCGAATCACTCACTGACACAGAAGGTGTCTTAATACCGATCACTTCATTTAATCAAGCCGTGACAAAAAATCGTTGTGAAGTGTCATATATCGGCTCGAGCGCAATGCGGCAATATTTGTCATTCTCCACCTTGTAAACTAGCAACTTGAGTCTGGTGACTTGTCATGTGCACCCTAATGTAAAATGGTAAGGCAGTACAAAGTAGATGACAGGGTGGCAATATTGCTTGTGTTTTTTTATGATGCAGGTATAGACAAAGGAAGGGGAAAAATTAACAATAACAAACATTGTTTATAAAAAAACAAATCGAATGATTTGGGTTCTCAAGGAATTGCTGAAAAAGCGGTTATTTAAGACATGTTGGAGCGTGGGGAAGGTGACGAGAAAGGTGAAGTGGAAGATGGCGGTATCTTTTGGATTTGATGTGGTGAAGTGATGAGTGAGTGACGGAAGAAAATAGAGAAAAAGTTTTGATAGTTGAAGTTTTTCAATGTGAAAGTTAACACAGAACCACAATTTCCAGTTTTACCAACCATTTTAAATAAAAGACATTTTTGTGCTTATTTTTAATTTTCAAACTAATTTACATATAAAGAAACAAAAAAAAAAAAAGAAAAGAAAAAAAACAAATAAACACACGCACTGGCGTCATAAATGGTGTAATAGAAGTTTTGAGTCCGCTGACATCATCCCGCATCCATACGACAATAGCCCAAAATCCACATTCGTTGAAGCCATAGATGAGCGTCATCTTAGCCACAGCTCCAGCAGAGGACATCCCACCATTTTACAAAGGGGAAAAAAGAGGTCAGGTAATTCTGCCATAGTGACTGACAGATTTGTGGCGCACGGTGACTGACGATTTTCACCTAAAAACAAATAATATATATTTGTAGTTTAAATTGGTTAGGGAAAACATTTTTTTAAAATTTCTACGTACCTTCTATATTCAGTCCCCTCACGAAAATTGCAGTGAGAGTGCGCGTTTATTGTAGGGTTGAGCTCAGTCCTAGGAATGTCGTGTTGCAATCGCGAATTGGGAATTTTATTTTTGCCCACGTTGGCCACATAAGTGTTTTCCTTATAATATAAAATCTATACATATATATTATAAAACGTTTTTTTTTTGTTACCTCCAACGAATAACACGTACATTGGACACCACGACTGACAGACGGCAGTATTAAACGTTACCGATAAAAGGAAAGGGAGCTGTAAAGAAAAAGAAGAAAAAAAAAGAAAGTAATTTTTATTAGCAACTATAAAACTTGATTTTTGTATTCAGTCTAGTTTTTGCGAGATTATATAGATTCATTTATTCCTTTTTACTTACATTGTAGTTCTAAATAAAAGAAAAGATAGTTTCATTCCGTTTGTTAAATAAGAAAAAAAAAAAAAAATAAGAAAAATCAATTTGATTGGAATTAATTCTTTCATTAGATATAACCTACATTATTAATATAACGTAGAAAATTGTTTATAAAATATGTATTAATAATATATAATAATAATATAAAATTTAACCAGGTAAGTTAACAGGAGGTGACAACGGCCTTGACAGAGCGGATCAGGGATAGCCAAAATTCTTGAACAGGCTATCACGGTGGAATTTCTCAGGGATTCCAGTGGGTGGGTGAATCCGTTGGCATAACAGCCACCAACATCGTATAAGTGCAGAACAGAGTAGGTATCTGGTGTGAAATAGTTTTGTCCTCTTCGGGTCCCATTTCTTTCCAAATTGTTCGCTTGGTTACAATTCCACCTAGCTGGTATGATTTTTTTTTATTTGTGGTTATTGGTGCAGTGTGGACAACTCTTCCAGGCAGTTGGCAAGAACCACCCCCCCATCCGGCGAGCTTAAGCCGTGCTATACGCGAGCATACCAGCGCCGCCGACTATCTGGTAACACCACTCGGTTTTCTTGTCCATAGGAAAATCCACCACCACACAGCTATTTATTACAGCAGTAACAAGACAATGATGACAACTACTACAACGGCCACAATAAGAAAATAGCGCCCACCGTGGGGCCCGAAGATGGACTATTTAGTTTTGGATTTTAGTTTTCTTACTTTGATGAATAGTCAAAAGAGTATGTAAGTCCCGTTCGAGTTGCCGAAGAGTCCTCGACGCGTTGCGACATATTTCTTTCGTCTAGACACCTGCTTAGAAAAAAATTAGTTAGATTTTAGTTTCGCTTCAATAGTTAAGTTGTTCGTATACATAAGTATGTATATACTTCTTACCTTTTTACTGTAGGTCCTGGAAGTATTGGCTTGACAGTCACTTTCGTGTTGCGACGGTTGGAAATAAGTTGTATGTACTGAATAGGTGTTGGGAAATTTTTTAAAATGGTAATTTAAGTGAGTCTGAATTTTTGGCTAGCTAAGCTTAAATTTTTCATAGCTTCATTTAAAACCATTTTGTAAATTTCACTGTAACGAATTGTCTTTCTTTTAGTTTTCAATAGTTTTTTTTTATTTTCGTTGTAGGCACAATTAGGTTAGTAGTTGAAGTAAGTCCTGGACTGCTTGACGTTTGAGTCAGAGTTCCAGATGCGACACAATCGAATTTTGTTTGTGGCTTCAATGACATAAAGTAATTATTATATTTCTACGAAAGCACCAGATACTTGCGTAACCTGGAAATATGTAGATAACGTTAAAGAAAATGGTTCTGCACTTTTAGGGATATTGTAAATACGTACCTTAAATTTTTACTCTGTCTAGGGTAGTCACCTGAAAATCCTGTTGACTTTCCACATGTGAGCATACAGTTTTGTTTTTTTATATGTATATTAATCGCTATTCTTGGCGTTTGAATAAATTTTTATATTTTTATTTTGTTTATTTTTATACCCTTCACACAGTGAAAAAGGGTATATATAGGTTTATCATTCCGTGTGAAATTTCTACAATTTTTATTTCCGACCCCATAAAGTATATATTTTCTGAAAGCTTATGAATAGGGGAGTCGATTAAGCTCTGTCCGTCTGACCGTCGGTCTGTCCGTCTGACCGTCTGTCCGTGTGTATGTTGAAATCAACTTTTTGAAGCCCTCCGACATAGCTTGGACCCGGGTGAGGTATTAAAATATCAGAAATATTCGGCAGTAGAACAGTATTGAAAATCAGAAACATCGGTACATAAACAACTGAGATATGAGCAAAAACCCACGACCACCTCGATTTTTTATTCACAAAAACAACATTACAACAACATATATACATACAAACGTGTTTACTGGTTAGAGAAAACGTGGCATCGAATCCCAGCTGAGCCAAAAAAAATTTTTTTATATATTTTTATATATTTTTTTTATTTTTTTTTATTTATTATTTAATATATTATTTATATTTTTATTTTTTTTTTTTTAATTTTTTTTTTGTTTTATATTAATTATTTAATTATTTAAAAAAAAATTTTTTTTTTATTTATTTTTTTTTTTTTTTTTCTTTTAACATACATACGTAAAGTTATAATTTTAAAATGGGTTGTTTTTATATATGTATGTTTTATATGTATGTATGTACGTATTTCATATGGAATGAATGGTGATACAAACTACTGTTATTGCATGACTACACGTTGTGAAGGGTATATAAGATTCGGCACGGCCGAATATAGCGCTCTTACTTGTTTTTTTCTTGGTTTGCGACGCAAAATTCGAATTAAAAATTGAGTTTGATTACGTTTTTGCTTTTTCCATCGATATATGTAGTTGAAATACCAAATAGTTTTATATTGTTTTTTTTTACAGCAGCAATATCGGTCGAGCATGCCCGCAGTTCAACCGCCGGAGACTGCCGATAACGGTAGCGTGAGTAATGATGTGTTTGGTCTGATTCGAGATGAGTTACAAAGGCAGATGGCAGATTTACGCATATCGATGCGTCAGGAAATTGCTAGAGCGGTAAGCCATTCCGTTCCTTGGGTAACGAATTCCCAACAACCACCGTCGAATCAGTATCATTTTACACCTAGAGGAGAACAAAATGATTCAGTGTCAAATTATCAACAGCCACATATGCCAAACTTACCCAATCAGAATTTGCAGCTACCGTACGGGTACCAACAACAGCCAGCGCCACAAGTAAGTGTGCCACCGCAACAACCGATTCCTCCACAAGCACCCGGTTATGCAGCCCATTCTTCACCAGCACCAAGTATTTTTACTCAGCATAAAATTGATTTGTCAAAATGGGGCATAAAATTTGATGGAACAACTAAATCCATGAGCGCCGAAGACTTTATTTTTCGAGTTGACATTTTACGTCAGGATTACGATTATTCATTTAATGATATCCGTCGTAACTTTCATTTGTTGTTAGAAGGTCAAGCCTTGGATTGGTATTGGAACGTCAGAAAGCTGACGCCAATTCAATCTTGGGAGGATTTGCAGCAAGCCTTTTTGACCCAATAACGTCGTTATAAAAGTGAGTTTCAGTTGCAAAACAGATTATGGACCGCCGGCAACAGGGCCAAGAATCGCTTGATGATTTCTATAACGCGATTATGCGTCTTAGAAACCAACAGAGGACTCCATATGATGAGAAAGACCTCATAGAAATAATGAAATCCAATTTGACACCATCGTTGTCGCACCTACTGTTTTCTGTAAAAATGGAGACTTTAAATGATTTTTGGCAGCAAGCAAAAAGGGCTGAAAATTTACTCGCAAGCCAGAGGCAGCAGTATCAGCAGCGGCCGCCAGCACATCGGCTGCATGAAATTGAATTTGAAGAGCAGACATCTGGTTTGAATTTTGAGATAGACGCTATAGCAGCCAGTAGCCGTTACACTTGCTGGAACTGTAAGCAGGTGGGTCACAGTTTTGTAGACTGTCCGTCGCCAAACCGAAGGATTTTCTGCTTTCGATGTGGCCAGGATAACGTGGTGGCCTCAAACGGGGGAGGCTCGTTCAACCCAAACCTGAACCCGTTATAAGAATCGGATAGTTATGTTGAACCAGCTAGGACAGTAAAAATTTTAGTTAACACCGAAACGAGAAATATCAGTAGAAAATCCAGCGGTTCGACATATTAAGCCTCTGCATCAAAGGGTGAGGGAATACATTGAGGCTAAAGGTAAAATTTTTGGAGAAGTTTTCACACGCATCAGAAAAGCTAGGGAGAGATATAAGCGCAGGAAAAGAATTATTTAGTCATGACAGCTCGATTTATGTGCAAAGTTTCAGAAAAATCGGTCAAGTGCAAGTATCTAAAACTGATAACTAATTTTTTATGGGCGTGGCCCCGTCCACTTTTTTCGCCCATAAACACTCCCTGGTATGTGTACAACAACTTACCAAAGTTTGAGCCCGATCGGTTTTACAGTTTCGGAGTCTATAGGTAATACACACACACACACAGAGTTTCACTTTTATACTTACTTATATATAGATATAGATAGATAGATAGATAGATAGATAGATAGATAGATAGATAGATAGATAGTTAGATAGATAGATAGATAGATAGATAGATAGATAGTTAGATAGATAGAAAAATAGATAGATAGATAGATAGATAGATAGATAGATAGATAGATAGATAGATAGATAGATAGATAGATAGATAGATAGATAGATATATAGATAGATAGATAGATAGATAGATAGATAGATAGATAGATAGATAGATAGATAGATAGATAGATAGATAGATAGATAGATAGATAGATAGATAGATAGATAGATAGATAGATAGATAGATATATAGATAGATAGATAGATAGATAGATAGATAGATAGATAGATAGATAGATTATTTATTTCTTTGGAAACATTACGGTATGGCAAACTACGTAAGGGAGCGCCTATCAGAAAATGGCCTGGTGTAAGGGCTTCAAGGTCACTGGGGTCAGTAGATAGAAGTAAAATTGGTCTTGAGTTTAAAATGGCTTCTATTTCGACCATTGCAGTTGCCAGTTCCTCATGTCAGTTGTTGTACAACGTCTTAGTTAAGTGGCCTTTGGGCACTTTTTGCGCAATAATTTATAATAACATTGTTGTTTCTAGGCTCAAAAAGGAATGATTTTAATTGAGCACACTTAGGATTAGCACCAACAAAATTGGTGGCATTATCACAGAAAACAGCTATGAGAAGGCCTCTTTGACCAATCATTCTTTTAAGAGCTTGTGAAAGTATTCCGATTGCTGATAAAACGTAAAAAAGATGTTCGCATGCTGTTATCATTCCGCAACCAAACGAAAAACTATTTGTTCCACATTTTGTTTGTAATAAACAAAAGAAAGACAAAAAAAGGACGGTGATGTGGTCTATCCATTTTCGGTTGCTCATTTATCAGAATTATTCTCAAACTGTGAGCTGTCACTCTTCCTTCCATTGAAAAAAAAGAACTAAGGCTCGCTGAGAAAGAAACGGAAATGGCACGTTGATAGTAGCTGCGGCTATAGCTCGCCGGAAATTGGGGGGGTTCTTCTTCCGTTGTCGTTTTTTTCACAATAAAAAGTTCGTGCCATAAAATTAGTGTTTTCCCAATAAAAAAAAAACTTGAAGTAAAGGGGCAGACAAAAGGCGAAAAGGAAATAAAAATAAACTATGTCAAAAAAAAAGTAACGCGCAGCGTACCACTCGGGTGGACAAAGGACAATCGTAACTAGAGGTAACATTCGACATGAACTGGATCCCAGGACAAGATGGTATAGTCCCGTACAGGTGGCCCTCCCCTCATGGCGTAATAACGCCATCCATGACGTTAGTCTGACCTAAAAATAATGTTAACTAATGTCCCTAAACAAACGGACTTACCTCTAATTTTTCTCTCGTTTAGCTCTTTGCTACCTTTCAACCATATCTTCAATCAATTAATGCATGGTATTTTTACCAAGTTAACACATAAAAAAATTTTGCATGTAAATTTATAGATAGTTCATTTATTATTCTTTTTTTTTTGTTTTTTTTTTTAATATTTTTTTTTGTTTAACTCATATATATGATTTTACTTTTACAAAGCTGTGTTTTAACTAATCAATAAAATTATTAAGTTTAGATTTCGTTATGGTATATAGTATCGTATACAGATATATGAATTTTATGATATAATAGTTTATATTGCTATATATAAATATTTTACAATGTCGAAAATGATCACTTTAAACAAGTAACATGGCCAACACAAACGGGCTTATTCTACGAATGAAGTTCGTTTAATCGTGATCGTCTTCGACACGTTTTAAAAACGTTAACTATTACTATTTTATTACAATTTCGTTTTCTTAGTTTCTAACTTTCCTATGTTTGTAATTTCCCCCTTTTTCTTCTATTTTTTTTTATTTTACGTATATATATAAGATAAATTATCCTTCTAACAATTTTCTTGTATTGGGCTAGCTTTCTTCATTTCAGCAATATTTATTAATTAGCTATACAATCGTGATCATCGGCAACTTTGCTTTTAGTATTGTTGAATAGAATGCTGTTTCTAGGAATTTTCTTGTACTTTTTATATTGTTACTTAAATATGTTCAAATAAAACATATAAATAAAAACAACTAAGAGCGCTATATTCGACTGTGCCGAATCTAATATACACTTCACCAGCATTTGTTTCGTTTTTAGGCACTCGCTTAAATTCTGCAAAAATAACCTAATCCTAATTTACAAAGAAAAACTAAAAGCAAAAAAAATATACATACATCTGCATACTATAATCAGACATCTATACATACATATACCATATAATCGTGAACTTCTATACATACATACATACATACTTACATATATGAATTATTATATGTGACAGCGCATAAAGGGACCTAAGGGTAAAAAAAAACAATTTTCACTTTTTTTTTGATGTGGACAACATCTGAGCATCGAATGAGACCGATCCCTTGCCCCAAAAGTGTTTCCTCCCAGAGATATGCGCGTTTTATAAAAGTGAAGTCGACGTTTCTAAGCGCAAATAGAAAGGGACGTAACGGTAAAATTTATTTATTTTCATTTTTTCCCCTACTAAATTAACAAAATAACCTGATTTTACGAAACTACGACAAATTTTTTTTCTCTTATGAACAATTTAAAAAAATCATTTAATCTTTAAAATGGCTCTTCTGAACAAAACCTGTTTTTACCCTTAGGTCCCTTTCTCTATGCGATGTCACATATGCTTAATATAGGATTGGCTTATACCGTTGTACGTCATTTTGCAGTGGGGTTGGAAAAAATATGTAATTCGCCATTTTGTTTTGTACGCCAACTTAGATCAAGAATTTTCAAGCCCTTTCATTGGATAACACTATTAAGGGTGGTGTTCATTACAAAAATTTTCTCATATATACAGATCTGTCCGCTATTTTGTTGGCGGCCATCTTGAATTTATGGGTTATACATAATGTTCTTTAATCTATTTGTCAGTTTCTTTATTTTGTGTACTAGAACATGTTTGGGAGAATTTTTTAGAAACGTAGGAATTTTAAGTATGTTTTTTCATATGGCATCACTTTAAAAGGTTGGGAAATTTGGGTGAATATTCCTATTTTGCCCTTTTCTATATTCCTTTTAAGGATATTTTCAAAATTACCTTCTAAATCATTAGAATTTATAAAAAAAATTTTATTACCGTGTATTATATCAGATTCTTTTGTTTAACTATCGGTTAAAATTATCTGAGTTTTGAATCTGATTACTACTGTATCCAAAATATTAATATGGTTTTGTAAATCTTCTTTTTGTGAATGAACTGTTTCCATGTAATTACCATAGTTATTATAAAGCGAATCATTGGAAGAATTTAGTAAATTAATTTCACCAGAATCATAATTGAGTCTACTTAAAAAATCAGCAACGTGATTATCTTTACCTTTTATGTAATTCACAGATAAATTGAACTCACTAAGTTTTATAATCCACCTATAAAGTCTAGGATTCAACTCTCTGCTTTTGGGATTTAACAAAAAGCCATCTTAATGGTTGGTGGTCTGAAAGAATTTCAAATTTTATCCCATACAAATACGGTCGGTAGCTGAATAATTTCTTTCATGTACATTCAAGGTTCTGCTAGCAAAAGATATGGGATGGCCATCTTGTTGTAGCACAGCACCTATTGAATATAAGCTTGCGTCTCTTATAAGCTGAAATTGTCTTCTAAAGTCCGGATACTTAAGTACCGGGGCTTCTGTTATAATCCTTTTCAATTTCTCAAAAGCATTAATATAATTGGAATCATTGATATTTAATTTTATATCCTTTTTCAGATATCTTATCATTGGATATGCTACCTTTGAATAATCCCTACTAAATTTACGGTAGTATCCTTTCATGCTCAAAAATGATTTAATTTCCTTGACTGTCTTAGGAAGCTTAATCTTCAAAATAGTATCAATCTTAGGAGGATTTGGTTTGACTCCTTCAGCTGTCAAAATGTGGCCTAAATATAGTGTCTCCTTGGAAAAAAATTTGCACTTGTTAATTTGAATTTTTAAGTTTGCTTTCCTTGATCAATCCAAGACTTTTCTCACATTCTGAAGATGTTCCTGAAAACTTGTCGAAAATATAAGAATATCATCCAGGTAGACAACACAGATCTTATTAATAAGATCACGAAGGATATAATTGATCAGTCTTTGAAATGTTGCGGGAGCATTCTTCAATCCAAAGGGCATTCTCACAAACTCATAATGCCCATATGGAGTTGAAAATGCGGTTTTCGAACGGTCTTCTTGTTTTACAAGAATTTGGTGAAATCCCTTGGCCAAATCTAATGTTGAAAAATATTGAGCACGACCTAACTTGTCTAAAATTGAATCAATATTTGGAATTGGGAACTTACCGTCCACAGTAATTTCGTTCAATTTCCGATAGTCTATAACTATTCGCCACTTTTGTTCACCCGAACTATCCACTTTTTTTGGTACTATCCATAAAGGACTATTGTATGGTGAATTACTTTCAGTTATTATACCCTGTCGCAGCATACTGTCAATTTGATTACATATCTCCTCCTCATGAATGTGAGGATAACGATATATTTTTGAATAAATAGGTTTATCAGTTATAGTCCTAATTTCATGTTCAATAATATTAGTATTGTCCAAAATTTGTCCCTCAAAAAATATCAAACCCTTATATGATTCTAAAATATTTTCTAATGCTATTTGTTCTTCGTTATTTAAACCATTATATAATTTGTCCAAAACTTTCATATTTATATTCAATGATTCCAGTTGATGTATCTGGTTTTCAAAGTAAGGACAAAATTTCAAAAATTTCATAACATTTCTATTAATGATTAACATATCGTTTTCTATATCAACTACAGCTTTTAATGGCTTCAAAATATTCTGTCCTATAATAGCATTGAATTGTTTTCTATTGAAGGTAGTCACTTTCCATGACATTGTAGCATTCTCACAAAACTCCTGAGGTAACTTAGTAACAATTTCCTGATCAATAATTGTTTCACCATTTAAAGAAGTAAATTTTAATTTATTTTTTAGTGGCAATCTTTTATATTGGGGTAGTAAATTTTGATCTATAATTGAAGTTGTAGATCCGGTATCTATCAATGCTTTTTATTTATCTTTGCCAATAGTAAGTTCTACTATTGGGAGTGCCTTGGAAAGGATACCATGTGATAATTTACTTCATCTTCATGATAATCCTGACCTTCTTGTAAATGATCTACTTCCATATTATTGTTTTGTGTATTATGTCTAAAATTTCCGTTCGTAGACTGAAATGATCGTCGGTAATTTTGAGAATTTCCACTATTATATTTGGTATAGTTATTACTAGAATTAGGCATGGTATAAGTGTTATTTGTGTTTGAATTGTTTCTTTTTTGATTGGAATTAAATTGAGAATTATGTCTATAGTTTTGAACCGTATGATTATTTTGAGTGTTGATGGGGTACAATCTCAAGGGTTCGTATAATCCTTGGTATGGTGTGGTAAATAAACACTCAAAGTTTTAAGTTTTTTAAGTTTTTGATTGTCTTTGATTTTATTTATTATTAAATTTAACTTTACTTTTTTTTCTTTTTACAATAGTTTTAAAATTTAATATATTTTATATTTAAATATTTAAATAAACCTTTAATTTTTTGTTGTTTTGTTTTTTTTTGTATTAAATGATGTGGACACTTTGGTTTTACTTTGAAGAATGATCTTGTTTCTGATATGAACAAAACAACTCACCAAGATTATTTACGGTGGTTGTTTTTTCAATGCAAAGAAATACAAAAAAACAAAAAGAGAGTACACACAACACTCTGGTACATTTGAATAAAGAACCACTCCAGTGCATTCAAATAAGTACAAGCAGTGTCGTGCACAAACAAGTGTTAATTCTGTTAGTATAATTATCATTATTGTTGATATTTAATTTAAGTTTTTCGCTCGTATTTCTTATAAGACCTTCTTTTTCCAGAAAGTTATATGAATCTCTTAATCTAGATAAATTTTTATTAATAATAACTGAAGCTAAATTTACATCTATATTATTTAAAAATGTTTTCAAGATTATCTTTTCGGCATATACCGGGCTAAATTCTAATGGTTTATCTGGATCATATTCATATTTTTCGTTAATTTTGCATAAAATAATTCTTAAATGTTTATAATAATTGTCAATACCATAATTTTTCGCAGCAAACGCCTCCTGATACAGTTGATGATATGACTGCTTTACACCAAAGTTACTAACCAAAGTCTATTTCGTCTCCTCCCATGTTGGATTTGGCCCCAATGTTCTTATGACGTGAAGAGCTTCTCCTTGTAATTTGTTCAGTATAATTCGTTGGTATATATATTATTTTGCGTCGGCTTGGGATGAGACTAGGACAATGTAAGTTTCTACTTCTCTTACAAAAGAAGTTAGTGCATATGAATCATCCCTTCTATATTCGTGTATTCTTTGAGCATCGTTTAAAATCTCATTCAATGATAAAGACAATGACATTTTTTTTATAATTCTTTGTTGTTTTTTGTTTCAACTTTAACGGTTTTTAATTAACTTTATGTTCGTTTAATCGACTGCGCCAGTTATATATTTTGAAATAATATAATATTTAATTTATTTTAAATGTATTTTATTATTCTTTTTATTATCAAAATCAAAATACGACTGAAAAATCACAAAATATAAATTGACAAAAAAAGAATCTTTTTACAAAAATATCAAAATTAAAAATAAAATATAGAAGTGTAAGTACACTAAATTAGTAGAATAATTAATGGAAAATTAAGAGAACATAATTTACATAACTCGCGTGAATGGCTGGACCGATTTCACTAATTCTTTTTTTGTTGTATTTGTTATCATTATGAGAAGGTTTTTATGTAAGAAAATAATAATAATATGTCACTGGCAGTAATATTCACGAAGTTGACATTAAAACAAAGAAACGTAGTTTACATGCTCTTTGCAAATATATCGGTCGGAGTTGGTCTGTGGTAAGAGTTAAAATAACAAAATGCCTACATAATTCATTTACCATTTCTTAGTGTACTTTTGTAATGGGAAAAATATATGTTATTTTCTTTTTGATAAATAAGTTAACAAAATCTAAATATTATAGTTAACTATATACTAGATAAACGTAAATTGAAAATTAGTGTGGTATTTCAAAGATACATTTAAATAGTTGAAATTGGTAACGGGTGTTATAACTGTTATACAAGTTAGATAAAGAGGGACATCATATCTTTAATTTATATTTTGTCACATGCTAAAGTGCTACCAATTTCAATCTTATCGAAAGTATTTCCAATGGCAATAATTAAATTATAGTCATATTGAATTTCAAAAAGAGTAATTAAGGTCCAAGAGAAAACGCCATCGTTCTTTTTCATTTTTACCAGCAAGCAGAAAACATCTTTGGGTCTTAAATTTTAATAAAGGAAAAAAGAAAACAAAATTAAGAAATCCATGTGATTTATCATCATAACCAAAATTACAAATAATTTCGGAAGGTAATTATAATTGAAATTAAATATTTAATTAAAAAAAAAAAAAAAAAACAATGTTACTAGGTAATAAAATAATCTTTCATTAGGTGAATTAAAAATAATTGGCCGAGATTAAATTGTAATGCAATATTTATGAAAAGTTGCATTACCCAGATATCTGCTAATAATTAATGGTGCTTCGATGGGATTAAATGAAAAAGCAGTGGTTGTTATTTTATTATAAAAGACCCAAGGCAGGAGATAAATGTTATAAATTAACATCTTAAACCACATTTCATATGTTTGTATTCAAATGGTTAAAATTCTTCCAAGAGTCATCAATAGTCTCCAAAAGCACGAATAAGGGAAGAAAATAGAGCATGCTAAATTTCGCCTAAACATCACTATTATGGAACTGGCTGATATACATGAGAAAATTTAAAAGGGAAACCAGTATTCATCGGACAATTAAGAATTAAATACATAGATTACAATTTAAGTTTAAAGAAAAAAAAATAAATATTTAAAACTAGTATCGGAGTGAAAATGGGTTAAATTAAGTTTATAAAAGTGTTAAATTTCTTAAATTTACCCAAGGTTAGAAAATCTAATTTAAGTGTTTCAAAATTTCTTTTAATTGTAAAAATTTCTTTGCATAATTGCTCTCGCAAATTGTTACGGTTGTAGCACAGTGTAACCAAATCGGAATTTTTGTTAAAAAAAAAAAAAAAAACAAAAAAATTTATATAATCATAAACATAAGTTTTATTTGCTATAGTTTACAAGCAATACGTCAAAGTAAATATACATTTTTTAACACTAATGACTTTTAGCGTCTATGAAACCCTTTCCACAGTGTTTAGTAAAAAGAACAAAAACAAAATATATATATATATATATACGGAATTTTTATATTTGTAATAATTAGCATTGAAATCGTAACACTGTGAACTAAAAGTATTAAAAAATTTATTTATTAAAGAAGAAAAGTAATGTGCAGAAGAAAAAAAAAATAAAATAACAATTCACAAAAACAACAACGTCGAGAACAACGGAGTAATCAAAAAGAAATAAGCAACAAAAATCAATAGTATATTGAAATCATTAACAGCGGCGATCTGGAAAGCTTTTCAACATCACTGCAAGTAAGTACCTTTTATGTTATATTTTTTCACCTACATAAGCTCTGTTAGTTAAATTCTGTTATAATATACATATGGTCGTTTAAGAAAACAAAAAAAAAAAAAAAAAAATAACCAAGAAAAGAGAAAACAATTTTTTTAAACTAACATCGCTTATGTAAGTTTTGTTGTTTTTTTTTTTCTCTCTTTGTTTTTTTTCAACAAAAATCAAAACATATTTTTGTCTTCATTATAAATTTTGGTAACTAATTAAAAATTTAAAAGAATCACAATTTTATCATCAATATAGTAGTTGTCATAATTTAAAGAATTGACTAAAATAATTTCACCTAGAAAAAAAATGTATAATAAATCAAGAGACAAATTTATTGTTGTAACAAACTTTTTAACATTATTGTTCTAAAATGTTTTGATTCTTGTAAATTTACATTTTATTTTTCTTCTACTTTAAAAAAAAAAAATTTTTGCAATACATAATACCGAAAGATAGTAATGAATTTATAAAGATAAACGAATTAAAAGTCATTAGTGTGTTTAAATACAAAAGAGTGAACTAAATATAGTTCGGCAACGTGGATAAATAGTACATAAAATTATAATTTTTCTATCTTCTTTCATCTAAAAAGTAGATATGTAGAACAAATTAAAAATCGTAAATTATGAAATTTATAATTATTAATAATAAATAATTGAAAATATTTATACTTGAATGCAAAAGTTGAATTGAGTTGTAAACTTAAAACTTTGATAGATTTTTTTAAAACCGGGTAAAAGTAATTATTAATATCCAATGTCTAATCTATATCTGTTGCTAAGTTTATTTTTATTTTTTTTAACCTGATAGTTTTATAAATAAATAAAAAAATAATGTTGGAATAAATTCGTAAAGACTTATCCTTCGGGGTTGAAAAAGATTTGACCGTATCTTGCGGGTTCTTCTTAAAATTAATTAGTGTCACGAAGAACAATGGTTAGGGTGGGTTATGAGCACAGGGTATTAACACCATACCCCCAATTTCAATTTGATATAATATACCAGTAGAATTCACCAATCCATATACTAAAATTTTTATTTTGGGGAATCAATAGCCCAAGTAATATTTTTTTTTCATGTTTGTAAGCACCACTTTATTTCTGGGACTCTGTAATAATAATAGGTAATGTTGTTTTGTTTGACGGGGGTCAAGAACCTCCCCAAACCACTGAAGCTAGCGGCTTAGACGGGTCCCATCGACCTACCGTCAATCAATATGCAAGAATGTAGAGTGGAGTTTTATATTTAGTTTTACATTTTGGGTAAAAATTACATCGGATCACCCAAGCAGCTCCATTCCTAAATTCTTTCCCACTCACTGTATTTTAGCCAGCGATAATAGATCGGTTTACTACCAATACTATTAAAACAGATTCACACATTACACTTTTCACATTAGTTTCTACAGGATAATTTGTACTGTGTGTTTTTTTCTGAAGTGTTTGCAATGGCACCCGACTTGCGGTGAAGAGGTTAATAAATAACTTGATAGAAGCCACAATTTTGAAAGGGAAGTACAAAGGAGAAGACGTTTTAATTCCACGGACTCCTCTAATTTCGAACGACATGTCGTTCGACTTTAAACGGTTACAATTTCCAGTGCGGCTAGCATTTGCAATGTCGATAAATAAATCACAAGGGCAGTCGCTAAGTGCTTGTGGCATTAATCTTGAAAATTCATGTTTTTCACATGACCAGTTATATGTCGCCTGTTCCCGTGTCAGAATACCAACAACACTATTTATATACGCGCCAGAAAATAAAACTAAGAATATTGTGTATCATAAAGCATTAGAATAATCAACACTTTGTATTTGGAATAATTTTGATTTATTAATATACCAACAGCAATACTTAATAAAGAAATTAACTTAATTCAGATAAAAAGGTAACAGATATTTCTTGATTATAGGGCGGTACGGTATAATATAATAAATGTGAATGTTTGTATGTTTGGATATTTGTTACTCAATCGCGCAAAAACGGCTGAACGTAACTAAATGAACTTCAGCACATAGATAGATAACAACCTAGATTAACACATAGGCTACTTTTTATCACGATAATAACGTGAAGTCGTTGGCAAACTCATCATCACACATCCTAAACGGGTTGTTTGTGTTGTAAATATTTTTATTTTTGTTGTTAATACTAAGTCTACCTTTTATCCCGATAACTACGCAGACGAAGTCGCGGGCACAAGCTAGTTTAGAAATAAATATGAAATTTTTATATACGTAAATTATTAATAGATCTATTAACAATGTAGGGATAGTAATTTTAAAATGCAATTAAACTGTATCTTAAGGCAGCTAAATAGGCTTATTGACTTTCACCTAAATAAACTACCGGCTCTAAAAAGTTTTGGAAATTAACAAAAACTTTTAAAGGCAAAAACTCCACATTGTCTAATCTTCATTTAAATGGAACAATTTTAAATTCTGACATCGAAAAGGCAAATGCATTAGCTGACGTATTTGCCAGTTCACATACCATTACTTTTAACAATCCATCCCCGATGGAATCGGTTGTATCAAGATACATTAATGACTTTAATCAAACTCTTACCGATGATACAAGTATTGAACTTACAAATTTGTCTGAAGTCAAATCGTTTGTCCATTTGTTAAAAAATAATAAATCCCCTGGTTTAGATGGGATTAGGGTTGCCATCCGTCCTCTTTTCCCCGGACACCGTCCTCTTTTTTAGGGCATCCGGGGCAGTCCTACTTCTTTTTTAGCAAATGTCCGGGGTTGTCCGGCTTTTTGCACCTTCTCTGAAGTTTTTTCCTTACATTTAAACTTTAAATCACAGGTCACAAAATGTATAAAAACAAGTAAGTGCACTATTTTCGGCTGTGCCGAATCTTTTATACCCACCACCAATTTTGTGTACATTTAAAGCACAATATTTATTATTTTGTTAATCGCTATGGAATAATCTCTATATAATAAAATATGTATCACTTTTTTTGTAGAGGGTGGTTAAATTTTAAGGGCCCATGTTGAAGGTGAACTACACCTAGTCTTTAAATTAGTTTTCTGCATTTCATTTGACATATCTCAATCTCAAACTTACTCAATTTGATCCGTGGAAAGATACGCAAATGAGCAACGCTTTAAAGTTATTCAGGTTTTTTATAAAAATTGGCGTTCAAATCAAAATGCATTTTGCGAACTTCGTAATTCTTTTGATCAACATAATCGTTCAAATTCGTCCACAATCGGGAGAATTGTAAAAAATATTTAAATTTCTGCAAAACAGGTCTGTATAAAATGTTAGAAAATCTGTGAATGCCTTCTTAGTTCGTTGAATGGGAACCACTGCTGGTTTTTGCGATAGTGTGGCAAAAGGGCAGTCAACCTCGCCTCATCATCATGCCCAACAGTTGAGCATCAACATTGTCATTGAACATTTCATCAGATAGAGGAGTGGCGGCAAGGATGGGGGGGGGGGGGGGGGGGGGGCATTTTGCCGATATTTTGTTAAAAACATAATTGAAATGGAAGCAAAATTGAGATATCAAACTATCGTGGCATTGCTAAGCTGAGTGATATTCCCAAACTTTTTGAAAAAATTTTAACTGATAATTTATACTATCAAATTTCTTCGATTTTGTCACCGTGCCAACATGGCTTTTGTAAACATCGCTCTACAACGACTAATATTTTGGAGCTAACTACTACAATAAATGACGGTTTTATAAATAATATGCAAACTGATGCTATCTACACAGATTTTAGTAAAGCTTTTGATAAGGTAAACCATGATCTCTTGCTTAACAAATTGTCATTAATGGGATTTACGGATATGACAATAAAATGGTTAAGATCATACTTGTCTTTAAGAACTCAACAAGTTAAGTATGGAAGTGCTACGTCTAATGCTATCAAAGTTCCTTCTGGTGTTCCGCAAGGTAGCCACCTTGGTCCTATTTTATTTACCTTATTCATAAACGATCTACCTTCAGTTATTCAGCACTCTAAAGTTTTGATGTATGCCGATGATGTCAAAATTTTTCGTTCTTCTAATAATCCCGAAGATCAACTTTTCCTTCAATCTGATATTGGCAAATTGGTAAATTGGTGTGAAATCAACTTAATGGAGCTGAATATAAAAAATGTAAGCATATGTCCTTTTTCAGAATTAAGAAATTGGATTTATTTTATTGCATAAATGAGTGTAAACTTGATAAAGTTCTGAATTTTCTTGATCTTGGTATTTTGCTTGATCACCAATTAAATTTTCGTGACCATATTTCTTTAATTGTTAACAAAGCAAATGGTGTACTTGGATTTATGAAGAGGTGGTGCAAGGAATTTCTAGATCCTTATATTACGAAACAATTATATTCATCGTTAGTTCGACCTATTCTTGAATATGGATCGATTATTTGGGATCCTTGCTATAATATTCATATTGATAGTATCGAGTCTGTACAAAAGAAGTTTTTAATATTTTGTCTTCGTGGCCTTGGATGGAATTCGTTTTTACTACCTTCATACGAAAGCAGACTCTGTCTTATAAAATTACCAACTTTAAAAAGTCGTCGTTCAATGCTGAGTTTTTCTTTTGTGCTGGGCCTAATTCAAGGCGATATCGACTCAGAATTCCTGCTAAGTAAAATATCTTTTAATGTTCCAAACAGACCAACTCGAAATTTCCGTTTTATTAACTTAAAATACTATAGAACCAACTATGCTAATAATGATCCTCTTCGTCGTATATGTGAAAACTTTAATAATTATTATCACCTTATTGGCCTTAATGAAAGTAAAGAAATTGTTAAAAGAAATATCATTTTATATTTAAATCGTTGAATTATTATTGAATATTATTTTATATATAACCTTAATTTTGTTTTGTTATTTTACATACTTTAGTCTGTAAGGATTATTATCTATAGACAATAAATTAAATAAATAAATTAAATAAATAAATAACGTGAAAAGTGGGCGTTATAGTAGGCGTGTCAAAGGTGTTTTTGCGAATGAGTACAACTTAGGTGTTTCAATACAGCCCTTTATTATTCCAAAATCTTTATTAATAGAGAAATTATATGAATTTTAGTTAAAACGTTATATGGGAGGTGGGCGTAAAAGTGGGCGTGGCACCTTAATTTTCTGGCACAGTAATGACATTGCCTAGGGGATATACGTAGCAAAATTGATCATCATACCTCTAATTTTCACGGTTTTATGAGCTTTTAAATTTCATTAACGGTAGATAACGTGAAAAGTGGGCGTTATAGTAGGCGTGTCAAAGGTGTTTTTGCGAATGAGTACAACTTAGGTGTTTCAATACAGCCCTTTATTATTCCAAAATCTTTATTAATAGAGAAATTATATGAATTTTAGTTAAAACGTTATATGGGAGGTGGGCGTAAAAGTGGGCGTGGCACATTGATTTTCCGTTATAAAAAAGCGTCTTACCAAAAAGCAAAGTGTGCAAAATTTCAGAGTCGTACATCAAATTTTGTTGCTTTTATGACGTTTTTGTTTTTATATATACCGAAAAATACACTGTGCGGTATAAATTTTCGTACATTTTGATCGATAACTCCTCTCCTAATGCATAGATTTAGATAATTTTCGGGGACGAATATTATTTTTACTCAGGAAATATATATTCGAAGTTTCATGAGTCTACGTTAATGCGTTTGGACACAATTCCATTTTATTCGATGTTTGAAGGACACGGTTTTTTCGTCCTACTCTTGCTTTTCGAGCTATAACTCTCTTCCTAATATTCCGATTTAGCCCATTTTCAATATCTATAACAAACCTTGTCTATAAGAAAGATTCTGGCAAAATTTGAACCTGCTAGCTTTTTCGGTGCGACCTCTATCGTGCTTTCAACAGACGGACAGACGGACGGACATAGCTAGATCGTCATCAAATCAAACCCTGATTCAGAATATATATACTTTATTGGGTCTAAAATGGATATTTCGATGTGTTACAAACGGAATGACAAAATGAATATACCCCCACCATTTTTTTGGTGGCGGGTATAAAAAGATTTAGGTGCTCGTACAATTAGTTTTGAAAAAGTACAATTTTAAAACTTCTCTTTGTACAAAATTAGTTTTATTATCCTTAATTGTCGCTATTTATCGAAGTGGCCTATTTTAACTTGTCTTTTATTTTAAAAAAGTTCGGCAAAGGGGTCAGCTGTGTGTTTTTTATAAAGTTTGTTTTCCAGATATAGAAGAAAGTCTTGAAACAAAAATATAGTAATGGTATATAATTTTTATATGGATTGCCTAGAGTTTTACAAATATTTGTAAAAAAAAATTTTGAAAAATATATGTAAAATTTTTAATAGATAATGAATGCAATGTATTTTTGTTGTTTTTTTTTGGTTTTTTTGTTTTTATTTTCAACCATTAAATCAGAACGATAAGTTCATTTTTTTTTGTAAATAAAGTTTTTTCGTAAAAACAAATTTTGTTTTTGTATTTTAAATGGCGTCGTAAATTTTATCAAATTAAATTTTTTTAAATGTGTCCTGGGCAAATGTCCTACATTTTTTATGCTGGGGCTCAATTCTTGTTCTGTGAAATGAAAAAGTTTTTGTATAGCAAAGGTTATGGTGGCACCATATGATATTACACACAAAAACTTTTCATTTCATAGTTTCATAGAACGAGAATTGATACCCTGGTGTCCTCTTTATTTTATATATAAATAGCAACCCTAGATGGGATTAACAGCATAGTACCAAAGAATATAAATCATATAGAATGCGCATCACGTACAAATCAAATTTCTTATGGCGGGTTCTAACATTGGAACCCGCTCTCTTCATTACGAATGGCTCTCATATAGTTTCGCTCACAATATTTTGTCAAGGTAATTTGTTGTTGGTTTCTTTATTCATATTTATTTACCATGCACTCACAAAATTTTGTAAATGTAATTTGTTGTTGGTTTCTTTATTCATATTTATTTACCATGCACTCGTTTAACATCATGCGTTAGACCAGGAAGCATGGTACAATTATCAGGTAGCCTCAGTTCTGCAACAACAAAATCCTAAATGTATTTTGTTGCTGGAAAACGACGACTTAAATGTCAAAAAGCGTGTGTGCGTGTTTTTTTGGCGGTAGAATATATACGTACACAATATATACACATACATAAACAAAATTTGACATCTTAGTTAAACCTTAAGGTAGAGAAAAAAATAATCAGCTGTTTTAGTGAGGCTACCTGATAATTGTACCATGCCAGGAAGCAAAGAAACAAAATACGAACACGTGTTTGTCTTTTGTTTATGCATGTATGTATGTATGTATGGATGGGTTAATGTTCTTTAAATAAAGAAATGAGAAAATATAAATTTACATTTATAAAAAGGTCAAATAAATTCAAACAAATGTGAACAAACATTGTTTTGAAAACAAATACGCTCGACTGTGTTACAGTAGCAAAAGCATATATATATTGTTGTTGTACGAATGAGATTGCATCAATTGTGATCGAATTTTATTTGCCCTTCTTAGCGAAAATTTTATTGTACGTGTACAATTTTATTGATTTGAGATAATTTTAATACAATGAAATTTATTATACTTAGGTGAAAAATTTTTTTTTCAAGCATTTGAATTTTACTTGAGGTATTTTAAATAAATAAAAAAGGCGATGTTTTCTAATGTACTACAGATACTTTTACAAATTGGAGTTTTCGAAAAAACTTTCGCCTATTGTCAAGTACACTCAATGTTTATACATATACTCTAGTGTGATATTTTTTATTTTATAGTGTAATTTATAATTTATTTTAGCTACTTTATTCTCTAAAATTACAATTTTTATTAAAATTGCTGTCACTGTTTCGCCAATAATATGTTGGCTCGTCAGGAAACAAATAGTTATGTATGTATTTTGTGATAAAAGAAATTTCAATTTTATGTAAGAAAGGCAAAACTCAATAAAAAATACTTATGTACCTGTTCCCTGCACTGCAATTATTTGACCGTTTCCTAAAAAAAACCCACATGCAATTAATGTGCAAAAACTAGCTAAACCGAAGTCAGGTAGAATTTTTGTATTGTTGTTGTATTTTAAGAGCCACAAATCGTCAAGGACACTTCGCCCGAAATTTTTTTTAGTGATTTTTTAAAGGCTCTGCAGCTTTTTATTTTATTTTGTTGTGAAGCATTTCATAACACATTTCAGTTTCAAAGCTGCAGTGAAGCATTACGTACTGTGTGTCTAGAAATTATAATAAAAGTAAATAAAAAAATAAAAATAACGCAATAAATAAAAACTCTACTAAAGCAATGAATTCGAGTACAATAAAGAAAAATAAATCGCAATCGGGCATAAAATGCTGCGTAAAGAAATGCCAAAAGTCGAGAAGAGATTTTAAGGGCTTCAAAATGTTTAAATTTCCTTCGCCGGATATGATACCAGGTCAAATTTGGCAAGAGAATTGTCGAATTCCTGGGTAGAATTTTAATAAAAATCTTTATATTTGCGAAAATCAATTTTCAAGTTCATACGTTGGGAAAAAAAATTAAAAGCTGACGCCATTCGAACTGTAGATATTGATGAAATGGAGGAAGAATTGGAAGATTTTAACGCAGAGTTCAGGTCCTCCCCAAAAAATTTAGATTGGGAAAATATTGAAGCCCCCTTCTGCTAAAATTGCGAAAATCAAACTCTACGTGCAGATCACAAAAAAATTCAAAAAATTTTAAAATCAAAAAGACCCACACAAAATATTAAAAAGTTAAATCGTAAAAATATAAAAAAAAGTCTATTTTTGAATCGATTCTTTGATTACAAAATATAAGCGCAGAAAGCAAAATTTTTTGTAAGCTTTTGTTGAGCTCTCGGCCAAAGGAATATTCTAAAAATGTAAAATATTTAGCTCAGATCATATTTTACAAATCTCAATCCACATACTTATTTCTAAGGGTCAAATTAAATTTGAGTCTTCCTCACATTTCCACCTTGAACCGGTGGGTGCCGATTAAATTTCTTCAGCCCGGCTTAAAAAATAATGCTTTCGAATTCGTGGAGGAAAAATGCTCCCAGTTGGATGACAGATGTGCTAAGCATATGGTTTTAGTTATGGATGAAATGAGCATAAGAAAAGAGTTGAGGTATAATAGAAGTCTAGATTTAGTTAATGGATTTGAAACAACTGGATTTGAAAGGACTAATAGAATTGCCACTCATGTATGTGTTTTTATGATTAAATCTATGTTTTCTAATTTTTCAATCATTCTTAATTACTTTATTTCCTACAACGGCTTATCTGCGGATACTTTAAGTGAAATAGTTAAAGAAAATTATAATATTTTAAAAAGCATGGGTATAAACGTTCGTGCCCTTGTATGTGATCAAGGCTCGACTAACAGAAAATATTTCTCCAACCTTAGAGTATCTGTGGAAAAGCCGTTTTTTGAAACTAATGATCAGAAAGTTTTTTGCATGTACGATTTCCCCCATTTAATTAAGTCTTTGCGGAATGGCTGGTTAAAGTGTGACATAAAATCACCGGATGGAACGGTAAGTTTTCAAGTAATTAAGGAATTGTATGCAAGTGCAAAAACAAAAATGTGCCTAAAATTGACACGGCAACACATTTACCCTAACTGTTTCGAAAAAATGTGTGTAAAATTTGCAACACAAATTTTCAGCAGAACTGTTGCGGCTGCTATCAAAACTATTTCCGAAACCACAAAATTTAAGATAAATTCCACAAAATCGGCCTTATCAACAGCTCAGTTTGTGGAAAAAATTGACAAGATTTTCAATTGTCTTAATAGTGGCTCCCTTTATGGTGATAAATGCTACAGATCTGCAATTCAGCTTAACAGTGAATCATATAAATTTTTTAAATTTTTTTGCAATATTTAGAAAATGTGGAGTTTTTGGATAAAAAGAATCGTGTTTTCTTTTTAAATGGAATGAAGCTCACTCTTAAATCAGTTCTTATGTTAACCGATGATATTTTAAAATAAGGTGGTGATGTATATTTTTTAATGACAAAATCCCTTAATCAGGACAAATTAGAAAACACGTTTTCTGTATTGCGGCAGAAAGGGGGCAACAATAACAACCCGTCTGTAGCCGAATTGAATATTATTTTGACAAAAATAATGGTGACTAAAATAGTTCAGTCAAGCTCTTCTAGCAACTGCGAACTTGTACAAGACGAAATAGCGAATGTTGATGCTGGCTTTCAAGCAGATTTATGTATTGAACATAGAGAACCAAGTTGCTATGAAATTGACAATGTTGGTTTCGAGAGCCACATATATGCAGATTATTTTCTGGAAGATGTTTTCGAAAATTCTGCAGTTATAGATTTCGAAGTAGTTTCTATGAGATACTTTGTTGGATATGTAGCATTTAAAGTCATTCCAAAATTACAATGCAAAAAATGTTGTGACGAATAGAGAAAGACGGATGAAGTTCTAACAGCACCAAGCAAGCTTTTTATACTTTTTAAAAATTATCAGTCGCTTACAGATTTTGGAAGCTTAGCTGCTCCATCAGATAAACTAATGGATGCTAGTAAAAGACATATTTTAATATTTCATAAAATTTTTAAATCTGAGCCCCAAAAAATTGGTATAAAATCTTTTATTATTGAGTCATGTAAACGCTTGACTCCGCAGTGGTTTGCCGACGCTTGTTTACAACACAGAATAGAAGTTTTGGACTTTCTACTACTACTACTCCTCCGAAAGCATTGCTCTTGGTCTATAGAAAAATGAAGTTCCAAGAAAAAAAAAAAATACAAAATTTAGCAAACGAATGATGTAATTTATTAAAGTAAAACAACTTTGTTAATTATACAAGGGTGGTTCACATCCTTATTGAACACTTTTTGATGGCAGAAATTAATGAAGTGGGAAAAACATAAAAAATTATTTATTCTTAACAAAAATACATACATAGTTTGTTTTTATTTCAATTGTTTTATAAAAAAAACAACTTATTACTTTTCCAATATTATTATTTAATTTATTTTGAAATGAATAAACTTTTCAACATTCTGTTTGTTCTAAAAAAAATAATACATAATTCTCAGCTCTAGTTTTTTATATAAAGTTTTTTCTATGTACCTGATATACCTGATATGTTTGTATTAAAAAAAACAAGTAACAGTGCTATATTCGGCCGTGCCGAATCTTATATACCCTTCACAACGTGTAGTCATGCAATAACAATTGTTTGTATCACCATTCATCCCATATAAACTACGTGCATACGTACACGTTAGAATAAATGTGGCATCGAATCCCAGCTGAGCCAAAAAAATTTTATTTTATTTTATTTAATATATTATTTATATTTTATTATTTTTTTTTATATTTTTTTTAAATTTTTTAAAAAAATTTTTTTAGAAAAATTTTTAAAAAATTTTTTTAAATTTTTTTTTAAATTTTTTTAAAATTTTTTTTTTAGTTTTTTTTATTATTTTTTTCTTATTTTTAAATTTTTTTTTTTTGTAATTTTTTTTTGTTTGGTATGTTTTTTACATGTATCTATGTATGTATGTTGTTGTTGTAATTGTGAAAAAAAACGAGGTGGTCGTGGTTTTTTGCTCATATCTCAGAAAGTTATGGGGCGATTGTGCTGAATTTCAATAGCGATTCATTCCTGGATATTTCCAAGAGATTGATACCATATACAGATCTGAGGAACATATAGTTGCTTCTAAAAGTTGATTTCAACCAACACACGGACAGACGGACAGACGGTCAGGGCTTAATCGACTCCTCTATTCATAAGCTTTCAGAAAATATATACTTTATGGGGTCGGAAATGAAAATTGTAGAAATTACAAACGGAATGACAAAGCTATATATACCCTTGTGCACCACAGGTGAAGGGTATAAAAACAAAAATATTTTAATATAAAATCCCTTTCATGATTATATGAATAAAAATACTAAACTGAAAAAAATTAAATAAATTTTTTTTTAAATTTCTTAAAAAAATGTTGACAACAAAATTGTTTTGCTTATTAAAACGAAATAATATGCACTTTTCCTTATGTTGTCAAAATATAGTATTTATGTAGGTATAAATATTCAAAGTTTTTGAAAGAAAATATTTAAGATTCAAAAAAATTTAAACCAAAATAATTTTAATTTTTAAATATACAAAAGAAAAGAGAATATTAATATTAAAATTTTAACAAGACAAAGAATAAAGTAGCAAAAATAAATTATAAATTACACTTTAAAATAAAAAATATCACACTAGAGCTACATGTATAAACATTGAGTGTACTTGACAATAGGCGAAAGTTTTTTCGAAAACTATAATTTGTAAAAGTATCTGTAATACATTAGAAAACATCGCTTTTTTTATTTATTTATTTAAAATACCTCAAGTGAAATTCAAATGCTTGAAAAAAACATTTTCACCTATAAAAAATTTCATTGCATTAAAATTATCTCAAATCAATTAAAATGTACACGTACACTAAAATTTTTGCTAAGAAGGGCAAATAAAATTCGATCACAATTGATGCAAACTCATTCGTACAACAACAATATATATATGATTTTGCTACTGTAACACAGTCGAGCGTATTTGTTTTCAATATAATGTTTGCTCACATTTGAATTTATTTGACCACTTTTATAAATGTAAATTTATATTCCCTCATATCATTGTTTGAAGAACATTAACCCATCCATACATACATGCATAAACAACATACATACACGCGTACGTAGTTAAACGTCTGACTGACTGTCTGACTGACAACAATTTGTTGGATGATGAATAGAAGTTGAATTTGTGCAAGAAATGAAAATATCAATACATAAACAAACATACATACATACAAACTGAAGTATTTACAAACACACGCAATTACGTATGGAGCGAAACATTGTTATGCTCTTTACTTTGCTTCTTTCCCTTTTGCCTTACCGACCGCGTCTTAAAATTTTTTTAAAAAATATTTCAATTTGGGCCTTCATGCGCATTCTATATGATTTATATTCTTTGATAGTACTTAAAAATATGCCCGATTACTTTTTTGAAATCTTAAATAAACTATTTAACTTTTGTTTAAGCAATGGGTACTTCCCACTCGTTTTTAAAATGGCTAAGGTAATTCTAATTTACAAATCTGGAAAGGATCCTAAATTACCCTCCAGCTATAGACCAATTAGTATTTTAAGCCTATTAGATAAGGTGTTCGAGAAAATTATTCACACCAGAATTTTAGATCTTTCAAATTACAATAATATCATAAATCAAGAACAATTTGGTTTTCGAAAAGAGCACTCCACCGTACATCAACTTAATAGAGTTGTAAACTTTATTGAATATAAAAAAAGTAAAACTGGAGTCGTTTTTCTTGATATCGAAAAAGCTTTTGATTCAATCTGGCATGATGGACTAGTGTATAAATTAAATAAGTTTGTTGTATCTGTCAATACTAGATATAGATATTTATCGTCTAGGGGAACAATAATTCCATTGAGAAACGAAATTAAATATTTAGGAGTTATCCTTGACAAAAAACTTTTATTTAAACAGCATGTTAATTACATTTGTGAGAAGGCAATTAAGTGTAGCCGTGCCTTATACCCTTAATTAGCCGAAGTTCTAAACTTAATATAAAGAACATTGAACTTATTTACAAAATGTGTATTCGACCGATTATGACCTATGGTTGTCAAATCTGGTCCAAAAAGGCTGCTAAAACGCATACAAAAAAATTTCAAATCATTCAAAATAAAAACTTGAAAATAATACAAAATCTACCTTTTAGATATCCAACTTATCTTCTACATAGAAACTTTAACTTTAAAATGTTTAATTCATTGACAAGGGAACTGGTGCTGTCATTTAATGAAAAATGCAGAAGGTCAATTTTGAAATAATAAGAAATTTGCTGAACAACCACTGAGGGTCTTTTGTTTAAAAGACACATTTCAGTGATTGTTCTAAAATCTCTTATGACTTTTAAGTTGATAAAGAGTTCGATCGCGACCGTGATGAGTATCAGACCCATAGCGGAGATCAGAATATTTTTTTTTTGGTGTTATACTAAAATCAGTTGTGCTTTCGTTTTTGACTCTTTTTTTAAGTCAAAACCTAACTTACTTTTTGTATTTAAAAATTCAGATAATAAAAACAAACAAATTAACAAAAACAGTTATAATTGAAATGAGTGAGCATAATGCTCAATACTCAGAAAATAATAATGTAGAAACAAATAATAATATTGAAAAATCTAGAAAAAGAAAAAAAACAAAATATGGATTTGCCCTTGCCTAAACAATATAAAAACAATTATTATGCAGTGCTAGACACTGACAATGATACACAATGTGACAAACAAATATTAAATAAATTTGAGAAACATGTAAAAGAAAACAAAGAAAAAACACAAAAACTGAATTCAGCCATTGCGGCAATGGATGAAGTGCAGCGTGCAAATAAAAACAATTCAACATCAAATGTTAATAACAGCACAGTGGTTCCAAATGAAAAAAATAAAAACAAAAAAGTTCCTCCTATTAATATTGTTGACATAGAAACAAAACAATTAATTGAATTTATTAAAAATGGATTAAAAATAAAAGAATTTCAAATAAAGGAATTCAGAAATAAAAAATCATTGTTCATGAACACTTTGGATGATTTTCTTAGAGTAAAAGCATATTTGGAAAAAACCAAAACCAAATTTTTCACTTTTACACCAAAAGGCATTAAAACTAAAACTTACTTGACTTGAAGCCAATATACCCTCCGAAGAAATTCTCAATGAATTGTGTCAATTTCAAAACGATGATTTACAATTTATAAAAGTAAGTCAATTTTCAACTAAAACCTCTAATGAAAAAGGATTCAGTTTGCCTATATTTTTGGTGCAAGTAACACCCAATAGTAATATAAATAAACTGAAACACATAAAAGCTCTCTTCCACCGTTGTATTAAATGGGAACAAATAAGACGTCCAGAAATTCCTCAATGCCGTAATTGCCAAGGGTTCTTTCATAGCGCCGCCAACTGCTTTCTTCCAATGAAATGTGTGAAATGTGATAAAGAGCATGAAAAAGGAAAATGTGGAGTTAATACTGTATCAGCCGATGAAAAGGACAAACTTTATTGCGTTTTATGTAATAAATATGGCCATCCAGCCTCCTATAAAGGCTGCGAAAAGTATAAACAGCTTCAACAAAAACTCAAATCTAAGAGACAATCCTTATTAAAAAATCAAATAAATAAAACAAGTTCATTTACTAACCCTGAAACAAGCTTTGCAAATGTACTTAGAGAAAATAATAATGTAAATATCCCTACAAATAGTTTTAATGATAACGCTAATAGTTCATTTTTGTTAGAATTGAAAAATATGATGATAAATTTAAGTAGTCAAATAGCAAACTTGCAAAAACAGTTACATTTACAAACATCTCGTATAGATACGATCTTTTCCATGGTAGGTGTATAAATATGGCTAATTCTCAGATAAATACCATACCAAAAAATCTGAAAATTATACATATTAATGTGAATTCTTTAATAACTATAAGTACGACCTTCAACAATTTTTAAATAAACACAATCCAGATGTTTTACTTTTAAACGAAACAAAGCTTAACCCTAGGCATAAATTGCAGTTTCATAACTACAGAATGATTAGGAAAGATAGAAGTGGAGCAGTTAGAGGACGTGGTACTGCCGTATTGATAAAAAACAATATAAAATATAAAACTTACTCAAATTATACAACAAATTCTTTTAAATTTTTAGAAACCTGTATTATTAAAATACCAATGGTTGCAAATGAAACAATGTTTATAATATCGGCATATTACCCATCAGGAAATAATGACTCTCTTTTTAAAACTGAAATTAATAAACTTTTTGAAACCTTGGATTTGCAAAATACAAATAATTTTTACATACTAGCTGGTGATTTAAATAGTAAACACGCAGATTGGGGTAACCCTATTCGTAATTCCAAAGGAAACAAACTTAAAGAGTGGTTGACTGATAAGGAAATATTCTTTAGATGTAAAATGTATGCATCTAGCTCACCTTCTTACCCCCGTTCTGGGTCGTTCTTAGATATCTGCGTCGCGGACCGTAGATTATATATACAAACGGAAAACAGTACGACAAACTGTCTAAAAATTTGTGCTTCAAAGAATTATGAACAAGAACAGTTTTTATTTATGCAGGATATACAAATACCTAAATACAATTTTAAAGCAACGAATTGGCGGAAATTTAAGAATAAAATAATTCACAAATTGGAAGGTGATTCACATATACCAAATGACAAAAATCTTTCAAATTCTGAAATTGATTTACATTTGATAAGACTAAATAGCAAAATAATTGAAACTATAGAGGAAATAACACCTAAGTTTAAAAGTATTGATTCTTTTTCTAAAATTAATAACACAATTATTCAAAAATTACATTCTGAAAAAAGTAAGATCCTAACCGTGATAAAGAAACATCATAGGCTAGAACATACTTTGACAGCTTCTTCATTAAATATTTTTAAAGCTAAACTAAAATTAATAAAAAAAATTGATCAAGGAAAATTTTATGATAATTTACAATAAACATATTCAGAAAAAATTAACTAATATAGACTCTAAAGACCCTATGAATATGTTTGGTGAAATAAAAAAGAATTTTAAAAAATTTAGACCTTTACATCTGCAAAACATAACAATTTCAGAAAGTGAAGAATACTTGTTAAACAGAGTAAATATTGATCCAAGAGGTTTAGAAAGAGATAGCTCGAATAATTATGTCGTACAGGAGGAGGAACAAATGTTAGATACTATTGGTGCGTTTTTAGAATCTGTTCACTCGTATAAACCAATCAATTTCGTCAATGATTTACAAGTAAAAGTAAATGATTCTTTTAATAATTTCTTGGAAATGAAAACAGACTATGAGAATAGTCAAAGAACAGTGTTAAGCTTTTGCAATCAAAAGTTATCTAACAACTTGGACGAAACACAGGCTGGAAAATACTTTATTACGAGGGATAAAATTCTATATATTTTTTCAAATTTAAGAAGTAAATTATCTTTTGGTATAGATAATATACCTAATATAATATTAAAAAACTTGCCAGAAATTATAATTTTTGAATATTGTAATCTTTTTAATAACATGCTCAATAATTCATACTTTCCCAAACAATGGAAAATGGCAAAAGTTGTCCTCTTACCCAAAAAAGATAAAGATTTGAGTAATCCAAAAAATCTTCGGGCTATAAGTCTACTTCCTAATATCAGTAAAGTTTTTGAAATGTGTATTAATAACAATATTATACAATTTTGTAATAACAAACATTTAATTAATGAAAAACAGTTTGGATTTAAGCACAAACATTCGACTATGGATGCAATTAATTTACTTACTTCTAATATACATTGGAATTGGAATAAAAATTTATGCACAGGTGCATGTTTAATTGATATGGAAAAAGCTTTTGATAGCATCTGGATTCCAGGTCTAATTTATAAATTAATTAAATACGAATTTCCGTTTAACCAAGTTATTCTTATTTATAATATGATTAGCGACAAAACCTTTTCGCTATTTCATCAGAACCACAAAAGCAAAAATACGTTCAATATAGTCAATGGATTGCAACAGGGAACTGTCAACTCCCCCATTCTTTTCAATTTATTTTTATTGGATTTACTCAGTAAAATGGAAAACATATCTTTTGCTGATGATATAATAATATATCATGCTGACAACACAATAGAAAAAAATAATCAAAATCTCCAAAAATCGTTTGATATCGTTGAAAATTTCTCTTTAGATTGGAATATGAAAATAAATGCACAAAAATGTGAAACTATTTTATTTAGACCTCCAGTAGATAAATGTAATAGTAATATAAAGAGAAAATGGAAAACTTTTGAAATAAAATCCAGATTTTATAACACTACTATACCAAATAAACACGTTGTCAAATACTTAGGTATCCATTTAGATAAATTTTTATATTTTAACAACCATATTAATGAAATTATTCTAAAAGCGCGAAATGCCTTTTTTATGTATAAATCATTATTTTATTCAAAATATTTAAATACGCAAGTAAAAATTATCATGTATCAATCACTCATTAGACCAATTATCACATACGCATGCCCAATATGGTTCAATATTTCACCTTCTTATATGGAAAAGATACGAGTCTTCGAAAGGAAATGTTTGCGGGCGTGTACTTCATTATTTAGATCGCCACAGACCAATTATATTAAATATATTTCAAACAAAAAATTGTATAAAATTTCTAATGTAGTTAGAATAGATAACTTTATTATAAACCTAATACGAAATAATATTTTAAGATGTACATTATGTAAGGAAAACAATTTAATAATGGCTCCGTACTATTCAAATGAAGAATACATATGTAATACCTTGCAAAAGGGTTTTGTACCACCAGAGGCCTTTTTATACCTCGATAAAATAAAAATTATACAAAACGAAAATAGCATCCCAGTCTTTTATCATAATTACAGACGGGCCACTAATAAAGCAATAAATTGCAACGCAGCATCAAATTATGATCTCAGATACGAAATGAGTGTAGACAGCAAAAAAAATAGTCTTTTACAAAGATCTAAAACCAAAAAATTTTGGTGGCTATTTGAATAATTATGTTTATAATATACCTCTTTTTTTAACCTGCAGACCTCTTTTTTTAACCTTTTCTCATATAAAAGTAATGTTTTTTAAAAAATAATTTTCATTACAAAATATTTTACCATATTCTTCATTTGAAGTATGCAAACATTTATATATATTTTTTTAAATTAAAAGTTATTATATTAATAATACTTTTACTTTTTTAATTAATATTGTAAATTATATTGTTAACTATTGTTTATTATAGTTTAAGCTTGTTAAATTATTGTAAATAAATAAACATTGAAAAAAAAAAAAAAAATTAAGTTGATACGAGGTTTTTATGAACAACTTTTCCTTTAAACTGTGATATTAGTAGTTTCTTTATTTAATTAATCAGATGTTAAATGTTGTATTACTATATGTAAACTCTCATAACTCTGTTAACAATATTGATAAAATTAATTAGTTTTAATAAATAAATATAAATAAAAAAAAAAATAAATAAAAAAAGCTCTATAAACAAAAACGTTGGTAATACATAAATAAAAGTATATAATATTACAAAAGTTTATAGGTAATAATTTATTTTTCAAAACTCTAACAAGAAATAAAAAATTAATTAAAATTAAATTTATATACAATTTTCTTAAAAATTTTATTGTGTGAAGAGTTTCTTAGTATACAACTTTAATTAAATTAATTAAAAAGGTTTATGAAAAAGGAATGATTACCGTGTTTTACCTTTTTCAAATATAATATTGAAAAAGTCATAATTAGATTAAAAAAATAACAATATCACTAATGTACATTATATGACACAATTTTTTAAGAAGTAGCTGACGACGAACTAAACGTAACATATAAACTTATTACTACGCCTAAAACAAAAAATCCTCCCACCACATACAATACGGCTTTTTCACGCAAAGCTCTTAACATCATGGTATTAAGTGTCCTCGAGGCACGGCCCAATTCGACATTTGCTTCCCTTAACCGTCCTCGGGAACTTTGTATGGTCTCGCGCTGATGATGCAAATCGCTTAAGACCTGGATGCCCAATGTTTCGGTTTCCACTAGAACGCGATATCCCTCTTGTAGGCGATTTCCAGTTCTTTCTATAGTTTCTGAATTTTCCAACAGTCTCTGACGCTGATCATTGCTTATAGACACGTCCTCGTAATCATCATAGTCACCAGCTGCTTGTAACTCCAGTATAGAATGTTTTTTCCTACTCGCCTCTCTAAATGTCGTATATTCTGTTTGTAATCGCTTCAATTCTACCTGTGCGCAAATTAGTTTATTGGTTGCTGTTGTCTTCTGTCCGGCATTGAGTTCCCGGATCTCTAGGCTCATTTGTTCCAACAATTCATTTGCTTCTGTTAAGCTGGCATCGATTTTTGCACAGAGTTCTCTTCGTTCGTTTGTCAGTATTAAACGGCCTATTTGGCTGGTGATTTCAGCTATTAAAACAGCATATTGCTGTTCATAGTTCCCCAACAGCGTCATTAAAGATAATTTTCTTTTTTCTTCAAGTAATACAAGTCTTTTATTTTTAACAATATTTATTACCCAAATATGTTACTTTCATCTACCTTTTCTGTTACGCTATCCAAATTTTCTCTAATTTTGTTTACTTTTCTTCTTTAGTTTTATTTTCAATGAAACCAGCTGTTAGCGTAGCAAAAGAAAATGACAACAAATTTTGGATGCAAGTAATAACAACACCTAAAGCAAAATAAACGCAAAAAATAAAATGTTATATTAGGTTTGTTCGACGTACGTTACCGCGGGAACCCGCGGGCTCCCAATTTTACCGAAAAGCGTTTCTTGTGTTGAAAATTGGGTAAATTGGGTAAATGAGAACGTTCATGAGAGAGTAATTTGTGTTTCTCTTTTTACCAGACTTTACCCGTACTTTTTTTGCGTGTAAAACGGGAAAACTGTCAGAACACCAAATCAGCTGTTTTCAAATTGTAAAAATATAAATGGTTGAAAAGATTTTTTATTTTTGTTAACAATGGAATATACTTTGTCTGAGAATATAAATATAGTTTTTGTAATTTTAATAATTTTAATAACTAATAAAACATATGCATTTCACTCTAGTGTTTGTTTGGACATACTTTAACAAACATTAAACTTAAAAACCAAAAATTTTGTTGAACAATTTTTTTTACCAATAGCAGAGGTCCAAGCTGTTGGTAGAAAAACGGCGTGGTGGCGGCTAAGTGCAAAAATTACCGGCGGTAGATTGGAGCTGGTTTAAAAAATTATTAAAATGAAAAAAAAACGCAAATAATTGTTTTAACGAAATAAGTAGGTTTTGCGTTAATCATATTGTGCAGTCATATCTTTACGATTACAAAAACTTAGCATTCCACTATTTTTTATAACAAGAGTATTGATCCAGAATATATATTAGTAAAACTCAATATATTAAATTTTAATGTGAATCATTTTTATTTTGGCTTAAGTTTATTTATTATTTTATTTAATTTTATAATTCAAATTAAATTAAATTGTAACCATTTTTAGGAATATATAAAGAATATGAACATGTTGAATAAAGAATTGTCATTTGATAGGTGATCAAAATTTTGAAAAATAATACTAAGATTCACTAATTCAAATTTCATTGAATTGTAACATAAATAGAAGTTTTCAATAACATAGTAGTATACCGATAAAGAGTGTAATGATGAAATCGTAGCTGATTTCGAAAAAGCATTCCACTCGGCTAATATCGGAACTAATTTTCGAAATAATATTTCTAAAAATGGTTACAATTTAATTCAATTTGGATTATAAAATTAAATAAAAGAATAAATAAACTCAAGCCAAAATAAAAATGATTCACATTAAAATTTAATATATAGTAAAAAGTTCGAATAAAATATAAACATAAAACTCAATATAATTTCCTATATCAAACCTAATAATGATTAAACTATTTTAACGTTATCATACAGAAACTTCTGTTTTTTATAATAGAAAATTAAATTGATTTTGTATTACCATATATGCGCGAATGAAAGCGAGTTGAAAAAACGATATATGTTAATATGTTTTTCTTGTAATTTTCAGTGCAGCCGTAATATATATACTCTATTGTTTGTTTGCGGACATAACAGAGTTATTTTAAATCTTTTTCAATAAAACCTAGTGCTAAGTCCCCTTTTACAATAGAGAAACTGAAAAGCAGACAGTCGAAATTTGGTAGCAACGGGTGGAAGTACACATTTACTTCTCTTTAATTTTTTATATATTTTTTCATATTTCATATTATTTTTTTATCTCATCATCTCTTTAGCAGTTCGTTATACGACCGAAACACCATACGACAGCGAAAAAAATTAGAAAAATAAATTTCTTAATTGTAAAAATTTTAGGAAGTTTTAAAAGAAAATGAGAAAAATATATGCCTCTCATTTCTAGTTTGTAAAAAGCATTTAACGCCATCAGTCGAGATAGCCTGATGCGGTTCATCCGAACAACATAATTCGGCGACGGCGGTAAGCCGGCTGGGGGCATATCAACCTGAATCTTTAAACAACAGCCCTACAATTTTGACGTTTTTTTTCGGGCTTGAAATGTGGTTTTTTGCGTTCCAGCAAATTTTGGTAAATTTATCGTTTTCTGAGAGAATTTTTTGTTTACTCTCATTTTACCGGACTTTACCCGGATTTACGTCGAACAAACCTATTATAAGATTTTTTGAATTTATCTAGTTCATTTTCATTATAATTAATTTCATTTTTGTTTGTACATGCATATTTCCTTCATGTACATATGTATGTTCATATTAAACTCCCGGTAATTATATGCTAAATTGTAAAAAAATATAAAATTTTAATAAAAATAAAAACAATATTGAGAAATTTTAAAAATATATTAACAATTTATTTAAGAAACGGCAGTTCTATACGTATTAATTCTAAAAATTCTTAAAGTTCATAATGTCTTTTAAACTTATTGTGGCGTTGGGCCAGGGAGAAAGCCTCTTCAACGCAACTAGAAATTGTAAAGCCTGTTCTATATCACCGATTTTTCTGAAGCCGAATGAGGGTCACACAAATTATCCAGATAAATAAGAACACTGGCATTCAGGTCACCGGCTATGTGATAACTATTTATAGCCAAGGTCTGTGCAACTCTACAAAAAGCAAAAAAAATATACGGGCATTTTGTTAGTGTAAAATTACTCTAAGGTAGTCAAAAACAGCTGACTAAAATACCAAAAAATTCATCCAGGTGAAATTATCAGTCCATCTGATGGGAACGTTACTGTCAAACTCTATGTATAAAAAATTATTTTTTATGGGTATTTGACAGAGAGCAGCACAGCAAATTCGCCGTTGCATATACCTGTATGAATATGCCCAACGCCTATTAAATTTTGTGTTTTCATTTTGTTTAACAATTTGTTCAAGACAACAAAAATAAATTGTGTTAATAGTAAATATTTGCTAAAAATATGGCTGATAAAGATAAAATAGAAGTCTAGACCAAAGTCTATTAAATAAGGTCTGTGCAACTCTACAAAAACAAAAAAAATATACGGGCATTTTGTTAGTGTAAAATTACTCTAAGGTAGTCAAAAACAGCTGACTAAAATACCAAAAAATTCATCCAGGTGAAATTATCAGTCCATCTGATGGGAAACGTTACTGTCAAACTCTATGTATAAAAAATTATTTTTTATGAGGTATTTGACAGAGAGCAGCACAGCAAATTCGCCGTTGCATATACCTGTATGAATATGCCCAACGCCTATTAAATTTTGTGTTTTCATTTTGTTTAACAATTTTTTCAAGACAACAAAAATAAATTGTGTTAATAGTAAATATTTGCTAAAAATATGGCTGATAAAGATAAAATAGAAGTCTAGACGATGTCTTGAAGAAGCGTGCTGTTTCACAAGGTATGTTGGGCCAGAAAGATGCTCGTTTCGCTGCTGGTGTTGTACAAATGGTGCGTGAAGGCAAAATAGCTAATCGTTGTATTTTCTTGGCCTGTGAGCCAAGTAATGGCAAGGCTGCTATAGCTGTTGGTGTGGCTCAGTCCTTGGGTACAGAAACGCCTTTTACCAGCATGTCCGGCTCGGAAATATAAATCATAAGTTGAAAAATTATCAATCATAAAATTGAAAAACATAAATGTCGCCCTAAAAAGGTAAACAAATTTTGATAACTTCGAGTAGTAAACATAGGGGAGCAAAAAACGATCAGCTGATTAGTTGAACAGACCTTATTTAATAGACCTTGTTTATAGCCTTTTGATAGAACAGCTTGCATTTAAAATTCACTGCCTTTCAAATAATAATATGCATGATCAGCATTCACTTCTATTCGATAGGTGTGACCTCAATAGCAATTTAATATTATATTAAATATCAAACATTTAAGATGTTGCAAAATTTATTTTTACCTGTACAAAAATATCTCAGACAATTTTCTCTAAAAGAACATAAAAATTAATTTGCCGCCTTATTGTTGTAAACAAAAATCAGATTTCTTTTGACATTTAGAAATTAAATTCCACCAACAAAACGTATGTTTATGTTGTAATTTTTTATTTCTTGTAAAATCACTCCCACCTGATTGAATTCGCCTTGTGTGATGTGAAAGCAAATGCAATTTCTGACATATTAGGTGGCTCAAATACATTGCTATTAACAATCACCCATGGTACAATTATCAGGTAGCCTTACTAAAACAGCTGATTATTTTTTTGTCTACCTTAAGGTTCAACTAAGATGTCAAATTTTGTTTATGTATGTGTCTATATTGTGTACGTATATATTCTACCGCCAAAAAAACACGCACACACATTTGCTTTTTGACATTTAAGTCGTCGTTTTCCAGCAACAAAATACATTTAGGACATTTGTTGCAGAACTGACGCTACCTGATCATTGTACCACCTTTGGACCTAAAGGCTGGGGCACAATGAATCCGTCGTCCGTCAAACTTCAACTTTTTCAACTGACAACTAAGTTAAAATACATGTTTTCTTATGAGTGTTGTCACATTCAGTACGTCTCCGTCAACGCAAAGTACAAAAGTTTACCAACTTTTAACTTTTGGCGTACGTCGAGTACTTTGACAACTACCATATAGTTGTGCGCAAAAAGCGAAGTCAACCGGCTTTACAGCAGTACTTTTTTGTGATGCATGAGCCGCCACAGAAGCATACAGTTGTTTTCGGTTCAAAACTCTTTTTTTATATATAGATTGTATGAATTTGAAGCAAAATTGACATTTTCTTAAAAAAATATTATTTTGTGTTATTATTTTTTTGTTATTGTGAAGATAAGTAAAAAAAATTTATAAATATTATCGGCCTTCTGCCGCCGCTGTTTGTTTTTGATTTGTCGCAGCAGTCAACAATTTAACTTGACTTATGATCCGTCAACACAAAGTACTGATTGTGCCAACCCCTCTCTATCAATACGTTGATGTCAGTTGATTAAGTTGAAGTTTGACGAACGACGGATTCATTGTGCCCCAGCCTTAAGGCACATTAACAACAACAATTTAGACTTTATCGTAATCAAATATTGGACTTACAACTTTAACTCAAATGAAGTGATTTATCCGTTTTTTTTAACAAATTAACAATATCTAGTCTTATATAGCATAAACAGCATTTCAATTAAACATCTTCCCTTATTTCTTAACAATAAAACAGATTCATTAAATAGAAAAATTCAGTAATAGATATTTGCTGAACAATTATTCCCTGAGGGTCTCTTGGCGTTTTAAAATTTTTCATAAATTTTTAGTTGATAAATTATTTTTTTTTTAATTCTTCATTCAAGCTGTGATATAAGTAGTGTCTTATTTAGTTAATCAATAGTTTATTATTATAGCACAATATTTAAATTCTTATAATTTTATTAACAATATTGTTAAAACGTACAATGTAATGTAATGTAATGTATTTTTATTGAGACTTTTTTCTTTTTCTTTTAAATTAGGTATTTACATCAGCGTTGTCAACTCTGTGATTTTATCACCGTTTTTGGTGATTTTTAACATTTAGAAAGCGGAAAAATTGTGAGTCTGTGCTTGGTGATTTTTTTTTTAGTTTTTAGTGATTTTCTTTTTATTTCGGTGACACCAAACACTAAAATTCAAATAAATTAATTGAAAAAAATTTTTTGTAAGTGTAAATTTATATACATACTACCAAAATGTAACTTATAGTACAATTACATGCAACTCGGCAAGAAAATAATATTACACTAAAAATTTAATTATTTATAAGATAATTGATTGCCCAGAAAGTTTTTGTTTCAAAATGTCTAACTTTATACATATGTATATGCATTTGAGGTGAATGTGAATAAAAGAAATTCCACTTTCTTTTGAGATCATCTTATAAATGATTAAACCTTAAAGCAAACTTTTAGCTTCCCACAACTTTAAACGTTTAAAAATTTTACCAGAAAACCTTGAAATTTTGAGTAAAATTAACATAATTAATGTTAGAAATGTTTTATCACATACAAAAGAAGATATTTTACCGTTACCAATGGCAAAATATTGAATCCAGTCGATTTTTGGATTGAAGTTAAATCGTACAAAGATGCAGTTAACTTAAATCCCTTTGAAGCATTAAACTTAAACGTTAAACTTTTGTCGCTCCCATGAATGTGTTTAAATCTGAAATTCGCAACCGACTGTCTTTAAATTCAGTTAATGCCTTACTTCACATTAAAAATGGGCTTAAACGGGAAAATTCCTGTTGTGAAACCTACCAAATAGCTGATGAAGTACATACATACATACACATGTAGGGGGAATATCGAAGCAGACCACTACTATCACGGGTCCCTTTTCGACCCCCTTCGCTCCTCAGTGATTTCGTGTCTACCGATCAGTATACCTTCAATCACTGAGTCCCGCGCCACAACCGGCGTTTGCTCTGGACTAGGAAAACGATTTCACACTGCCGACTGGTGATTGTCGACAATCCTCATCGCACAGTCCTTTGTAATCGCCAGCATCTCCCTCAGACTAAGGTCCCCCATCGCACTCACACTTAAAGTGTGCTTGCCTGTGATCCTTAATCTTCCGCTCGCCAACGCCGGACACTCGCATACTACATGCGCTGCCGTCTCGGCATCCTCCAGGCACATTCTACAAATATCATCATCCACGATTTGCATCCTCTTCAGATGATATTTGAAGTTACCATGTCCTGTAATCAACGCAGTGATCCAGCTCATCATACTCCGATTAAAACCGAGTATCTTCACTGCACCCCTGCCAAGTGGCTCCCTGAGCACCATACGGGCCTGTCTACACGTGGTTCCCTCCATCCACCTTCGCAAGTTTATAGAGTTCACCCATTGAAAGATCCTCGCCCGCACTAACCCATTACCCAGAGCAGTTCTGGGTTCCGGTCCGCAGAATGCAGCCTCAGACCCCTTCTTCGCAAGTTCGTCAGCAGCCTCATTCCCAGCTATGCCCACGTGTCCCTTAACCCACATCAGCGTTACCTCATTTGTAGAGGCACACCTATTGAGCTTTAGAACACACTCAAGCACCAAAGAGGAGTTCACATCTATCCGCTGCATACGTTTTATAACCGACTGGTTGTCAAGTGCAATAAGAATTCTCTTCCCATACATTCGACATTCCATTTCTGCCTGATAGACTGACACGTACTCCCCCAGATTCAGGGTGCAGGATAAGTTCAACTCAGATGAGTACACACCAGCACCTGCCCTTCCGTCCATAAAGGACCCATCAGTAAAGATACTGATGTCATTCTCCATGCACTCATCGTGCATGAATCCATCCGCTATAAGCGTGTGATGTAGCCTTTCGACCACCTTCACTCGACTCATGCGCTCCATCGGCATCTGAGCCTCCCTAACCTCTTTATCCACGAGGTCCAGGATTCTCCTATGCCCCAAAACCGATCCAAAGCGATACCACATGCCATCGCTTCGCATCCGAATCGCCGATCTTGCCGCCGTCTCCCTTACAAATAAGTCCAACGGCAGCAATCCCAGCATTGCCTCCATCGCTTGCGTTGGTGTGGTACGTATCGCGCCACATATACCAATGCAAGCAATCCTTTGAACCCCGTCCAACTTCCGCCTAATCGTCGCCTGGGAGGCCTTCGGCCACCAGACAACAGATGCGTAAGTGATCGTCGGTCTCACCACCACTGTGTAAATCCAGTGTGCAGCCTTAGGTGAGATTCCCCACTTCCGACCGCAAACCCGTTTACACTGATGCAGAATCCTCTTTGCCTTCTGTACCCTTGCCTCAACATGATCATTCCAGGTTAGTTTCATATCCAGCGTTACCCCCAGATATTTCACCTTCTTGGACACGTTGATCTCGGTTCCAAAAAGCATTAAGGATTCAATCTCTATGCCCTTCCTTCTCCGCGTGAAGAGCATAGCATCCGACTTGCCAGCATTTATGGTTAGTCCCTGTTCACAACACCATTCTTCGGTTACTCTGAGCGCCTGTCTCATGCAACCTAAAATGGTCTCCATGAACTTACCACCAACCATAATTGCCACATCATCCGCATACCCTACCGTATGTATGCCAATTACCTCCAGTCTCCTGAGAAGGCTGTCCACAGTTATGTTCCACAGCAGAGGTGATAAGACCCCTCCTTGCGGACATCCCCTGACCACCCTTCCCCGAATCCTGGTGCTTCCGCTCCTGAGATTCACTGCCCTACATCTGAGCATGGCGCCGATCCACTTCACCACAACAGAATCGACCCCTCGCTCATCGAGAGCATTTCCCAGTTTATCAAAAGAGATCCTATCAAAAGCGCCCTCTATGTCCATAAATACGGACAAAGCAAGATCACCATTGAAAACCTCCCTCTCAGCAACCATCACCAATTCGTGCAGGTCAGTCTCAGTAGACCTCCCAGCCCTGTAAGCGTGCTGACTCCCACTCAATGGCCTATCCATCAGCGTAGTCTCCTCCAGGAAGTCAACCAACACCCTTTCCATTGCCTTCAATAGAAAGGATGTAATACTGATCGGCCTGAACGACTTAGCCTCCGTATAGTCCCTCTTCCCCGGTTTAGGAAGAAAAACCACCCTGGTCTCCCTCCATGCCACCGGAATATACCCTGTCAAAAGACAGGCAACAAATATTTCCCTAATCACCACAAGTAGAGTGTTCATACCCCACTGTAGTAATGCAGGAAATATCCCATCCATCCCAGCCGCCTTAAATGGGGCAAAAGACAAAATCGCACTTCTAACCCCATTAAGAGTTACTATCCTTTCAGCATCTCTCCGCCTTACCTCACTGGCTCCCCTGTTAACGGGAACCCATGAGTCATTCGAAATGAAACTTCCAGGAAAATGTACCTCCATCAGCGACTGTAATGTCCCCCCCATCGTCTCCGTCATGCCGCCATCGCTCCTGCGAATAAGCCCCATTCTGGAGACAGGGTCTCTAGACACCATCTTTTGCAGTCTCCCCACTTCAGATGTATCCATCACGCCGGAGCAGAATTCCCTCCACGTACTTCGTTTCCGAAGACGTATAGTTCTCTTCAGCTCCTTCTTCTTCGCCTTATACTCGTCCCATAAGCTAGAATTCCGCTCCCTCATGTAACGATTAAAGGCCCTCCTCGTGTCCCTCTTCATGGATTCCAATTCACTACTCCACCATGGAGTAGAATCCTTTTCATCCACTACTGATCCACGCTGATGAAGTAAATATTCTGATTAATAGCAATGATATTTATAAAGCATTACAATTTGAAATTAAGACTATGTTGTGGCCAGATGATAGTGATAATAATGAAGAAATAATAGACTTTAACATTGATATTTGATATTATTTACACAGAGAAAAGCTTAAATCCTAAAAGAATTATTAAACTGCAAGTTTATTAAAATTTTTCATAATTTTTAGTTAGAAATAGTTCTATTTAATTACTCTAATATGTAATATAAAAATATTTAAATATTAAATAATAGTTGTACTTATTTGGTTAATAATTTCTTTAATATTTTGTACAACAAATTCACATATGTTTATTAAACGTTTTATAAATGCATCAGGTATGGAAAAATTAATCCTGTCGTAATTTTTTCTAAATGTTGAAATAAATTTCTTACAATGCATCACTCCTGTGATATATTGTGAATTTATAACTACTTTAATAATTAAATATTTTTGTTATTTTTTCCAATGTTTTTGTTTATTTTTAGTTACATATAAATAAATGTATCTATGTAAATCTGTACTGACTGACTAAAAGATATTCGTTGTTTGATTTTTTAAATTTTTTTGTTATTTATTCTGATATTCATTTAAAAATGTCTTATTTGTAAAGAAATTTATATAAATGTATAATTTTATTAAATAAATAAAAAAATAATTTACAAATTATAAATTTAGTGCTTTTTTTTGAGAATGACGCGTTTTTTCCTGGGTTATGGTGCTTTTTGAAATTTTAAAGTTGACAACGCTGATTTACATACATACAACGACAGTATAAATTTTTCCTTAAAACTATATTTGTCTTGTTTTAATACACATGATATGAATAAGCTACATGCTAATTAAAGAATGCGAACGTATTGATATACTCATAATAAGAGAAACTATCAATGCTTGCTCCCGGCATTTTCTTGAACATACAGAGCGAGTGTCTGAATAAAAACAAAATACAAACTAAATAACACTTTAAAACTAATAACAAAGACAACAGCTACTTCCTATAGCAGTGTCAACAATTAAATATTATATCACAGAACAGTAACTATTAAGCGAAATGTATAGGTACATAGAGTAAAATTTTCCAATTTAAAATATAAATAAAGTCATCTTAAATATGCATCTGATTGCCCTAATCGGCTATTCCCAAGATACAAACATAAATACATGTAGTATAACATACATTAGCGATAAGTTAATGTAAAATCGATCAACAAAATACATATCCATAAATAAATACACAATTTGTATGTTCTGAAATACTATATAAATTATACCAAACAAAACACGGTATAACTTAAAATTATGTACAATAAAACATAAGCCTCTATGCGCTCCTGGCATAGATTTCTCATAAAATTCTGGGATGCTACTCAGGATTTCACCATTTTCGCCATACTCCGATATTATGCCAATAGGAGATAGATATGCAACATCTGACCATGAAGTAGCTTTCTCATTCTCATACAACTCATTTATTAAGTGGTTCTCGTGAAACTCAAGATTTGTTATGAATTTTCTCTGGATCATGAAAGCGTATCTGCAGAACGGTGTAATATCTGCCTGATCGTATATAAATGTGTTCGAGTATCTTTTGGTGAAGCTTTGAAAATTCTTATTTGTACATAATCTCAAAATCTTTCTTTCAAAAATTTCGAATTCTTTGGCGACTGTTGAGGAAATTGTGAACCAAATCGGGAAAGCGTATACAAGTACAGATCTAATGGCCACTTTATATAGAAGCAGTTTGGTTGCTTGCGAAAAGTAATTGTTGTTCAATAGAACAGCAAACATGGCAGCTATTCGTTTTGCTTTTGCCAGGACTATTCTACCATGGTGATTGAACTTCATTAGAATATTTGAATTTACTCCGAGGTATTTGATTGACGATTTAAATGGTATATCTACACCATCTAGAGATAAATGTAAAATTTTGCTTTGAGGTACTACAAATCTAGGACATTTGCCTGAGGCATTTCTTAGACAGATGGCTTCTGATTTTGTGGCATTAATCTTAATACCCCATTTTTTATAGTAAACGTTGATAACCCCAAGATGGAAGGCTGCATTTTGTAGTGCTTGTATGGGTGATACATCATGTGCAAAAATTAGGCAGTCATCAGCGTATAGAACTGCCTTTGAACTTTGTACTAAATGTGAAAAATCGTTAAGGAAAATATTGAACAAAAAAGGCGCCAGCACACTCCCTTGAGGAACACAGCTGTTCACACAATCTGTGTTTGAAAGGCAATCGTTAATTTGCACCCTAAAATTTCTATCAGCAAAGTAGCTTTGAAAGATTTTAACTAGAAATGGATCAGTTTCAAGTTCAATTAATTTGTATAAAATACCTTTATGCCAAGTAGAGTCAAACGCCCTTTCGATGTCTAATGCAATTGCAACTGTGCAGATTTTGTTTCTTAAATTTTTGGTGATATCGGTGTGTAGTTTAAGCAGTGCATGTTGGGTTGAATGGGATGTTTTAAAGCCAAACTGGTATGATGGGATAGGTGAAAAAAGAAACTCATTTTCCAATTTTCCTTTTAATATTTGTTCAAATATTTTGCCAATATTAGAAAGAAGAGATATGGGACGAAAGTCTTCTAGACAAATGCTGTTTTCTTTATTTTTCAAAGGGATGATTTTTGCTGATTTTTAGACTATGGGAAAATAATAATTATTAAGGCAGTTGTTGAAGATGATGGTAAGAAATTTTAAAGACGCGTCTGGAAGTTTTTTGATTAAAAAGTTGGAAATTAGGTCAATTCCATATGATTTTTTATTATTTATTTTTTTTATAATATCCTTTACTGTAGACAAATTGGTAAAATGGTACCTATCGTAATTGTCAAAAGAGCCAAAATTATCATTAAAGGTGTAAATGTGTCTTGGGACTGCATCTACATAAGATGAAATACGTGTATCAATATTTTCAATTGGCATCTCCGGAATATTTTCACTGTACACTAATGAGTAGTGGTTTCTAAAGTGTTCTGAAATCTCAGAGTCATTAGTTATTGTCGTGTTATTAATTTTTATTTTCTGACAAAATGGTGACTTTCTTTTTCCAATTATTTTATAGACATCCTTAAAGGCTGTAGGGCCTGGTTTAATTTTTTGCAATCTTGAGTTGAATTGTTTGGCTTTCTCTATATTTATCAACTCTTTTATAATAATTTGTAAAAGCTGAATTTGCTTAGATAAGATGTTATAGTCCAAACTATGCCTATTTCCCATGCGATGGAATATTTTCCTAAGGTCTTTCTGCCATCTATGCTTGATCTTAAAAAATTGTTTAATATTATCTGACAGTGGCATTTTGTTATTTTTTATTTCCATCTTCTCAGTGTGCGCATTATGAATAGCGATTACATTATTATTAAATTCATTTATTAGTAAGTCAATTTCACTATTTTGTATGTTAGTGCTTTCAGGCGGCATCATACTGTGCGCCGAGTTTTCTTAGTCACGTCTAAAATGATTCCAGTTGGTATTCCTATATGATGTAAATACTCTTGGATTGCACAAAACCAAATGGCCAGCATCCATTTCCATCCGAAGTTTTAAAGGATAGTGATCAGAAAAAGTTGATAGTGACGAAATCTGAAAATTAGTTGTGTTGATGTTGATTAACTGCGAACTGAGCAAAAAGTGGTCGAGAAAAGATGGCCAATTTGGGTAAGAAGGCCTGCTATCACAGATACGTATAATTTCCAAAGAATGGTCTTGAAGCCAATTGTAAAGATTTCTTCCATTGAAATTCTCAGATAAGTCGCCCCACGAGATGTTTTTGGCATTCAGATCACCACCAAAAATAAAACCATCAAAACTGTCAGCAACTTGTAGGATTTTATTCAAACCTTCTATTAATAAGGGGGATGGGTGATTACATGGAATATATAAGGAACCTACTAGATATTTCTTCCGCTGATTATCTATGTTGAATTCAATTTGTATAAAATTTCCATAGAGGCTGGTGTCATCGATATTTATACGGGTATAACTAATTGTATCTTTTACAACTATTGCGACGCCAATTGACGAATAATCGTACAGAAAATTGTACCCTTTTAATTGTACTCTATTTTTTCCCCGGAGGTGACACTCTTGAATAAATGCTATGTCTATTTTGTTGTAAAGTAAAGTGTTATAAAGGTCGATTTGACGACTTGTGTCAATTAATGACCGAACGTTGAAGGTTAGAAAATTAATATATCTAAGGCCCATATATACATTTGACTTTGTTTAGAAGGCGTAAAAATTCAGGTTTAGCCTCTATCTTTGACATATTTTTATAATTTATTAAGAAATTGTTTATTTCTTCCTCCAGCGACAGTTCTTCAGGTTCCATGAAATAATTGGCCAGGTTTATAAAATCCTGAATTATGGAGGGTTTTTTTCCTTTTTGAGGGGCTGAGCTAGGAATGGGGTGTGTATTAAATAAACTTGCAAATGATTTACCTGGAGAAGTTTTGGAGCTGTTCATTAATCTAATAACGTTGCCTTTCGCTTCATTTGCTATATTGCGTGCCTTATTGATACGTTCTTTTTTTCTTACAAGATAATTTTTATATGATGTGCAACCCCTCCAATTCGCCGTGTGGCCTGTGGTGTTACAATTGACGCAGTAGAGATTAGAGTCCTCATTCTTAGTTCGAGAACACGCTCCTGGATCATGTGATTCGTGTCCCCAATTCTGGCACCTATGGCACTGTATTTCTATTTCTTTCTTTTTCGGCTTTTCCCACACGATTATTTGACTTAGCAAAACTTTTATATTTGCAACATCTCCTAATTTTTTCCCAGCCACAAGGGTAACAAGGAACAAACCTGTGTCAAGATTATTCCTTTTAGTAAATGCCGTACTAAATTTCGACACTTTTGAGACGGTACCAGGAGCTACTATATCCAAGGCTGCCTTAACTTCATCTATTTCGGATTTGTGGTGAAGACCACGAAGTATTATGGAAATTTGTTTAAATTCCATGGGTGTGAACGAATAAGAGTTAATCTTCTTTTCTCTAAGAAGAGCCATCATTTCAGCATGTACGTTTGCATCAGAAAGGTAAAGCTTTGATTTATTTTTATTGACGTTTTTAACATTAAAAAATATTTTGGGTGACTTTGCCTCGAGTTGTTCGCAAAGATGTTTAACGTTTACATTATATAAGAAAATGGGTGGACATAAGATTTTCCCAACTGAGCCCGATAGATTCTTCGTTCCTGCTGGTTTGCCATTAGCTAAATTCTTGTTGATATGTTTTGTGGAATTCGCATTGTCGTCATTGTTAATTATTTCCAAGTCAGCAAGGGCAGAATATTTGTTTTGCTGCTTAGGATCAAAAGAGGTAGAAGGTCTTACTTGTAAATGTGATACATCCACATTGGCAGGAAAATTCTAACCATCGAGTCTTGGGCGTTTTGTATTTTTACCTTTGCCAACATCAGCCAGCTGCAGAGAGGCTGAGGCATCGTTGTCGTCATCTTCAATACCCGCCATTACGGGTCAAATAAGAAAAAAAAGCAATCCAGCACACAGAGACAGTTAATTAATGCGGTTGCAAATAATTGTCTCCAGATAAAAATTTAGAAAGAACAAAATTATAGTATTAAATTAAATAAATTTCTCCGTCAGATCTTGACTCGTCTAAAGTTGCCGCCTTTTCTAAAACGTACAAGTTGTATGTACAATTGTATGCCAACAACGTCTAGACCTGCGACAGCCAGCTGACAGCCGATTTTAAGCCGCCGGCGAAAAATATTGGGCTCATAATAAGCCCAATAAGTTTTCTTTCAAGAAATTCGTACATGCAGGTGTGCCAGTATTAGGAATTCAGGGTAAAAATTACGTTAAGGGGCGGAGGATTTTCTAAGGGATATCCTGGCAAATCATATTTTTTTATATATACAAGTTTTAAAAGATGCAAATTATTCTGATTTAAAATAATTATTTGTTTGGTAATGTATATAGTAAAGTTCACAGCGGATTATATGAATTTCAGATAAATTGTTATATGGGAGGTAGGCGTTAAAAAGGCATGTCACCTTCATTGTCTGGCATAACAATGACATTGATTAGAAAGCAATATGTACGAAATTTCATACCTCTAATTTTGTGGGTTTTATGTGCATTTAAATTTCATTGACAGTGGGCGTGTCACATTGATTTTCCGTTATTACAATGCCTTTCACCAAAAAGCAATGCTTGTAAAATTTCAGAATCATACATCAAATTTTGTCAGTTGCATTACGTTTTTAAAAGTTTTAATGTACCGAAAAATATACTGTGTGGTATAAATTTCCGTACATTCGGTCTATCACCCCTTTCCTAATGCATAGGTCGAAGTAATTTTCAGGAAAAATATATTTTTTACTCACAAAATGTACATTCAAAATTTCCTGGCTATATGTTAATGCGTTTGGACACAATTGCATTTTATTTGATGTTGGAAGAACATGGTCTTTTTGACGTACTTATGCATTAAAAGCTATAACTTTCTTTCTAATATGTATTCCGATTTAGCCCATTTTAAATACCAAACGAACGTTGTGTATAAGAAATATTCTGGCAAAATTTGCGCCTTCTAACTTTTTCGGTCCAACTTCTATCGTGCTTTCAACAGACGGACATAGCTAGATCGTCATAAAATTAAACCCCGATTCAAAATATATGTATATATATATATATATATATATATATATATATATATATATATATATATATATATATATATATATATATATATATATATATATATATATATATATATATATATATATATATATATATATATATATATATATATATATATATATTATGGGGTCTAAACGTAAAATTTCGATGTGTTACAAATGGAATAACAAAATTAATATAACCCCCCCCCCCCCCCCCCCCCCCTTCTTTTGTGGCAAGTATAAAAGGAAACTATTTTTATTAGTACATGCATTTACATGTACATTAATTATTATATATACATATGTAATTATTTATTTTTTTTTTAATAATTAGAAAGTATTTTAAATTAAATTAATTGTATAACATTAATTAAAAAACTGACAAGGGTAACTTATAAACATTTATTTTATCAATTTTATTAGAAAATAACATATAATAATAATTATTTTAGATTTTTTAAATAAATTTTTCTCTTTCAAAATATTAAAATTCCTCAATTAGTTTTATTTACAATAATAAAAATTCATCTAATTATTTATTCAATTTTTGGGACATAATAAACAAGCCTTTTGATTTTTTCAGCGTTATTGCATTCAAAATAATTGATTCTTCACTTATCTACTCAGCCGACTCACAGCCGAATTTAAGCCGCCGCCGACAATTCCTTCGCTAGCCTCCGCATATATACCCTTTTTTACTGTGTGTAGGGTTAATAACAAGGCAAGGCGAATTTAATATCAGGTGATAACATCCCTGCAACAAACACAAAAAGGCCAAGAGAATGTCAAAACACAAAAAAACAAATTTATTGTTTACTTTTAATTAAAATTTTATTTTTATAAATTTACGCAAAAAGTTTTAAAATAAATAAGTATTTTTAATTTATTACATAAATGTGTGCTAGTTTATATCACATATTTGTGTTTTTTTTAAACATTATTCACAATTTTCGCAACTTTTAATCACTAGGACGAACACAACGGAAATTTTGCATTTTCTGAATTAAAAACATTAAAAATGTTGTTTATTCAAATTATAAAATGTATTTCACTTATTATACCCTTCACACAGTGAAAAAGGGTATATATAGGTTTGTCATTCCGTGTGAAATTTCTACAATTTTCATTTCCGACCCCATAAAGTATATATTTTCTGAAAGCTTATGAATAGGGGAGTCGATCAAGCTCTGTCAGTCTGTCCGTCTGTCCTTGTGTATGTTGAAATCAACTTTTTGAAGCCCCCCGACATAGGTTGGACCTGGTTAAGGTATTAAAATATCAGAAATATTCGGGAGTAAATCGGTATTGAAAATCAGAAACATCGGTACATAAACAACTGAGATATGAGCAAAAACCCACGACCACCTCGATTTTTTTTCACAAAAACAACATTACAACAACAACATACATACATACAAACGTGTATACTGGTTAGACAAAACGTGGCATCGAATCCCAGCTGAGCCAAAAAAATTTTTTTTTAATTTTTTTTAAATTTTTTTTTAATTTTTTTTTTTTTTTTTATTTAATATATTATTTATATTTTTATTATTTTTTTTAAAATTTTTTTTTTAATTTTTTTTATTTTTTGTTTTTGTTTTATATATATTATATACATAATAATTTTTTTTTAAATTTTTTTTTAAATTTTTTTTTTTAATTTTTTTTTAATTTTTTTTTTTTTTTTTTTTTTTTTTTTAACATACGTACGTGAATTTATAATTTTACAATGGGACGTTTTTATATATGTATGTTTTTATATGTGTTTACGCGCATAGTGTGAACGCACCCATTGTTTGGCGGTCTTACACTAGTTTCGTTAAATTGATATATTTTGTATGTATCTATTGAAAAGCTCTGTTTGTTATTATTATTGTTTTGTATTATTACTTTTGTAAACCCCGAATTGGTATGTACCAAAACCCGTGTTATAAGAAAAAATAATTAAATAAACCCGAAGTTTTAAAATTAAAAACTAATACCCGTGTTTCTCATTTTTTATATTTTCTTGAAATATTTCGAGGAAAACAATATGTATGTACGTATTTCATATGGGATGAATGGTGACACAAACCACTGTTATTGTATGACTACACGTTGTGAAGGGTATATAAGATTCGGCACGGCCGAATATAGCGCTCTTACTTGTTTTCCAATAAGTTATTTCACAAATATTAGTATTTTTAAAATTTTTTTCCACAAATTTAACCACTTTTATAAAAACTTTTAACCAACGCACATACAAATTAATTTAAATGTAAACAAACTTTGACATTGCGCCGTATATATAAAACGAGCAAAAAATAATCAGCTGGGCTCATAACATCACCTGATATTGAATTCGCCTTGTAACAACCTTAAACCTTAAGGTTTAACTAAAATGTCAAATTTTGTTTATGTATGTTTATATATTGTGTACGTATATATTCTACCGCCAAAAAAACACGCACACACCAAGGCGAATTCAATAAGGTGAACTCGTCGCTAAAACAACTACAAAGTGAAAAAATACAACGTGTATTTTGTTAGTGTAAACTAACTTGAACTGTCAAAAAGTTGTTTACGAAATCAAAAATAAAAAACACGTTTGTTTACATATACATAATAATTTGTATAAAATAAAATATTAAAAAGGTGCAATTAAATAAAAATTACAAGAACCAGATGATGAACCATGATACTTGGCAACAGGATAAGTACGAGATTGACGGCAAGAAACTAGAGCATCATCTGATCTTCCGTGAGGACACTTGCAGACAGCCAAATGAGCTCTTGGCTCACATTCGGCTCCCGAGCCACATTTACCTATGCATGGATTAATACATTGGTAATTAACACAAGCCTTGATCTCTGGGCACATAAAACAAAGTTCCATTGCCCTTCAAATATTTCTTTTTGCACAAAGAGCACACACGCATTATTCACAAATAAAAATACTCTGCTTTATTTAATTTTATTTTCTAAAGTTTTATTAAGTTTTTCGCAATTCACAATTTTTTATCTCTTTTTTTTACAATTTTTAAGAGAATTTGCACAATTTTAAAAATTTTTCAACTAATGGCGCCCACAAATGTAAACAATAAAAAAGTAGAAGCACACATAATAACACAAAAAAAAATTTGTCATTTAAATATTAAAAAGAGTGCTCAGCTGATAAACAGCTGCTTTAATAACTTCACCTGATAATGAATTCGCCTTGGCACACACATTTGCTTTTTGACATTTATGTGGTCGTTTTCCAACAACAAAATACATGTAGAATTTTGTTGTTGCAGAACTGAGGCTACCTGATAATTGTACCATGCATGGTTTTTTATTGTTGCTTTCGATGTCGATGTGTCAAAAACTACATGGTTTTTGTTTGTGTTTTTTTGCACGGGAAGGAGTAATCTATGTAAACATAAATAATATTTGACAATTCAATTCTAATTATAGTTGATACTGATAATATGGGTCTTTTTGTCTTGTTTTAATATTGATCTTTTTAACATGCTTGTAGGAGTTTAAGGGTGTTAGGTGTTCTCGTAGTTTTTAAGAAAACTTGTAATATAATTTTTATTGGCCTTATGGCTACATGTATTACAAAGGAATTAATAAATAAATAAATTCAATTATCATTTTTGCAAATAAAAAATTAGATCAGCTGCGTGTCAACACCACCTGATAATGAATTCGCCTTGGTTAATAAGTAAAAGAAAACGAAACTTGGGCAAGTTAATTGATGTGTCTGAACGTGAAGAAAGTTTAAAGGAAAATAAAAAACTAACTTGCACAAGTTATCAATTCTTTAATATCATACCACGTTTTTGAAGTGTCATTTCTTGTTCGTATTGCTCGATATTTTAATAACTTACCTACAAACATGAAAAGCTTCTCGCTCTCAGTAAATCTTGATCGTGGTAAATTATTTAATTATTTATCAAATTTGTATGGTTTGTTGTTGTTCTTGGATAGGGTTGCCATCCGTCCTCTTTTCCCCGGACACCGTCCTCTTTTTTAGGGCATCCGGGGCAGTCCTACTTCTTTTTTAGCAAATGTCCGGGATTGCCCGGCTTTTTGCACCTTCTCTGAAGTTTTTTCTTACATTTAAACTTCAAATCACAGGTCACAAAATGTATAAAAAAAAATTATGTACTCGTATAATTAGTTTTGAAAAAGTACAATTTTAAAACTTCTCCTTGTACAAAATAAGTTTTATTATCCTTAATTGTCGCTATTTATCGAAGTGGCCTATTTTAACTCGTCTTTTATTTTAAAAAAGTTCGGCAAAGGGGTCTGCTTGTCAGCTGTGTGTTTTTCATAAAGTTTGTTTTTCAGATATAGAAGAAAGTCTGGAACAAAAAATAGTGTAAGCGTATATGATTTTGATATGGATTGCCTAGAGTTTTACAAATATTTGAAGAGATGCGATGGCAATATATTGGCTCATATTGTAAGGGTTGAAAAATATATGTAAAATTTTTAAAAGTGTACATTCCCGATAATGAATGCAATGAATTTTTGTTGTTTTTTTTGCTTTTATTTTCAACCATTAAATCAGAATGACATGTTCAGTTTGTATTTTTGTAAATAAAGTTTTTTCGTAAAAAACAAATTTTGTTTTTGTATTTTAAAGGCCGACGTAAATTTTATCAAATTTAATTTTTTTTAAGTGTGTCCTCTTTTTTTGGGCAAATGTCCTACATTTTTTATGCTGGCGTCCTCTTTTTTTAAATAGAAATGGCAACCCTATTCTTGGACCATGTTTTTGTTTTTTTTTTCTTCTTACTTTTATATTTAGTTAGTCGAAGGTCACACACGACGATTTTAATTGCCCAACTTTTTCCATATTTTCTTTTGAACTTGCTTTTATGTTCACACACGACGATTTCTTTGGCGATTTTTCTGTTTTTCTTAGCTTCTATTTTCTTACAATTTGTCATTTGTGCTCAGCGTTGCCATAATCATGATTTTGTGATATTTTTAAGGATTTTTTTGCTAAAATATGATTTATGATTTTTTCCCTCAATATAATGATTTTTATTTCTATTAAATTTTCAATGTGAACCATTTTATATTTTGGCTTAGGTTCATTTATTCTTTCATTTAATTTTATAATTCAAATTTAATTAAATTGTAACCATTTTTAGGAATATTCTTTCTATAATTATTTCCGATTTCAGCCGAGTGGAATGCATTTTCGAAATCAGCTACGATTTCATAATCAGCACTCTTTATCGGTATACTACTATGTAATTTTAAAATTCCTATTTATGTTACAATTCAATGAAATTTGAATTAGTGAATCTTAGTATTAATTTTTAAATTTAGTGATAGACACTGAACAATGAGTTCTTGAATGTCATTAACACCGTGCCATGTGTGTTATAATTATATATTTAAATGAAAGAATAAATGAACTTAAGCCAAAATAAAAAATGGTTCACATTGAAAATTTAATATATAGTAAAAGTTCGAATAAAACATAAATATATAATTTTTATTCCTAGAAATTATTTTTTTTTGTTTTAAGTTGTAGATGCGAAACATAATTGTTCTATAATTCTTATCAACAATCAATTTTTAAACCAATTAAATTTGATATCAGCTTGTTACAGGTCTATTAGAAACAGGTCCAACTCTATCTGTGTTTTTAAAGTATATTCTGAACAAAATAAACAAAGTTAACATAATTTTTGAAACCACATCCTCTCAAATACAAAGAATTTACGATGAAATTGAATGTCTTTATCTTAAAATTTTAGATAATTTTATAAAACCAAATTACGTTATCATCAATTTAATTAATGAACTTGATTTTTGAATTGTTTCGTTTACAAAACGAAGATATTTATTTGGGCGTGTTTGTAAAAACAAAAAAATTTCCAATCTTAAACTTGGAGAAAATGAAAAAAAATTTTTTTTTTGAAAATTGTACTTCATTTTACATTGAGTTGTGTAAACAAATACTGAAACGATTTGATTTTAACCATAATTATTTTAAAGAACTTTTTTTTTCATTATTTTGTCTTGACCCTTTAAAAATAATTAATAGAAAAGTAGTTTCTTTAACAGGTTTAATACAAAACTTTTCAAATTTTTTCAATTGATAAGAATGATGTTCAAAACTTAGAAGACGAGTTTAGGGAATTACGTCGTCTCCACTTTTACGAACACTTTACAACTTTAGATAACCTAAGTTGTGAAGAATTTTGGTCAGAAGTCTCAAAAATAACTCGACAAAATCTTAGCTTTTTCGACCCTATCAAAATTTGTTAAAACCCTAATATGTCTTCCTATTTCTTTTGCAAATGTTGAATGAATATTTTCAGTTTTAAATTTAAATAAAACAAAATATAGAAATATATTATATAACAGCACTCTTAAGGGTATATTATCTTTAAAAGAATACGAGATATGAGCAAAAACCCACGACCACCTCGATTTTTTTTCACAAAAACAACATTACAACAACAACATACATACATACAAACTTGTATATTGGTTAAAGTAAACGTGGGATCGAATCCCAGCTGAGCCAAAAATTTTTATTTTTTATTTTTTTATATTTTTGATTTTTAAATTTTTTTTTTATTTTTTTTTTCTTATTTTTATATAATATATTATTTATATTTTTATTTTTTTTTTTAATTTTTTTTATATATTTTTTTGTTTTATATTTATTATTTATATTTTAATTTTTTTTTAATTTTTTAAAAAAAATTTTTTTTAATTTTTTTTTAATTTTTTTTTAAATTTTTTTTTAAACTAATATTCTTAATCAGGCTTGAGTTCATATATAATATTCTTTATTTTTACAAAGAATTTTTTTTAATTGTGATAAATGAAAGAATAAATCTTGAAAAATTATATTTTTACCGACACTAGCCGAGCGGAATGCATTTTCGAAACCAGCTACGATTTCATCATCAGCACTCTCTGATCGGTGGTTACATGTTGGTTGTAAATATCATCTCACGGGACTTATGCTAATTGAATTCGGTAACTAATTTTTAGTTTTTCCCATTTCATATATTTTACCACAATGAGTTAGATTGAAATTTTAACCAAACAGCAACCATTTTTACTTTTGTTTGTTATTATCTTTCATTTATATCACTATTTTTGTCCTGCTCTAGCCACCAGTTAGGTAGCGATAAGAACAGATAATTGTTTTTAACAATCAATGTTTATAATCATTTGTTTTATTTTCTGTGAGGTCAGTATACAACGAAATGTTGACTGACCAACAGTGAATGAATGATTTTTTGCACCGTGCCCTGTGTTTTATGCAAATTGAATTTTTATTTTTGTTGAACTTTTCTGTTTAAACTAATATTATTAATCAGGCTTGAGTTCATATTTAATATTCTTTATTTTTACAAAGATATTTTTTTTAATTGTGATAAATGAAAGAATAAATCTTGAAAAATTATATTTTTACCGACACTAGCCGAGCGGAATGCATTTTCCAAGGTCTATTAAATAAGGTCTGTGCAACTCTACAAAAACAAAAAAAATATACGGGCATTTTGTTAGTGTAAAATTACTCTAAGGTAGTCAAAAACAGCTGACTAAAATACCAAAAAATTCATCCAGGTGAAATTATCAGTCCATCTGATGGGAAACGTTACTGTCAAACTCTATGTATAAAAAATTATTTTTTATGAGGTATTTGACAGAGAGCAGCACAGCAAATTCGCCGTTGCATATACCTGTATGAATATGCCCAACGCCTATTAAATTTTGTGTTTTCATTTTGTTTAACAATTTTTTCAAGACAACAAAAATAAATTGTGTTAATAGTAAATATTTGCTAAAAATATGGCTGATAAAGATAAAATAGAAGTCTAGACGATGTCTTGAAGAAGCGTGCTGTTTCACAAGGTATGTTGGGCCAGAAAGATGCTCGTTTCGCTGCTGGTGTTGTACAAATGGTGCGTGAAGGCAAAATATCTAATCGTTGTATTTTCTTGGCCTGTGAGCCAAGTAATGGCAAGGCTGCTATAGCTGTTGGTGTGGCTCAGTCCTTGGGTACAAAAACGCCTTTTACCAGCATGTCCGGCTCGGAAATATAAATCATAAGTTGAAAAATTATCAATCATAAAATTGAAAAACATAAATGTCGCCCTAAAAAGGTAAACAAATTTTGACAACTTCGAGTAGTAAACATAGGGGAGCAAAAAACGATCAGCTGATTAGTTGAACAGACCTTATTTAATAGACCTTGGCATTTTCGAAACCAGCTACGATTTCATTATAAGCACTCTCTGATCGGTGGTTACATGTTGGTTGTAAATATCATCTATGTAACTCACTAGGGAAATTCTATAAAAAAACAAACTGAGAAAGTTAGTAAATTGTACTAAATGGGTAATTGGTGTACCATTGTACTTTTGAGGCTTAAATTGTACCACAAATAGTACAATTGTACCAACTTTTGCAACCCTGATAAACATTGATTGTTAAAAACAATTATCTGTTCTTATCGCTACCTAACTGGTGGCTAGAGCAGGACAAAAATAGTGATATAAATGAAAGATAATAACAAACAAAAGTAAAAGGGTTGCTGTTTGGTTAAAAATTTCAATCTAACTCATTGTGGTAAAATATATGAAAAAGGAAAAACTAATATTAGTTACCCAATTCAATTAACTTAGGTCCTGTGAGTTAAAAAGATGATATTAACAATCTACATGTAACCACCGATGATGAAATCGTAGCTGGTTTCGAAAATGCATTCCGCTCGACTAGTGTCGGTAAAAATATAATTTTTCAAGATTTATTCTTTCATTTATCACAATTAAAAAAAAAAAAAAAATTCTTTGGAAAAATAAAGAATATTAAATATGAACTCAAGCCTGAATAAGAATATTAGTTTAAACAGAAAAGTTCAGCAAAAATAAAAATTAATTTTTTTTATATTATTTTTTACTTTTTTTTTATTTTTTTTTTTAACATACATACGTTAATTTTTAATTTTACAATGGGATATTTTTATATATGTATGTTTTTTATATGTATGTACGTATTTCATATGAGATGAATGGTGATACAAACTACTGTTATTGCATGACTACACGTTGTGAAGGGTATATAAGATTCGGCATGACCGAATATAGCACTCTTGTTTTATTTGTTTTTGGCATTATGAAAGAAAATATTTATTTTTATAATTCTTTTACATCAGCTGATTTAAATTCAAAATAGCTTTCTTTCTGTCATAATTTAGGAAAAACTTAGCGATAAAACGCTAAATTTTCCGAGCAATAAAAAACAATCGACGAAAACTTTGCTATTTTTTGTTAAATTTATGCCAGAATTTGAGAAAAATATATAAATATAGATGTATCGCTACAATTTTTATAATATTAACCAAGGCATATTTATTCATCAGGTAATTGCAGTTCGGAGAGAAATTTGTTTTTTATCTATAGACTTTGTCAGCTGAAATTTGAAATAAGTGAAAAAAATAATCAGCTGGTGAAACATGACTACCTGATTAATAAATATTCCTTTTGATTAACCCAAGTCATATTTATTCATCATGTACTCTTGATTCGCCAGCTGATTATATTTTTCAACACTTATTTTAAATTTCAGCTGTCAAAATGCATAAATAAAAAACAATTTTCTCTCTTTTCTAATTTATTTAAAATGCCAATCTTCATATATAAAAAATATAAACAAAAAATTCTCTCCGAACTGCAATTACCTGATGAATAAATATGCCTTGGATTAACCCATTTACTATTTATTTTAGCTATATTTTTTGGAAAAAAGTTGGCAACAGTGGACATTACGGTGTAAACATAAAACATATGATCAATAATCCAAACATAGTAAATAAAAATCTTTGTTATTTATTAAAAGTAATCTTTTGTTTTAAAACCAATGGCCGAAGAAATTGATGATAATGGATTTTATCGTGAAGACTTTAGTGCCGAATCTGATTGGGAAATACTTAATTCCCAATTGTGTGAGTTATTTCAAAAATGGGAACTGGGTAACACAAATTGGGGACGCAATTTTGAAGCTGATGAATTGTACCACTGTGAATGGAATGTTGATGAAGAGCTAGTAAATATTAAAAGTAATCAGGTGGCTGTAGCCTATTACAGAGCGGATCTTAGATCTCGCGATAATAAAACGCCGAAAGAAACAAGTGCTGCTAGTGTGGCTTCAATGCACGAAGATTTGCTATCAATGACAAATACATTTGGCCCATCTGTATTGGACGAAAAGACACATAAGATACATTGGTTGTCAAGATTTTATGGGCTAAGACGTTTTGTTGTCTTAAATCCACATTCAGAACAAAATAATTTTATTACCAAACGATCGGAATTTAGTTTTTACTTCAGTGCCCTCTCGGTAGTAGCAGCTGAAGTGTGTGCTGCCGTGCCGGTGTTTGTACAAATCTACGATCAAAAATGGAATTTCTTTTTGGGTGTTGGCATGACATCTTTTTGGCGAACCAATTTCGATTTGGTTGCCTTAGAACAGCCTCCCCAGGAATATTGCTTTTTGTCCGGCTTAATAAAAATGTTTAAGGAAAAGCTATCTAGACACTGTAGACAACCGGCCTTAGTATCGGTTCGTAATACTTATGCCTTAAATACTATTAAAATACGCGTACCTATGTATGTACCCTTTGGAATGACGCCCTTGGTTGATGAGGATCGTTCGATTATAAGTTTATCCTACTACACGGCTTTACCTCATGGTTACTTTCCTGATTCCTGCACCAAAATATTGGGCATCTTTACTTGGCCTGAATTGACCGACAACATGGTTATCGATTCAGTCATGCAAACGCAATTTGTACCAACAAAAGCACCGCAAGGAGCTTTACAGCAAGTTGTGCATGCCTCTTCGTATTTGACATCATGCATTATGTATTTTCACAGTTTAATTACGGCTAAAAATACCCTCGAATCGTATGTTGGTGGTCATTTCACGGGCAACTTTTCACCCTCCGAGGCCGCTAACCATCTGGAACAGTTGACAAAACCGCATTTGGGAAAATTTCACTCTTACCGTCAAATTAAACGAGATACTGATGAAACAGGACAGCAGACCAGGCCTATTAAAAAGCTACCCGGTCCTATGAATGAACACGAGCTCAATCAAATGATGTACTATTTATTTCCTGATTTGCATCCTAAAGTCGCCCTTTTTCCATACGAAGCTGAATATATATTTAAGGTTTTTATTTTACTTATTTAGGAATTTTATTTAAAACTAAGGTTCTTTTTCTAGGATCCTTTTCGTATTAAATCAGCTGCAACTGATTCATTGGTTCAACGTTTAAGTTGCTTACTAGCAACATGCAATGCTCATTTCGGTGGGAAGAGTGGCCTTGCTCAATTGTGGGCCACATTCACTAGTGAATTACGTGTGCTTTGGGATTGTTGTATTATTATACCAGGGTAAGTAGATGTATTTTTATTTTGTAAGACTTAAAGGAATAGTTAGAACTGTTAAAACATTCCATTACCTCAATTCTGTCAGCTATATTGTTCTTTTTAAAATTTTTTTTATACGCCTCAAAATTAAAACTAAAATATTTGTACATACATACATAAATATGTACATCATCTATATATAAAAAGAGTAACGTGACTGACTGACTGACAATCATCATCGCACAGCCCAAACGCAAAGAACTAGAGAAATGAAATCGGTTCCTCTTTCAATGTATGGCTCCACTAAGAAGGGATTTTTGGAAATTCGTACTTTAAGGGGGTAAAAACGGGTACAATCGGTAATCTTATATCTGCTAAACTAAAAATGATACAAATTAAATTGAAAAAGTATTGTAATTTGCACAAAAAATAAGCTGACAGGTGTCTGGCCTTTTTTGGAATTTTCAACCCCTAAGGGGAAAAAACGGGTAAAAACTATAATTTGGTACTTTTTTGGTACCCTATGTAACTTCCAAACGCATAAAGCTAGGAAAAAAATTTAAACTGTATTAAATAATCCGCGAAAAAATATTAATAGGAATTCTGCACTTTTTTCAAATTCATATGTATAAGGGGTAAAAATTGTCCCTATTTTTGGTACTTTTTTTTAAAAGAAACTTTTTTAAAATTATTCAATGGGACAAAATTTAATAATTATTATTGCCTAATAGAATATGGACAATTATTTAGGTAAAATTTTTTGGAAACTTTTTTGGGGAAAAAAAATTACCAAAAGGGGGAAAATACCGGAAAATGTATGTAATACCTAATTAGACGGCCAATTTTCATAAAATTTTAAATTGGTATTTCTCCAGACAAAAAAAATTAGTAATTTAGTATAAATTGAAACACATTCATGACAGGGTAGAAAGGGGAAAAATCGGGAAGTGTTTGGTACTTTTTAGAACATAATTACTTTTATGCAAAAAAGAGTAGATTTACTGACTTTTTAAATCATGTCTATTAAAATAATTTGTTACATAGATATTTGAACATTTTGAACTTGGACCAAAAATGTACTTTTTCGCATTTCTATGGTACTTTTTGTATTTTCTACGTTTATAAAGGTAGTATTGTAAAATAAAGGACTATTGAGACTAAAAATGATATGGGCGACCAAAAAGGTACTTTTTTGAATTTTTATGGTACTTTTTGCATTTTCTACGTTTATGAAGGTAGGATTGTACAATCAAGGACTTTTAATTCCACGTGAAACTGAAAATGTTATGGGCGACCACAAAGGCACTTTTTTGGATTTTTATGGTACTTTTTGTATTTTTAACGATTTCGAAGCAAGAATTTCGATATTAGTGACTATTGATACAAGGTGAGACTGAAAATTGTATGGGTGACCAAGAAGGAACTTTTCTGAATTTTATTGAGACTTTTTGTATTTTCTACATTTGTAAAGCTAAAATTGTGAAATAAAGGATTATTGATTCAAGTTGAAACGACAGGTCACAACAACCAGCAAAAAAAAAAGGTGACGAAGTAATTTACTGATGTGATGTGTGACTAATGATTTCAACATAGGAGATAAGTTTATTTCATTAACCATGCACATATATAGGTTCGTTCGAGAACTCACAAATTTGTACGAATTTGTACAAATTTTTACTGCATTTTACGAAATTGCGTTCGTTTACACAAATTTGTAGTAAATGAGAGCACAAATAGAGAGCGAAAAGTGACAGTTCTTGACTGAGTATTTGCAAATTTTTACAACAGAAGTTTCTTGTAGTAAGATTTAGCAAAACCAAAAAACATATGATTCAAAAGGTAAACAAACAAAAGTAAGCAAACAAAAAGTATACAATTTGTGAAAAAAATATTAAAAAAAAAGGAAAATCCAAACAAAAGTGCAAAATATTATTAAATTTAAATTGTTTGTGAAATAAAGTTAGTTAACAATGTCTACAGATGAAAGAATGGAGCTGCCTGAATCTGGCGCAGGTATACATATTTTCACAAATGTATGTATGTACATAGTTCCCATTAAACTTTATTTATTTGCCATCAGCTGTTGCTTCAATCTTACGAATTTTTACAAATGTCTGTTCGAGTACTTTTTTGGACAAATTCTCTTTTTGAGAGTAAAATTTTCAATTTACTAAATAATTACTCATTTACTACAAAGTGCAGTAAAAGTACTCGAACGAACCTTATATCTAAATGTGTAGCGAGATTATCAAGCCGACCACAAATAAATTTCTTTTAGATTTTCCTCATATTGAAATGCTGCTGATATTCACATAAAAATGTTCACTATGATACGTTCTATTTACGAGACTCCACAGGAGTACTATTATAGAATGTTGGCGTATGGAAAACGGAGAAATTTGAGCGAAGCAGCTCTAACGCGACATATAGTTAATGGCATAAACAAATACAACCTGAAGAGGAAAATATCCAATGGGTACATGTCAGGTAACCATCTTCTCAACGATATTATAAATTATTGCAACTACAATGAGATAAGAACACCATCAACAGTAAATGACATAAAATTACGTGTAAAGACAACCGACAAGATATCTGCCACTACAATCTCCAAGAGTAAAGATGTAATGGACAAGTTGAGTACCATTAAATGTGATAATTGCTCAAATTATGGACACTATTCTGTTAAGTGCCCGGAACCCCAGAAAAAGCCTCGTTGCGAAAGCAGCAATTGAACTTCTCATAGAACTAGCGATGTGTAAAACAAAACATAGTAACTTTGCCAATATTAATGAAATTGTGCACGTGAAATCACAGTCGACCTATAGACTTTGTAAAGCCGTCAAAATAAATAATGTGGCCATTCAAGCTTTTATTGATTCTGGTAGTGACATCAGTCTTATGAGAGGGTCGTTTTCTATGCAATTTGACAGAGTGCAAAATAGTTTTAAAAGGATTCGCAGGAGGTGAATATGTGTGCGCATGGAAAATCATTGCAAGTATTTTAGTTGATGATACCGTTGTTGAATCGGAATTTTTCATTGTTGATGACGCTATGATACCAAATGACGTCCTAATTGGTGGAACTCTGTTATGATAAGAAGGAAAACGCACAGTCATATAAGGGGAAAAATATTGATTCAATCGAGTCCAAAGAAATCTTTACACCTGAGGAGAGTAAACGGCTGAAAAAGGTCTTGAAGGCTCATAACCAATGTTTTGCGGAGGACATAAATGATTGAGGAAAATGTAACTTAGTAAAAATTAAAATGACTGTGAGCACGTCCGAGCCCGTATACACTTAACCATAAAAGATACCATTTGCCAAACGACCTATAGTAGCCGATATTTTAAGAGACCTTCTCGACAGTGAAATTATTAGAAAGTCTGACTCCCCTTACGCCTTCGGTATAGTCCTTGTAGTGAAGAAAAATGGTGAGTAGCGATTGTACGTGGATTAACGACAAATGAACAGGATAACGTTGAAAATACCACACCCTATGCCAGTGATGGATAAACAATTAGCCCACCTTTATGGAAGTTCTTATTTCACCACCCTTGATCTGCGAATGGGCTATCATCAGATTGAAATCGAGGATGAGTCAAGAAAATTTATAGCGATCGTCAAGTCCGGTGGCCATTATTAGTATAACCGAATGCCTTTTAGCTCCTGCCGTATTCCAGGCGGTCGTGAATCGTATTTCATTTTAGATGACGTAATTATTCCCAGCAAAAGTATAAAAGAGGCCATAGATCGATTGTAAAAGTTTTTAAATATACTGATTGATTTTGGACTTATGGAACAAATGTAAATTTTTGGCGATGAAAATATCGTATTTAGGACTCACGATGGATAAAGAAGGTATAACTCCCGGATCTGAGAAGATTGAGGCTATACAAAGTTTAAAGGTGCCTGCAAATACTACGGAAGTACGTCGTTTTTTGGGTTTGACAGGTCTCTTTAGGAAATTTGTGAAGGATTATTCCTCAATATCAAGACCTCTTATAGAGCTGCTACGGAAGAGCGAGATTAATAATTTTAAGTGGGGTGAAGCGCAAGGCCTGTAATATAGGAAAATTATTAAACTCTTTTGCTTCGAGCCAATATTGATGATATATGATCTGAGGGCACGAGTAGTTTAGGTTTGGCTTGTGTGTTGTTGCAGTCTATCGACGGACGAATTTGGCATGCAGTATTTTACTACAGCAGACACTGTTCGGATACGGAGTCAAAATACCATAGCTACGATCTAGAGGTACTTGCAGTAGTAGAAACGTTGGAACGCTTCCGCGCGTAGGAAAACGCTTTCAAGTGGTGATTGTGAATTGTGCAGCAATTACTAGTTTAAGGGCTGATGATGATCTGGTATGAGACACGTGGATGCCTTAAGCAGGGTCTCAGTTTTACCGCCCGTTTAACCCGAAAAAGCAGGTTTCATTATGAGTCTTGAAATTGGTGATAGCGATTGGGCTTTGGTTATGCAACTTAAAGACGAGCAAATTAAGAACACTAGTTAAATTTTACGCGGCGAAAAGAAATCTGACCAATACCAGCAGATAAAATCAGATTTTGTATTGAACATTTATCGCTTATATCGCTAAACTCAACATGGCCACAGACTCGTAATACCTAAAGCAGTTCGCAGGCGGATTGCTAAACATTGTCACGATGACATATGTCATTATGTTGAGAAAGAATGATAATATTTCTATTGTACTTTTTGTTAGTAATATATTTATGTTATGGCAATTCATAGTTAAATTATTGTTGACACCACTCTTTATAGTACTTTGTAATACACCTGTGTATGTAAGACAACCTGCTATGGCTTTCTATATTTGTAACCATTTTTATGTACTTATAATAAAGAACTTCATTTTGTAACAACAGGTTATGGTCCCAGATTCGCGCGTCTTATATTTTTTTTAAAGTAAAATTAAATTCGTTAGAAAATAATTATTGAAGGATGAACACAGTAGGTGCACAATTTCCTAAATTGTCAAACAACAATTACCATGTGTGGAAGTTCAACATGGAATTGCTGCTGCTGGAAAGAGAGTTGTGGGATGTTGTTGTTGTCCCAGTGGCACCGGATGCTAAATGGTTGATACGTGATGGTAAGGCGAGAGCAGCTATTGGTTTGGCTGTGGAAGAATCACAGAAAGTGCTAATAAAGCAACTACCAACAATTTTGGAATACTTTACGAAAACACCATGAGAAGTCGAACATAACCAATAAAGTAAGTCTTCTGAGGCAAATGTCATCAATGCGATTAGTTAATGGCAAAATCATGGAGGACCACATCAATGATTTTTTGACAATCGTTGACCGTTTACGAGATTTAGGTGAAATAATAGAAGAACACAACGCTGTTGCATTTTTGTTAGGCACACTACCGGATAATTATAATTCTTTAATTTCATCCCTTGAAATGCGCTCTGAAGCTGACCTTACGCTTGACTTGGTAACGGAGAAGTTGCTTCAAGAATTTAAAAGAATGTCGGGGTGTGAGCAAGAAACTGAAGCTGCTTTTAAAATGCAAAAGAAAAAGTTTCTACAAAAATGTTACTCATGCGGCAAGCTGGGACATTTAAAAAGAAACTGCACAAACAAAAGAAAATACAACAACAACAACAATCGTGCTAATATTGTAAAAAATGATGTCTGTTTTAGTGTAATGCAACCAAAGAAATATTCCGAATGGTATATAGATTCTGCAGCAACAAACCACATGTGTTGCGAGGAAAGTTACTTTACGAATTTAAATGAACAAATGGATGGTGTATATGGCGAATGGTACTGAAGTGAAAGTACGTGGAATGGGTGACTGCAAATTATTGTGCAATGATAAAGAAAGTTGCGTTCAAAACGTTTTGTTCATTCCCGAGTTAAATGGAAGTATGTTGTCTGTTCGGCGTTTGACTAATGTAGGTTTTGAGGTTACATTTGATAGCGATGGTTGCAGCATTACTAAAGACAGTGTAATATATGCCAAAGGTTACCTGAAAGATAATTTGTTTGTTTTAAATAATAAAAACAGGGGTTTTAATGTATTAGAATGTAAAAACGATTGCATTCATGGTTGGCATTGTAGATTTGGCCACAGAAACATGCAAGCCATAAACATGTCTGTTTCTAAGGAACTGGTGCAGGGAAGTTTGCTTGAGAGGAAAACTTGTTAAAAATAAATTTCCAAAAGCGTCAAAAACGAAATCTAAAGAAATTTTAGATTTAGTGCATTGTGATTTATGCGGTCCAATGCAAAACAATACACCTGGTGGTAATAGATATTTTTTAACGCTTATTGACGATTATAGCCGTTATTGTACAGTATTTTTCCTTGCATCGAAAGATATGGCATATGATAAGATAAAGCAATTTGTTGAGCAATCAGAAAATCAGCTTGGAAAACGATTGAAAATACTAAGAACTGATCGAGGTGGTGAGTTTGTTAACAAGCAAATGCAGCGATATTTCCAGAAAAAAGGCATCATACACCAGCTGACAGCACCTTACACTCATGAGCAGAATGGAGTCGCAGAGCGAAAAAATAGAAGCTTAATGGAAATGGCAAGATGCATGCTATATGATGCAGATATGCATATTCAATTTTGGGCTGAAGCCGTCAATAACGCTAACTACATACAAAATCGTCTTTTGTCTACTGCTGTAAAGGCAACACCGTTTGAATTGTGGCATGGAAACCCGCCAAATTTAAATCACGTTCGTATTTTTGGTACTGTGGCATATGTACAAGTTGAAAAACAAAAACGTAGAAAACTGGATGAAGTGGCTGTCAAATGCAACTTAGTCGGTTACGCAGAGGAGTCAAAAGCATTTCGTTTGATAAATACGGAGACAAATAAAATAATTGTGAGCCGTAATGTAAAATTTTTAGAATTTGAGTGTAATGTTAATGCAAATAAAACGTCTGGCAGTATTGTGCTTAATCATGCTGATGTTGGCGATTACGATAATGGAAATAAGGACTGATGACTTTTATGGTTTTGAATCCGCCGAGGAATTTTCGTCATCTGAATTGGAACCGTCAACAAGCGAATTGGATGTAACTCCCAGAATGTCTTGTAGAATCAACAAGGGTGTACCTCCCAAAAAGTATGGCTACAAAATGTATGAAGATAATGACCCTATAAGTTCTGAGGATGCATCATCTAGATCGGACAACAAATACTGGTTAAATGCTATGCGAGAGGAAATGAAGGCACTAAAGGACAACAAAACGTGGGATTTAGTAAAGTTACCTGTTAATATTAAACCAATTGGCTGCAAATGGGTATATAAAACTAAGCATTTAGTAAATGGCGAGAGAAAATATAGAGCTAGGCTGGTCGCTAGAGGTTTTTCTCAGAAATATGGAGAAAATTATGACGAAATTTTTGCGCCAGTTGTAAAACAAGCTACGTTTCGAAGTTTTTTGGCAATTGCAAGCTATAAGAAGATGAAAGTACGTCACGTTGATATTAAAACTGCATTTATTTATGGTGAGTTAGATTCGGAAATTTATATGAAACAACCTGAGGGTTATATCCTGCCTGGTCAGAAGAATTACGTTTGTAAATTAAATAAGAGTTTGTACGGATTGAAACAATCGGCTCGTTGTTGGAATCTCCGCATCAATGGAATTTTAACTGATTCGGGATTCAGAAGGGGAAGAACTGAACCTTGTCTGTACGTGAAAGGTAATGATGGCTCAATCACTTACGTTTTAATCTACGTTGACAATATTGTTATCGCATCGAAAAATGATCTGGAAATTGATAATATTATTCGTATTCTGAAATCCCATTTTGAGATAACCGTTTTGGGGGATTTAAGGCTCTATTTAGGCATTGAGGTAACACTTAAGGATGATATATTTTATCTGTCACAGGAGAAATACATCAATAAAATTCTGGACGATTTTCATCTCCAGGATAGTAAAATTTCATCTATTCCTATGGATCCTGGCTACCTTAAATTAAAATCCGAAAATTTGCTTGAAGATAATAATCTATATCGCAAGGCTATTGGTTCGTTGTTGTATGTTTCGAATAACACACGTCCAGATATTGCTGCAGCTATATCAATTTTATCGCGAAAGATAAGCAATCCTAATGAATATGATTGGACTGAATTAAAACGAGTTATGAAATATCTCAAGGGCACAAAGAACTTAAAGTTGTGTGTAGGTTCTAAATCAAATTTGGAACTGAAAGTTTTGCTGATGCTGACTGGGCTGGAGACCCGAATGGTCGTAAATCTACTAGTGGATTCATTTTTAAGCTGGGTAATGCTGTAATCAGTTATGCTAGCCGTTTTTATGGCTTGTTCGACTAATGAAGGAATTTAAAATTGATATTTGTAAACCAACAATTTTTGAGGACAACCAGAGCTGTTTAAAGATGCTACAGGGTGAGAAGATATCACCTAGAAGTAAACATATAGACGTAAAGTACTATTTTTTCGCGATTTGTTAAAATCTGGAAAAGTCTTTTATGAGTACTGTCCTACTGATTCCATAATTATTCCATAATAATTAAATACAATAAGTTATGGGCCACATGATGCGCGAGTAAAAAATAATTTGTTATCGAATTTAAAATGGCAAGCATACCAGGAACATTTCCAATGGAGACATTGCGAGAGCGAGAAAATTTTGACGTCTGGAAGATACAAGCAAAATCATATTTAGTGATTTAGAAATGCTGGTCAGAAATGGCAAATGGTGTTGTGGGAAATGAAGATGCAAACGCAGACGAGCGCGCATTAGCAGAAATAACGCTAATGGTAGATCCAAGTAACTATGGTCACATTGCAACGGCAACAACGGCTAAAGATGCTTGGGATGCTCTAATGAATGCGTACGAAGATACAGGTTTAACCAGGAAGGTGGAATTATTGAAACAACTGGTAAACATGAAATTTTAAAAGTACAATTCAGTGCAAGGGTATGTAAATGATTTAATTACAATAGCATTGAAAGTGAGCAATGGTCTTAAAATAGATGACGAATTAACAGCTTTATTGATGTTAGCTGGGTTGCCCGATGAATTAAAGCCTTTGGTAATGGCAGTTGAAAACTAAAGAAAAATTAACTGTAGATAATGTTAAAAATCTTCTCTTACAAGACTCAAAATTTAATCAGAAGACTTAGAATGAAGCCGCACTGTATTCAAAGAATCCAATGCAATTCATTAGTAGCTAATGATACATGGGTGCTAATGAAATTACCGAAAGGAAAAAAGTTTGTCAAATCGAAGTGGGTGTTTAGAAAGGTTTTTCGCTACGCAAGGGCATAGACTTTAATGAAACGTTTCTCTCCAGTTGTGAGGTATAAGTCAATCAGATATTAACTTTCTTTAGCAGTAAAGCATGACATGCATATCGACGGCTTATATTCAATACCCGCCATAAGCCAAAACACAATTTTTCAGGAGAGAGAAAAACTGTTTCATTCCAAAATTCTTAAGGTATGAATTAGTTTTCCCTCTATAATACTTTTTAAATATGACTACTGAGCCACCCTTATAAAAAAAATATAACTTTTTACTCTATTCGTAGCGATATGGTTGATGTCGAGTATTGCAACTGAAATCTTCAAATATTGCACCGTAATAAAAATATGTTTTTTTTGCTCTAATATGTAATTTTATTATATTAAACATTTCTTTAACGTTTTTCTAACATAAAAGAATTCAATAACAAAAAACAAACAAGTAACAGTGCTATATTCGGCCGTGCCGAATCTTATATACCCTTCACAACGTGTAGTCATGCAATAACAATTGTTTGTATCACCATTCATCTCATATAAAATACGTGCATACGTACACGTTAGAATAAATGTGGCATCGAATCCCAGCTGAGCCAAAAAAAAATTTATTTTATTTTATTTAATATATTATTTATATTTTATTATTTTTTTTATATTTTTTTTAAATTTTTTTTAAATTTTTGTAAAAAATTTTTTTAGAAAAATTTTTAAAAAATTTTTTTAAATTTTTTTTTAAATTTTTTTACAATTTTTTTTTTTAGTTTTTTTTTTATTATTTTTTTCTTATTTTTAATATTTTTTTTTTTGTAATTTTTTTTTGTTTGGTATGTTTTTTACATGTATGTATGTATGTATGTTGTTGTTGTAATTGTGAAAAAAAAACGAGGTGGTCGTGGTTTTTTGCTCATATCTCAGAAACTTATGAGGCGATTGTGCTGAATTTCAATAGCGATTCATTCCTGGATATTTCCAAGAGATTGATACCATATACAGATCTGAGGAACATATAGTTGCTTCTAAAAGTTGATTTCAACCAACACACGGACAGACGGGCAGACGGATAGACGGACAGACGGTCAGGGCTTAATCGACTCCTCTATTCATAAGCTTTCAGAAAATATATACTTTATGGGGTCGCAAATGAAAATTGTAGAAATTACAAACGGAATGACAAAGCTATATATACCCTTGTGCACCACAGGTGAAGGGTATAATAAATAAATAAAAAAAAGGTAATTCAAATTAGACATTGTTACATTGCTCCTTATTACTTCGACTCCATCTGAACTAAATTATCATAAAAGTAATGATATTCTAGTGGTATAACCGGTTTCAAATCTTGCAGATGTTTCCATTTACTAGGCTGAATTGGAAGGTGAGCAGTATGCAAAGACTTTGGTTCAGTGTATCCTGTGTACTTTTTAATTCTGTTGGGCAAGTTATTGTATTTTTTATTAAAGTTAACTTTAAATTGAACTTCGCCACTTGGCAAATACTTTAGTGATCTTAATTGAGAAACTGTTGGATCATTTTTGGTTCGACCAGGTCTAATGCTCGAAAAGCGAATAAGTTTGGCATCATTGAAGTTTTAAAAAAATCTGTAATTTAAATACATGGCATGAATGGTTTAATAACTACTGTGTCATTAATTTTTACTGCTTTTCGTGATTCTTTGGTTATTCTGATATAGTCTATTGTCAAGTATATTGATTGATTTTAAGGTTTGTTTCAATTTTAGCATGTGCACCGTCACATTCCATTTGTGTGTGACCTTTTACTTTTGTTCTATTATTTTATTATTTTCTATAGCGAAAGTAGATAATGCATTTGATAAAATCTGGTTACGGTTTTGGTAACCGCAACCATCCGAATAAATTATTGGTGGTAAATTATCTAAGGAGCAATGTGTTTTCAATTACCTTGTGTCTCATTCCACCAATAGTTAGTGCATTGGTGATCGGCAAGATTGTAAACAGTGAAGTTATGAACTTGTAGACCAACGCTGTCCAAATCTTCATTTTCTGTTATTAAAAATGTAATGGCGAAAAAAAATTTTTTCCTGCAAAATTCCTCAAATTTTTTGTTTTCAAAATGCAATAAAAACACTTTAAGAACCAAAAATTTAAAATTTTAAAATTTTTCCAAAAGCCACATTCCTAAGAAATAAAAGTCGGTATAGAAAAAAACCGAAAAAATCATTTAAAACTCATATAATTTTCTTTATTTTCCTGACTTTAGCAGGGTCTCAGAGCTACAAATCGCAACTAAAAGTCTTAAAAATTTACAATATAATGTAAAATATTGTTGTCTGTCGAGATGCGTACTTAGTTTTTAAGATTTCTTAATATTCAGTTTTGCCTTTTTGGCCAGATTTTCAGGTCAAATACTCCTCTGTGAGATGACTGGATAGGAAAGATAATTTTTAACTCTCTTTTTTATATCCACCACCAAGAAAAATGGTGGGGCTGTATTCATTTCATCATTCCGTTTGTAACACATCGATATATCTATTTTAGACCCCATAAAGTATATATATTCTGAATCGGGGTTTCATTTTATGACGATTTAGCTATGTCCGTCTGTCTGTCCGTTTGTTCTCATTTTCAAAAAACTTTACATATTAAATACATATGTATCAGGGTTGCAAAAGTTGGTACAATTGTACTATTTGTGGTACAATTTAAACCTCAAAAGTACAATGGTACACCAATTACCCATTTAGTACAATTTACTAACTTTCGCAGTTTATGTTTTTTTATAGAATTTCTCTAGTTTATCGCAAGGCGAATTCATACAGGTGAAATTATCAGCCCAGCTGATGGGGAATGCTACAGTAAAACTCCATGTATAAAAAATTTTGTGTATTTTTTATATGTGGCGTCTGACAGCGAACATCACAGCGAATTCGCCGTTGCATATACCTGTATGAATATGCCTTGGTTTATCGTCTTGATTGATTTACGATGGTAACTCATTGTTGCTATCATTTCTTTGTGATTAATTGTTTGCATTCACCTGTATACATATATCTTAGTGCAGTTTCTTTTTTTTATAGAAATACTTTTAAAGTATAAGGGCCATTATTATAACTTACCAATAACTAAAGTTAGGATGTTATCGGACAGATAACTAGTTTTTCGTTATTACAACTTCACTTTAACCTAAAAGTGTCCGATAAGTTAAAGGGAAGATCACTCTACCTTTAACTTTTAACGTGAGGTTTATAATTAAAAGTTACCATATTTTCTACCGTATAAGGGAATTGTTTACTATTTGCTTGTCGTTGCCACTTTGGTTTTAAAAAACTAATAAATTTGTTTAGCATTTGCTTTGGTGCTGCCATACTTTAAAATATATACAATTTATTTTACAGGCAGGTTGTAATAACGAAAAATATTTAATGGTCAGTTTATTGCTCACGTTAACAAAAGTTACCTTTTATTAACATGAACTTTGTCGGCAAGTTGTAATAATGGCCCTTAATGAATTTTTAAGTACAAATATTAATTTAATATTACAAAAATGAATTTTTATGTACAATTTTATGTTATGTTTATGTTTTTTTTCTGGCTTTTATTTAAAATAAAAAAAATTGTTAAAATAAAATTTTTTGTACAATTGGGGGAAAAAGTACAATTTTATGAGCTTCATGGTACAATTTTGATGTTCTCATTTTGCAACCCTGCTATCTACGCATTTATATTTGGGCAGATCTTAACTGCTTGTGCATCCATAGTAAAAACGTGACATTTTCCTTGTGCCGCGACTTTGTCAATATTCTTTTCATCTTGAGCACTTTTTTTTTAATATGATCGTTATATGGTTCAGGCGTTATTTGTTTGGCGTTAAAATAGACACACATATCGCATTGATCCTTGCGGTGCATAAAAAGACCGTAATTCTGCTCTTCAAAAAATTTCGAAAAGGTAAAAATTAAAACAGATGATACTTGATTCCTAATGGGAATTAGCTGTTTGCTTAAGGAATTCTTTTTGATACAAACAAACATACTAGTAATGCAATGAATATTTGTTGCTTCAGACTTAATATATTTTCTAATTTTTTTTTTGTTTTTGTTGAAATATTTGTAGTTGTTGAATAGACAGTTAATTTTTGCTTGTTAAACTAAATAGAAGGCGTAAATTAAAACGTAAAAAATTGTTCTTTAAAGTAAAAACTAGACAGTACAGTCCATAATCTCACAGAATTAACTGTGTCAATATATGTATTAGCAAGGGAGTTAATCGTTTTGGATTAAAAAACTCAAAGCAATACATACCCTGAAGGAATCCTGGGGGCAAGTGTCTCCAAGTCACCAGTTTTGTCGACTTCTTCGCGACATTGTCAACAAAGTGTCTACATTTTTTTTCATTTTCTTTGATGAAAAAACAAAAAATGTATACACAATAAATAAGAGTTCTAATTAAATGAAATGTACCTAATTTAATTTTAATATTTGATATTTAATGAATTCCATATGGTCCCAAAAGAACTACCTACTCAGTAGTAACAGTGTCAGTAGTAGATTTCTAATGACACGCACATGGTAAAAGTCTATAGTAAAAAAGCATTGTCGGGGGTATAATAAGTCAGTAGTACTGGTGACAGTGTCAATAGTGAATCAGTACTGATTCACTAGTGACATTTCCTACAGGGTACTTATATCTATAAACAGGACTGGGCAAAATACATACCTTGATGTATTTCAAATACAAAATACAAATACTTTCAAGTTGTGTATTTCAAATACAAAATACAAATACTTTCAAGTTGTGTATTTCAAATACAAAATACTTTTAAGCTGTGTATTTCAAATACAAAATACAGATACAAAATACAAATATTTTTTGAATTTAGGTCTCATAAAAATTTACATATATGCATACATACATACATATGTATCTTTTCTTAGTTCTGTTTCTAAATATTTTATCCCAGCAAAAAAATCTATGACAAAAAAGTGATTTTGCAGGGGTTCAACTGGTGACGAAGTGATTAAATGTAAGTGAAAACACTAATGATTTTAACATTAGCGTGTCATTGGAGATCATGTGTTTACATGAATATTGTAATGAACTGCACTCCATTCTAATAAGTGCATGGAACTCATGCATATTTGGTGACAATTATCGGATATTTCATGTGTTAAATTTGTTTGTTTACATGAATTCTTTAAGATATTTTGCATGATGTTGCATTCATTTTTAAGCACATAATTTATGACAAATTATTTTGCAGTTAAGAAGTCATTTAGAATTAATGCTTTTACACAATTGATTTAGAAGTCTTGTAAATGTAATTCGCTTTGCACTACTTCCAATTTTTTTTGCTGGGATTTAATAAAACTAAGTTATACATATATGTATGTGACAGCGCATAGAGAAAGGGACCTAAGGGTAAAAAAAAACAATTTTAATTTTTTTTTGATGTGGACAACATCTGAGCATCGAGTGAGACCGATCCCATGCCCCAAAAGTGTTCCTTCCCAGAGATATGCGCGTTTTAAAAAAATGAAGACGACGATTCTAAGTGCAAATAGAAAGGGACCTAACGGTAAAATTTATTTATTTACATTTTTTTCCCTACTAAATTAACAAAATAACTTGATTTTACGAAACTACAAGAAATTTATTTTTTTCCTTATGAACAATTTAAAAAAATAGAAAAATCATTTTATTTTTAAAATGGCTCTCCTGAACAAAACCTGTTTTTACCCTTAGGTCCCTTTCTCTATTCGCTGGCACATATGTATATATATTTATATATATATGTTGATTTTCTAAAAGAATTCCGCAATTACTTAGTTGTCCACCCAATATTATATTTACTTACTATATAAGTATGTACGTACATATGGTACACAATTTAATCAATAAAATTGTTAAAGTGTAAAATTTTCATTAAAAGCCTATTATACACGCATATGTGTCTTAAGACATGTGTGATGGCATACTTTGGGTTTAGCTATTACACTGTCGAACTCTGACGGCATACTTCATTACACAGAAATTTTTGAAGCGAAAACATGGCAATGAAGCGGAAAGTTCTTAATAGTTGCATTTTTATACCCTTCACCTGTGGTGCACAAGGGTATATATAGCTTTGTCATTCCGTTTGTAATTTCTACAATTTTAATTTCCGACCCCATAAAGTATATATTTCCTGAAAGCTTATGAATAGAGTCGATTAAGCCCTGACCGTCTGCCCATGTGTTGGTTGAAATCAACTTTTAGAAGCAACCAAATGTTCCTCAGACCTGTGTATGGTATCAATCTTTTGAAAATATCCGGGAATGAATCGCTATTGAAATTTAGCCAAATCGCCACATAACTTTCTGAGACATGAGCAAATAAACGCGATTGCCTTTGTTTTTTTCTATATTTTTACCACCAAAATTAAAATTTTTCAGCCATAGAATTATTTATAGGTACCTTTGTTACTATTTTTAGATATAATATGCCTAGAGAGATATTCGTGAAAAATTTTAGATAAATCGGGTTTTAATCGGTAAAGTTATAGGCAAAATTTTTTTTTGAAAAATATATATTCCAAAAATTTACAAACGAAAATCAATTTTTTTCAGCTTCTAGACAATCGAAAGCGTCAATATTGGTGTCATCTGAAAGGACTTGACTAGCGCAATATAAGCACTATAAAAAAATTAAAACTCATGTTGGCCGCCACTATAAAATGGCGGACAATAAATTTATAAATAGGTCAAATCTGGTATTTTTAAATGTAACTTGTAGAACCCCCCAATATTGGTATCAAGTGAAAGGGCTTGACCAGTAGAATACAGTAATTTATTAAAAAATGTAAAATACAAGATGGCGTCTAAAACAAAATGGCGTCTAAAACAAAATGGCGGATCAAATTTTTTCAACCCCATCAATATGGGTATCAAATGAAAGGGCTTGACTAGTTGAATACAGATAACAACGTAAAAATTCAAAATCAAGGATGGCGTCGGAAATAATAAGGAAAAATGGCGTAAAATATGAAATATAGGTTAAGCTACGATGCGGGATTATACCTATGTACATGATGGTGAAAGGTATTTTCAGATTCGGCACGGCCGAATATAGCACTTTTACTTGTTTTTTATTTCACTTAATTTTTCTTTTAATGCATTGTATGCATTAATTTTCAATTGTTTATTGTGGTACAGATCAGATTTTATTTGCCACACTTGTGGGAAGCTTTTATATTTCTCAATAAACTCTTTAGAAAAAGAAATTTTTTTAAATTTCCGATATGCACACAGCAGCGGCAAAAATTTGAATGAATTTTTGTATGAAGTATGACAGACACGCTATTAGACGAGTATGTTTGTATGCGACAGACTCAGGTTTTCAAAAATTTTTGAAAACCAACATACATGTCTAACATACTCGACATACATGCTATTACACAGTGAGACTTGGTATGCCATCGTACATGTCTTAAGACAAGTATGCGTGTCTAATAGGCCTTTTAGTAAAAAGTTCATTTACCTTTGACATTTGAGAGACTTATTTTGTAAATTTGCGTGTAATTTTTTAGCGTCAAGTTTTTACTGGGAAAGTAAGTGAAAAAAGCATATTTAGAATTTAATAGTTAGTAAATAAAAAATTTATTCAATAAAACGAGTATTTCCTTTAATATAAACTAGATTTTTTAAAGAATAATCAGATAAGCAGCCTCTTGTTGGGGAATATATAAAACCAGCTAAGGAAAATAATCTTTCTACAGGCCCTGAGGAACACAAGCTACTGCTAAATTCTCTCAACGCCCCCCCTTAGTTTCGGCAAAATACAACTGAAATGTTTCAAATTGTTACATTGCAGCCGATCTAATCTGGTTCTTACAGATATTAAAGTAGGCAAAAGTTTTCCATAATAGCAATTATTTCCCTGTATGTAGTCCAAAGCCATAGCTATTGGTTTCAATATTTCAATGAATTCCTCTAAGTACTCCAGTTGTGTAGCTGAGAACGCGTTAGCCTTATCAAGCTTAACAAATAATCCACTTAATTTTGATTTTCTTAGCCATACTATGAAATCGAAAAGAGAGTTCCATCTTGTGGAACATGGATATACTAACTGATGTCCGAGGCAATTTTTTATGACTTCAGCTTATTTGAGCCTTCTGGATTAATTCCATAATAAAGTACATTTAGCAATTGCCGAGTAGTGAATCCTACTGGCACGAGAATTTTTTATGAAAATATTCATATCTGTTGTGGCTAAAAGACTTAATGTGTGGCTGACACATCTCAGATGCCTCGGCAAATATAACTCTCCAGCTTTTCATTTGGTATCACATGATTAGTGTAAATGAATTCGCCTTAGACGAAACAATTTAAAGCTGAATAGTATTTTTGTCAAATGTGAAATCTTAATGGTCATAGTTTTTAGCGATTTTCGCTTTTGTATGACACAACTTATTTTTAAATTTATTGTAAAAAATAAATGTATTTTGTATAAATGTGTCTTTGAGCCACATGTATTTTAAATACAAAATACTTTTAAGTTGTGTATTTAAAATACAAAATACTTTCAAACGATGTATTTCAAATACAGATACAAAATACGTATTTGTATCTTGTATCTGTATTTCAAATACAAGTATTTCAAATACTGCCCAGGCCTGTCTATAAAGAGTGTTTGTTAAAACTACTAATTGACTTTTTTCGGGCTGATTGCTTTGTGGGCAGAAAAAAGCTTCTGCCTTCTCCACCTGTTATTAGAACTTTTTTTTGCATTAAGTTATAAATTGTGTGGTACACACAAAGAAAAAATAATTTAAAGCCTGTAAGCATAATATGATTTCCTTGTAACATGATATGATTCGATATAACCATAATTTGTTGGCGTGTATACATATATTACTAACCGAGAAGAAAATTTTATGGTAGATCAATAAATTACATTGATTTGATTAATAAACGATATTCACCAAAATAAATATGTTATTAAATTTTTTCATAAATTATATTATTAATTTATAGACATAAATAAATAACATAGGAAAACAGCTGATAAAAAATTAATAAGAGAAGGAACGGGTGGAAATTTATTCGTTCCGTATTCTCAATGTATGGTGTATGGCGGGTATTGCATTAAAAAAAAATCGTGCGGTTCATAGCGATATATAAAAAAAGGACTTAATAACAATAATAATTTAATTTTTTTCGGAAATTTTTGTCAGAGATTAAGCTGGCATCAGTGAACAATTTGCGATCAAAAAGTAATTTTCCAAAAATTGGTGTATGGCGGGTATTGAATATATGCCCTCGATATTCACAAAATGGATGCTGAAAGTGCATATGGGTCAATTTCAAAAAAAACATACATATCGAGTTTTTTTTTGCTTCTTTTTAAAGTTTTTTCAATTCGCCGGTAGGAGTGTCCAATTTATGTAGAAATTGATGAAGATTCCGGTGGTACTTTTAGGCTCTCAAAAAGATCAATATTTTTTGAATTTGTTTAGGTTTTCTATGATTTCTATCTTGAGCGTCACACACCAAATATGTATAAAAAATTGCTTAAAATGCAAAAATTTTTGAAATTCAAGCTTACTACGATGTTCTTTTGTTTCTGAAGATTGACTTTTGCGAAAATCACCTTTTCGATTATAAACACAATATCACGATTCACCTTGATTTTTATTTTTTTTTTAAGTGACTAGTTATTTTAAAATTTTAAGATGAAAATATGTAAATTTTTTGTAAAAAAAAGACTTGAACTTAGAGGTTACTTGCAAAGTAATAGGCTTGTAACAATTACTTTAAAAAAAATTAATTATAAGCGTTTAAGGAAAAAAAAACTAGTGTGACGCTCAAGATATTTTCTGACGCTCAAGAGATTTTGTTGCACGTAAACAAGAAATAATGCCAAATTTAAAGTTTAACGAAAAAAAGTTTATTCTTTTACAAAAAGTAAGTAAAAAATAAACAAAAAATCTTCAAAAAACAAAAATTTTCATACAAAACTAAACATATACATATTCTTTGATGTCTTTAACATAAATAGACAAAAGGAAGTAATTCTTGAAGAAACTTAAACACATATGTAAATATTTGACGCAAAACAATAACTTAACTTAATTTATAAATTTTCATTCGAACTCTTATTCTGAATCTGTATAAACTTCATGAAATGACAAGCGGCTTTGTTTTTTTTATTCTCATTAATTTTTACCACTTTCGAATTAAGCTTGTGGCAGTTGCATAAATTTCCGGTCCCCCAGAGGTTTAAGTTGCAAAAGCACGATTAAACTCAAATATACCACGATTATACCTTTCTTTCTTCTTTAATTTATATTCGTCATTACGCGCTTTATCGAGCTTTATTTTCTCTCGATATCTTTGTGCTCATTCAGCCGCCATTAATTTTGTTGTTTTACTCTTAAAAATTAAAAAATAAAATCACAATTAAGCATTGTAAGCTATGAAGCAATATATATCAAAAGTGATGCTCATGAAATAATTGCCTATTCTGTTTTTTTTTTCGTATGCAATTTATTTCTCAAACTCACAAATTATAAAAAAATGAGTTGAAACCATGTAAACAATGATTGTCAACTTAAATTTTTTACATTTAATATATTCACTTTTAAAAAAATTAGCGTGACGCTCATGAAATTTTATTGCGCCCTTTCCATGGTGTTCACAAAAACTACGCAAATGCACACTTTTTTACAAAGATTTTTTTTTCGCTTTTTCACTTTTGTAATAATTAAGGTTTGTACTTTCCTTACGTTATTTACTTTATTTAAATGCAAATTGAAAACTAGTAATATTACTTGAATTATAAAAAAAGTGACGCTCAATGCAAATTGTGGGGACAACCTTTCTTTGCAACACCAAATTCGCACTAATTTAGTTTTGACGACTATAACAAATGAAAACACAAGAAAGAAACTCAATAATTCAAAAACTGTTATTAAATGTTGCATATTTACATTTTTCTGGATTTTATTTAATTTTGTTTAAAAAAAATTCTAACGGGGGACACATGCTTTTGTATGGAAGGAGTCCGAGGGAGAAACAAAACACCATTCTAAATAAACAAAAAAACAAACATACAAATTTGAGAATTACGTTTTTTTGTTAAATATTCCTCGCTGATCACTCTCAAATTTTTTATTTTTTTGTTGTTGTTTTTTTTTAACCTAAAATAGTAGTGTAAAGTGCGGGGACACAAAAATTGGGTTTTTTTTTTTAAATTGACCCATATTTGAACGGCAAGTTAAAAGACGAAATTTATAAGGAACAACCAGAAATGTTTGATGATGGCACAGGAAGAGTTTGCAGACTTGTGAAATCCATATATGGGCTGAAACAATTCGGTAGAGTGTGGAACGATACAATTAACCATGTACTACTTCAGATGGGTATTGTGAGATGCGAAGCTGATCAGTGTATTTACTATAAAGTAACCAACGGCCAATTGTTGTACGTGGCTATTTATGTGGACGATGTTTTAATATTTTCGAATGATCTGACAGCAATCAAATCATTAAAGGAGAGATTGTCATCCAAATTTAAAATGAAAGTTGTTGGAGAAGAATCATCGCTTCTTGGCTTTAAGGTTACCCGGAAAGAAAATTCAGTAAAAATTGATCAATCGCAGTACATACTAGACGTTCTAGCTTGATTTTGTATGGATGATTGCAACCTATAGGCTATAGGATGCTTGTTATTTGCTGCACAGGTCTCAAGACCGGACATATGCTATGCAGCAGACCTGCTTAGCCGATTTAGTGTAAATCCTGGTAAACCTCATTGGGAAGCCGTTAAGAGAATCATGAGGTACTTAAAAGGCACAATTAACAAAGGAGTTGTATATGAAAAGCAAGGATATTACGATTTAAAAAGCTACTGAGATGCTGATTGTGCCGGAAACGTATATGGGTATACATATCTTTATTCACCAAATGGGTGCTATAGCATGGGTCTCAAGAAAGCAGAAAACTGTGGCATTGTCTTCAACGGAAGCCGAATTCATGTCAGTGACTGCCGCAATCCAGAAATTAGTTTGGTTAAAACGTTTAGAAGGTGAACTTTATCCTGGCTGTAAAAGGAGTGTAATTTTGTTTTGTGACAATGAAGGTGCTATTCAGGTTGCTTTAAACAACAATTATTTTCCGAGGACAAAACATGTAGACATCAAGGCCAAGTTTATTCAACAAAAGATCAAAGACAAGACGTTATTTTACAATACCTCAACACAGATGAAATGATTGCTGATGTTTTAACCAAGGCTGTAAATCCCCAAAAGATGAATTATTTTTCGGATAATTTTGGTCTACATTAATTTTTAGCTACTATTAATATATTAATATTTTATTTTATTAATATTCTTAATATTAATATAAATGTTCTACATGTAATTATTTTTTTGTTTATAATTATTGTACATGAGAAATATGCATTATAATTTTGGAACTGTAACATTCAGGGAGAGTGTTGAGAATGAATGATAATATTTATATTGTACTTTAACTGTAGTTCTAATGTACTAGCTTACTTATGTACATACTACATTGTTTTATGAATTACCATTACATTTTATTTTGAGTCAGTCTATTTTAATAAATTAAATACAATACATTATGGGTTGGAGAAAACTATTGAGCGAGCGAAGCAAAATTCTGGTTTCCTCGTATGCGAAAGTATATGAAAGAGTATATATCATGGAGTGTTACAACAAAACTAAGGGTGGAAAACCGGAAGGTAATTTGCACTACAGTGATTTAGAGCCATTGCCTATTCGGCAAATACACGTGGATCACTTAGGGCCATTCGTAAGAAGCAAACGCGGTAAAATTCACATCTTAGCTATTTCTGATGCGTTTACAAAACTTGTGGTCATAAAGGATAAAGATTTCATTACCCTTGTTTAATGTTTTAAATGAGCTGTCTAGCTATTTCGGTTTACCTAAATGCATAATACAGCACATTAATAATGCAGTTCGTACTCTCGGAGCGAACGGACAGGTTGAGCGAGTTAACCACAATTTTTTTTATCGTACCTCCGAACCACTACAGAAGATCCGAAAGATTGGGATGAAATCCTTCATGTGCTACAGTGGTCAATTAATTTTCAGGGTTTAGTCCGAACGAACTTATCTTTGACTACAAACCAATTCACATAACTTAAAACTGTATATTGGCCGCTATGCAAGGTGATGAGTTCTCGGAGCCTGATATACCAATGAGGGTGAGAAGACGGCTAGTAAACGAAAATATTGAACGCGAGCGACAACGATGGTCAAGAAGATATGACGAGAGGCATCGCACTCCTACTACATATGAAAAAAAAAGGCGATTTAGTGCCCATCGAAATGAAACTCTGGCAACAGGTGAGTCTCCAAAACTTTCGCCGAAATATCATGGTCCCTATGTGGCGTCTCGGGTGGATGGAAATGACCGGTACGTGATAAAGGACATTCCCGGAGTTCATGTAACATCACGAAAATTTTGTTTTGCCTCCCTAAATCTTGACGTTATGAAGTCGAGGGCGACTTAACCCATTTGGCGCCGCTGTACTCAATTGAGTACAGCTAAACATTAAACGAAAAAATTTTAACATAAAAAGTTTTTGTAATTTTTTACGTTTTAACCTTAAATAAAACCTATACCCCGTTAAAATAATAAAAAATATATGATTATATACATTACATTTGTACCAAAGTTGACTCCAAACTTACACAAAATTGGTTGTGCGAGATAATCACAAAAATGTCCCTTTTTTAGCTTTTACTGTACAGCAATCTCTTTTTTTATTTTAGTTTTCTAAGAGCAAGAATTTCTTTGTATAAAACAATTTAAAAACAACGTCTGCTATTTATTTTTACAAAGTTATCCTATTATAAATACACCCGTACTCAATTGAGTACAGCGGCTGAATCTATATAAACATTGTAAAGAGTTGTAAAAAAAATAGCTCGAAGAAATGGAGACCGACTTAGCATCACACGAAGTATTTTTTGATAACTTATTTACTAGTTACAATTGGTGGAACTAAAGGAAAAAAATTTAGTGCGGCTGGAACAATTATAGAGAACCGAACAAGAAAGTGTCCGTTGAGAAGTGCGAAAGAAATGAAAAAAGAAAATCGGTCCTTATATAACTGCAGGTTTAACAAGCAAAATGAAATTGTTTTAGTAAAATGGAAAGACAATAGCGTATGTAATATGGCAGCAGATTATGTCGCAATTGAGCCATTAGGTAAAACGTTGATCTTTTACACAACGAAAAAAAATTATGCCAATATTTCAAATGTATTTCAGTCCTATAGAAACATATGAGAGGAGTAGATGCACTGGATCTGTCTGTTTCTCTCTACAGAATTGCCATTTGCGGAGAAAAATGGTGGTGACCATTATTTACGTACATAGTTGATATGGCCATTACAAACTCTTATCGGTTATATGTTATGAGGCATAGCGATAGCACCAATCTGGCATTCCGAAGTGTATTTACCTCAAAACACTCAAAATAAAGCTCGACTTTCATCCTAATTGGTGTTAGGATTACCCTCAAAAATTAGAAAAACAATTAAGATGTGTTTTGTATCATGCAAGAGTCCGCTGGCAATGCCAAAAATTCCTTAAAACATTATCCATTAAAAAAAAATGTTTTGAAAATTTTTACCTGTAACCCGCCGCTGTACTCAGTTGAGTACACCCCTCCTACTCCGCCAATATATAATTTTTTTTATTTTTTTCACTCTTTTATGTTAATTTTGTAAATATTGAATAAAAAAACGTACTTTTTTGTTAATTAACGCTTCTGGTTTTATTTTGGCGGTTAATGGGTTAAGTTCAGGGAGTCCGAATTGTCACGGTAGAGAGAACCCTACGTCTATTACAACTCTGTTCAACTGTGACTGAACACACGTCATATACAAGCGTTAGTTGAAACATTAATGTTTAACCAATTAAATCCCTTGGGACTTACCTTTTTTTGTACTTAAAATGTCTAATAAAATTTTCTTGTACACGTGTGTTGTTAACAAAAATATGTACTTTGTAATTTTATTTTGGCAAAAATGTTGAAATTTAGTGTGTTCTGTACAATACTACAATTAAAAAGAAACCAAATTTTTTTACAAATAAAAACAATACTTATTGTTAAAAATTTGCTAATTTTGTGAATTTTACTAAAACATACTAATATATACTTATGTAATTTCTATTAACTATTATTTTTTCTAACATATTACAAATCAAATATTAACATTAGGTGATTATATATCTACATATCTATGTAGTTGGAGTGGAATTTATTAAAGTGCCACCTAAATCTGTAATAAGTTTTATGAATTAACCATTTTTTTTATTATTATTTCTTATGCGTATTTAATTATAGCTATTAATAAATTTAAACTATTATATCTACATTTGTTATTATTTTAATATACCTATACAACAATATTTGCTTAATTTTAACTTTAGTTTTGTAATGCGAAAGAAGCCACCAATGTTAATGCCTACTTACTATACATACTTACATGCATATAATATTTGTTTTATTGTATATTTTATGTTGTTTTTAATTTTTTAAAATTTTATTTCCTATCTGTATTGGTAGTGTTTCGACTTAGAGATTTTTTATATAAAAACGTTGTTTGTTCGAAAAATCCCTTAAAATGTGTAAGACTGCGAGTGTATGTTTGTTTTTATGATAGCGTTTTGTGTTAAGGCAGTTTATTATTTCAATATTGTTTCAAATATTAAGTATTGTTTTTAAATATTTTCAATTAATGCAAGTTTAATTTTCTAGATTACAGTTAATGTTATACGCCATTTTGTTTTATTATTTCCAACGTCATACTTTATTCTAAATTTTTACATGCTTAACTGTATTCTAATAGCCAAGCGCTTTCATTTTATACCTATTTTAATGGGGTTGAGAAAATAAGTTATCCGACATTTTGTTTACTATGTATGTCATCTTGGATTTAATTTATTTCATAGTTTATTGTATTCTATGAATCAATCCCTGTCAATATTTTAGGGGGTTTAAGGATAATGCCGTAATTACTATATTTGACCCATTTATCATATATGTACATAATATACTTTATTTGATCAATACATTTCATTTCCGACGCCATCTTGGATTTAAAATTTTTCATAGTTTACTATATTCTACTGGTTGAGTCCTTTCGTTTGATACCAATATTGAAAAGGTTGAATTGATTTCCCTTTGTATATCACAGTTGGTTTCAAATCGATTTGCCAGTTTTTCTCGGCAATAATTTTCGAGACTACGGCTTGTATTTTGGTGTCTTAAAAGTGTATAAAATTAATAACGAGCATTAGTAACTGGATATATTCAAAACATATGTGCATATATACATTTATGTATATAATTTTTTTAAAATTATTTTTTTTTACCTAGAAGTACTTATATTATATCCACAAATAGTTGGAAACGTGTCTATAAAATATCCTAAGGCTAGAAAATGTTGATTTTTATGATTGAACATAGAGGCAGTCGTGTTTATTGTCTCATATCTCAGAAAGTTTTGGGGCGATGCGATTGTGCTGGACTTCAATAGCGATTTCGTCCCGCATATTTCTAAAATATTGCTCCAACTACAGAGTTATACGACATGTAGGGGCTTTTGAAAGTTGATTTTACATTTACATTCCTTAAACGACTTTCTTAGTCATAAGCTTTATGGGGTCGGAAATGTATATTGTGCACGCTCTACCCAAATAGATATACACATAGAGTTGCGTATACACTGAGACAACTTTAATATGAAAGAAATCAAAATTTAAGAAAAACTAAATGCCTTGTAGCAAAATAATACCAAATGAAGAAAGTTTCTTGTTGCTTCGTCGTAAAGTTTGAATTTCAATAGCTTTTTTTGACAGATCATCCATGATCAATCAAACTGCTTTGTCTTTTTTTTTTTTTGTTTAGTATCGTTTGGCAAGTTATCATGGAAGGATTCACACCACAAAAGCATCTCTAAATTGTGCTGTAATACGAAAAGCAACGTTCTGTGAGAAATGTTTTTTGTGCGATTAGAGGAACTTACGTTGCACATAATCGACCTACTAAAACTGCTTTGGCCAATACCATTCGCAAATTTGAGTCCCAGTTTACATTAGTGGATGATACTCGACCAGTGAGACTACATCCAATACGTAGTAGAGTAAATATAGCAACTGTAGCTGAGATAATACAAAAAGACCGTATCGAATCAATTTCTCGTCGGTCTCAGCTGTTTGGCTTGACAACTTGGCATATTTAACTTATGAGCTTTCAGTGTTTTATCGCGAAATTGCGTTTAGTGATAAGGCAAATTTCTGACTCAGGATACGTAAATAAACAAAATTGCCGTATTTGGGTCGATGAGTAAACCGAAAAGACCTAAGAGTTACCATTTTATCCATTAAACAAAACGGTATGTTTTGGTTTATAGGCTGATGAAATCGGTGGTCCCTCATCGCACCATGTTAACAGACTATGTGCTTCCTGAAATTTAAGCGCATGGTCTCGTTGAGCTCTGGCTTAAACAGGAAAACGCTCCAAGCCATACAGCGCGTGAAACAAGGGACTTTAATTTTAGTTTCACGTTTTACTACAGTTAATTGACCACCTAGATCGTGCGACATCACTCCTTTGGAATTTTTTTCTGGGAATATGTAAAGTCTGAGGTCTTCAGCAATAAGCCAGCTACGATTAACGCTTTAGAAGCAAATATAACTCGTGCTTTTTGCTAGATACCAGTTGCTATGCTCGGACGAGTCTCAAAAAATTTTACCTTCCGAATGGACTATCTCAGACGTAGTCATGGTCAACATTTACATGATATCATCAAACAGTAAATGCCACAAATAGTTCCTTTAATCGTTAAAAAATATTTAAGGTTTACTTTCAAATTTATGTGTATTATTTTACATTATAATATATAAAAGCTAGAAGAATTACTAGTCACTGTGTTTGTGTTAAATAGGAAACAGTATGTGGGTCCATTAACAGAATTTTTAAGTGAACATTTTTAAGTTTTCCTTAAAATTTAAGCCTTAATGTTTCTTATCGAAATAATGAAAAATTTTTGGTGATTTATTTGTTCGCCATCCATTGTTTTGTACATGTAGCATGTACCTGACATATTTTTTGTTTAAGCAAACCCATAAATTTAAGCTTGAAAACTGATTATTAAATAAAAATTTTCTTGAATAAGATTTTTTTTTCGAAAATTGATGTTAATGTGTACATATGTACTTATGTATGTACATATATAAAAATTTTTTTATTGACTTTAATTAATTGCTCCCTTTTGCTATTTAAATTACATAATATTGTTTGCTCTTTTTGTATTGATTTAAATTTAGATACAAATAATTTGTTTCTTAATTAACCTAATTAACACTTAACATTAAATATTTTAGGACTATATTTACGAACGTTAGTTGTTATTTTTAAACTAATTTGCCTAAATAATAAGCTTAAATAAGTTTTATTTATGACTAAATCTAAAGTTTGCATTTAATATCAATGACAAGCACAACAGATTATTTGGTGTATTAAACTAAATTTTATTTTTTTTGATTTTTTTTGCTAAAAAATTGTGTTTTTTTTGTGTTTCTTGTCATGATATTAAATATTTGTTAACTGTCAACTGTGTTTTTGTTTTGTTGGTATTTTTTAAAATTATTTTTATTTTATTTCTAAAAAATAACATTTTAAATTTATTTTTAAAACGTTTATGGTGACGGCATATTAAGTTTTCTTAATACATTAATAACATTATTACTATTATAACGCTGTATTTTACAATGAAACCTATAATACTCCCTATTTAGAGATTAAAATCAGTGCTTTCTAACTTCAAATAGACAATCAACAAGCAGTGCAGTTTTAAAAAGGAATCATTATTAAATTTACCATTTATGTACATACATATGTATGTAGAAAATTTGCTTAAGTTTACATGCATATGTTTGTATTTACGGCAGGGATGCTAAACGGGACTGATTTTGCGAATCCCGGGATTTGAGAACCCGGGGTTTTCTGGGATTTATTATTTGTATTTGTATTAAAAACACATTTTATTGAAATAATTTTAAATTTATTTTTTAACAAAATAAAAAAATTAAATTAAAAAATTCATAGAATTTTAGTAAAAACAAGCAATAGTTATTCATATCTATATATATAAAAGTGAAACTCTGTGTGTGTGTGTGTGTGTTAGCTATAGACTCCGAAACTGTTGTAAATATTCCAGGGAGTGTTTATGGTTGGCAAAAAGTGGGCGGGGCCACGCCCATACAAAATTAGTTATCATTTTTAGCTACTTGCACTTGAAAGATTTTTCTGAAACTTTGCAAACATATTGACTATATAATTTCGTGATTAGAAAAGTGGGCAGTGCCACGCCCATAAAAAATAAGTTATCATTTTTAGCTACTTGCACTAGATCGAGTTTTCTGAAACTTTGCACACATATTAAATTGTCATGACTATCCAATTTCGTGATTAGAAAACTGGGCAGGGCATAGTAAAAAGTTATAATTTTAAGGTACTTGCACTGAACCGATTTTTCGGAAACTTTGCGCACATATTGAACTCTCATGACTACAGTTTAGTGATTAAAAAAATGGGCAGTGACACGCCCATTAAAAAAAGTTATAATTTTTAGCTTCTTGCACTTGATATTTAATTAAAATTCAGAATGCGTTTTTATTCATTAGTAGCGTAGCAACGCGCGCCGGGCTTGGCTAGTACATAATAATAATATTTACTAAATTATTCGGGATATGCTCCCTTAATTTTTTTCAATAATATTTATTTGGTTGTTGGGTTTAAGCTGGTTTATATGCATTTCACTGGCGCTTATGTCAGATCATCAGTAAACCTTTACCCAAATTCTTGAAAAAGTTTAAAATGTTATAAGTTATATTTTCAAATTCTCATTAACAAAATGAGAATTCAAAAATAAAACAAAAAACTATAAGACACTTTTTCAAAAACCCAACCAACAATTTTTCAATTTTAATTTATTTTATTTTTCTAATCCCCTCTGCGTCAAGCGTTTGATAAAATTTACGACGCCATTTAAAATACAAAAACAAAATTTGTTTTTACGAAAAAACTTTATTTACAAAAATACAAACTGAACATGTCATTCTGATTTAATGGTTGAAAATAAAACCAAAAAAAACAACAAAAATTCTTGCATTCATTATCGGGAATGTACACTTTTAAAAATTTTACATATATTTTTCAACAGTTCCAATTTGAGCCAATATATAACCATCGCATCTCTTCAAATATTTGTAAAACTCTAGGTAATCCATATCAAAATTATATACCCTTACTATATTTTTTGTTCAAGACTTTCTTCTATATTTGGAAAACAAACTTTATGAAAAACACACAGCTGACAAGCAGACCCCTTTGCCGAACTTTTTTAAAATAAAAGACAAGTTAAAATAGGCCACTTCGATAAATAGCGACAATTAAGGATAATAAAACAAATTTTGTACAAAGAGAAGTTTTAAAATTGTATTTTTTCAAAACTAATTGTACGAGCACCTAAATCTTTTTTTTATACATTCTGTACCCGTGATTTAAAGTTTAAATGTAAGAACAAAACTTTAGAGAAGGTGCAAAAAGCCGGACAACCCCGGACATTTGCTAAAAAAGAAGTAGGACTACCCCGGATGCCCTAAAAAAGAGGACGGTGTCCGGGGAAAAGAGGACGGATGGCAACCCTAAACTTAACTAACTTTTCTTAAAAATTGTTTTAGAAAAATGAAGGCATTTAAAATTGCATCAGAATTGTTATATGCAGTCTGCAGATAGACCTTTTCTTGCCCCCAGAAATAAAAGGATCTGTTTACTTTTTAATATAAGTATACATATCATAACTTTTCATATTTTCAGCTTATGTAGGACTTTTGCACATCCCGATCGCTTTATTTATTTATTTTTTTGTTATAGAAAAATGTGGATCGACAGTATTATCTTTAATTAGCGATAAATCCGAATCAGAGTTTTCCGTAGACAAACTGCTGAAAGTTTCACTACTTTAAAATTGGGATATTAAATTTTTAAATTTATTTCTAATACGACACATTTCAAAATTGTTTTCAAAATCAAAATCTTTAAAAAGTCTAGAAGCGTTGAGTAAGTTGTTCTTCTTTCTTGCATTCTTTTATGAAGAGCTTTTCCCAATTCATCACTTAATTTGCAATTTATTTTAGAAATTTCTTTGAGCATAAATGAGAGGGCAGCATCAGCTTTATATATATTTATATCACTGCGGCAAAGGGTTTCAAGTGTTACCTTTACTGGATTTAAAATAACCATCAATTATTTAAGTAGAGCAAATCCGTTATCACTCATTTGTTGCAATTTTTAATCTATTAACGACAAAATCGTTGGCACGTATCTAAAAGTGTGTTCCACCTTGTTTTGCAGTCTGGAATAAGTTTCAGTTCTTGTCCCTTTTTCTTCTATAACATATTTTTGCAAAGTTTGTGAAGTTTTTCTGACTTTTTCAAAAGTTTGGTTTCATGTGAAATTTATCAGTGAGATGGCTATTTGTTCCAATAACCCAAAACTCAATGAAGTCATGTTTTTCTTCATTGTTATCATCTGATGAAGATGCTACATTTTCACTTGCACAACTAAAGTTTTTTAAAAATATCAATAATTGGCAGATGAATTCCATGTGCGAAACATAATACATAATATGTCTACATGAACGCATTTTCAATAGTGTTAACATCAAGTAAATGTAAACAGTTGTACTTTTTATAATTTGGTTAACCCATTTGGTTTAACAAATAAATAATCTGAAAACTTTATTTAACGGAATAATAAATATTAAAAAAAACGGGATTTCCTGGGATTTATCTTAAAAATCCCGGGATTTTCAGGATCGGAATTTGGGGACTGGCAGGCTTCCCCAATATACATAATAAAAATCTGCACAATCATAAAAAAAAGTCTTACAAGCAATCTCATTAAATTTAAAATATAGTGTGTATATACATAAGTATATAACTCATTATAAAATACATACGTGCAAAAATAAATGTCTTGATTTACGATAAAAATATTGAAGAATATAACAAAGAATATAACTGAAATAAAACAACGTTGGAATAAAATAAAACTGATTAAGAACAAAAATAAAGTAAAAGATTAAATTTGAAATAGAGCACTAAAAACATGTTTGAATAATATACCTAGACCCAAGAAAAACTTGCACAAAAATTTGAACTTCTGTAATAAGATGTTTTTTTTTTGTGTGTTCTATTGTACTCACTGTTTTTGGTATGACTCACCGTTTACTTTTTATACCCTTCACCTTGGTGCACAAGGGTATATAGTTTTGTCATTCCGTTTGTAATTTCAACAATTTTCATTTTCGACCCCATAAAACAAATGCTTGATTATCGTGACAAAATATATGATGAAATGAAACAAAAACAAGTAAGAGCGCTATATTCGGCCGTGCCGAATCTTATATACCCTTCACAACGTGTAGTCACGCAATAACAATAGTTTGTATCACCATTCATCTCATATGAAATACGTCCATACATATAAAAAACATACATATATAAAAACATCCCATTGTAAAATTATAAATTTACGTATGTATGTTAAAAAAAAAATAAAAAAAAAAATAAAAAAAATATTAATAAATATAGAACAAAAAAAAAAAAAAAATAAAAAAAAAAAAATAAAAAAAAAATAAAAAAAATATTAATAAATATAAAACAAAAAAAAAAACAAAAATAAAAAAAAAAATTTAAAAAAAAATTAAAAAAGATTTAAAAAAAAAATAATAATAAAAATATAAATAATATATTAAATAAAAAATAAAAAAAAAATATAAAAAAATAAAAAAAAAATTTGTTTTGGCTCAGCTGGGATTCGATGCCACGTTTTCTCTAACCAGTATATACGTTTGTATGTATGTATGTTGTTGTTGTAATGTTGTTTTTGTGAAAAAAAAATTGAGGTGGTCGTGGGTTTTTGCTCATATCTCAGTTGTTTATGTACCGATGTTTATGTTTATGTACTGATTTTTAATACCGATCTACTCCCGAATATTTCTGATATTTTAATACCTCACAAGCGATGTCTGGGGGCTTTAAAAAGTTGTTTTCAACATACACACGGACAGACTGATAGAGCTCAATCGACTCCCCTATTCATAAGCTTGCAGAAAATATATACTTTATGGGGTCGGAAATGAAAATTGTAGAAATTTCACACGGAATGACAAACCTATATATACCCTTTTTCACAGTGTGAAGGGTATAATAATTAATATAAATAATAAATATAAAAAAAAAAAAAAAATAAAAAAAAAATAAAAAAAAAAATTTTTTGGGTCAGCTGGGATTCGATGCCACGTTTTCTCTAACCAGTATATACGTTTGTATGTATGTATGTTGTTGTTGTAATGTTGTTTTTGTGAAAAAAAAATTGAGGTGGTCGTGGGTTTTTGCTCATATCTCAGTTGTTTATGTACCGATGTTTATGTTTATGTACTGATTTTCAATACCGATCTACTCCCGAATATTTCTGATATTTTAATACCTCACAAGCGATGTCTGGGGGCTTTAAAAAGTTGATTTCAACATACACACGGACAGACTGATAGAGCTCAATCGACTCTCCTATTCATAAGCTTTCAGAAAATATATACTTTATGGGGTCGGAAATGAAAATTGTAGAAATTTCACACGGAATGACAAACCTATATATACCCTTTTTCACTATGTGAAGATTATAATAACTATTACTTGTTTTCGAGAACCAAATATTGTTTTAGAGAATATAATATGAACATCGTGATCATGTCGTAACCATGGTTTTTCTTTGAGTTTAGAAGCTGAAAAGGATGACTTTTGTTTGTAAATTTTTGAAATATATATTTTTAAAAAAAAATTTTGCGTATAACTTTACCAATTAGAGCCCGCTTTATCCAAAATTTTTCACGAATATCTCTAAAGGCATATTATATCTGTAAATAGTAGCAAAGGTACCTATAAATTATTCTATGGCTGAAAACTTTTAATTTTGGTGGTAAAAATATAGGAAAAAACAGAGGCAGTCGTGTTTATTTGCTCATATGTCAAAAAGTTATGGGGCGATTGTGCTGAATTTCAATAGCAATTTATTCCCGGATATTTCCAAAAGATTGATACCATACACAGATCTGAGGAACATATGGTTGGCCGACTTCCTAAACGCAAGTTGCAATGCATATTTACAATGCATACACTTCGTAAACGCATATGTAAACTTTCTAGCAATGTCCAATGTTCTTAATCGTTTGGCAACTCATTTTACTACGTAATAGCTGTCAAAATCGCGCATCATTTTTATTTTGTATGCAAACATTTGAGCTGCAATGGCTGAGTTAGTATTTTCTTTGTTGATTTTTAATAAATTATTTATAATTGATAGAGTTTATTTAAATCACAGACTAATAATTTAAATAATTAAACACTTTATATTGCAGAGACAAAAAGTGGATCCATGAGCGTTCCTAAATGCCGATAAAATGCAAAAAAAATCTCTGCAACGCAAGGTTGCACGTAAGACATGTTTAGCATTGCATACGCATTTTTTTAAATTATGAATTGCAACTTGCGTTTAGAAAGTCGGCCGTTGCTTCCAAAAGTTGATTTCAACCAATACACGGACAGACGGTCAGGGCTTAATCGACTCCTCTATTCATAAGCTTTCAGAAAATATATACTTTTTGGGGTCGGAAATGAAAATTGTAGAAATACAAACGGAATGACAAAGCTATTTATACCCTTGTGCACCATAGGTGCAGGGTAAAAAAACAACATTCTATTTGCACTATTAATAACACTATGCTACTTGAAAAAACAGACAAGCCGGGCACCTGGCGTTTTAACATAATTCGGGTACGCTGAGTCCAGTGGTGCTCGCGGTTTTTTAAGATTGGCTCTGGTTTTCGAGATATACCGTTAATGGAGGAGGTTGCACAACATATGCTCGCGTAACTCAAAAACGCTTTAGCTTATTGAAAAAACTTAAAAAACCGAAATTCCGCAATAAAATTTCCTTTAAGAAAAGTCGTTTAAGAAACATAATTAATATAACGCGTAGAACTCTAGCCTTAAATTTTGCACCTGCAGCGCCTGAGATACCCCTAGACGGGCCAAATGACCAGCGCAACTTTATTTTTCATTCCCATCATTTGTTTCTAAGGCCTAGGATTCACTCCTAGGGGGATAAAATGTATGACCGACCTCCAATGTTTTTTGTTCTTAAAATTTTCTTAAATTATACTTTCCCTTTATCACCATCCCTTAGGGGGGTTGCGTTCTATGAAATTCTTAAATTAACTAAAATTTGTCGACTTTTGTGAATAGAATAGTTACTAACAGATTTTAAAGATTTATGGCTTGTTTTGTTATCAGCTTCGTTTTTTATATGTCTGCAAAAAATTAGAAGCCTAGCTGCATTTTTTAATTTTTTATGAATTTTTAAAAAACAAAAACTTCGAAATTTTGATAAAAAAATTATTTTTTTTTTCAAAAAAAAAATTATGTTTCTAAAACGACTGCGGATATTAGAAAGAAAGTTTTATTTTTCTTAAAGGAAATTTTATTGCAGAATTTCGGTTTTTTAAGTTTTTTCAATAAGCTAAAGCGTTTTTGAGTTACGCGAACATATGTTGTGCAACCTCCTCCATTTTCGAAATAACGGTATATCTCGAAAACCAGAGCCAATCTTAAAAAACCGCGGGCACCACTGGATTCAGCGTACCCGAATTATGTTAAAACGCCAGGTGCCCACTTTGTCCCGAAAAAAGATTAAATTTCTTGCACAGTGTAATAAACAATTCTTAAAATTTTACATGTATTTGTATATTGTTGCAATATCTAATTGCTCATAAGCTTTAAGTGAAGCTTAAGGAAAGTTTCAAGTGACCCCTAAAATAATGTAACGGTTTGTGGTAGCAAGTAAAAAAACCAACCAATTATGTAGAAGGCAAATCAAAAACTATTGGAAACAAACTCATTCCTATAAAAAAATATGTGACAAATTTGGTTCTTCTAAAACGAAAAAGTTTAAAAGCACTGACTTAAAATTTACTAGTTTAGGCTTAAAATTAGCTTAACATTTTTGTTTAAACTTTTTTTACCATCCGTTTCTTTAAATAAAACTTAATACTATACATTTGAAAAATTATTTTTATCTAAAAAATTCTCTTTTAGAATATTTATTAATTATTTATAGATAAGATTGTTATTTTAAAACATTAATAGTCTATTATTGGCTGATAAAGATTTTAGTTTAAACTTACCTAAACTATGAATAATAATAATGCATTGTTAAAGTAGGCCTAAGTGTAAGAAATTTCAAATTTTTAAGTTCTTATAGTTAATGTTAAAAACCGTTATTTAAAATTTTTATAACAAATCATATTTACAAAATTAAAACCCTACTAGCTTCGAACAATTTTTGTTTTTTGTTTGTAGTGTAAATTGAAATTTAAATGAACTACGTCGTACTTATATTTATAGCGTCCCATATTTCTATGATTTGCAAGACTACTCACGTTGATTCATATTTTTAAGAAGCTACCTATCTTCATAGAACGATGCAAGTTGACTCAACAACAAAAACATGAACAGCTCTCATTTGTATGAAGAATAAACAATGTTGCCAGAGTGTAAGATATTTTTTGGCCGCCAGAATATTTGCAATGCTACAATGTGTAATATACAATTTTTGCAAGTATCACTATTTAATTTTTAAATAAATGCAACTAATTATGGCCTTTAGGCTAAGTTTTGGTTGGCTTCTATAATAAGAGGTAAACAATAACAGTTATTTTGTGTTTTTTATTTTCATGTTTAAATTTTTTGCAGCAAACTAGAAAACTGCGTTTTTAGGTGCTGGCTTAAATTTGAAAGATAATACGCAAAAACAAAATCTATTAAACAGACATCAAAGCAAGCACTTTATTTTTGCTTGTTGTTCTTGTATTATTTTGTTAAATTTAAATTGTCTATTTTTTTAACAATCCACAATTATTATGGTGAATGTCAAATTGTTATCTGGCAAGCCTAGTTAAAACACACATCTTCATAATGAGTACGCGAGTCATACGTGCTTGTGGTCGTCTTTTTATCGCATGAACGACAATAGCAATCAACTGAGTCAAACGTGTTGCTAAATATGAGTACATACTTTAAGTACTTTTTATTTAAAAGTGCGTATAAGTAGTGAAGACTTTTCAATAAGTTTGAATGCGTATAAATCAACGAAATAATGAATAATTATTCAAGTTGACTTACTTCATTAGTATTCGTTGCAGATCTCTGGTACACACACAATTTTTATTTGTACCAATTTTTTGGAATTCTCGTTAAAACTTTTTTTGGTGCTTAGACGCAGAAATTTTAATTTGACAAATTTTAACTTCTGTGCCTATATTTTAACGTGTGTTTGTGTAAATGTAGATGTACGAATGAGAAAAACAAGAGGAATTTACAATACTCTATATCAACTAAATTGTGATTTATATTTTTTCTTTTCTACTGCGACATTTTTAATTGTTTTGTTTAAGATTTAATTTTCTAATATGTATAATGTTATTCATATTGTAAATAGAAAATATAAATTTCTATTGTTGCCACTACGTTTTTTAAGAACTAAACTGATTTGTTAAAAGCAATCGGTATTTGCTCTGGAAGAGATCAAAAAAATATTGTAGCACTTACACTATTAGTGAGAAGTAGGATCAAACATCAAAAATTTAGAAAAAAATTTTAATTAAAAAGTTAATTATTACAGCAAATTATAAGCTCAACAACGTATCAAATACCTGCTCTCCATTTAAAACGAATAATATTTAATCCTATTTATTTTTCTTATTTTACATTTGTTTTGAAACAACAAATAAATTTCTTACAATATTATGGAAGGGTATTGAATAAAATTTCTGATTTTTGGAAATTTTTTAAAGTAATAAATATATTATGGTACGTATGGTTACAAGGATAAATGAACATAAAACTAAAAATGAAAGACACCGGCTTCTGTGGGTAAAAAACCGGTGAATTCGACATTCGAAAAATTAACATTTAGAAAAAACCGCCAGCTGAAAGAGTAAAAACCGGGTTTTCCACCGGTTGTAAAACCGAGTCGATCACCCTAGTGCGAACTCACATTGTCGTGGTGAAGATTAAACCGTCTTTAGTGGTTGGTTTTTCTTAACTCTCCGAAGAATTCTGGCAAAAAATGGTTGCGTACCAATTAAAAGTCATGGGTCTACATTGCACCTATAGTATGATTGAGACAGGACAGTTTTTTTTCGAAAAAACAGTCGACCATTTGCTATGCTATGCTGCAAGCCTGAATTACTTTTATAGGATTTTTATCGTCTATTTTCCCATTTAATCTAGCGATTTCAAAACCAGTTTAGCGGGCAAAAATACGTTTTAGTTATTAGTGAGAAATCTAGCGCTTTTTTCTGACCCACACACAACAAAATGTTCAGAACACCTTTCTACACAACAGCTGGTGGCTCGGGTGAAGATTTGAAAAAAAAAACGGTTCAGGGCTATGATAAACTGAATAAGTCATGAAACTCTTTAACTATATCTTTAGCTCTTGCCATGTCAAAGTAATATTTTTCAATTCTAAAGTTCTACGTGATAGAAATATTATGCAAACAAACGCTTTATAATAATCCTTCGATTCATTTGGAACAGAATATTATACAGTATATTATGACAAGAATCGAATCAAATACAAAGGCGAAAACCAAACTAAATATATCTCCGAAATAAAAACCATGCAACTGCAAAGTGTAGAGCACAGGTTATCTCGTTACTACACACTCTACCTCTTTGTTCTCTTACAAACAAAATTCGTTTGTTTGTCTTTCAAAATTTCGTGTGTGAACGGAGAATATATAGGTTTTTACTCAATAATTAACGGTTAAACTCTGAAATTAAAAACAAGTAAGAGTGCTATATTTGGCCGTGCCGAATCTTATATACCCTTCACAACGTGTAGTCATGCAATAACAATTGTTTGTATCACCAATCATCTCATTAATATGAAATACGTACATACATATAAAAAACATACATACATAAAAATATCCAATTGTAAAATTATAAATTATAATGGAAATAAAAAAAAATAATAAAAAAAAATAATAAAAAAAAATAATAAAAAAAAATAATAAAAAAAATAATAAAAAAATAATAAAAAAATAATAAAAAAAAACAAAAAAAAAATAATAAAAAAAAATAATAAAAAAAATAATAAAAAAAAAAATAATAAAAAAAAATAAAAAATAAATAAAAATAAAAAAATATGTAAAATTTTTTTTTTCTCAGCTGGGATTCGATGCCACGTTCACTCTGACCAGTATACCACGTTTGTATGTATGTTGTTGTTGTGAAAAAAACTAGGTCGTCGTGGTTTTTTCCTCATATCTCAGTTGTTTATGGACTGCTGTTTCTGATTTTCAATTCCGATCTACTCCCGAATATTTCTGGTATTTTAACATTTCACCCGGGTCCAGGCGATATCGGGGGGTTTTAAAACGTTGATTTCAACACACAGACGGACAGGCGGATAGGGCTCAATCAACTCCTCTATTCCTAAGCTTTCAAAAAATAAAGGGTGGTTAAATTTTAAGGGCAGATGTTGATTTTGAATGAAACACAAATTATTTAGGAAATTATTGGTATGGTTCAATTATGTATGGAACAAAATATCGGCCAATTGGCTGCCGCGACCCCGTCGGCACACTTTCATCCGATGGTCCAAATTTTCAATGACAATGTTGTTGTTCAACTGTTGGGCGCGATGATGAGTCGAGGTTGACTGCTCTTTTGCTATACTATCGCTAAAAACAGCAATGTTTTCTGTTCAAAGAACTAAGAAGGCGTTCACAGATGTTTTCACATTTCATACAGGCCTGTTATGCTGAAATTTAAATATTTTTCACAATTCTGCCGATTGTGGACGAGTTTGAACGATTATGTTGACCAAAAGAATCACGAAGTGCACGAAATGCATTTTGATTTGAACGCCTATTTTGATAATAAGCCTGAATAACTTTAAGACCACATTTAGCGGAATTTACTGAAACAGAGTTCCCATTGTTGCAGTCGACTGCTATTTTTCTTCGGGGTCATACGCGCTGATCCACGAATCGTCACATACACATGGTTTTGAAACATTTTTTCTGACCAACTGACACGAGCCTTTATTTAGAGTTATTGTCAAATTATGGGAGATCCAACGCGAGCAAGTCTTTTTTGCAGCCAAATTTTCATGCATTATAAAATGTATGCTGGTTGCACTTATATTTAAGGTTGCTTCAATCTCAAGATAAGTTACGTGACAATCTTGCAGTATCATTTCACGCACAGAATCAATGTTTTTCGGAACAACAACCGATTATTGAACGACTTTTACGAAACTGGTTAAGAAAACTACGGCCATTTTTTGGCCGACATGATTTTTTCAAGCGTTCTTATGTTTAAACGTTCTGTGTACATATATCATGTATTATTTGCCAGATTGAGAACTGGGGTTGCCAAATATCCGCTTCGGACACATGTGTTTCATTTGCATTTTTGGACTAACATTCGTGTTATATCAAAATCTTACCGCATGTAGCCACTACGACTATTTTAAAAAATGTAACCAAAGTGCTGAAGTGCTTTCGACATTTTCGCATTAAATTTAAGTTACAGCCACCCTTTTATTATGAAAATTTTACATGAATGAAATTCAAAAAACCACAATTCACTGCCGAATTCACGTTTTAATACCAAAGGAAACATTTTTACATCAATTATTTTGACCACAGTTGAAGATCAAACATTGCGTATATTAAAGACCAGTGTTTTGCGTATAAGCTTGGAAGACTTATACTGAATCGATTTTAATAACAGAAATCAATATCTTGTGCATATTTGTATATAAATACACTTTAAATGGTATATATATGTTTTCTTAAAAAGGGTTGACAAACAAAGAAATAAAATTGAACTATTTTGATTTTCACTTTTTATAAATATACAGTGCACTTGCGATAATATGAACATCTAGTTTTTGTACTTGTAAACGGATTTTATCTCTAGAGCTTCTAAGGAAGTGATTAAATTTTGATTGAACTATATAAAAAATTTAGAATTTGACTGTTAAATTGTCCTTAGGTGTCAATTAAAAATTCTTACATACACGTTTTAGTAAGTGATCACATTCATCTAGAATTCCATTAGTTTCTTAAATATAAATTCAACGTGAAAAGTTCTTAAATGTTCACACAAAAAAGCATTAAGTCTTTTGAACTCTCAACGACAAATTAAAAAAAAATACTAAGCAGCGAATAAATTTGGGGTGAAAAAATTTACGATATGTAGAATGAAAAATCAAAATGCTTGTTTTAAATGTATTAACAATACGTTTATCGGACTTGGAAAAGAAAAACTCTGCCACCTTCCGCTTACCCGAAAATGGAAAATACAATAATTTTACCATTGGTTTTTGAATATGTGAGACGAAAATATTCCTGTTAGCGGGCTTATATAAAAAGAAAATGCCAAAGGCGGGGATACAGATTGTAACGAGAATAAAATAGAGAAAAAGCCGATGAAGACGATTATGTGTTGACAATAAAGACCGACAGTAAAATGGCTTCGAGATTTGTATGTGCTCAGATAGTTAAGAAATCGGGGCTGTCTTAAAGCTGATGGAACAAAAAAAAAAACACATATTAGTTGGAATATTTTTTTTTTCAAAAATGAATTAAGTTTTTAATTTCGATAAACAATAAATAAAAAACTTTTATAAAAAAAAACTTTTTTAAAGGAAAATTAGATGTTATTCGCAAAAATGAACAACACTGCATATTATAGCGGGTTCACTGTATATATTTTTTGTTATCGTTGTGGCCACTATATTCAGCAATGTTGGCAGTTTTTTATAGCAGATGTATTTATTAGATAACAAAAGTTGCTTTGCTATGTCTTTGACAAACATGTTATGCAACTATAGTTTAAATTTCTTACATATTGTACAATTCCTTATCTGATCATGTACTTTTTAATTTATCTTCTAATATCTTGTTTCTTTCTATGTGTTTTGTAAATAATTTTTTTTTTTAACTCTTGAGATTTTACTAACAAAAAGTACTTTTGTATAATTTTGCCTCAATAAGTTACATAAACAAGTAAGAGCACTATATTCGGCTGTGCCGAATCTTTTATACCCACCACCAATTTTGTGTACATATAAAGCACAATATTTATTATTTTGTTAATCGCTATGGAAAAATCTCTTTAAAATATGTATCACTTCCTTTGTAGAGGATGGTTAAATTTTAAGGGCCTATGTTGAAGGTGAACTACACTTAGTCTTTAAATTTGTTTTCTGTATTTCACTTGACATTTCTCAATCTCAAACTTACTCAATTTGATCCGTGGAAAGATGCGCAAATGAGTAACGCTTTAAAGTTATTCAGGTTTTTTATAAAAATGGGCGTTTAAATCAAAATGCATTTTGTGCAGTTCGTAATTCTTTTGATCAACATAATCGTTCAAATTCGTCCACAATCGGGAGAATTGTAAAAAATATTTAAATTTCTGCAAAACAGGTCTGTATAAAATGTTAGAAAATCTGTGAATGCCTTCTTAGTTCGTTGAATGGGAACCACTGCTGGTTTTTGCGATAGTGTGGCAAAAGAGCAGTCAACCTCGACTCATCATCGTGCCCAACAATTGAGCATCAACATTGTCATTGAAAATTCGGACCATCAGATAGAGGAGTGGCACCAAGGAGATGTGGGGCCATTTGGCCGCTATTTTGTTAAATACATAATTGCACCATACAAATATTATAATTACAAAAAGAAATAATAATAATATCCTAAATAATTTGTGTTTTATTAAAATTCAACATAAAATTTAACCACCCTCTATAACTTCTATATGCTACTAAAATGCTTTTGCAAGTGTAGTCTTTCAATGAAAGTAGGCGTTTAAGTAGGCATGTCAATAAAGTTTCTGCTAATAATTACAACTTAGATATTTCAATATAGTCCTTTATTTTCCCAAAAACTTTATAAATAGAGAAATTACATGAATTTATGATAAACCGTTATACAGGAGGTAGGCGTTAAAGTGGGCGTGGTACCTAAACTTTTTGGCACAGTAATCACATTGCCTAGGGGGATATACGTAGCAAATTTTATCATCATATCTCTAATTTTGGCGGTTTTATGAGCTTTTAAATTTCATTAACGGTAGATAACGTGAAAAGTGGGCGTTATAGTAGGCGTGTCAAAGTTATTTTTGCGAATGAGTACAACTTAGGTGTTTCAATATAGCCCTTTATTATTCCAAAATCTTTATTAATAGAGAAATTATATGAATTTTAGGTAAAACGTTATATGGGAGGTGGGCGTAAAAGTGGGCGTGGCACCTTAATTTTTTGGCACAGTAATGACATTGCCAAGGGGGATATACGTAGCAAATTTTATCACTATATCTCTAATTTTGGCGGTTTTATGAGCTTTTAAATTTCATTAACGGTAGATAACGTGAAAAGTGGGCTTTATAGTAGGCGTGTCAAAGTTATTTTTGCGAATGAGTACAACTTAGGTGTTTCAATATAGCCCTTTATTATTCCAAAATCTTTATTAATAGAGAAATTATATGAATTTTAGGTAAAACGTTATATGGGAGGTGGGCGTAAAAGTAGGCGTGGCACATTGATTTTCCGTTACGAAAAAGCGTCTCACCAAAAAGCAAAGTGTGCAAAATTTCAGAGTCGCACATCCAATTTTGTTGCTTTTATGACGTTTTTGTTTTTAAATATACCGAAAAATACACTGTGCGGTATAAATTTTCGTACATTTTGATCGATAACTCCTCTCCTAATGCATAGATTTAGATAATTTTCGGGGAAAAATATTGTTTTTACTCAGGAAGTATATATTCGAAGTTTCATGAGTCTACGTTAATGCGTTTGGACACAATTCCATTTTATTCGATGTTCAAAGGACACGGTTTTTTCGACCTACTCTTGCTTTTCGAGCTATAACTCTGTTCCTAATATTCGGATTTAGCCCATTTTCAATACCAAACAAACCTTGTCTATAAGAAAGATTCTGGCAAAATTTGAGCCCCCTAGCTTTTTCGGTGCGACCTCTATCGTGCTTTCAACAGACGGACAGACGGACGGACAGACGGACGGACATAGCTAGATCGTCATCAAATCAAACCCTGATTCAGAATATATATACTTTATGGGGTCTAAAATGGATATTTCGATGTGTTACAAACGGAATGACAAAATGAATATACCCCCACCATTTTTTTGGTGGCGGGTATAATAAAAATTAAAACTTTTTTCATTGTACACAAAATTTATATCTTATAGTTACGTTTTTTTTTTATCTTTCGCTGGTGCAATTATTTTACAAAATTGTTACTTTTTTGTTCAACAATATATATCCATAGATATATGTATATATTTATTCATCCATATGCTTACTTTTAGAAAACTAAAGTTCCAACTTTAATCACAATGCGTTCTAAAATATTGCATTATTTTTTGATAGCAGCGTTTGGTGAATGTGTGTGTGGGTGTATGTATGTGTTATTTTCACACCCACCAACATTACAAAAGAAACATTTACATTTATTGCTGGAAGTTTAAAATGGAAATTTATTTGTTTGAATTAAAACATTATTTAATACTAGCCAAACCCGGCGCGCGTTGCTACGCCCCTTAATGAATCGAAATGCATTCTGAATTTTAATTGAATATCAAGTGCAAAAGCCTAAATATTATAATTTTTTTTATGGGCGTGGCATTGCCCACTTTTCTAATCACGAAATTGTAAAGTCATAACAGCTCAATATGTGTGCAAAGTTTCAGAAGAATCGGACCAGTGCAAGTACCTCAAAATTAAAATTTTTTTTATGGGCGTGGCCCTGCCCACTTTTCTAATCACGAAATTATTTAGTCATGACAGCTCAATATGTGTGCAAAGTTTCAGAAAAATCGGTCTGGTGCAAGTACCTCAAAATTGTACCCTTTTTTTATGGGCGTGGCCCCGCCCACTTTTTTAATCACAAAATTATAAAGTCACGACAGCTCGATATGTGTGCAAAGTTTCAGAAAAATCGGTCCAGTGCAAGTACCTCAAAATTAAAACTTTTTTAGGGGCGTGGCCCCGCCCACTTTTCTTATCACGAAATTATTTAGTCATGACAGCTCGATATGTGTGCAAAGTTTCAGAAAAATCGGTCAAGTGCAAGTAGCTAAAACTGATAACTAATTTTTTATGGGCGTGGCCCCGCCCACTTTTTTTCATCCATAAACACTCCTCGGTATGTGTACAACAACTTACCAAAGTTTGAGCCCAATCGGTTTTGCAGTTTCAGAGTCTATAGCTAACACACACACACACACACACACACACACACACACACACAGAGTTTCACTTTTATATATATAGATGTGTGTACTTAATTTATTTAGGAAAAAAATAAAAAATTGAAGACGAAAAATTGCAAGACAAAAATGTGCGAAAACGGAATCTTTGTTGATTACGACTGTTTTTAGGGGTCGTTTTAATTTTTTTGTAGTCTTTTAGTTTTTATTTGTTTCGCGTCTAAATTGTTGTTTATACAAAAACAAAAAAACTAAATTATACATATACTTTTTCCTTTGGAAATGTAATGAAAAGTTATAATGCTTTTAGTTTTGCTGGTTTTTTTTTTCTGTAATATTTACTACTTTGCTTAACTTTTAGTTACGTTACTATTGTTGGATTAATATAAATATATAAGTATGTTGTAGCCTCTAATGGTTAGTTATGATACTTTTTATTCAGCATTTGTTTAACAAATCTTAATCTCATTAGTTATATTTAAGTTTAAAAGAAAGCAAAACTTAAAAGAAAATAAAGTTAATAAATAAGAACCAAAATATAAAAAAGTAAATAAAAAACCTAAAAAAATATGTAACTTTTTTTTAAGTCTTAAAAATATACCCTTATTACATTTGGTATAATCGGTTTATAAACTTTATCTTATAAAGGGTGTTTTTTTAAGCCCGATAGAACTTGAAATTGTAAAAAATAACACAAAAAATTAAATTGTAATCAAAATTTTTTTTTTATTCGAAAGATCAATACGTGACATTAACATTTGAAAATGATTTCGGGCATATGGGCACCGCGGCTGTTCTTGACGAAGCGCATTCTGGACGTCCAATTTTGGGCCACTTTTTCGAGCACTGCTGGCCGTATGTCACGAATAACACGAACAATGCTGGCCTCCAAGGCGTCAATTGTTGCTGGTTTATCAGCATAAACCAGTGACTTCACGTAGCCCCACAGGAAATAATCGAGAGGTATCAAATCGCACGACCTTGGAGGCCAATTGACAGGTCCATTTCTCGAAATCAACTTATCGCCAAATTTTGATTTCAATAAGTCGATGGTTGCGTTCGCCGTATGGTACGTAGCGCCATCCTGTTGAAACCACATCTCCTCCGGATCAATGTCATCCATATTTTCAAACAAAAAATCATTGATCATGGTGCGGTAACGATCTCCATTGACCGTAACGCGAGCTCCGGCCTCATTTTTGAAGAAATAAGGTCCGATGATGCCACCGGCGTGAAAACCGCACCAAACGGTGCATTTTTCTGGATGTAATGGAGTCTGTAGGGTCTCTTGTGGATTGGTCTCGCTCCATATGCGGCAATTTTGCTTATTAACAAACCCGTTAAGCCAAAAATGCGCCTCATCGCTAAACACAATTTTGCGATAAAATTGAACGTCCAGAATGCGCTTCGTCAAGAACAGCCGCGGTGCCCATATGCCCGAAATCATTTTCAAATGTTAATGTCACGTATTGATCTTTCGAATAAAAAAAAAATTTTGATTACAATTTAATTTTTTGTGTTATTTTTTACAATTTCAAGTTCTATCGGGCTTAAAAAAACACCCTTTAATTACTTAAAAAAAGTGGTAAATATTTCAGTAAATTGAATAGAAGTTGTATACAAAAACATACAACATACGGCTTCTTTTCTGGAAAAAAATGTTCTTTTTTCCATTCCTTTTTTTTATACAATTGAGTTTTTTCAACATGATTATTCTCTAATATCTCTTAATATTTAGATTATTTCGATTGTAAATCGTATAGTTTTTTATTATATTAATTTTTTTTTATACCCGCCTCCAAAAAAAATGATGGGGGTAAATTCATTTTATATATATATTTATTTATTTATTTAGGTCTATGGATTCAAGATCCTTACAGACTTTTAGATAGTACAAATAGTTACATACTTTCAGTTATTCAAGATAAAAATTATTTTAGACTTTACAATATTAACATTTAAAGAAAAATCAACATATTCATACAATTTATTAAATTCAGTACAAATTCTTAAAAATTGATTGTAGTTGGCATAATTTCTTCTGAAAACTTTGACAGATAGTGGATAAAAATAACGTGTAGAACGAGATGGTACATTAAAAGAGATATTGGAAATCAAGAAATCAGAGCATACATTTCCCTTTATTAAGTTGAGAACAAACGTGACATTTAGCATCGTTCTTCGACTCTTTAGCGTTGGCAGCTTTATAAGAGCAAGTCTACTTGTGTAAGGCGGCATGTTTAACGGATTCCAGTTTAGGCCTCGAAGACAAAATAACAGGAATTGTTTTTGTACAGATTCAATGATATTGCTGTAAACATTATACGTTGGATTCTAAACTATTGAACCATACTCAAGAATAGGCCTGACCAGGGAAGTATATAAATTTTTCGTTATATATGGGTCCTTAAACTCCTTCGACCAGCGTTTTATAAATCCAAGTACTGCACGTGATTGGTTAACAGTAACAGATATATGTTGAATAAAATTTAGTTTGGGATCTAGTAAAATTCCAAGGTCGGAGACAGTTTTGAGTCTGTCCAGAGTATGACCGTTTAAAACATAATTTACGTTAATATGACATCTACGAAAGAAACACATGTATTTGCATTTTCCAGGATTCAGCTCCATCAGGTTAAGATTACACCAAGAACAAAAAGCATCTAAGTCCTTTTGAAGGAGGATATGATCAGCATGATGATTATAACTAAGGAATATTTTTACGTCATCAGCATACATTAGAACATCCGAGAATTTTATCGAATTTGGCAGATCGTTAATAAATAGGGAAAACAGCAATGGGCCAAGATGACTACCCTGAGGGACACCAGAAATAACAGCAATAGGCTCAGAAGTTATATTTTTAAAACAAACATTCTGCCTTCTATTCGTCAAATACGAATAAATCCAGTTAAGACAGTTTTCCGTAAATCCCATCAGATCAAGTTTTTTTATTAGAAGTTTGTGATTGACTTTATCAAAAGCTTTACTAAAGTCGGTGTAAATTGCATCAGTTTGCTTCTGTTCAACAAAACCACGATTTACTAGCATAGTAAAGTGCAGCAGATTAGTTACAGTTGAACAACCCTTTCGAAAACCATGTTGTAAAGGAGACAAGATAGATGACACTTGATGACAAAGATGGTCTGTTATGATTTTCTCAAACATTTCGGGTATGATACTAAGTTTAGCAATACCTCTATAATTAGCAATGTTATTTCTGCAGCCAGATTTATATAATGGAACAATGAAAGAATCTTTCCATGAAAGAGGAAAATAACCACACTTTATTGAAATGTTGAAAATTAAAGTAAGAGGGGCAGCGAAAGCCTCAGCACAATTAATAAGAATGCTGCTGGGAATTCCATCAGGTCCGTATTTATAAGAAAATTTAAGCTTTTTTAAACTGGTTAGAACTGTTGATTCATCAAGAAATGGAATTGATATAGCTAGATTTAGGCATTCTGTTAGCGGATAGTTATTTGATTCATCAAAATTCGCTTGGGAATAAGTGGTAGAAAAGAAATCATCGAACATATTGCTTATTGTTAAGTCATCAACGGATTCAAGATTTTGGTACTTCATAACAGATGGAAATGCAATTGTATTTCTTTTGGAATTTACGAACTTATAGAAGCTTTTTGGATCAGATTTAAAATTTTTTCGAATTTTATTTAAGTAACTAGAGTAACAAGACTGGTTTATTGAGTTGTATTGAGCACGAATCACAGAATATTTGGCATAGTCAATAGAAGATCCAGACTTCTTGTACTTTTTATAAAGCTTGTTCTTTTTATTTTTAACAGTAGAGAGATGCTTAGAGTTCCACGGTGGGCCAGTATGTTTTAAATAAAAGCTTTTAGGAGTGCATTAATTGATATATAAATAATTTTTTTCATAAAACTTATTTACTATGTTGTCGATATTTTTCGAATTATTAATTAAATTGGTTTGACAAAGCAAATTCGCCCAGTTTGTGTTATTTAAAAGCTCGGTAAATATGTTGTAATTAGTTTTTTTGAAGCAAAAAGTTTTTTCATTCACATTAAAAGTATTTGATAAAGAAGTTGATGGAACAGATATATTGGTTTCTATTGTGGGATGGTGACAATCCTCCGGCAGAGAAGTTGCATCAGAACGTTTATTGTTATATCAGCACATCCGTTTACAAAAACTAAATCTAGTAGTCTAAAATTTGTGTTGTAAATACCATTTAGCTGATAAAGATTAAGATCCATTAGAGTGTTTACGAACTCACTATAATACATATTTGTCGTTGAAGGAATAAAATAACCATCATCAGGTGAGAAAGTCCATGATAACAAAGGCATATTAAAGTCTCTAAAAACAATTATAGAATCATTTTGGTTAGCAGCGTTACCAATATTTTTAATAGCTTCGGCATGACTCTGATAGACTATCTCCGGTGAATTTGGAGGAATATACGAAGAAGTGATAAACATTTTCTTACGATTTAATTTGATAACAACACCAATGAATTCTATACTTAAGGGGTATTCGTTTATTAATGCCTCAGAAGAAAGGCGACTAGAAACTGCAATCAGAACTCCACCACCTCTGATATTGCAACCACGGCCACGTCTATAAATTTGATAATTATCACAGAATATTTCAGTATTTAAAACATTTTCTACCAGCCATGTTTCAGTAAAAACAATAACGCTGTAAGTAAAAGCGAAGCTGCTATTGAACAGGGCAGATAATTTTGTGTTTAAGCCACGAACGTTTTGATAAATTATAGAAATATCAGTAGAACAATTTAGTTTTTTGGAGTCGTTGAGACACGTATTGGGAGACGTGCAGCAGTCCTGCGGTTTTTTTTGTAAACATATTCGCGCACAAATGTACTTACAGGCCAAAAGCTAGGATCAATTAGATGTTTAAAGATATCTTCAGGTACAGCAATTTTAAACGATGTTATAGTTCTCGGTTGGGAGTACATATATTTGTACACAGAGATTCCACAATTTGATTGAAGTTTTGATCGAATGTAATATTCGACATCCTCAGCAGTAGTTTCCGCAGCCAAGCGTGATAAAAAAATATTTTTATTAGGGGGTATAGCCTTTAACGGCTTAGGTGCAACTTGAATATTGTTAGAAACAGTAGACGAAGAAGTCAAAACTTGAGCATAATTTAGATTTCGTTCGGGAGCGATAAATGAGTTTTTGGCTATAGGTGAAATTCCAGCTGTGGCAGGTAAAGGCTCCAAAGAGTTAGGTGTATCAGCTACAGACACTGATGTGGATCCAGATGCAAAGTTATTTCTTGGTTGTGAACTAATTTCAACTACAGGAGCAGATGAGTTGACAAAATCAGGAGTTATATTGCGGGTGTTTTGTGATGATTCAGACCTTAAATGCTCTTTTTTGCGTTTAGGGGATAGATTTTGTTGCATATTAACGAAATTTTCTAAATTGGGGAAATTATTAAATAGTTCTCCAAATTTATCAAGTTTATTTTGTAGCAACAGAAATTCCTTGGTAATTAAAATAAACTCTTCTTTAAAATTTTTAAAAAAGCTTATAAAATTCTATATTTACATTTTTGCAGCTTGGACAAGTCCAATTTAGGGATTTTAAAGGATCAGCCAGCGCATCAGCATCACGTGCTTTAAGACTACTGCATTTTAAATGATACAAATTAAGACACAACCAGCATGATACCATACGATCACCACCAGTACTAATACAATTGGCACTTGAGCACTCCATTGTGAAAAAGGTTGGACAGACAGATATATATTTATGTATAGCAATGTTCCAAAATTATTTTGTTATCAACGACACAAACTAATGCAATCCCAGTATTACCAGCATCAAACAGAAAAACATATGTATAAATATAAACAAAAAACAATAAAATCGATATTGATTGTTGTTTTTGTTTTTAAAAGCACGTAAAATTATATTTTATATACATACATATATTAAAGTCTGTTAGCAACTTTTGATTTTATACGCAAAAGTCGACAAATTTTAATTAATTTAAGAATTTCATAAAACGAAATATTTGTATGGAGGTCCCCCTAAGGGGTGGTAATAAAGAGAAAGTATAATTTGAGAAAATGTTAAGAACAAAAAATATTGGAGGTCGGTCATACATTTTATCCCCCTAGGAGTGAATCCTAGGCCTTAGAAACAAATGATGGGAATGAAAAATAAATTGTGCTGGTCATACATTTGGCCCGTCTAGGGGTATATCAGGCGCTGTAAATGCAAAATTTAAGGCTATTGTTCTACGCGTATAAAAAACAAAGTTCCAAACAAAATAAGCTATAAGTGATTAAAGTCTGTCTACAACTTTTGATTTTTTCAAAAAATATGAAATTTATTTTTGTTGTTAATTAGTTAAAGTTTTTATTTAGAAATTTATTTTTCTTCCTCCTGCAGATTACAACAAATATCCCCGAATAGCGAATCAAGTTGTTTGCCGCTATACCAGTGTTCGAGCCTGGCTGTTACTTGGTGAAATCTCTCGCCATGTTCATCAGACTCGGCTGGTGATTGTTCATTAAATTTTTCGCAAAAAATGTATTTTCAATGACATTCTAACGTTTAAGTTTTTAAATGCGGTTAGCATATTTTTGATTAAAATTCGCCAGTTTTCAGACCGATGAATTCCTAATACATTTTCTATTACTGATTTCACACAATTGCAGGCCAATAGCTCGATATCATTCAATGCAACCTCAAATTGATGGTCCTTCATAAGACGACGAATGTCCGGTCCATTAAGAGTTCCTGTAAAATAAAAACATTATGATATGAAATATAAATCTAATTCAATAAAGTAGTTAAAGTTCATAACTTCTTTTACTTTCATGCCGCTTAATCGTGGAAAAATTCGGTGCAATTCGGTAAAAGCAACACCATCTGGGCTCAATACTTTTATAAAATTTTTTACAATACCCAGTTTGATGTGGAGTGGAGGAAGCAAAATCTTTTCCATCGGCACAATTGGTAATTCAATAACATTGTTTCTATGCAATCTGTGTATTGTACTGGTCGCCATCGAAACTCGTAATCCATAAGCACATATTTTTAGTATAGCACAATTGCATGCCTGTTAAAAGAGCTACCACTTTTAAATCTGCGCATATTTTCCACTTGTGGTCTTCATATTTAATTAACTGTATTATTTTTTTCATTGATGCGTATGTCTCTTTAGTATTTGTGCTAAGTGCTATCGGAATAGGACTTTTTAAATTAGTGACATGTAGCAAAACTGCTTTTAAGCTACTTTTGGAAGAATCAATGAATAAGCGCCAATCTCCAGGATAATATTCATTTTGCATTGTTAAAACCAAGCCGCGGATGTCAGTACAATACGCGATAGAATTATTCTCAATAGATTTAAAAAAAGTCGTAAATCGTCTATGGCGATTGAAAGCCCCGTATATTTGTACACCTATTGCTAAAATATGAGCTCGTTTTAACTCTTTTGTCAAGAGAATGCTCTGTCTTGGAGATAATTTTAAACGCCGTTCCATTATATCCAGACGATATTGCATGATTTCATTGTGACTGCATGGAACCGTGATGCATGACGGTTGATACATTGAAGTAGCTGGTCTACCTGCTTCAACAGAATCAATTATTGAGGGAATATGTTCTGTTGGTATATGGCTATCCGGAACAGGAATTTCATCAGAATGTGGCAGCGGAAATCGAGCATATGCTGTTTCAGTATAAGATATATAAGTCATTTTTCTTCTGTTCATACCCGCTGTATAATTTTTGCCGCATAACACTCATCTTTAACATGAACTATGGGATCTCTCCAAATCATTGGAACACCAAATGGCATGGCGTCTCCATTTTTTCCCCATTTATTTAAATGGTAAATGCAGTGTGTACACACTATTGATGGTGTCCAACTCTTACCATATATAACACTTAAGGAAAAATATGATTCATACAAGGTACTTGTTTCAGTGGTGATTTTACGGCGACTTGACATATTTTTATATTTCCCAATATTGTAATGCAACCATCCTTACATATGATATAGCATTTCGTTAGGTAAGCAGGTAATGGAACAGAAGTACAACGGTATTTTGCATGGTTATTGGAATTAAAACATAGTATTTTTGAATTACCTGTGATTTCAAATTATTGGGTACCTGCGGTATATTGACAATATACCTTACCGGGCAGTTGTGGAAAATTAACTTCATTGACGTTGAAGTTCATCATATAATTCCTTTGTGGCACCTTCATTCTGGCTGTGGTACGTTATCGAATCTCAAGATATTCCTGACGACATGGGCATTTAGGGTCGTCAGCTCTGTGCTTCACATTTCTAAAATTCTTTTTTGTGCAGTTGTGACATTTATAAACGATGCTATCACTATTTGCAGCTTTGTTCAATGGGCAATCTGCAAATTCATGATTACCAGCACAGGCTGCACACACTACTACTCTGTTACAGTTTCTAGCACCATGCATTGTGTAGGACCTTTACTGCCCTTGAGTGGTCTTCTCCAGTAAACGGCAATATTACTAAAATACCTAATTTTTAATATATCCCTCTTCGACACTTGCTGGCGGTCAAACTCAATTATATATAGTGTATCATCGGCGGTAGACCTTTTGGTAGTGATTTCCTTAACACTTACCGGATTTATGTTATGTGATTTGTTAAATTCATCTTGAGTCCATTTGAATAAGACCAAAAAACACTAATTTAAAGGTTTTCGCATCTTTTATTTCATGCGTGTAAAACTGGTACTTTTTGGTTCTTAGTAGATTTAAGGCCTCTTCATAAAGAGTTCTTGAACTAGATAATATTTTTGTTCCAATTGACATTCTTTTAAACTTATACCTTTCTCCAATTAGCCCAAAAACTGACGAAAAACTATGAACTGAGTCCACTACAATAGGTGGTATTTTCTCCTTGTGAGTACTGTCTTCTTCTTCTTCTTCATTTGCAAGTAGATGAAATCTATTTGCACTGCTGCTAGGTACGTCGGATATTTTTGGCACTTTAAATTTATTAAATTAAATTATTACCCCAGAGTTTTTTTTTATTTTCTGCGACAACATTGTCAGAAATACACAATCATTCAAAGTTTTATTTTTATTGACTTTTTAATATATAAAATTGGTTTAACAATTTAGAGTAAAAAATAACACGATGTTCACGGTTTGAGGCAGAGATGCCAGATCGCATTTTTTAATTTTTATAAATTTTCAAAAAACAAAAATTTCGAAATTTTGATAAAAGAAAAGTTATTATTATGTTTCTAAAACGACTGCGGATATTAGAAAGAAGGTTTACTTTTCTTAAAGGAAATTTTATTGCGGAATTTCAGTTTTTAAAGTTTTTTTTCAATAAGCTAAAGCGTTTTTGAGTTACGCGAACATATGTTGTGCAACCTCCTCCATTTTCGCAATAACGCTATATCACGAAAACCAGAGCCAATCTTAAAAAAACCCGCGTTTGTTTTTTCAACTAGCATAGTGTTATTAAAGAAAAACAAACTTAACTAAAACATCTCGTATGTACTCAATTTTGCACCCATGTATAAATAATTGTTCTTTGAAAAATTTTAATTGAATTTAGCATTTAATCCAATATTCCTTGTTGCGAAAAACATTTTCTATACGTTTTGGCATAGTTTCCACCAATTTCTGAATTACTTCTTTTTGAATACTTTTCCATTCACAAAGAACATGTTGCCAAAGCTCGTATAAATTGGTTGGTGGCCTCTTCACGATGACAACAAATTCTTAATCGGATTGAGGTCGGGGCTTTGTGCTGTCCACTGCATCAATCGGAAATTTCCCTAACATGGTTTCTTTGAAGTCGTTTCCCTTGGGGGTCTCCAAAAATACTGCTTCCCATAAGATTGATATCGATTAAATTTTGATTCGTCTTACCAGATTATATGTTTACAGTCATCTACTATCCAGTTTCTGTGCTCTCTGGCAAAATTTAACTGTGCCTTAACATTTTTATCGACAAGGCATGTTTCTTTTTTCTTATTGCTCCGATGTACCCAATATAGTGAAGGCCTCTTGCTGCCGTCCGTCGACTTACAGGTTTGTTTATTGAAATAGAAGCGTCTTTTAGTGTTAAATTGTTGTCTTTTTTTATTTTATTAATCACTAGCCAAACCCGGCGCGCGTTGCTCCGCCCCTTAATGAATCGAAATGCATTCTGAATTTTAATTGAATATCAAGTGCGAAAACCTAAAAATTATATTTTTTTTATGGGCGTAGCATTGCCCACTTTTCTAATCATGAAATTATAAAGTCAAAACAGCTCAATATGTGTGCAAAGTTTCAAAAGAATCGGACCAGTGCACGTACCTCAAAATTATAATTGTTTTTATGGGCGTGGCCCTGCCCACTTTTCTAATCACGAGATTGTAAAGTAATAAGTGCTCAATATGTGTGCAAAGTTTCAGAATAATCGGTCCAGTGCAAGTACCTCAAAATGATACTATTTTTTATGGGCGTGGCACTGCCCACTTTTCTAATCATGAAATTATTTAGTCATGACAGCTCGATATATGTGCAAAGTTTCAGAAAAATTGGTCTGGTGCAAGTACCTTAAAATTAAAACTTTTTTAGGGGCGTGGCCCTGCCCACTTTTCTTATCACGAAATTATTAAGTCATTACAGCTCGATATGTGTGCAAAGTTTCAGAAAAATCCGTCAAGTGCAAGTAGCTAAAACTGATAACTAATTTTTTATGGGCGTGGCCCCGCCCACTTTTTTTCACCCATAAACACTCCCTGGTATATGTACAACAACTTACCAAAGTTTGAGCCCGATCGGTTTTACAGTTTCGGAGTCTATAGCTAACACACACACACACACACACACACAGAGTTTCACTTTTATATATATAGATGAGACGTGCGTCCGCATTCGTTAATACCTTTTTCTACCTCTAACTTATGGTTTGTCCCCAAACAACGCTTTTTTGGATGCTTATTACGATCGATTGACTCACTTTAAGGTTTTTAGCTATAACTCGCGAAGAACAACCACTTTTTGTCATGAATAGAATGTTGTCCTCAATGGCCCTTGACAGTTTCCCCATTATTTTTTATAATTTAATTTTTATTGGATAATTTTTTCCACAAATTGTTTACCGCACACAATTATAACAATATCTAACTTATATTTTTCATAAATAAAGCAAACACGATGAAATATAACGGTGAACACAAAAATTTTTGTTCAAATTCTTCAAAGAGGAACTACTTATACACGGGTGTAAAATTGAGTACATGCGAGACGTTTTGGTTAAGTTTGTTTTTCTCTAAAAACTTAATACTTTTAGTTTTGATTGGTAAACTATTTTGTTATTTTTATTAAAAACATTAAATAAATGATGAAAGAAAAATTGATATTGAAATTTTTATGGGAAAAAAGGGAACAATGTACAAATATGTACTCATTTTTGCACCATACTGTATATTCTGAATCGGGGTTTAATTTTATGACGTTCTAGCTATGTCCGTCCATCTTTCCGTCTGTTGAAAGCACGATAAAAGTCTGACCGAAAAAGTTAGGGAGTTCAAATTTCGCCAGGATATGTATTATACACAAGTTTTGTTTGGTATTGAAAATGGGCTAAATCGGAATGCAAGAGTAGGTCAAAAAATCCATGTCCTTCCAGAATCGAATAAAATGCAATTGTATCCAAACGCATTAACGTAGAGTCATGAAACTTCGAATATATATTTCTTGAATAAAAACAAAAATTTTGTCTGAAAACTGCTTAAATCTATGTATTAGGAAAGGAGTTATAGATCAAAATGTACGAAAATTCTTACCGCACAGTGTATTTTTCGGTATATTTAAAATTAAAAACGTAATAAAAATGACAAAACTAGAAGTATGATTCTGAAATTTTGCAGCCATTGCTTTTTGGTCAAAGGCTTTGTACTAACGGAAAATAAATATGACACGCCCACTTTTACACCCACCTCTCAATAACTCTTTATCTTAAATTCATGGACAATTACAATATCTCAGTTTTATTTATTAGCAGAAACTATATTGAAAGACTAAATTTACGAAAACATTTTACTAGCATATCGAAGTTATACAAAGAAAGTGATACCTACTTTAGTATAAAGAGATTATTCGATAGCGATTACTGTTGAAAACAAAATAATATATTTTGTGCTATAAAAGTCCACAAAATTGGTGGTGGGTATAAAAGATATAGTGCTCTTAATTGTTTATATTTGGTGTATTCACAATAAATTCTAGGTGTCGTATTGTAATAAAGTCATGATATTTCAAATACAGTAGACGCTTGCAAATTATAACCGCTTTGCTTTTGAGCGCATTCTAATTTGTGAATTATTATAATTTCTGGACGTTTTTTTTCATATAAAAAATAAAAAATTGAGTAAATGTACTTCCAAAAACTAAATTAAAAAACTCTTTTACATTTTTTTTAAATTAAATTTTAATAGAGACTGCCAATATATGTACACGCGTATCAAATTTTACAAATAAACTAGCCACAACTACACATCAATGCGACAAAAAACAACAAATACTTAAGGAAAAACATATATGATTTGGTGGTTGCACTTTTTAGTTTTACTTTGTTCAAAAAGATGAAGATAAATTAGAGATTTCTCGTGTTCAAATAACAAAAAAAAAAACAAAACGCTCAGAAATAAGAATTTTAAATTCGAATTCCAGAGCGTTTAATGTATTGCAAACACTGATTCTAATTTCTGGACGTTCGAATTACTGAAAGCTCTTAATTGTGAACGTCTACTGTAATTTAAAATTAATGAAAAATATTGTTTTGTTTACAGTAAAGTTTTAATAATTTTTTATTATATTTTGAAAAAACTGTGACATTATGATTATATGCCATTAGGGTCACCTAGTGAATTAACCAATTGTGATAGATCTCTTTAAAGGCCTTTAAGTTAACACCTTATTTCAATAGGTTGATGCATTTTCAGTAAGGATTCAGAATATAACGTTAGGTCAAACTATTATGCGTAATGTTAATTGTTAATCACTCCTTAATGTCAAGTTTTTTGCCGAAATTAATTTGGCATTTCTTTGTTTAAGATTGTTGAAGCCTATTACAAAATTTGTCGTTCAAATCAAAATGCATTTCATGAACTTTATGATTTTTTTCGGTCAGTATAGTCTTCCAAATGTGTCCACAATAAAGAGAATTGTGCAAATTGTGCAAATTTCAATAAACCGGGTTTGTAGGAAATGTGAAAACACCTGTGCAAGCTCACCCAGTTCGTTTTGTGAAAAACTTCTCTGTTGTTCGTGATAGTGTGAAAGAACAGCCATTAATCTCGACCCGTCGTCGTGCCTAACTATTGAGCATCAACAATGTCATTGAAAATATAGACCATCGGAAAGAAGTATGCTACCGAAGCCTTGACTTTTTGTTTTATTTACAATTAACATCGTGAGTTTTGGTTGGACCTTCCTATATATACTTTATAGGGTCGCAAATGAATTTTGTAGAAATTAAAGAATGAATGACTTATAAATACCTTTTTACACTCTGTGTGAAGGGTATAAAAACACAAAAAAATTGACAAAAGGACGTAAATATGTTTACTGTTCTTGCAATAACAATAGTAGACTAGAGCTTTCTAAGATCATTGTTGTTATAGCTATGACTTCAGTTAGGTTATTGTTAAGTGGTTTTGAAAACTAAGTAAGAAATAAAAGTGTCATCCGTTTGGATCATAATAATTGTTGAACAAAAGAGAACAATTTTAATTTACAATGAATTTTTATTTTAGGCAAATATTTATGATAAAATTGTATCCTAGGTCTTTTCCGTTATGGCTATTTTAACTTACAAACATTATTCAATATAGAGTATGTTTTTATAGAAATTTCGACACATGTACCTAAAAAGTCAATAATACAAATTTAGCACATGAACTAAAAATTTAATTCGGCAAACTAAAGAAACTAAAAAATAAAACAAACATATATTTTTTTTATTTAAACAAAAATAAAAATCCTTATTTATTGATTTTTTTTGTTAATCAAATACTATTGCAAATTTTTTTGTTATTTCTCTTTTTTTTTCTTTTTACAAAATCGTACTTAAAAACTGCTTAATAAGCAATAAAATGTAAGTTTTATTAATTAGTAAAGAAAAAATATAACCTGTTATTTCAATGACCAAAAAAAAATTTTTTTGTACAAAATATAAAGTTTAAAAAAATTGCACCTTGTATGTGAGAGAGAGAGTGAAAGAAATAGTTCTAAATCTAGTATTGCATATGTTGGTAGATAGTTTTAGTTTAGTTAATAATATTAATTGATTAAGGGTTTAAATTTTGGAATTGCTATAATTAAGAAAAAAAGTTGTAACAATTTGCAACAGCTTTATTTAAAATATAAGAAGAACAATAAAATATGTAAGTAATGTCCAAATGGTTTCAAGCCCTTACCATAAAGGCTTGAAATTATTTGAAGTTTTTGTATGTGAAAAGTTAATGTACAAATAATTTCGCTGTTCTAAATATTTTTAAGAATTTTTAATAGCAAATAGTATTTATTTGCATTTCTTTTAATTTTAAAAATTTTTTTTTTAATTTTTGTCTAAAATTATCATCACTTCTGTTGTTTTGAAAATTCCTTATCTAAACTAGCATTATTATTATTTATAATGTTATTATTTTTATTATTATTATTATTAATCTTATTATTATCATTATTGTTACCATTAGAATTATTGTTGAATCGTTAATTTGTTGCTGTTGTTGTTGCGAATTATATACTACTATATTACCAGAATAATGTTTGTGAAGTTGTAACGTTGATGACAAGGTGAAGATTGAATTTTTTACTCTGATCTCCTTCTCCACTCCTTCTCTGCTAATGTATATACACTAATTGAATTCGTTGTCGTATTTACATTCGTATTAGTCGTCAAGTTTGAATATAAGTTCGTAGAATTTATTTTGCGTTTTGGCTGATGATGATGTACAATTTCCTGACGTTCGTATTCATTGAAATAATTTTCAACAACAATGCCATTATGCTCGTATTCTTCGGGTTTTGTAGGTGTGTTATACGCTGTATTGATGGTATTTTGTAATCTTGGCACTACATCAGGTGGTGATGTACAACGTGGATACGTTGCAGAGTTGTTAGTGGTGGATAAGGAAGAGGAACAAGAAGCTGTTGTAGAAGTTGTACGTCTAAGACGGTTGTAATGATTTTGATGTAAATGATATGGCTGTTGTAGTAGTAATAATTGTTGCTGCTGATGCTGTTCACGCTGCTGTTGTAATTGTTGTTGGACATATAAAGAGTACGCCTTCAGGGCATTGTTATCGTCAGCACCGGTAGGCGTAACGTATTGTCAGAAAATCTCATCTAAATTTAATACAACATCGAAATATCAGGATAACATAACCCGCCCTCATAATGGTACTAAACCATTGCGTGTAGTTGGATTTCTAGCCATGTATATGTCCATATCATGATCAGTCCAATTGTCTGATGTATCGCAATAGTTATTTAGAGTATGAGTAGAACCAGCTGTTGAGTATCTGAAAATTGAAACGTAATACAAAATTAGGGATTCCTTTTAGTTGTTTTTATTTTTTTTTTTAACTTCAGAATTTTTATTTAATTTAATTAAACAATTTTTCATGTATGTATACGTAAACAAGAAAAAAAAACGAAATACATGTATTTAAGAATTTAAAAGATTAAGTTAGAAATTAAGAAAAGTAATAATTTAATAGTGGTTAATTGGTTGTTTTTAAACTTTTAAACTTTTCAAGTCTATTATCATATTTTTTCTTTAGGTTTCAGGGTGAAGAGTAATCAAAAATTTAAATTAAAAATTTTTTTTTTGTTAAATAATAGAAGGCAATCAATATCGGTAGATATTCTTTCACCTAGCACGTTACGAATCATAATTAAATGTAATGTGCAGTTCTAGATTGTCTGACTTGTCAGGATGTTTTTACAATTTATTAAAATAATTTACAGCAATTCACTTAATAAATGGAAATACATATGTGTCGTATTATCATATCATTATTTTTTCAAAATTTTATAATTGAATGTAAAGTATTTTAATTTTATATTTTTTTAGTATTTTTTTGTTGTTTAAAAGTCGCTAAATGTTCTGTGAAATACATTAAGTTGTCACCACTGCAAATTATTTGTATTCAAGTTTGATACGCTTACGTTATTTAGTCGAAGGTTGCACACGACGATTTTAATTGCCCAACTTTCTGCATATTTTCTTTTGAACTTGCTTTTATGTTCACACACGACAATTCTTTGGCGATTTTTCTGTTTTGTTTAGCTTTTATTTTTTTACAATTTGTCATTTGAGCTTTAGCCGTAAATAGCAATAATATAAGTAAAAACATACATAAAATAATATAATTGATTTTTATTAACGATTTTAATTAAAATATTTTCACTAAATTGAATTTTTTATTTTATCGAACTTTTTTGTTTAAACTAATATTTAAATTTTTAATCAGGCTTGAGTTCATATTTTAATATTCTTTATTTTTACAAAGATTTTTTTTTAATTGTGATAAATGAAAGAATAAATCTGAAAAATTATATTTTTACCGACACTAGCCGAGTGGAATGCATTTTGGTTAAAATTTCAATCTAACTCGTTGTTGTAAAAATATATATGAAAAAAGGAAAAACCGAATTCAATTAACTTAAGTCCCGGGAGTTAAATAGATGATATTTACAACCAATATGTAACCACCGATCAGAGAGTGCTGATGATGAAATCGTAGCTGGTTTCGAAAATGCATTCCACTCGGCTAGCGTCAGTAAAAATATAATACCTCACCCGGGTCCAAGCAATGTCAGGGGGCTTCAAAAAGTTGATTTCAACATACACACGGACAGACGGACAGACTGACAGAGCTTAATCGACTCCCCTATTCATAAGCTTTCAGAAAATATATACTTTATGGGGTCGGAAATGAAAATTGTAGAAATTTCACACGGAATGACAAACCTATATATACCCTTTTTCACTGTGTGAAGGGTATAATAGGGCTTAAATTACGCATTTTTGAGCCAAAGCTGAAAGCATTCATAAAATTTTCAGGCGAATTGTGTTTTAATTTGTTAAGTATTAACTAAAACTATGTTTCTTAAATATTTTGAAGTACAATAAAATACTTTATAAAAAATGAAAGCTTCTTTTTTTTACCTTTTGCAAAGGAAAAATGAATTTTATTATCAAAATTCACTATTGCCTGTGGAACTACTTTAGAAAGTAAAAGTTTAAAATGTATAGGAATGATTTTTTGTTTTTCTTTCATTGAAAAGAACATGATGAAATATGTTTTATTTGCAAAATTCCATATATGTGTGCATGAGTGTTAAGGTTAGTCAGTCGTTCATTATATGCGTCCGTCTGTGGCAAACAGAATGTGTACAAAATTTACTCGTATCTATTTTGTAATTAGTGTGTCTTTTTAAATGGAAAATGTATGTTAAGACAAAAATACAAACGCGCAAACCTTTCAAATCTGTAATATTTTCACTTGGTATGGAAGAGATGCCCCATAAAGCCAAAGAACCTTGTTTTACATTAATTAAAGCCATTTTATCCCCAAAAGAAAATCTTAAATAATTCGCATGTGAGCAAACAAATAAGCAAATGAACGAATAAATGTTAGTGTATAAGTATGTGAATATGAATATAAATATGTATGTGTGTAAGAGTGTAAATGTGTATGTTGCATGTTAAAATACCATTTCAAATGAAATTGTCACACTGCTACTGCTTAAGGAGGTATATAGAGTTTTAGAAGCAATAATATACCAACAAATTATTAAAGAATCATTTGAGGGATTCACAGTAGTGTCATAAAATCATATGTCCTAAATAGCATGAAAAATTAAGACTATTGTGAACAACCCCTCATAATTAAGTGTGTGCTATTTTGAATTTAAATCAGCTGATGTAAAACAATTGTAAAAATAAATATTTTCTTTCATAATGCCAAAAACAAGTGAAAAAAAACAAAATAATAGCCAGTTTGTGCAAAAAGTACATTTTAGATGTTGTAATGGCAGTCTCAAGTAAATAAATTACAAATAAATTAAATTTTGTTTGATAAACAAAAACAGCAGAGTCCTTAGCCGATCTTATTTAACGCCGCCAGTGATTTGTTATCAAAAATTAGTAACTGCGCTTAAATTTGGATGTCGGCCCGATGAAATTATACAATGAACGGCGACGGCTTACAAAAACTATTGCGGCTTGGCTTAGCCGTTTAGCACAGGTCTCTGCTTATTAAATACGACAGCACAATAAACATAGCTTACAAAGTCCTATTATTATAACACTTTTTGTTTGAAAAGCAACAACAACATTTTTAAACCATTGTAAAATTTTAGAATAGGACATGATAAGACACCTTGTGAATCACCCAATTATAAAAGAAACAAGTAAGAGCGCTATATTCGGCCGTGCCAAATCTTATATACCCTTCACAACGTGTAGTCATGCAATAACAGTAGTTTGTATCACCATTCATCCCATATGAAATACGTATGTATGTACAAACATATAAAAAACACACATATATAAAAACATCCCGTTGTAAAATTATAAGTTTACGTATGTATGCTAAAAAAATAAAAAAAAAAATTAAAAAAAAAATTTAAGAAAAAAAATAATTAATATAAATAATAAATATAAAACAAAAAAAAAAAAATAATAATATTAATAATAAATATAAAACAAAAAAAAAATTAAAAAAAATAAAAATAATATATTAAATAAAAAATAAAAAAAATTAAAAAAAAAATTTTTTTTTGGCTCAGCTGGGATTCAATGCTACGGTTACTCTAACCAGTATGCACGTTTGTATGTATGTATGTTGTTGTAATGTTGTTTTTGTGAAAAAAAATCGAGGTGGTCCTGGGGTTTTGCTCATATCTCAGGTGTTTATGTACCGATGTTTCTGATTTTCAATACCGATCTACTCCCGAATATTTCTGATATTTTAATACCTCATCCTCACATACACACGGGCAGACTGACAGAGCTTAATCGACTCCCCTATTCATAACCTTTCAGAAAAAATATACTTTATGGGGTCGGAAATGAAAATTGTAGAAATTTCACACGGAATGACGAACCTACATATACCCTTTTTCAAAGTGTGAAGGGTATAAAAATATAACATTAAATTTTGCGCGGTTCTTAGATGTTACCGCAAAGCGGTAAAAGTTTGTGTTTGTGTGTGTTTAGATAAGATTTTTTCTTCGTGAGTCTACTTACCGACTTCCAGGTCGATGATTATGCATGTGTGTGGCATTCAATTGATCGCGTGATCTAGAACGCGGTCTTGAGCGACGTGTACTAGACGCAACGCTTTGCGGGCCGCCATGTATAGAGCCTGCATAAGAGGCACGCGACATCCTTTCAGAAGCAGCCGCTAGTGATTGCCTCGATTGTCTTAATTCGGGACGCGAATTGACTAAATTCGATGGAAATACTGTCCCCAAGTAGCCGCGATGTGAGTTATTTGAGAAGCTGTGTTGCGATTGACCATCCGCAAGGGATCTGTGTGTGTTTTTTTTATGAGTATGTTTTTTGTGATATTAAGGTCAATGTTTGAGGACAAGGAGATTGGTTGGGTTGGTAGGTGGGTAGGTGAGGAAGCAAAATGAAATATTTAAATTAACATAAAATTGCAAACATAAAACAAACTAAAAATAAAATAACATAAACATAACATAAAGTCTTGGACTTCAAATTTATTGTTATTTATGTAAATATGTATGTATATATGTTTTCTCTTTTGGTTTGTTTTTAAATGATGTGCCTTCTTTTGTGTTTGTTTTCATCCATTTTCTTGTTATTGGTGTTCGAATTTTTGGCCGTATTGACTAAACTGGTCTTAATAACTTTAATGTCTAAACTCACCTGGGCTTGGCTAATTTGCCTGGCATACCAGAGAAATGACTACGAATATCATCCTGATTATCCATCTGATATATTCTAGGACGTGGTATCGAACGACCACTATATGCTGATACCTGATCCCATTCCTAGAAAGATTTAAGAAGTAATAATAAATTAAATATACAAAAATATTATAAAAATTCAGTCAAATGTTTATGTGTTTTAAGATATTTAAATTTACTATCATTATAATACTATACGTTTGTTATAATTACATATATTTTTTTTTGCTGAAGGAGCTAACCAAACAGCGTTTCCGTTAGAAATGTATACTACTTTGTTTTGCTGCCATTTTGGTAAAGATTAGTCGTGACACTTCTTATTTGGCAGTCGTGAAGTAGAGACGTGGCAAATTAATTATGGAAAAATATTCGGTAAACCAACCAACCAACATTAAAACATTTTTTTAAAATGAGTCATCGATTATTGTGACGTGCCAACAAGACGCACTATTTATCGTGTAGTGAATGATTTCGAAGAAAAAGGGACTGTAGCTGATAGGCCTAAACATGGACTACAACGTGCTGCTCGGTGAGAGAGATCGGCTGAAAACATAACTGCTGTGCAAGAAAGTGTTTAAAACAATCCGTCAATCTCAGTTCGACGCCGTGCTCAGAAGCTTGGTCTTTAAAGAACAACTTTGGCCACAATTTTGCACAAAGATTTGTATTTGTTTTCATTTTACACAAGAGCTTTTTCCAGAAGACCATTCACGCAAAGAAAAAATATGGTTGTGGTAACCATAATCAAAGAGCAATATACTATCATTAAATTGTATGATTATCGTTAAAACATACAATGGTTACCAGTTACCAGTTATCATTATTATGTTTAATTAAAGTATCATTCAATAATCATATATATGACTACAATTGAAATCGACAATCTTTGCTTTTTACGGCAAATTATTGTCTTTTGCTGTAACATACACATATTGATTGTACTTACCAATTTAATTGCAATTTTTTTTACCAATATTTTCAGGTTTATTTTTAAATTTTCTTTAATTTTTAAAAATTTTTGTTTCTTTTTTTGACATCTCAAACTTTTAAAATAATAAAAACTTATAACTTAAAAACGGTTGGCTCACCTATTATTTAATGATTATTTTTGATTTTTAATGCTTTTGAATATAATGTTATTGTTTTAGAAAAAATAATATGACCGTCGTGATCATACCGTAACCATGGTTTTTCTTTGCGTGTTTACGCCACACCGTACATATGCCAATAGGATGTTACAGCTCGGCCATGACATTATAATGAAAAAATCATAATGAGTGACGAGACACATTTTCATTTGAATGGATATGTGAATAAACAGAATAGTCGGTTCTGGGAAATGGGAAACCCTCAAATTATTTATCAGTCACCTGGTGTGCAATTTGGTCAGGAGGAATAATTGGACCTGAAAACGGCGTAACGGTAGCTGTCAATGGGAAGCGATATCGTGATATTATTGAACACTTTTTCACGTCCCAACTGCATGCTTTCGGCTTGACTTACATGTGATTTCAACATTACGGTGCCACATCGCAAACAACCAGGATTACAATCGAATTACTACGAGACCTCTTTCCACAACAAGTTATTTCGAGGAATGGTGATGTTGATTGGCCTCCACGGTCGCCTGATTTGACTGCTCCGGTCTTCTTTTTGTGGGGATATATGAAAAGCAAGGTTTATGCAAACAAACTAGAAATGCTGGAGCAACTCAAACAAAATACTCGTAATGAAATTAATGAAATACCGCGTGAAATGTGTGAGAATATAATGAAAAACGTGCTTACAATGGTTTGCATTTGTAAGGCTCACAGAGGCGGACATTTATCTGATATTGTATTCCTACATAACAGCCGAAATTAAATAAAACATTTATCAATAATCAAAAATTATAAACATAGAATGTAGTATAACTTCCTGGCTCACACCCTGTACTTCGACCAAATGTGTCCAGAATCGGGAGAATGATGCCAAATTTTAGTGGGAAATGTAAAAACAGCTGTGCATACTCGCCCAGTTCGTTCTGTGAAAAAAAATTTTGTTGTTCGCAATAGTGTGGCAGAAGAGCCACCAACCTCGACTCGTCGTCGTGCCTAACAAATGAATTCTACCTAAATTGCAATAAAATGACAAAATAGTTATAGAGAAAGTTAAATCAAAAATTTAAATAATAATTTACTTCTTAATCTAATATATAAAATTCTCGTGTCGTAGTGTTTGTGATTAGACTCCTCTGAAATGGCTCAAACGATTTTCATGAAATTTTGTGTACATAACGGGTAGGTCTGAGAATCGGTCAACATCTACACAGAGAAAACAGATTCGTTGTGGCAATCGAATTTGTTGCCAATCGAATTCATTCGGTTCCACGTACTATCTCCAAATTCGTTTATAATAACTGAAAATTTTCTTTCTTAGCATCGTAAAAAAACTATGTATTTTCAAATATGTATATGATTGATGCAACTAAAATAAAATATTTAATTAGTATTACCAAATGAACAATTAGTCATCATTATCAGTTCTTCGTTAGACCGAGGTAAATAAAAGAAAATAATACATTTTTTTAAATTATTTTTTAATATTTTTATTTAATAATAAAAAAAACTTATTATACATTTAAATATCTACATACACATACATATGTATATGAATACATTTAACTTCATCTATAAAACTAAAAATAGAAAATATTATTTTGATCTTCGTTTCGGTTTGCATCCCCGGTGCAGCACCACTAAGTATGTTATTATGTATCTTGCAAATTCTCGCATTTTAAAATTCATTTTGCGTTTATTCGGTTTCTTGCCTTCATTAAAAAGTTTTTCAGCTTGCAGATTTCATTTTGCATCACAAAATAATAACTGACATGTTTTTTTATATGTGTTTATTTTAGAAATTTTTTTCTCAATAAAATGTATTAATTTTGGTTTTGACTTTTTTCTTTTGACAGAAAAATTAATTTTGTTTGAAAGATAATATTTGTATTTGTTGTTTGTAACAAATAATTATTACATGTATGTAATAATTTACTGTAATCGAATTGTAATAATACAAGTAACTAATAATTACTTGCGGTAACTAAAATTGCATTTTTTTATACCCACCACCAAAAAAATGGTGGGGGTATATTCATTTTGTCATTCCGTTTGTAACACATCGAAATATCCATTTTAGACCCCATAAAGTATATATATTCTGAATCAGGGTTTGATTTGATGACGATCTAGCTATGTCCGTCCGTCTGTCCGTCTGTTGAAAGCACGATAGAGGTCGCACCGAAAAAGCTAGGGGGCTCAAATTTTGCCAGAATCTTTCTTATAGACAAGGTTTGTTTGGTATTGAAAATGGGCTAAATCGGAATATTAGGAAGAGAGTTATAGCTCGAAAAGCAAGAGTAGGTCGAAAAAAACGTGTCCTTCAAACATCGAATAAAATGGAATTGTGTCCAAACGCATTAACGTAGGCTCATGAAACTTCGAATATATATTTCCTGAGTAAAAACAATATTTTTCCCCAAAAATTATCTAAATTTATGTATTAGGAGAGGAGTTATCGATCAAAATGTATGAAAATTTATACCGCACAGTGTATTTTTCGGTATATTTAAAAACAAAAACGTCATAAAAGCAACAAAATTGGATGTACGACTCTGAAATTTTGCACACTTTGCTTTTTGGTGAGACGCTTTTTTGTAACGGAAAATCAATGTGCCACGCCCACTTTTACGCCCACCTCCCATATAACGTTTTACCTAAAATTCATATAATTTCTCTATTAATAAAAATTTTGGAATAATAAAGGGCTATATTCAAACATCTAAGTTGTACTCATTCGCAAAAATAACTTTGACACGCCTACTATAACGCCCACTTTTTACGTTATCTACCGTTAATGAAATTTAAAAGCTCATAAAACCGCCAAAATTAGAGGTATGATGATGAAATTTGCTACGTATATCCCCCTAGGCAATGTCATTACTGTGCCAGAAAATTAAGGTGCCACGCCCACTTTTACGCCCACCTCCCATATAACGATTTAACTTAAATTCATATAATTTCTCTACTAATAAAGATTTTGGAATAATAAAGGGCTATATTGAAACACCTAAGTTGTACTCATTCGAAAAAAAAACCTTTGACACGCCTACTATAACGCCCACTTTTTATGTTATCTACCGTTAATGAAATTTAAAAGCTCATAAAACCGCCAAAATTAGAGGTATGATGATGAACTTTGCTACGTATATCCCCCTAGGCAATTTCATTACTGTGCTAGAAACTTAAGGTGCCATGCCCACTTTTACGCCCACCTCCCATATAACGTTTTACCTAAAATTCATATAATTTCTCTATTAATAAAGATTTTGGAAAAATAAAGGGCTATATTGAAACATCTAAGTTGTACTCATTCGCAAAAATAACTTTGACACGCCTACTATAACGCCAACTTTTCACGTTATCTACCGTTAATGAAATTTAAAAGCTCATAAGACCGCCAAAATTAGAGTTATGATGATCAAATTTGCTACGTATATCCTTCTAATCAATGAAATTGTTGTGCCAAAAAGTTTAGGTGACATGCCCACTTTAACGCTTACCTCCCATATAACGGTTTATCTTAAATTCATGTAATTTCTCTATTGACAAAGTTTTTGGGAAAATAAAGGACTATATTGAAATATCTAAGTTGTATTTATTAGCAGAAACTTTATTGACACGCCTACTTTAACGCCCACTTTCATTGAAAGACTACATTTTCAAAAGCATTTTAGTAGCATCTCGAAGTTATAAAGGGTGGTTAAATTTTAAGGACCGATGTTGAATTTAAATAAAACACAAATTATTTAAGAAATTACTATCATTTCTTTTTATAATGATAATATTTGTATGGTTCAGTTATGTATTTAACAAAATATCGGCCAAATGGCCCCCCCCATCCTTGGCGCTACTCCTCTATCTGATGGTCCAAATTTTCAATGACAATGTTTATGCTCAATTGTTGGGCATGATGATGAGGCGAGGTTGACTGCTCTTTTGCCACACTATCGCAAGAACCAGCAGTGGTTCCCATTCAACGAACTAAGAAGGCATTCACAGATTTTCTAACATTTTATACAGACCTGTTTTGCGGAAAATTAAATATTTTTTACAATTCTCCCGATTGTGGACGAACTTGAACGATTATGTTGATCAAAAGAATTACGAAGTGCACAAAATGCATTTTGATTTGAATGCCCATTTTTATAAAAAACCTGAATAACTTTAAAGCGTTGCTCATTTGCGTATCTTTCCACGGATCTAATTGAGTAAGTTTGAGATTGAGAAATGTCAAGTGAAATGCAGAAAACACATTTAAAGACTAGGTGTAGTTCACCTTCAACATGGGCCCTTAAAATTTAACCACCCTCTACAAAGAAAGTGATACATATTTTATTATAAAGAGATTATTCTATAGCGATTAACAAAATAATAAATATTGTGCTTTAAATGTACACAAAATTGGTGGTGGGTATAAAAGATTCGGCACAGCCGAATATAGTGCTCTTACTTGTTATATAAAACATTGGCATAAAGAATTTTTTATTACATTGATTAATATTTCATTGTGAACCCTAATTCAGATGATTAAATTCGGTTGAGATAAAAGTTATTTAAATAAAAATCTTATTAATAAGGCTATTTAGTTATGAGAATTAATATGAATGTTCTGAACAATAAATTTTAAACACTGTTATATTTTTTCGTTTATAAATGTGTAGGTTAGGTTAGGTTAGGTTAGGTAGAACAGGCAGCTGTTGTACAGCTCACTTGGGTCCATTATATTGATCCCTTTGTGATACCTGAATAGAAAAGTAAGAATAGAATAGAAAGGAATCAGACAAGTCCAGAGTCTCCGGCGGGAATCGAACCCGCAACCCCCAAACTAGCAGAACAGCACACTGCTGACTAGTCCATCGGGGCTAGTAATATCTGTTCTATTTACAAATTTTTAATATTTTCAACACTATTTTTATTGTTTTAACCGTTTTCCAACCAATCTTTTTCCTGAGTATTTTTCATACACCTCAACGTCACGCCTTTTTTCACGCCCCCTCAGGTAGGCTATACTGCTGTACAGATCTTGAAATTTTCACATATTATAACTTAGACGCTGGTATGATTAACAGGATACCTTTTTTAACACGCCTACTTTAACGCCAACTTTTGTAGTGCAGTTTTATAGGTAGAGAACAAGAAGCAAAACAAAGAAATAAAAGAAATACCTAAACAGTGTTTGAACAATAAAAATAATCTATTTATGAACTAAACTGCAATTCAAGAAATTATAAAATAAACACACAAAAATGTGCACAAATTGCAGTAAAAGAAACAACAAATAGCAATGAAAAACAAATAAAACACAAGTTATTTTTATTGAACTAAAAAAATATTTCCTAGAAATTTAAAAAAGTATATTTAACGAGAATCAATTGAAAGTTAATTTTTTTGTGTTTAAATCTTTTTAATCTAAAAAAACTTAAAAGCAATGCCATTTTGTTATTTTTTTAAGCAAAAGCTATATTTAAAATGTTTCAAGTTTAATGTTTTTTGCTTAAAAAGTTTTTAACTTGATTTCTTCTGTTCTCTAGTTAGTTTTGCTAATTAAGGTTTAATACAAAAACTCTGGCTAAAAGTAATCGTTTATCGTCTGTAATAGCTAAAAATCAAAAAATATATACTGTTTTGGCGAACGCCCTCTTCTTACTTTAAACAATAGCAGTAACACCACTACTAGTAATATAGTTGAATGCATCATGTAGTTGCTTGTTGTGCCACAATCTTTGGTTAACTTACTGCAAAAGAGGCCACAGACTCTTCTACTCATTTGAGGCGTTACACTATAATTAACATTATTTCACGTAACTTACAAAACACACGTTGATTTTTCCCCCTGTATAATAATGATTTTTATTTTTGATACTAGAAAAGCCCGGCGCGCGTTGCTACGCCCCTTAATGAATAAAAATGCATTCTGTATTTAAATTAAATACCAAGTGCAAAAAACCAAAAATTATAATTTTTTTTTAATGGGCGTTGCCCTCCTGCCCACTTTTCTAATCACTAAACTGTATAGTCATGACTGCTCAATATGTGTGCAAAGTATCAGAAAAATCGGTGAAGTTCAAGTAGCTGAACATGATAATTTATTTCTTTTGGGCGTGGCACTGCCCAATTTTCTAATCACGAAATTGTAAAGTCATGACAACTCAATATGTGTGCAAAGTTTCACAAAAATCGGTCCAGAGCAAGTACCGCAATATAATATCTTTTTTATGGGCATTGGACGAAATTGTATAATCATGAGACTTCAATATATGTGTGAAAAGTTTTAGAAAAATCGGTGAAGTGTAAGTAGCTGAAAATGATAACTTTTTTTTATGGGCGTGGCCCTGTCCACTTTTCTAATCACGAAATTATTTAGTCATGGCAGCTCAATATGTGTGCAAAGTTTCAGGAAAATCGGTCCAGTGCAAGTACCTCAAAATTATAACTTTTTTTTATGGGCGTGGCCCTGCCCACTTTTTTAATCACGAAACTATAAAATCATGAAAGCTCAATATGTGTGCAAAGTTTCAGGAAAATCGGTCCAGTGCAAGTACCTCCAAATTAAAACTTTTTTAGGGGCGTGGCCCCGCCCATTTTTCTTATCACAAAATTATTTAGTAATGAGAGCTCGATATGTGTGCAAAGTTTCAGAAAAATCGGTCCTGTGCAAGTAGCTTAAAATGATAACTAATTTTTTATGGGCGTGGCCCCGCCCACTTTTTTCCACCCGTGAACACTCCCTGGTATGTGTACAACAACTTGCCAAAGTTTGAGTCCGATCGGTTTTAAAGTTTCGGAGTCTATAGCTAACACACACACACACAGAGTTTCACTTTTATATATATAGATTGCGAACTGACTCTGTTCAATATATTTAAAATTTAGTTTTTGCCAAACAGTGGTAGAAATAGATAAATTGTATAATTCAATGATTAAATGTAATTAAAAACATTTATTTATAATGTTTCTATTAACAACAATTACCAGGATTAAATTTTACATTAAATTTTAGTATATTGTGATGTAGTCTGTGTTAAAATTAGGGGTTTTCTTTTAGCAGTTTACTATTTCTAGAAAAAAATGTAATATAATTGTACCATTTGTTTTTATATTAAGACTATAATACAGGGCATGTTTTTTACATCTGACTTTCAAATTTGTGAGACATATGTAAATCTACATGTCTGTCAAAATTGTACTTTTACGCTGACTGCTTTGCAGCAGCAGAGATTTTTGCCAACGGCTGATGTCATATGTTTTGACTGAAGAAAATAGAGTGCGCTCTAATTAAAATTTTTTCAGATGTCTCAACACGTGTTTTTTTACAGAAGTAATATTTTAAAGGTAACACACGACATGTTCGTATTAGCAGTGGAGCACCTTTAGTAAACCCTTAAATATTTTCTTACCCTACTGTGCAAGGTATTAAAACCTCCATAACTTTTGCTCTTTCCTTTACGTTAAAATTGAGTTTATCTTGCTGTAATTTAGTTTCATATTATTATACCCTTCACACATTGAAAAAGGGTATATATAGGTTTGTCATTCCGTGTGAAATTTCTACAATTTTCATTTCCGACTCCATAAAGTATATATTTTCTAAAAGCTTATGAATAGGGGAGTCGAATAAGCTCTGTCAGTCTGTTCGTGTCGAAATCAAATTTTTGAAGCCCCCCGACATCGCCTGGACCCGGTTGAAAAATATCAGAAATATTCGGGAGTAGATCGATATTAAAAATCAGAAACATTGGTACATAAACAACTGAGAAATGTACAAAAACCCACGGCCACCTCGTTTTTTTTAACACACAAACAACATACAACATACATACATATGTACATATATACAGACGAGGTATACTGGTTAGAGTAAACGTGGCATCGAACCCTAGCTGAGTCCAAAAAATTATTTTTTGTATTTTATTTTTTTATTTTATATATTATTTATGTATTTTTTTTTTATTTTTTTCTTATTTTTTTTTTAATATTTTTCTTATTTTTTAATTTTTTTTAATTTTTTATTTTTTTTAATTTTTTTTTATATTTTTTTAACACATACGTAAATTTATAATTTTACAATGGGATGTTTTTATATATGTATGTTTTTTATATGTATGGACGTATTTCATATGAGATGAATGGTGATACAAACTATTGTTATTGCGTGACTAAACGTTGTGAAGGGTATATAAGATTCGGCATGGCCGAATATAGCACTCTTACTTGTTTTTATTGTAATTTTTTTATTTAAGATTCTTTATGTATCACTTCCCATTTAATTTGGCTCTTTTTGATATCTCGTACAAAATTGGGCTTAAATGAATTTCTACGGCTAAATGACTTTGGTGGAGACGTCTTCTTATATTTATGTATTCATGAACATAAAACTTGACTTTTTGTAGCAGATTTCTGTTTTTTTATACCCTTCACCTGTGGTGCACAAGGGTATATATAGCTTTGTCATTCCGTTTGTAATTTCTACAATTTTCATTTCCGACCCCATAAAGTATATATTTTCTGAAAGCTTATGAATAGAGGAGTCGATTAAGCCCTGACCGTCTGTCCGTGTGTTGGTTGAAATCAACTTTTAGAAGCAACCATATGTTCCTCAGATCTGTATATGGTATCAATCTCTTGGAAATATCCAGGAATGAATCGCTATTGAAATTCAGCACAATCGCCCCATAACTTTCTGAGATATGAGCAAAAAATCACGACCACCTCGTTTTTTTTTTCACAATTACAACAACAACCTACATACATATTTGTTAAAGTTAACGTGGCATCGGATTCCAGCTGAGCCAAAAAAAATTATTTTATTTAATATATTATTTATATTTTATTATTTTTATATATATATATATATTTTTTTTTTTTAATTTTTTTAAAAAAATTTTTAAAAATTTTTTTTTGTACTTTTTTTTTATTTTTAATATATTTTTTTTTGTAATTTTTTTTTTTGTATTTTTTTTACATGTACATATGTACATACGTATTTTATATGAGATGAATGGTGATACAAACAATTGTTATTGCATGACTACACGTTGTGAAGGGTATATAAGATTCGGCACGGCCGAATATAGCACTGTTACTTATTTTTTTGATAAAGTAGTTTATTATATACATTATATGTGAGGTGTATGTGTGCATGTATTAATGTACAATAAATAAATTTTCTTTTCGCTTACCTTGTGATTATTGAATGCCGAAAGCGTTGCTATTGAGCCAAGTGGTCCTGGTGAACCGGCTGGACCGCAACAATTTACGGGCAAACCTCCAATTGGCAGTGGACTCTTTTGTTGGGACGTTTGTAGCTTGCGAGAACGTCTATTATATATGATAGTGAAAAAGAAAAAGAAAACCCAATAATTTTTTTTTGAAATATATACATACATAGGTATATCAGAGTGTGTGTATATGCCATTGTCTGTGTGTTAAAAAGGGAAAATATTTTAGTAATATTGTGGTGGTATTAATGTGGCTAACGACTTAAAAATAAAAAGCGAAAAATTTATTGGCTAACACTAAGTTTATGTGTATATAATAGTTGCATATAAAAACTACACATGTATCTATTTCTATATATTGGCAATCTTTGAAAGTATTTTCCAAAGTTTTATATTTCATGTTTTATTTTATGGTTAGAAAAATGGCTTGTAAACCATTTTCTATTAAAAGAAAAAAAAAACCAAAAAGGCTTTTTATACCCTTTACACGAGAGTGTTAAATGGTATATATAAAATTGTCATTAAGTTTGTATTCTGAATCCTTGTAGATAGAGGATTTAATTTAGCTAAGTCCGTCTGTACGGTGTATGTTGAAATCAACTTTTTGAAGCCCTCACAAATGCTTCAGACTCTTATATGATATCAATTTATCAGATATGATTTCGAGAATTTTGCTTCTGAAATCAGATATGTAGGCTCATTACGAGCTGGAAAACGAGCGAAGGTACATTATTGCCTTTGTTTTTTACCAAAACAAAGTTCTATGAATATTCTTCAAACGTTTGTTACGTATTTTTATAAAATGTGTACCTTCGGCAAATATTAACATAAAATCTTGGTTCCATGGGTAAATTACCAATAAAGATATCGAACAACAAAATTAAAAAAATGTCAATTAAAACTTCAAATTATCGATTTCCTAAATATGTAAGTTTTGGTCACAGTTGCATAATATACATTTGAGCGTTGAAATGTAACAAATGTGCCTTATAAATTACTGAGATAAAAGGAAAAAAAAACAATCACTAGCACTTCCGTTTTTTAATTTTTTACACAAAAGACTATATCCAGCTCAGCTCCCGGATAAATTTTTGGCTTTTTTTCTTACATGCATATACAACATAAGTAGAATACGTCCTTTGTAAAAATATTTAGTCCAAAAGGTTAATAAATCTTAAAGATAGACACAAAATATATAAAAAAAATGTTTATTTTTTTTATTTAATCAAATGGCATTATCAGTCAATGTTTCGATCATACAAATTGTGGACATGCTTTTTTGAGAAAATATTTGCCAAATGTGAACATAGTTTAAGAAACACTGTTGAACAAGTTAAGCTATTATATGGTTTAGGGCCAATTTAAGATTATATTGTACTTGCAAATAAATAAACATTAAATAATTTTTTTGTGTTTGATCTGTGTTCTTTTGATGTTGAACTTAAATTACAATTCGTTGCTTGTATTAATCGTATAGTTTAAATCTACTTATATTTAGGAGTTTGAAATCATATAGAGATTTGTTATATGCAAAGGTTCTTTTCTTTGGCGACTATTTGTTACGTTGGAGGAAACTTAACGCCCCTTTTGCTAGGTGGACAAGTTAAAGGCGTTTTTTGCGTTAATTGCTAGTTTGGGTTAATTTACTTAATAAAAATTATGTAAGAAAAAAAAAATTAACGATTTATCAAACAAAAACTAAAATATGCTATTAATATCACCAGATATATCTTGGCATACAAGAAAGGCTAATCTTTGAACACGTACAACGTATTGCATAATATTGTTTAAATCGAAAAGAGTGACTTTACGATTTTGTTTGATTTATGTTTTTTTTATACTATAAATATTAATGGCAATGAAGAAGATGTTGTAATTCTAAAATATCAATTAGAATTTTTTTTCCATTAGCGTTTACATAGGCGAACATATTGTTATTGTTAGATTTTTTTTATATTTTTGTTAACAAAGCCTATCGTCGAGAACCGAATACAAAAACGATAACCATAATATGCCTGCTAACTAAATGTTCGCCCGTCTAAACTCGGACTAACATTATCATTGAAATGTTGTTGCAACCCTCCAAGGCAGTATATACTTTGGAATTTTAAACGAGTTGTATCATTATATTTAAAAGCTCTAATAATGATTAATATAGTTGGTTATTAAATAAAATTCTCTCATACTATTATAAAATCGATTTAAATGTTCATACTCCGAAACTCTTTTAAGGCATAGAATAAAATCACAAAACTTTTGAAGTGAGCAGCATATACGGCAAATTAGATATTACTGTTGTGATGCCCTTATTCCTAACTATCTGAGCAACATCTTAGATTGTAAACATGAAATAACACAACCATCCGATTTGAAAACATTTCTTTTACTAGTTTAAGCCTGCTAACTAGATATAATACTTTGACTTATAAGTTTTATGACTCGTTAAGAGTAAAAGTATATCGGCTGATTAACAGTTGTGCCATTTCAAATGTCAAATGTTCAATCTTCTCTGAATTAAAATCACCTTGTATAGAAACATCAGGGGTAAACTAATAAAATATATTAAATTAATAGCAATTTAAAAAGACCACAGGCTGCATCTTCAGTTTCGATATAAAAACAATATCGTAAGTGGAGAAATTTGGGTTTAATTACTTTGAAGCACCAAAATTCAAGGTAACATTAATGACATTGAAATTTGTTAAATAAATATATAATATGTATGTATATATATAAATATGACCGAAATTGGTTTATAATTTTTTTTTTAATATCTAATTTATTCTAAACTGCCATATCAAAATTCATAGTTCACAACAATCCTTTAGTGTTAAATAATCTTCTATTTTCTTTCCTAACTACTTTTTCAATAACCATTCATCATTGATCTAACTAACCACTATAAATCAAACGTTTACACGATTCAGAGTAAAGATAAGAACCAACAAGCAGCAAATAAATACACTTAACCAACTAAGAGCCACCCTTACTACCCATTTGACAGCCAACCTACGAAATGAGTAAAAAAATTTTAAAAATAAAACACTTGATTTGTCCACTTTGTATTTAGAGTTTCATTTTCAATATGCACACAACCATATACACTGTTAAAAAATGTTTCCTTCTAGTTAATTTCTTACTCACCTGCTCGCAGCTATAAATACAATCACAGCCACAATAATGGTGCCACAAATAGCTGCACTTGCTGCAATCGTTATCTTGTCCATATTCGACGTTTGCGAAGCTACAGTGCGCACTTCACGACATTGTTGATACGGAACTGTTTCTGGCGTCACATGCAATTCCTCCAACGATATAACACACACAATAATACACTCTTGGGCTGGAACATTTTTAATTTTAAACTCACGTTCGCTGGCCTCTAGTGGGGGACCCTGCTTAAAAGACTTTTCACCAAATAGACGATAGACAACGCGAAAACCCAAAATATTTGCTGTATCCGAATCCCATTGTATGATAACAGAGCTGTCTTGGCGGAAGGCATTCTTTACTTGCACTTCGTTGGTATCATCAATGCGTGTGCCACGCTGGGGTGGGAAACCCAAGACTAAAGGTGGTCGTTGTTGTTTATGTGGTGCACCACTACCACCACTGCTGCTCCCTATAGCGCTGCTGCTACTGCCGGATGCATTTTGGCGCCACGAAGGTATTGGTTTGGTATTCGCACCATTTGGATTTGTGATTGTTGTAGGTGAAGCAGAACCAATGCCGGATGTGGATTGTTGCGTGGGCTGCGCAGGTAATTGTGAAGAGTTAGAAACACCATTCAAAGATGATGGGGAAGCAGCTGGTGTTGTTGCTGCAGTTACTTTAGTCTGTAATAAAATTAATAGTTAGAGATAAAATAATTATTTTAGCATTTTATTGCGATACCCACCGACGATAGACTCGTTGAGTCTAGGTGGTGACAAATTGATATATTTATTTGTTAAGTTAACAGTTCAACTAAAGTAAGTTTAAACTTCAGGTTTTTATATTGGCTTTGTTATATTTGTTCAACAATACTTACAGTTTTCGCTGTTGTAGTACGTGGAGTGTTTGTGGTCTTTGTGGTGAAAGGACTTGTAGCCGGTGTGGCTGTTGTTACACGTGTTGTTGAGGGTGTAGCAGTGGTTGTTGATAACACAATTGGAACATTATTGGAAGCACTTGCCTGTGTGTGATTTATAGTTGAAGGCACTATACTGGGTGCAATTGTTGGCTTTTGCACTGGCTGCAGTGCATCGATTACACCGATGGGATCTTTAAGTTCAGTGTCGCTGTCATTGGGACAGGTTAATTCATCAGCTTGTATGGAATAGAAACCGCGATCACGGAAACGATTGGGACTGCCACAAAATTGTGGATTGCGTTCACGTGAGGTCACCTAATTTAGAACAGATATTATGTATATAGAATAGCAATTTAAAAAATATTAATTGATTTAAACGCACCTGCAAATCTCCATTACGTATCCATTCGGCCACCCAACGCAACTTACAATCGCAGTGCAAAAAACGACCGCCTAATGATAAACCCCTTAGTGTGGCATTTAAATGTAAAAAGGCTTTTTCAGGTACTGTCGGCAAAGGATTACCATCCAAAGCCAATAATGTTATGCTAGGATTACCACGAAATGCCGATTCTGGCAAAGTGGTTAACAGATTAAAACCAATATCCAAAACTCTCAACTCCTTGAGAGCGTGTATAGCACCTACGGGAAACTCAGCCAAAAGATTGTTAAGCAAACTTAAGGAACTTAATGTTTTGCGAACGCCAACAAACGACGTTTCACCCAAACTCTGTATTAGATTACGTTCCAGATTAAGGGCCGTCAATGAATCTAAGCCTTCAAATGTATGTGTGCCACCGACACCGGGTAATTCTTTGATGCCATTTAAGGACAAATCCAAAAAGGCCAAACTCTTAAGACCTCTTATGCACTCAGGTACACGACGCTGTCTTGTGCCCTTTAAATTCAAATTCTTAAGACTATTTTCTAAACCCCGGAAAGCTGTTGCCGCCAGGGTGACGTTATTGTCATTTAACTTTAAAGTGGACAATTTGGTTGAGCCCTTAAAGGCCTCATCGGGTATTGTGACTATGCGATTTTTGGATAAGTCTAATAAGTTTAGGATACTCAATATTCTTAAGGCGTCAATTGGGACTTCGTTAAGTAAATTTTCTTGTAAATTCAAGTTTTTCAGCACCGACTCTTGACCCCTAAAGGCGCCGTTACTAATTTCCGATATTTTGCAACTGGATAATTGTACGTTGTGTAAAATAAGATTAATAAATATGTCATCGGACAAATGGCCCACGGTGGAATTATTGACATACAACAGATCAATGGGTTTTTGTTTGGCATATTTATTTAAGGCCTCTAATAAAGTGAGAAAGTTTACCTACCAAAAGAAAGTGATTTTTTTACATAATTTTTTTAAGCTTTTTCTGTTTCTCACCTGGTCACATTGCACTGACAATTCTCTTCCTAAATTATACGAACATATACAGGATGTTTGTAAATCGGCTATGTCTCTTTGCCAGGGGCATTGTGCCTCCACTGTTGTTGTAGCCATACAACAAACAAATATTGTCATTAACAGCAGTCGCCAGCCGTTGGGCAAGGATATTGATGGTGATGCTATCAATGAAGATGTTGGTAACGTCGCCATGTGTTGCAGTTTTATTTTCATTACTTGTGATTGTGTTTTCTTTTGCGTCTTCTTTGTAACGTGTGTCCTGTGGTTTATTTTCATCTTTGCAGCATGTGATGGCTCTGTGTCTGTAATTGAAAAATTAAATGAAGAAAATGCGTTTTAGTTTCTTTGGGCTGCAAAATGTTTAAGTTTTCTTAATAAGAACTAAAATAAAACTATGGTGTAAGAAAGTCAAGTTGAAAAATTTAATATCAATTTAATTTTTAGAAATTAATTAATTACTTTACACAATTTCTAGGCCTTTTAAGGTTACTCATTTATAAAGTAACTTGCAAAAAACAAAATGGTAGCTCTGTTAAAAATTTATAAAAAAATTTAAGATTAAAGTAAAGCCCTTAAAAATAAATTTTCTTAAACTAAAAAAACTTTTTATAAAAAATTATATTAATGGTTTTTTCGCAAGAGAGCTTAATTTTTTATGTGTAACATGTTTTCTTTGCGATAATGATTTAGGTCAGATTTATAAAAATAAATTGCTACTCAAACTGCTTAAAACATGGTATAGCGGCTTACAGTATGGCTTTTAAAAGCCATATAGAGGTATTTACCAAAAAATAACTTTCCAAAACAAATATTTCTCTTCTTACATTAAAGATAAAAAATAAAAAATTCATCACTGAAAAACTTTTGCATCACTGAAAAACTTTTTCTTTATATTGAGATTTTTTAAACAAATTTTTTTTTTAATATTGTCGATCTTTTTCAAACTTAATTAATAAAACCACTATTGATATCTTGTTAAAATTTAAAAAAGCTTTTAGTAATGAAATTTTATTAAAAAAAATTTTAGCAAACAACTTGGTTTTCGAGAAGCTTTTATAGATCAAACAGACATATTGTTTTTAGCAGTGTAGATTTAGCAAAACATTTGTCTTATTTACAAAACTTCTGCTACTTAGTAGCTTAACCTATATTTCATGTTATACGCCATTTTTCCTTATTATTTCCGACGCCATCCTTGGTTTTAAATTTTTACGTAGTTAACTGTATTCTACTAGTCAAGCCCTTTAATTTAAAACCCACATTGGCGGGTTTAAAAAAATTTGATCCGCCATATTGTTTTAGACGCCATCTTGGATTTAAAATTTTTTGAATAAGTTACTGTATTCTACTGGTCAATCCCTTTCATTTGATACCAATATTGAGGGGGTTCAAGAAGTTACATTTTAAAACACCAGATTTGACCCATATATAAATTTATTGTCTGCCATTTTGTAGTGGCGTTCAACCTGAAATTTAATTTAGTTTCTTATTGCGCTAGTCAAGTCCTTTTAGATGATACCAATGTTGACTCTCTCGGTCGTCTAGAAGCTGAAAAAACTTGATTTTAGTTTATAAATTTTTGGTATATATATATTTAAAAAAAATTTTGGCCTTTAACTTCACCGATTAGAGCCCGGATTATCCAAAATTGTTCACGAATATCTCTAGAGGCATATTATTTATATCTACAAATAGTAGCAAAGGTACCTATAAATTATTCTATGGCTGAAAAATTTTAATTTTGGTGGTAAAAATATAGGAAAAAACAAAGGCAATCGTGTTTATTTGCTCATATCTCAGAAAGTTGTGGAGCGATTGTGCTGAATTTCAATAGCGATTCATTCCCGGATATTTCCAAAAGATTGGTACCATACGCAGATCTAAAAAATATATGGTTGCTTCTAAAAGTTGATTTTAACCAACACACGGCATACGGACAGACGGACTTAGCTTAATCGACTCCTCTATTCATAAGCTTTCAGAAAATTACAATAGGAATGACAAAGCTATATATACCCTTGGGCACCACAGGTGAAGGGTATAAAAATAAAACGGCCTACTTATAGTGCTTCCTCCTTTACTATAAATTATACAAATTTGTTTGCACTTTTTGTGTCTTGTTTCAGTCGTACAAACATTTTTCATTAAGCCATTATATGTTTGCACACTTTCAGTAAATCTTTTTTCATGTTTTATTGCCTTTAGCCAAGTAAATTTCAACAAGCCAAATAACAAATTAATCAAGTTAACGACATTAAATGAATTTCACTTTTCATTACATTCATTTCTTTTTTCACTTTTTTTCCTGGTTTTATCTTTTCAATTTTGTTTTTCTGTTTTGTTTTTATACCCGCCACCAAAAAAATGATGGGGGTATATTCATTTTGTCATTCCGTTTGTAACACATAGAAATATCCATTTTAGACCCCATAAAGTATATATAGTCTGAATCGGGGTTTCATTTTATGACAATCTAGCTATGTCTTTCCGTCTGCTCAAAGCACGATAGAGGTCGGACCGAAAAAGCTAGGAGGCTCAAATTTTGCCAGAATATTTCTTATACACAAGGTTTGTTTGGTATTGAAAATCTAAATCGAAATATTAGGAAGAGATTTATAGCTCTTAATGCAAGAGTAGGTAAAAAAATCGTGTCCTTCCAACATCGAATAAAATGCAATAGTGTCCATATATATATTTCAGGTGTAAAACAAAAAATTTTCCCTAAAAATTGTTTAAATCTATGCATTAGGAAAGGACCTCTAGATCAAAATGTACTAAAATTTATACCGCACAGTGCATTTTTCGGTATAATTAAAATTTAAAATGTAATATAACTGACAAAATTGAATGTATGATTCTAAAATTATGCAAGCATTGCTTTTTAGGCAAAGACTTTGTACTAACGAAAATTAAATGTGACACGCCTACTTTTACGCCCACTTCCCATATAACGCTTTATCTCAAATTTATATAATTTCTCTATGAATACAGGTTTTGGAATAATAAAGGACTATATTAAAGTATCTAAGTTGTATTTATTAGCAGAAACAACTTTGACACGCCTACTGTAATGCCCATTTTTTACGTTATCTACTGTTAATGAAATTTAAAAGCTCAGAAAACCGACATAATTAGAGGTATGATGATGAAATTGGCTACATATGTATATCCTTCTAGTCAATGTCATTGTTATGCCAGAAAATTTATGTGACACGCTTTCCGTTCAACGAACTAAGAAGACATTCACAGATGTTTTCACATTTCATACAGACCTGTTTTGCTGAAATTTAAATATTTTTCACAATTCCGCCGATTCCGTGGTTCAAATTGAGTTAGTCTGACATTGAAAAATGTCAAATGAAATGCAGAAAAAAAACTTGACGTTTAGGTGTGGTTTACATTCAACAACGGCCCTTAAAATTTAACCACCCTTTACAAAGAAAGTGATACATATTTTAGTATAAAGATATTATTCCATAGCGATTAATAAAATAATAATTATTGTGCTTTAAAAGTACATAAAATTGGTAGTGGGTATAAAAGATTCGGCAGAGCCGAATATAGTGCTCTTACTTGTTTTTTTTTTTGTTTTTAGTAAAGTATAGTAGAGAGTACTGTTGGTAAAAGTGGCACAATCGTGCCATTTTTGGTACTATTAATTGTTTAATAGCACGATGGCACGCTCAATAAAATTTTGGCACTTTTTCAAACAATTAAAAAAATATAATTTTACTTACTTTTTAAGAAATATATTTTTTTATCAAAAAGAAACAAATGCTTTTTCTCCCTGTTGTAAATCCTAAAATGCGAAAGTACGGGCTGCACAGTATCAAAATATTTGACCATTTTAGTACTTCTATATGTTGGAAAATGTGTTTATCGATTTTTGACCTTAGTTCAAATACTTGATGGTTCCGCTCAATCGATTTGTTATGCTATTAAAAACGTTGTACAGGATAATGAAATTCTTATAAAAAATTTAATCGAATAATTGTTCAGTTATGATGGGAAAGAATAATGGATCTGCTTAAAGAAGTTCAACAAAATTTGTACATTAATGGTTGTATCTGTCGGCTTCAGGTAAACACTTTATCATCATTAATTCAATCTAAGGATTTATTAAAATCCAACTCAAAATGTTGTTATGACAGTGATGTCTTAAAAATGATTACCCAATCAAAAGTTACAAATACAATTTTTGTAAACGAGGCTTTACAGGAATTTTATGACTACTTATATTAAATTTTATTTAGCAATATACATATAATTAATATATCCATATTTTGGAATAATTATTTAACATTAGATCTAATATACATATGTATATATTTAATAAATAATAATAATAATGTATAAATTTTTTTAATATTGAAGTTTGAAAATTTGTTTGGGCATAATAATAAAACTGAATAAATGGATCTATTTTTTTTTTAATGTAGAAATGTGTATATATATTTGTTATGGCACTTTTTAGGATGTTTTGGCACTTTTTAGCTAAAATTTTGGCACAAGACTAAAATTTTCATATACCATCGCTGGTAGAGAGACAGACTAAAGTTTAAGGCATAAAAAACACGTACTCGTAAAATGTTTTTATTTATAAGAACCTGTTCATATGTGTGTTCGTGTATAAGTACCGTGTTATTTGTGTACAAGATATCAAATGGCCCTGAAAACAATATGTGTAAACGTGTAAAAAAACTAAAAAAACTTTTTAACCGTTTAATACAATACTCCGAATTAACTTCACTCTCCAAAAAAAGTAATTATACTATATCAGATTACCGAACTCTTGGGTCAGTCTAAATGCACGTAGCCATAAACAAATTACATAAAAAATTTACATTTGTACATATGCCGTAGTATGTATTCATTTTTACACAGGGTTAACAATATAGTTACATTAGAAAAACCGTAATAAAATACATGACTGTAAAAAACATTAAAAGACCTACAGACAATGAAACTTAACCTAAATAATGGCAAACGATTAGTGTTGTGATTTAAGCTATTTGTTTTTCTTTTATAAATTAAGCAAATATTCAAAAAGGACTACAACAAAAACCATAAAATTACGTACGGACAAACAGATATACCTACCAGAGTCTGACTTCGGTTATCCGAAAAAAAAATATCTCGAATATTTACTTATCTTTTTCGGTTATAAGTATAACCATGCATTTATCACAGAAATTAGCTACTCGTACATGCATGAATTGCTACGGTTACGAGTATATTTATTACTTATTTTCAAAAATACTCTCTATACATACGTATTATTCGGATATACATGTGCGAAAACAAATTACTTATAAGTATTGGCAAAATACTTATAAGTATTGGCAAAATACTTATAAGTATTGGCAAAATACTTATAAGTATTGCGACATACTTATAAGTACTTTTGAACAAAAAAACAAGTAAAAAACAAGTAAAAGTGCTTTATTCTGCTCTTTCATTTTTTTATCAAACAAAAAGAAAATTTGTCAGGGCTGGAACTATTTGTATAGTAAATATATATAACATAATTTATATTGCTTATTAATTTAAATAAGCAACGAGCTATCACATAATAATAAAATGTTTTCTTTAAATAAAAATAAATCTACTTATATTTATTATTTATTTTTAGTATTAAGAAACGCAACTGTTATACCTGATATTTGTATGGCTTATCAACTTAAAAAAAATTATTTTGATATAAAAGCAGAAAAAGATAAGTAAAAATTAAAGAAAATAAAAGTGAAAATTTAGTTGAATTGATACTGACAATAGATATTTAACAATGTATTTTTTATTTTGATTTACTATTTATATAATTACGTATGTATTTACATTGCTTTTTGTTAGGAAAAAATCTGTAAGAATTTTGACCTTAATTATTGAAAAAAAACACAAATTTCCAAGGAAAATCCATCATTAAGAAGGGTGCTCTTATACAGGTAGTGATGACAGCCTAGCTGACCCAAATAAATTAATGCCAGAAAAAACCTGTTTTTATGTTCTGGACCACATAATGGAACATTCATTGAAACATTTTTAAAACTTTATTTTGAAATCGAATTTGTGTTCACACAGTGAGATTTGAGAGTATGAATAATTATTACCATAAATTGTATTCAAAGTCAGATATTAACCTTACCATCCCTGCTTTTTATGTATAAAAATCTACTTCTCATCGTGAAGTGAGAGGTTTTATTATATCACAAGTGTTGTCAACTTTAAGATTCAAAAAACATCAAAACAGGAAAAAACTTTTGATTTTTAAGATTTTTAAAATTTTGAATTTTCGATTTTATTTATTTTATAAAATTATAAATTTCGTTATTAGAACCTTTAGGCCTAAAATAAGTTTCCATATAATATCATTAATAATAATAATAAATTTTAAGTTAAAGTTGTAACTTTAACTTCACAGTTGGTCATATAATCGCTACTTTAAAAAAAATTACAGCTTTTGGTTTCATGCATATCATTATTCTTTTCTTTACTTTTATAAAAAGTTATGTTTGTTTAACCATAGAAGATATCAGAAACATATATTTATTTAAATTATAAGTAATAATAATATAAAATATATAATCTATTTATACAGTTTTTTAAATGTAAGCTAAGGATCTTCATAACAAAAGCATTGTCATTTATTAATTCTTATCATTTTTGTTGCGTTGTTTGGAGAAATTTACCTTGCAAAAATTGTTCTTTATTTGAATTTAGTATTTTTACTTCGATAAGAAAAAGAATGCACTAAAGAATTTGAGAAATCACATCGAGCACTGACTCAAATTTTTTGCGCGACAAAAAATTTAAAAAGCACAAATAATATTGCATAAAGCTAAAGCTGACAACGCTGGATAGGAACACAACAAAGAGTGTCATTATTTCTGTAAAATACCTGATACCCAGCAAACAGAACACAAATGTTAAAGTATTATGCCGTGTTATACATTTTTAGCTAATATTATAAGCTGTATAACGAGACAAATCAATTTTAAAAGGTTTTAATCAACCACTAAATAGTTATTTATAAGTAAATAAACATAATGCTATTATCTGATTATTATTTTCCCGCAGAAAAAAACGATATCCTGTTTTGCTTTTTGGAAAATTAATAAAGAAAAACAAACAAAAACCATAAATTTTTTTTTACGGACTTAAAATATCTAAAAAAAAAAGTTAATAAGAAAAACAATAAACAACAAATATATCTGTTAAAACTAATAAATATATCTTAATATAAGATTTTTTTCTTTTTTATAAATTTAAAATAAATCCCACATGCTCGCTGGGCATTGCTAAAAAAATAACGCATGTCGTTGTTTCATCAACCCCTAAATTAAAAATCATAAAAAAATGTCTCTGTCCATAATTCATCTAGCAACCAGGGATACCAGCTTAATTAAACTGGATATTTTTATGGTATAAATTTTTTTAATTTTGTGCTTTGTTTGCTTTGTTATGTTTAAGCTTTCGTAGAACAATATTTTTAGTGGTAAAAAAAGTTAAAATAATTCGCCAATAAACATTTTAATTAATATTTCCATTTAAGCGTTTTATTGTTTTATAAAAGTTACATGTTAAATAGTTTATCATATAAACTTGAAACATGAATTTATAGTAGATAACTTTTAATGTCAATGAAAATATTTTACATAATAAAGAAAACAAACGCTGTAGGGAAATATGTAGAAATGCTTTCAATTTTGATATCTTAAGCCATATATTCTAAATAAAAGTTAAGTCAGGACATATATTCCAATTATATCAATACTTATATAAGAAATTAATTATGATTCGAATAAATTACCAAAGTAGTGGCATATACTTTGACTTAGTAACACTTTTCTTTAAATATTGATGTAAACAAAACTGTATTTTGGATATTTTCAAATACTAATTAAATAATATATATAAATTACTATATATATAAAAAAAAAATATTTAATATATTAATTGGTAAATTATATTCATTTACTACCATTTGATTATTGTTTTTATTTTTTAAATATAAATGTTAGTATTTAGAAAAATTATGTGCAAAAATGGAAGTTTTTGGTAGATTTTAGTGCATTTTTTGACAAATTTGTTAGGAATAATATTTTTTGTGGCATCCCTGCTAGCAACTACGGCTGCTAAGCCGTATACACACAAACGATCATAAAAAACAACAAATAAATGTATAACAATAATATTTATGTATGTGTGCGTTTGTACCATAATGGTTGTGCTGTTTTCATAACCCAAGCAAGTGCATTTTTACTAAATCAAAACGCATGCAAAATTTCTACTTGATGCTCTCGCTTGAATTGTAAAAACGGTTACTCATTTTACTCGCTTTTTTTTACGGATAATCGATAACACTTAAGTACTTAAGTCCAATTTGTTGTACTGTGTACAATATAGAGTATTTATGCGAAAAATACTTAGATTTCGGTTACTTGTATATACTTATGCCGAACATCAAACGAGTATGTACGGATAGAGTAATTTTTTTAGCTGTAACCGTACGCACTTATACATGTTTTGCTAATAATACTCAATGTATATCCGAAGTTGTAATCGTTGTCATTCACTGATACCTACTTATCAACAACTCACATACCAACCTACATAAGTACTTTTTCACAAAACATACATAAATAAATATTTATTTACGGTCAGACCTTAAGTCAGACAGTTAAACAGACTGTCAATGTTGTTGTGCGTATTCCATTCAGGCATTAGTGTGGAGAAGATAAATTTGAAAAAGAAAAAATAATATAATTTATTAAAACAACAGTTAATAGAAACACACAAAAATAAATAAATAAAAAATTAGCATAATGTGAAAATAACAATCTAAAGGAAATATCATTGAATCTCCAGAAATATGAAGAAACTACCATTTAACCCGCTACTTCGTTAGCGCAGTTCTTACTATTTATTGAATACTCAAAATCTATTTATAATTATTAAATATTTTTGGTTCAGTTTATGAAAATTTGTATCTCTGATTCAATTTACTTAGAAATATAAAAAGTAGAGTAAGGATATATCGGGCATATATTTCCTAACTAAAAGCAAGATCAATGCTACTGAGTTTCAAAAATTAAGATTCATATTTTGCAAAAATTACCCTAAAAATAATAAAAGTAACATTTTTTCCTTCACTAAAACTTCCACTTGGTTTATTATTACCTTTATTCAGAATTCTATGTATACAAAATATATAAAAAGAGAAAAAGTAATTTTGGTCGTCCATAATATTAGGATTTAGACCTCGGATCAAAAAACACTAATTTTAAGAATCTATGTTTACAAACGTAAAAATTCAAAGAGTACAATAAAAATGCGAAAAGGCTTTTTTGTGTCTCCAATATAATTTTAATTTTCAAATTGAATCAACAATCCTTTCACTATTTTAGCTTTATAAACGTAGGAAATACAAAAATTCCCATTAAAATTCAGAAAAGTACCTTTTTGATCGCCCATAACATATTTAGCCTTACCTTGTATCAATAATTTCGAAATTCTTGCTTCGCAAACGTTAAAAATACAAAAAGTAGCCCATAAAATTTTTAGTCTCACCTGGAATCAATAGTCCTTGATTGTACAATCCTACCTTCATAAACGTAGCAAATACAAAGAGTACCACAAAAATTCAGAAAAGTACCTTTTTGGTCGACCATAACATTTTCAGTCTCACCTTGTATCAATAGCCACTAATTTTAAAATTCTAGCTTCGCAAACGTTTTAAATACAAAAATTACCATACAAATTCAAAAAAAGTACCTTTTTGGTCGCCTATAACATTTTTAGTCTCACCTGGAATCAATAGTCCTTGATTGTACAATCCCATCTTTATAAACGTAGAAAATACCAAACTTACCACAAAAATTCAAAAAAGTACCTTTTTGGTCGACCATAACATTTTCGGTCTCACCTTGTATCAATAGCCACTAATTTTAAAATTCTAGCTTCGCAAACGTAGGATATATAAAAAGTACCATAAAAATTCAAAAAAGTACTTATTTGGTCGCCCATAACATTTTTAGTCTCACCTGGAATCAATAGTCCTTGATTGTACAATCCTACCTTCATAAACGTAGAAAATACCAAAAGTACCACAAAAATTCAAAAAAGTACCTTTTTGGTCGCCCATAACATTTTTAGTATCACCTTGTATCCATTGACACTAATTTTAAAATTCTAGCTTCATAAACGTAGAATATATAAAAAGTACTATAAAAACTCAAAAAAGTACCTTTTTGGTCGCCCATAACATTTTTAGTCTCACCTGGAATCAATAGTCCTTGATTGTATAATCCTACCTTCATAAACGTAGCAAATACAAAAAGTACCATAAAAATTCAAAAAAGTACCTTTTTGGTCGCCCATAACATTTTCGGTCTTACCTGGAATCAATAGTTCTTGATTGTACAATCCCATCTTTATAAACGTAGAAAATACCAAAAGTACCACAAAAATTCAAAAAAGTACCTTTTTGGTCGACCATAACATTTTCGGTCTCACCTTGTATCAATAGCCACTAATTTTAAAATTCTAGCTTCGCAAACGTAGAATATATAAAAAGTACCATAAAAATTCAAAAAAGTACTTTTTTGGTCGCCCATAACATTTTTGGTCTCACCTGAAATCAATAGTCCTTGATTGTACAATCCGACCTTCATAAACGTAGCAAATACAAAAAGTACCACAAAAATTCAAAAAAGTACCTTTTTGGTCGACCATAACATTTTCGGTCGCACCTTGTATCAATAGCCACTAATTTCAAAATTCTAGCTTCGCAAACGTAGAATATATAAGGAGTACCATAAAAATTCAAAAAAGTACTTTTTTGGTCGCCCATAACATTTTTGGTCTCACCTGAAATCAATAGTCCTTGATTGTACAATCCTACTTTCATAAACGTAGAAAATACAAAAAGTACCATAAAAATTCAAAAAAGTACCTTGTATCACTAATTTCGAAATTCTTGCTTCGCAAACGTTAAAAATACAAAAAGTACCATACAAATTCAAAAAAGTACCTTTTTGGTCGACCATAACATTTTTAGTCTCACCTGGAATCAATAGTCCTTGATTGTACAATCCTACCTTCATAAACGTAGCAAATACAAAGAGTACCATAAAAATTCAAAAAAGTACCTTTTTGGTCGACCATAACATTTTAGTCTCACCGGGAATCAATAGTCCTTGATTGTATAATCCTACCTTCATAAACGTAGCAAATACCAAAAGTACCACAAAAATTCTAAAAAGTACCTTTTTGGTCGCCCATAACATTTGTAGTATCACCTTGTATCCATTGACACTAATTTTAAAATTCTAGCTTCGCAAACGTAGAATATATAAAAAGTACCATAAAAATTCAAAAAAGTACCTTTTTGGTCGTCCATAACATTTTTAGTCTCACCTGGAATCAATAGTCCTTGATTGTATAATCCTACCTTCATAAACGTAGCAAATACAAAAAGTACCACAAAAATTCAAAAAAGTACCTTTTTGGTCGACCATAACATTTTCGGTCTCACCTTGTATCAATAGCCACTAATTTTAAAATTCTAGCTTCGCAAACGTTGAAAATGCAAAAAGTACGATACAAATTCAAAAAAGTACTTTTTTGGTCGCCCATAACATTTTTGGTCTCACCTGAAATCAATAGTCCTTGATTGTACAATACTACTTTCATAAACGTAGAAAATACAAAAAGTACCATAAAAATTCAAAAAAGTACCTTGTAGCACTAATTTCGAAATTCTTGCTTCGCAAACGTTAAAAATACAAAAAGTACCATACAAATTCAAAAAAGTACCTTTTTGGTCGTCCATAACATTTTTAGTCTTACCTGGAATCAATAGTCCTTGATTGTACAATCCTACCTTCATAAACGTAGCAAATACAAAGAGTACCATAAAAATTCAAAAAAGTACCTTTTTGGTCGACCATAACATTTTAGTCTCACCGGGAATCAATAGTCCTTGATTGTATAATCCTACCTTCATAAACGTAGCAAATACCAAAAGTACCACAAAAATTCTAAAAAGTACCTTTTTGGTCGCCCATAACATTTGTAGTATCACCTTGTATCCATTGACACTAATTTTAAAATTCTAGCTTCGCAAACGTAGAATATATAAAAAGTACCATAAAAATTCAAAAAAGTACCTTTTTGGTCGTCCATAACATTTTTAGTCTCACCTGGAATCAATAGTCCTTGATTGTATAATCCTACCTTCATAAACGTAGCAAATACAAAAAGTACCACAAAAATTCAAAAAAGTACCTTTTTGGTCGACCATAACATTTTCGGTCTCACCTTGTATCAATAGCCACTAATTTAACAATTCTAGCTTCGCAAACGTTGAAAATGCAAAAAGTACGATACAAATTCAAAAAAGTACTTTTTTGGTCGCCCATAACATTTTTGGTCTCACCTGAAATCAATAGTCCTTGATTGTACAATACTACTTTCATAAACGTAGAAAATACAAAAAGTACCATAAAAATTCAAAAAAGTACCTTGTAGCACTAATTTCGAAATTCTTGCTTCGCAAACGTTAAAAATACAAAAAGTACCATACAAATTCAAAAAAGTACCTTTTTGGTCGTCCATAACATTTTTAGTCTTACCTGGAATCAATAGTCCTTGATTGTACAATCCTACCTTCATAAACGTAGCAAATACAAAGAGTACCATAAAAATTCAAAAAAGTACCTTTTTGGTCGACCATAACATTTTAGTCTCACCGGGAATCAATAGTCCTTGATTGTATAATCCTACCTTAATAAACGTAGCAAATACCAAAAGTACCACAAAAATTCTAAAAAGTACCTTTTTGGTCGCCCATAACATTTGTAGTATCACCTTGTATCCATTGACACTAATTTTAAAATTCTAGCTTCGCAAACGTAGAATATATAAAAAGTACCATAAAAATTCAAAAAAGTACCTTTTTGGTCGTCCATAACATTTTTAGTCTCACCTGGAATCAATAGTCCTTGATTGTATAATCCGACCTTCATAAACGTAGCAAATACAAAAAGTACCACAAAAATTCAAAAAAGTACCTTTTTGGTCGACCATAACATTTTCGGTCTCACCTTGTATCAATAGCCACTAATTTTAAAATTCTAGCTTCGCAAACGTTGAAAATGCAAAAAGTACGATACAAATTCAAAAAAGTACTTTTTTGGTCGCCCATAACATTTTTGGTCTCACCTGAAATCAATAGTCCTTGATTGTACAATACTACTTTCAAAAACGTAGAAAATACAAAAAGTACCATAAAAATTAAAAAAAGTACCTTGTTGGTAGCTCATAAGATTTTTAGTATCACCTTGTATCAATTGACACTAATTTCAAAATTCTAGCTTCGCAAACGTTGAAAATACAAAAAGTACCATACAAATTCAAGAAAGTACCTTTTTGGTCGCCCATAACATTTTTAGTCTCACCTGGAATCAATAGTCCTTGATTGTACAATCCTACCTTCATAAACGTAGCAAATACAAAAAGTACCATAAAAATTCAAAAAAGTACCTTTTTGGTCGACCATAACATTTCAGTCTCACCTTCTATCAATAGCCACTAATATTAAAGTTCTAGCTTCGCAAACGTTGAAAATACAAAAAGTACCATAAAAATTCAAAAAAGTAACTTTTTCGTCGCCCATAACATTTTTTGTCTCACCTAGAATCAATAGTCCTTGATTGTATAATCCTATCTTTATAAACGTTGAAAATACAAAAAGTAGCATAAAAATTAAAAAAAGTACCTTTTTGGTCGCCCAAAACATTTTTGGTCTCACCTGAAGTCAATAGTCCTTGATTGTACAATCCTACCTTCATAAACGTAGAAAATACCAAAAGTACCTTAAAAATTCAAAAGAGTACCTTTTTGGGCGACCATAACATTTTTGGTCTCACCTTGTATCAATAGCCACTAATTTTAAAATTCTAGCTTCGCAAACGTAGAATATATATAAAGTAGCATAAAAATTCAAAAAAGTACCTTTTTGGTCACCCATAACATTTTTAGTCTTACCTGGAATCAATAGTCCTTTATTTTACAATTCTACCTTTATAAACGTAGAAAATACAAAAAGCGAAAAAGTACTTTTTTGGTCCAAGTCCAAATTCCAAGTTTAAAATATTCAAATATCTATGTAACAAAATATTTTAATAGACATGATTTCAAGTCAGTAAATCTACTCTTTTTTGTATAAAAGTAATTATGTTCTAAAAAGTACCAAACTCTTTCCGATTTTTCCCTTTTCTACCCTGTTATGAATGTGTTTAAATTTTTACTAAATTTCATAATTTTTTATGTCTAGTGAAATCCAATTAAAAATTTTGTGAAAATTGGCCGCCTAATTAGGATTTACATACATTTTCCGGAATTTTCCCCTTTTTGGTATCTTTTTTGTCCCCAGAAAAGTTTCCAAAAATTTCACCTTAATAGTTGTCCATATTCTATTAGGAAATAATAATTGTCAAATTTTGTCCCATTGAATAATATAAGAAAAGTTTATTTTAAAAAAAGTACCAAAAAAAAGGGAAAATTTTTACCCCTTATGCATATGAATTTGAAAAAAGTACCGAATTCCTATTAATATTTTTTCGCGGATTACTTAATACAGTTTAAATTTTTTTCCTAGCTTTATGCGTTTGGAAGTTACATAGGGTACCAAAAAAGTACCAAATTATAGTTTTTACCCGTTTTTCCCCTTAGGGGTTGAAAATTCCAAAAAAAACCAGACAATACTTTTTCAATTTAATTTGTATCATTTTTAGTTTAGGAGATATAAGATTACCGATTTTACCCGTTTTTACCCCCTTAAAGTACGATATTCCAAAAATTCCTTCTTAGTGGAGCTATACATTGAAAAAGGAACCGATTGTCCAATTTTCATGTTTCTAGCTCTTTGCGTTTGGGCTGTGCGATGATGAATCAGTCAGTCAGTCAGTCAGTCAGTCACGTTATTCTTTTATATATATAGATTGGTCAAGAACAAACACCATAAGATTAAAGGAAAAACAAAAATTAACGTACAGTTCTTGCATACAAGAATTTTTTCCTTAATTACATATTAAGTAAAAATGTTAATTTGAATTGCCATCATTCAAATGTACTATAATTTTAGTTTTGAAAAAGAAGCAATATATTTTTAAGGATGGAAAAAACAAGTTAAAGTGCTATATACTTGATTTAATTTAGTATACGCTATTTTGCAGTTGCGGACATCTTGAATTTAGACTTTTTGAAATGTATTATATCGCTTTAGACGCTGAAAAAATTGTTTGCAAATCTTAGGAAAAACACAGAAGCAGTTGTATTTTTAAGCTAATATCTCGGTTATTTTTGATGTCTTTAGCATGTCCAAAATTATTGAGAAGCTTTGGTAACTTGATATTAGTGGCCAATTTGTTAAAAAAATTTTACGAAGAGCCTAGAGCTATATGATATCTAAAAAAAACATATCTAAAATTTAGGCTAGGTTGAAAAAATGCTAATTGTTATAGTAAAGTTATGGAAAGAAACAGAGACAGTCGTGTTTGTTTGCTCATATCTCGGAAAGTTATGAAGCGATTGTGTTGGATTTCAATAGTGGTTTATTGTCGGATATTTTTAAAAGATTAAAGTAAGCCGTAAAATTTTTTTCTCATCTGCATCAAATCGGAGTCAAATCAAAAAAGATGGCGTCGCAAGTAATAAAGCAATATGGCGAATAACATTAAAACTAAAATCTAAACTAATGGAACTGTAGATGTCTATAACCTTGCATTGTCATGGCAAAAATTTATTTTTTTGCCCAATTTTTTATGTTTTTTTATTTTCAAATCCAAATGCTTAATATTCGCCATTGTTTGTTTTACCCTTTTGTAGTTAATGTGGATTATTAAAAAAAAACATCTTGGGTATTTCTTTTACCCAAGTAATTATTCCAAATTGAAATCATTAATATAGGTGAGATAGATGCCTATAGCTTTTATAATATCTCGAACTTTAAATCTTCGATCGGCCAATATAATAACGTAAAGTTTTTCAATTGTTTTGGGAGTAAAAACCTCAGCTGGGCGTCCAGAATGTTTGGAATTTTCTGTGGTTGAACGGCTACAATAAAACTCAGTAAACGGCTAAAATGACGACTAACCGACGCACATTGTTAAAATTTTGACAAGAGGTAACTGAATGATGACTGAATGATGAAGAAGCGGGTAATTGAAAAAGTTGTAAGAAAAATTTCTTTATTTCAACGTGAGCGAAAATTTTTAATTGGTCGCCTTGGTGCATCGTTTTTTAAGAAAATAAAGAAGTGAGCTTTTATGCAAGCAATTACTCATGTTAAGGCAGGCTGTCGAAATAAATAAAAAGCTGATTTAAACAAACATTTTTAAACACATATATAAGTTTTGCTTAATACTTCTATAATCAACCCCATTTTTTATGTTTTAAATCCTCAAACAGAGCAAGTAATTGCTAGTTATAAATCGTGACAGCACAAGTATATTTAAAATTATACTAATTGTCCTTTTGTTGTCAATTTATTTATTTATTTTTTATTGAATATTGCATTAAAACAGAAAGAAATTTAACGTTTTAGAAAAAATAATTGAAACAAGGATAACAGGAATAATACTAAAGCAAAATAACCCAGCAAATAGTTGCTGCCCTGTCCTGTGCATTATAGATTGTTTCTTTACCTGCATGATAATTATCGATAACTATGGTATAGCTGAGAATGTCAAACTGACATTTTTGATAAGTTAGGTTCGTTATCACGAATCGTTTAACCCCAGAAAAAAACTTTCAAATGGTTGAAATTTACTTAAATGTGATAGCGAAGTTTATAGAGCATTACGTCCATTCTATGTCTTTAGTGGTGAAGCTTATTTCTGGTCAAATGGCTACGTCAATTGGACTTTTTGGTGTGGTTTACACTTTATTCGAAATGAGCAGGGAGCTACATTTACGGTGAATGGTGAATGCTATCAAGCCTCTGTTTTACATTTAAGAAGCTACGTTAAGGTTTTGGTTTGAAGCATTGGAAGTTAATATTAAAGCCACCATTGACGCCATTCGACCAGATTTATTAAAAAAAAAAATAGTCAAAACTGAACTGATCGAAAGGTGCATGTAACTCGTAGCCGCGGCGGACATATGGCGGAAATCGTATTTACAAAAATAAACGCCATGAAAATATCTATCAAATTAAAATTTTCAAAATTTTTCTGTTGTGGATATACGTTCTCATGCTGCTAAAAAACACTATAGTTAGTTATAACAAATTATGAAAAACAATTATTGTAATAATTTGTGGTTATTTTTTAATGTTGTTTTAACAAAAATGACAGATAAATTAAACTGCGGAAGATTTTACAGCATTACTATACCCAGGTCTGGGCAGTATTTGAAATACTTGTATTTGAAATACATGGTTTGAAAGTATTTTGTATTTCAAATACACAACTTAAAAGTATTTTTTATTTTGTATTTCAAATACATGTGGCTCAAAGACACATTTATACAAAATACATTTGTTTTTTACAATTATTTTAAAAATAATTTGTGTCATACAAAAGCGAAAAATTAAAATTTCACATTTGACAAAACTACTATTCAGCTTTATATTTTTTTTTTTTTTTTTTTTTTTTTTTTTCGTTTCGTGTAAGGCGAATTCATTTACACTAATAATGTGGTATCAAATGAAAAGCTAGAGAGTTATATTTTCCGAGGCATCTGCAATGTGTTAGCCACACATTAAGTCTTTTAGCCACAACAGATATGAATAATTTCATAAAAAATTCTCGTGCCAGTAGGATTCACTACTCGGCAATTGCTAAATGTACTTTATTATGAAATTAATCCAGAAGACCCAAATAAGCTGAAGTCATAAAAGATTGCCCCGGACATCAGTTAGTAAATCCATGCCCCACAAGATGGAACTCTCTTTTCGATTCCATAGTACAGCTAATGAAAAGCAAATAAAAATTAAATGAATTATTTGTTAAGTTAGATAAGGCCTCAGCTATAGAACTGGAGTACTTAGAGGAATTCATTGAAATATTGAAACCAATAGCTACGGCTTTGGACTACATACAGGGAAATAATTGCTATTATGGAAACTTTTACCTACTTTAATTTCTGTAAGAACCAGATTAGATAGGCTGCAATGTAACAATTTGAGACATTTCAGTTGTATTTTACCAAAACTAAGGGGGAGCGTTGAGAAGAGATTTGTTAAGTTTTTCATGCTGGCACCTGAAGCAGAAAAAAAGCATATTGGCGTCATGTTTCCACCCAAGTTTTAAAATGAGAGGTAACGAATTAAAAACTTGGCAATAGATACCTTAGAAAAAAAAAATAACAAAAATCGTGAAGCAATGCTTGGATGCAGCAGATATAGTAGTACTTGTAGTAAAGACGATGAAGATTTTATTGTTTTTGCCGACAAGGCCATTGATCAACCTCGCACATCAAATTTCGAGTTAGAGTTCATCAGTTTCCTAAATGATAAAAGCAAGGAGATTTCAGTTTTGGAAAGGTATCCAAATATTAAAAATGCATTAAGAGAATTTAGCAGTAGCTTGTGTTCCTCAGGGCCTGTAGAAAAATTATTTTCCTTTGCAGGTTTTATACATTCCCCAACAAGAGGCTGTTTATCTGATGATTCCTTCAAAAATCTAGTTTATATGGAAGGAAATACCTGTTTTATTAAATAAATTTTTTATTTAATAACTATTAATTTTCACTTACTTCCCCAGTAAAAACTTGACGCGAGAAAATTAAATGCAAATTTACAAAATAAGTCTTTCAAATGTAAAAAGTAAATGAACTTTTTACCAATGAAAATTTTACACTTAATAAATTTTATTGTTTAAATTGTGTATCATATGCAGGGCTGGGCAAAATACATGCCTTGATGTATTTTAAATACAAAATACAAATACTTTCAAGTTGTGTATTTCAAATACAAAATACAAAATACTTTTAAGCTCTGTATTTCAAATACAAAATACAGATACAAAATACAAATATTTTTTGAATTTCGATCTCATAAAAATTTACATATATGCATACATACATACATATGTATCTCTTCTTAGTTTTGTTTAAATATTTTATTTCATATATGTTTAAAAAAACTAAGTTATATATATATATATATAAATATTAAATAATATAAAAGTGAAACTCTGTGTGTGTGTTAGCTATAGACTCCGAAACTGTAAAACCGATCGGACTCAAACTTTGGTTAGTTGTTGTACACATACCAGGGAGTGTTTATGGGTGGAAAAAAGTGGGCGGGGCCACGCCCATAAAAATTAGTTATCAGTTTTAGCTACTTGCACTTGACCGATTTTTCTGAAACTTTGCACACATATTGTGTTGTCATGACTAAATAATTTTGTGATAAGAAAAGTGGGCGGGCCACGCCCCTAAAAAATTTTTAATTTTGAGGTACTTGCACTGGACCGATTTTTCTGAAGCTTTGCACACATACTAAGCTGTCATAACCATATAATTTCGTGATAAGAAAAGTGGGCAGGGCCACGCCCATAAAAAAAGGTTATGATTTTGAGGTACTTGCACCAGACCGATTTTTCTGAAACTTTTCACACATATCGAGCTGTCATGACTTAATAATTTCGTGATTAGAAAAGTGGGCAGTGCCACGCCCATAAGAAATAGGTCTCATTTTGAGGTACTTGCACTGGACCGATTATTCTGAAACTCTGCACACATATTGAGCTGTTATGACTTTACAATTTCGTGATTAGAAAAGTGGGCAGGGACACGCCCATAAAAACAATTATAATTTTGATAATTTTTGCACTGGTCCGATTCTTCTGAAACTTTGCACACATATTAAGCTGTTATGACTTTACAATTCCGTGATTAGAAAAGTGGGCAATGCCACGCCCATAAAAAAAATTATAATATTTAGGCTTTTGCACTTGATATTCAATTAAAGTTCAGAATGCATTTCGATTCATTAAGGGGCGTAGCAACGCGCGCCGGGTTTGGCTAGTATTAAATATATATAAATATTAAATATTGCCCACACATTATTTTATTTACTTATTATCAAGCATATTTATTCATCAGGTAATTGCAGTTCTACAACAAATACAACAATGTAAAAACAATATATATTTTGTTGCTAGGATTTTTATGTCAGATGTCATAGATATCTGTATAATATAAACAAACAAATATAAATAAAACAAGTAACAGTGCTATATTCGGCCGTGCCGAATCTTATATACCCTTCACAACGTGTAGTCATGCAATAACAATTGTTTGTATCACCATTCATCCCATATAAAATACGTGCATACACGTTAGAATAAATGTGGCATCGAATCCCAGCTGAGCCAAACAAATTTTATTTTATTTTATTTAATATATTATTTATATTTTATTATTTTTTTTATATTTTTTTTAAATTTTTTTAAAATTTTTTAAAAAAATTTTTTTAGAAATATTTTTAAAAAATTTTTTAAAATTTTTTTTTTAAATTTTTTTAAAATTTTTTTTTGTAGTTTTTTTTATCATTTTTTTCTTATTTTTAATATTTTTTTTTTTGTAATTTTTTTTTGTTTGGTATGTTTTTTACATGTATGTATGTATGTATGTTGTTGTTGTAATTGTGAAAAAAACGAGGAGGTCGTGGTTTTTTGCTCATATCTCAGAAAGTTATGGGGCGATTGTCCTGAATTTCAATAGCGATTCATTCCTGGATATTTCCAAGAGATTGATACCATATACAGATCTGAGGAACATATAGTTGCTTCTAAAAGTTGATTTCAACCAACACACGGACAGACGGGCAGACGGACAGACGGATAGACGGACAGACGGTCAGGGCTTAATCGACTCCTCTATTCATAAGCTTTCAGAAAATATATACTCTATGGGGTCGGAAATGAAAATTGTAGAAATTACAAACGGAATGACAAAGCTATATATACCCTTGTGCACCACAGGTGAAGGGTATAAAAAAAATTACATATATTTTTTAAATACTTTTTGGCAGCTTTATTATAAGGTAGGATAAAATAATAGAATTTCAAGAAATAATAAAATGCTTTAATGTTATAGTTTCCAAAATGGTGTGATAAACGAAAAATGTATTAGCAAAAAATCATGCAAAACAGAAGTTCTACGCGGTTTGTTTAGAGCTAATTCTTTTGGTTTAAAAAAAAACATGTTTTGTTTATATTTACGATTTCTTTTTATACCCTTCACCTGTGGTGCACAAGGGTATATATAGCTTTGTCATTCCGTTCCCATAACTTTCTGAGATATGAGCAAAAAACCACGACCACCTCGTTTTTTTTCACAATTACAACAACAACATACATACATACATGTAAAAAACATACCAAACAAAAAAAAATTACAAAAAAAAAATATTAAAAATAAGAAAAAAATAATAAAAAAAACTACAAAAAAAAATTTTAAAAAAATTTAAAAAAAAAATTTTAAAAAATTTTTTAAAAATTTTTCTAAAAAAATTTTTTAAAAAAATTTAAAAAAAATTTAAAAAAAATAATAAAATATAAAGAATATATTAAATAAAATAAAATAAAATTTTTTTGGCTCAGCTGGGATTCGATGCCACATTTATTCTAACGTGTACGTATGCACGTATTTTATATGGGATGAATGGTGATACAAACAATTGTTATTGCATGACTACACGTTGTGAAGGGTATATAAGATTCGGCACGGCCGAATATAGCACTGTTACTTGTTAAGTAACACATTTTAAACAAATTTGCAATGATCTACAAATGCAAACGCTTGTTATTAAAGAATAGTAAAACTGGCAAAGGATTATAAACATTCTCACAGGAGTTTATTTTCAGACACTAAATTTATCTAAGAAGTTTTATCCTGCACAAAAAGAAGGTTGAAAAAGAGGTAGAACAAGAGCAAGAGCAAGAGCAAAATTTGATTTTTTAGGCAGGTCCAGTGCTGCCACAACCAAAAAATTTTTACAACCAAAATTCGCTAAAAAAGTTACCAAATGAGAAAAAATAACCAAATTTCGATATGTAGAATTTTTATTAAATAACATTTAAAATGCATACATATTTATAATGTAACGCATGTGATTTGAATACAATTAATAATAATAATTTTTTTTAATATTTTATTTGGTTGTTGGGTTTAAGCTGGTCTATATGCATTTCACTGGTGCTTATACCAGATCATCAGTAGACCTTTTACCCAAATTCTTGAAAAAGTTTTAAAATGTTATAAGCTTTATTTCTAAATTCTTATTAACAAAATAAGAATTCAAAAATAAAACGAAAAACTATAAAAAACTTCCTCAAAAACCCAACCAACATTTTTTTTCAATAATATTTATTTGGTTGTTGGGTTTAAGCTGGTTTATATGCATTTCACTGGTGCTTATGCCAGATCATTAGTAAACCTTTACCCAAATTCTTGAAAAAGTTTGAAATGTTATAAGTTATATTTTCAAATTCTCATTAACAAAATGAGAATTCAAAAATAAAACAAAAAACTTTAAAAAACTTTTTCAAAAACCCAACCAACAATTTTTCAATTTTAATTTATTTTATTTTTCTAATCCCTTTAGCATTTGGCTAACCGTTGGTTAACACTAAATGCTTATAAGGGCAACCGAAAAATAAAATCTTCTTTTATTACATAATTTACTAAATTATTCGGGATATGCTCCCTTAATTTTTCAATAATATTTATTTATAAATATTTATTTATAAATAAGCAAATATTTATAAATAAATATCCCGAATAATTTACTAAAATTTGGGGTGGCAAAGCACACCGGGTATTAGCTAGTTCTTTACAAAAATTTACTTTGTAAAATCTTTCATTGAATGTTGCCACCATTACAAGAGACATGACATTTCTGTAGTACAGAGTTACGATCATTTAGTAAAATAAAAAGCTATTGACGTTGTTGTAAAAGAAAAGTATTGTAAACAAGTGAGTAGCAATCAAGGCGAATTTATAATAGCGCTAGCGATTTAATTCACAGCTGTTTTATTTTCAGTTGCCCTGGTAGCAATACTAAAAATTGAAGAACATAAAAACTTCAAAAGTATAATAAAAAATATGTACATGTGCATCATTATTTTGGCAAAAAAATAACCAAAATGAGAAAAATATTCACATCTCCACATTAAAGAAAAAAATAACCACTTTTGGTTAGAAATAACCAAACCTGTGCCCATGTTCTGTAACTCTCGCTACGAGAAACTTTTCACTTGAAACATGTAAATTGGTACAGAAATACAACAAATCGAAACAAACAGCTGTTTTCTTTTTTTCACTTTTGACGAAAATTAACCATTGATGGCAATATTGTTCTAGTATATCGGCGTTTATCGGTCTTTTTAGTGGCCGACAAAAATCGGCGCATATTTAGCAATTTCTTGGTTCGATGTTGTGCACAATAGTGTTCACACTATCGGCACATCAGAGTTGATTTTGATTGTCCATAGCCAGCACGATTTCGGCGCAGATCGTCGCATTTTTCAAATATTTGTGCGTTCACATTATCGGCACATGAAATGCGACAAAAATCAGTACATTGTACCGATAGTGGGATCCCAGCTTTAGGATGGTTACCTGGTATTTCCTTGGTCGGAAGCCATATCGCTCGAAGTTACCTTTTGGTTGTGATAGAAGAAGAAGTAAAAGTCAAGTTTTCTAAAACTCTCCAAAAGCCTAAACGCCTAAATATATTATGCTTTTGCTGGCTTAAGCAAATGTGCGGTTACATAAAATTAAATATATACAACTATATTGTACTTAAGAAACTTTTCGCCAAGTCAAGTGTCATTTGCTTAAGCAAACAGCGACTCTGATCGTACTTTGCTTACGAAAATAGAATTTGATTTTATATGTACACACTGTTGCATTATTTAGCACTTTTTTTATTAATGTTATCATTTGTTTTGCAAATTAGAGAAAAAATTTATAAATTTTTTGGTTTATGGTAAAATATTAACACTTTAAATAATAATTTTGTGACAATATCGATATATTAAGAAATACGGAAATAAAACAGTTTTTGCAAAAGTACAAGTATTTGCAACTAATCACAGTAAGTATTTAAGTTTAAAAAGTACAATATATCCACCGTCAAGTCTTCAAAAATTTGCTTAAGCATTTGACAGACTTTTCGTTGATTTTTGACAGTAGCTTAAGCCAGCAAAAGCATAATATGGTTAGGCCTTAATTCTGTTTCGGCTAGGTAAAAAACTATGTTTCTTTAAGGTAATTTCTAATGAATTTCCAGTCTAAAGCTTAGCTTACATAAATCCAATTATTTTTTTTAAATTTTTTCGTATTTATTTCAAACAAAAAAGAAATTTATAGCATGTTGAGATATCTGACAAGCTCATGCTTGCTAAATGAGTTCATAACTCTGAATGATTTCAATTTACACTAATTATTTGCTTAAGTAGTGGCATATTTAGATTTGAAATTGCACTCTGTTCTTCTAAAATTTTAATCTACCAATCGGATTTAAATCGCTCTTAATACAATATTTCATCCCATTATCCAAATGAAGTTTATTCTTAAACGTTTGAAAAGGTTTGGAGTTATCCAAGGTAATGGTTTTAAAACTGATGACATCTTCTTTATTTTAGATAATGTCTTGGTAGTCTGGAATTCATATTATTTATCGTAAAATGTGCTCAATTATTATATAAATTTATTTCATTCTGACATTATTAGACATACTTAGATTTAATATTTTTATTTTTTATGGTTCTGATATTCGGTTAGATGGCCCCTAAGATTCAATCATTTAATGTGTTTCGTAGTAACTGTTATCTCAGCGTACCAGCCACCACAATTCGGATTTTTCAAACTCTAAAAATTAAATTTTTTAGTTTTAAAAATGTCTCATCAAAAATAACATGTTCAAACTGTTTTCAATATCATATTAATATACTAAATATAACTTTGTAGGTCCTTAGGGCACCTGAAATAATGCTAAAATTGTTTATCAACTTGTTTGACTTCCTATTATTCTTTCTTAAAGTTTATCTTAGATTTTGTTGTTTTTCGTTCTGTTGAGAACATTTTATATAATTTCTTTTCTCTTAATTTTTTATTTTGATGGATGATTATTGGATGTTAAGTTTTATAAAAGGTGGTTAATTTGGATTTGCTTTGACCTTTAAAACTATTAACCAACATATTTGTATACATGCTTTTCAATACTGTATCGGATCATAACTTTTGATCACAAAAATATAATAAATGATGTTTAGTTGAACTATGTATGTATGTGAAGAAAAGTGCAGAGTTTGGTACAGAGTTATACAATTTTTCATCTTTTAAACTTTTTTTCTGCCAAAATTTGTATAACGAAAATTGTGCAATATATTTTACAAAAAATTTAAAAACACTACACTTTTAATATGTAAAGCAATTTTGGTAACATATTTACGAAAAAAATCAAGAAAATTCCAAAATATCAATTTACTGACAACGTTTTCCAATTTTGTATATGCGTATGTTTTTACAAAAAGTACTTTTATTCGTATAAACTATGAAAATTGTTTGATTCAGTAGTTTTAATTTTTTTCTTGTCGATAAAAAATTTAAATTAAAGTATCAAAGGATTTGTACTTTTTGACAGCATCTAACGACAATGTGTTTAGTGTGAACAGCTTCGAGTAGAATGCAGTAAATATGAAGTAACTTAGAACTACAATAGAAACAAAACAAGTAGTTTTCTTAAGGTTCATGCATGGAACATCATGTGTATTGGAAAATAAAATATAAATCAGGGCATATACTTAATATAGTAACAACACACATACATACTACTTAAGTTGTTTTCAATAGACATAAAGAGGCAGTCGTATGAGACTGTAAAATCTGGTATGAAGGTTTGTTGTTTAGTTAAAAAAACATGATTTAAAAAATATAATTTGTCCTTAAAATAAAGAAAAGTTCATAAGATTTTCTAAAAAAAAAACCAAAAAACAAACAAATGGGGATACATTGTGGAACATTTCTACAATAAAATTCAGTTCTATTTTCCACTGCTAAAATAATAAGCAGTACCGATGTCATACATACTTTGTTGTGCTTTCGTATGCAAACATTTCAAGCATTAGTCGAAGGTTACACACGACGATTTTAATTGCCCAACTCTTTTCATATTTTCTTTTGAACTTGCTTTTAAGTTCACACACGACAATTTCTTTGGCGATTTTTCTGTTTAGTTTAGCTATTATTTTCTTACAATTTGTCATTTGTGCTTTAGCCGTAAATAGTAGTAATAAAAATAAAAACACACATAAAATAATATACATAATTGGTTTTAATTAACGCCTTTAATTAAAATGTTTTCACTGAAAGATTTTGTGTGTTTTTTTATTTAAAAATATTTTAAACGTTTAATTTGTGACGTTTTTCATTCAAATGTTAAATTACTTACACCCCAAGAAGAGAAACACCGAATTAAAAGAAATGCTTAATATTCATAAAAAAAAAGTTGCTGCAAAGAGCCGAGTACCGGCGATTATTTTTTCCTTCTTTTTCTCCTCACATAAAATGGTAAAAACATCTATAAACTCAAGAATTGCTCTATAACTATAATCGTCGTGTTTGACCATAGACTTATGAATACGGTAGGGAAAAATTTTTTTTGGTGGGTTATTATAAAAGCCTTTATTAACCTTTAGTTAAAATATACAAAAATTTATGTTCATCTATTTGGTAAAATAGTATTTTGGCAATACCAACCAGATAAATCCAACAAATCGTTATGCTACTGTAAAAACCAAAAATGAAGTCAAGTCAAACAATATTTGACTGCTACTTTACCCTTTTGCCTACTGGCATTACAGCCATGCAATATGCAGTTCACATTCCATTTATGTAAATCGTATTCATAAGACACAATAACACACACATGTACAAACTCCAATAAAAACAAACACATACCCTAATATCAAAAAACATATATACATATGTACATGTGTACGTACAACGAGTACATTCTTACAATATAAGAACATTTAACGTGGCGTGATGCATCTACATATATACTGTTGAACATTTATAGAGGAGAAAAGATATTGAATCTATAATCATAAAACTGAAGAAGTCATAGAAAAGGTGGAATATGGCTTGAAAACCCTCAAGGCAGGACAACAAACTCAAATAGACAAATAAACACACACTCACACGTAAACTTAAATACGTACATACTATATCGAAAAAAAACATAGTGTTTAAAATTCTACTGAAATGTCTATAAAAACGATAAAAGAGAACTTAACCTACAAAAATATAATAAAAAAATTTACATAAGTATGCAGTGGCTCACAGCTATCTTTTTGCAGTGCCTACTTCCAAGCAACACATACCCTGCAGTGCCTACTTCCAGTATTTTTTAAACTAATTTAATTTATAAATAATTTACTTAATTATTCAGGATATGCTCCCAACTAATTTTTTAATATTTTATTTGGTTGTTGGGTTTAAGCTGGTCTATATGCATTTCACTCGTGCTTATACCTGATCATCAGTAGACCTTTTACCCAAATTCTTTAAAAATTTTTAAAATGTTATAAGCTTTATTTATAAATTCTTATTAACAAAATAAGAATTCAAAAATAAAACGAAAAACTATAAAAAACTTCCTCAAAAACCCAACAAACATTTTTTTCTTATTAAAGTATTTTATTTTTCTTATCCATTTCACATTTGGCTAACCGTTGGTTAACACTAAATGTGTATAAATGGCAACCGAAAAATAAAATTTTTATTTATAAATAATTTACTTAATTATTCAGGATATGCTCCCAACTAATTTTCCAATATTTTATTTGGTAAAACATATATGTGACCAGTTTTTTGGGTCATAAAAGGCGAATATTCACCCAATCTACTTTGAATAGCACCTTTAGGTAATTTCAGTTTGCAATTATATATAACTAGCCAAGCCCGGCGCGTGTGCTACGCCTCTTAATGAATAACAATGTATTCTGAATTTTAATTAAATATATTAAAAATAATAGCGAAGGCAAGGCGAACTGGAAACTGCAGTCGTTTGAAATTGAAAGGCAAATCGGTGGGAACCATTGGAATGCGTGGAAATAGCTAAAAATAATAACTAATTTTTAATGGGGGTGGCACTTCCCACTTTTCTAATTACGAAATTATATATATATAGTCATGACAGCTCAATATGTGTGCAAAGTTTCAGAAAAATCAATCAAGTGCAAGAAGCTTAAAATTACAACTTTTTTATGGGTGTGGCACTGCCCACTTTTCTAATCACGAAATTATATAGTCATGACAGCTCCATATATGTGCAAAGTTTCAGAAAAATCGTTCTTCTGCAAGTAGCTAAAAATTATAACTTATTTTTTATGGGCGTGGCTCCACCGACTTTTTACCACCCATAAACACTCCCTGGAATGTGTACAACAAGGGTTTCGGAGTCTATAGCTAACACACACAGACAGAGTTTCACTTTTATATATATATAGATTTGTGTCCGATGCCGATCAACAATTTTCAAAAACATTAAGGTGTGGCGATTGTACTGATGACGTCATCAAGTATACTAACTAATTTTTCACAATTCCCGATTTGTGTTTCGATAATTATTCTCATAAAATGGGAAATTCGCCTTCATGCCCAGCTGCTCTGTACTCTGCAAAAAAATTGTCTTTTAGGATCTAAAAGCACTTAAATTTATCCACGTTTGCTTTAGCAGTAGTCAATTTCCTGTACCAGCAGCCGACAAACATATTGTTACGTTTATACCTTTTATAAACTTTGGTTTACTTCCTTTAAATAAACCTCTTGAGTTCTTTTATTGCAATTAAAAACACTTTAAATTCGTTATAAAATTAAGAGCACTTTATTTATTTAAATACACTCAAATATTGTTCTTATATCACTTTACTTATTACACTTATAGTTATACACTTTTATTATCAAACTCACTTTGATACGCACTTTACAAGCTCTATTGTAATACTGATTACGCTAGCTGTGTTGTTCGGCTATTTATAGTAACACAGTGCTGTTCGGTAACATTCGACAAAGTTCTCGTATGTACATTCTAGTACATTCGAAAACCGTTACATTTAAATTAAGACGTTAAGTAATAGGTACGAATAATAGAAGTGCCTAAAAGTATGCTACACATAACAACAAACATCATGTTCGAAAAACCAGCAAAACAAACTAATACAAATACAACTACAGTAACTTTAACTGCTACAAATAAAATAAATTAAAATGTAAATTAAGCTACTTAAAAATAAATCTGTAACAATATTTTATTGTTTTTAATAGTTTAATAGTTTTTAACTGTAGTTTTCTTTTTTAAACTCGATATTCCGTTTATGTTGTATTTTGACTAAATTCAACTAAATGACCAATAGTTTTGGCACAACATTATTTGCTTAGGTCATGTTAGACTTTGGTAACCAGTTTTGTATCTGATATTCTTCGGTTGGTTCATAATTTTCCTAAAACAAGTCGCTTGTCTTGTTTGGTGAAAAATTTGTTTGTTCTTTGCCTTCTGGCGCTTATACGACTTTAATAAACAAAACTATTTGTTCCACAAACCCCTAGATCATTAAAAGTTGGCACCGAGTTGCATTAAATTTTTCATAAATGTTTGTTTTACAATATTTAAGTGATATTTTATAAAGTAAAATAGTACTTTTTATTACAACAGATAATGTTTTTTTTATCATTTAGGTAATTTTTGAACCAAAATACCTATGTGCGGTATCCAATATAGCATCATTAAAATGTGACTGTATAAAATAATCAGTGAGCTAAATAAAGTCGTATAATTTTTTTATTTTAAGGTGTTTAAATAAAAATTTTTAATTAATTATTTTTAATAAACAAGATATTTGTTATGCCACACTTTTTCCTAAATTCGTTTTAGTTTTATTATGATTGAGTCTTAAAAGTAAAAACTATGTATTCAATGAATAAGCTGTGAGCCACTGTATGCATATTTATTAGATAAAAATCCGTAAAAAGTTTTCTCTTTTTTTACATAAAATTAAAAATAAAAATTAACTCAATTATTAGTAAAAATCTGAGCTACACTTGTTTACGGTAATAATTTTGTAAATCTAAATAAATATTTTTATTTATTTTACATGGCAGGGAATATTGCAAATGAAAAAATTTAAAATTGTCAAAGAACTAACTTTTAAAAAAAATTATATTTGATCGAGAAAATTTTGCAAAATGAAATTCAATTAACGTGTCTTTATTTAATTTTTTATAAGTGTAATGCAACGCACAAAGAAAGAGTATGATTGTTGTGATTGTAATCTAAAAGCAACATTATTCAATTGAACGATTGTATTTTAAACATTTAGGGCCGTATTCATAAAAAAATATTTTAGGTTTATTGAAGGCTTATTTGACAAATTTCTCTACAACATGTGTCAAATAAGCCTTTGATAAACCTGAAATATTTTTTATGAATAAAGCAGTTACAATATAGCAATATAGTACGCATCATTTATATTATGATTAAAAAGGATTATAAAATAATTTCTCGTTATAATAATTCCTAAATATAATAGTATAATTCTATTAAGCTATAATATAATCGCCTACACGTGTTTTTTTGTTTGTTATATTTTTACACAATTGTAATTAGAATAGTATTTTTGCATAAACATCATACTATTTCTGTCGTAAAAATCTTCTGAATCATATTGTTTGTGCGAACAATTAGATCGATATTTTCATAACAATCAAATCATAAAATTCAAACAAGCACTTGGTAATTGTGACAAAATAAATTTAAAAAAATAAAATATTTTTGCGACAACTAAATATTGTAAAAAAAAAAAAATAATAATAATAATATGACCATCGTGCTTATGTTATAGCCATGATTCTTCTCTGTGTGAATACACAAAGATAATACAAATCGATTGTATAATATATATGAATTGTTTCTAGTGTAAATATGTACAGCAGCGTGTTATATTTCGCTGTATACCCATTGTATTATATATTTGCAAGATAACTTTTATTTTTTTATATTTGTCAATTTCTTTATTGCCTTATTAAATACTATCTATTTAAAGATGTAAGGCGAACTTTTTTTTAGTACGGTCTAATGTTCAGTGGTGGTCATTTGTTCATTGAACTTACAAACAAAATATTTCACAAAGAACAAAAATATAGTGTTTATTTAATTATAAATTTTCTTAATTTTAACTAGTTGCAATATTAATCTATTGTCATATATTTTTACGATATTTTGTGTAAGAAAAATCACATAACAAACAAAATTTATTTAAGAAAAATAGTGGTCACGCAAATATTTGGAAAATTTAAACATAGCTATGATTAGCCAGCCACACAAGTTTTCGAAAATTAATGATTTATTGTTGAAAGTGTTTCGCAACTAAATCTTAAAATCTTAATTTTGGGTAAAGGGTCTTAAAATCTTATTTTCATTAAAAAATCTTGAAAACCTAGATAAAATCTTCATTCTAGCATCGCTGCTGCCATTTAATATTTTTTGCGATTTTTTTTATATGTGTTCTATTGTTTTCGGTGGTTTTGCTATGATTTAAAGTTTTTTTTATTTCATTGTTGGTTTTAGTATTGATATTTTACTTTGTTTGAAAACACAAATACTAACAAAGCTGTAGAGAAAGACTTTTTGAGTGACAGTTACTATGTTTAAGTGAGAGTAATTTTGTGTTTATTATTTATGCTTCCACTAAAATATAGCGATTAGAAGCACTATGAAATGGAACCTATAACTTTTAGAACAATTTGCACAACTTTTAAATCTAAATCCATTATTTTAACAAGGATATGCCATTGGAGGCATGTAAAGGGGTTTTCAACAGGTACGCTACAAAAGTAGACCGACAGGGACAGCAAACAACGCCATATTTTTTGCCGCTCTTTTGACATTTCTCTTCAGTAAGGTTTGCCATTTCATGATGGAAAGATATACGAGCCAACAACGAGTCGAAATTATTAAAACTTAAATTTATCCAAACTTAATAAATAAATAAATTATCCAAACTTCAATTCGGAGTCAGTGGCCTAAACGTTAAGAGCGCTACGTTCAATTTATGGTCGTCATAATCGTCCTACCAGATTAAAAATTGTGGAAATCTAGTGGAAAAATTAGAATCCACAGGCACAGTACAAAATGTTCCCGTGCCAGTGAGACAAAGAAATGCCCGTAGTGTCGAGAATATTTCTGCCGCTGAGGCTTCAGTGGAAGAAAGCTTAAATGTTTCTTTCATACGTCGTTCTCAAGCGTTGGGCATCTCTGTGACGTCGTTGTGGCGAATTGTGCGAAAAGATCTTGGCCTACATCCTTACAAAATCAAATTGACGCAAGAACTAAAGCCGCTTGACCACCAGAAGCGTCGTATGTTCGTGAATTGGGCTGAGCAACAACTTGAAAATGAAGAATCATCTTCAGCGATGAGGCTCATTTCTGGCTGAACGGCTTCGTCAATAAGCAAAATATTCGTTATTGGTCAGAGAGCAATCCACACGTACTCCATGAGTCATCATTGCATCCCGAAAAAATTACGGTTTGGTGCTGTTTATGGACCGGTGGCGTCATTGGGCCGTACTTCTTCCGTGATGATCAAGACCGGCACGTTACTGTGGGAATCGCTACCGTTCAATGATAACAGAATATTTTTGGCCCCAATTGGATAATATGGACTTGGAGGACAGGACGGCATTGCCACAAGCCACACAGCGAATGTCACAATTAATTTATTGGAAACCAAGTTTGGAGAATGTGTTATTTCACGAAATGGTCCAGTCGTTTGGCCGCGTCGGTCGTGCGATTTGACGCCGTTAGACTATTTCCTGCGTAGCTACGTCAAGTATATGGTCTATGCCAACAAGCCAGCGACGATTGATGAACTTCGTACGAATATCGAACGTGACTTTGCAGCAGTATCGCCCGACTTATGCTTGAAAACCGTCGAAAATTGGGTTCAACGTCTGGACTTCTGCAAGCGTGCCCGTGATGGCCATGAAAAATAAATCGAGTTCCATACATAATGGCATCGAACGTACTTTCACAGCAGTAAAGAATTTCTTTGATATCCAAAACCGTTTTTGTTTTATTTAAAAAAACCTTTTTAGCGCTATTATTGAAAAACCCTTTACTTATCACGCTCGCTTCAGTTCTGTCTAAAATTTGTAGATCCCTTTTTGTAACATATCTTATTATTCGTTTAAGACCCTATAAATTATACATTTGTAAAATATTGTTGTATTAAAATAAAATTTTTATTTTTATACAAAAATAACATTTTTCTTGTAATCCCTTGTTTGGTATTTATTACTACCCAGCAAAAAAAAATTGCTTCAGTTCAATGTGAATAACATTTTTCATGACTTCTAATACATAAGTACAAAAGAAGGCATAAAGAACGCCTTCTCCAAATACAAAATAGTTTTTATGCAATTGCCTCATGTGTACCAACTTTCGAAACCGATGTCTTTCGATCGGAATGAAATTTGCACCAAAGTTAGTCCTATTGAATAGTAGCTCGTAGATAGTAGATCGGTCAAGAACTCTCTGAGTTATAGGGGGTCCAGTGACACGTTGATGTAAAAATCATTCATGTTTCACCTAAATTGAACCACTTGATCATGCGTTGAACTCATGCGTTTACCTATCCTTTTGCATGTCTTTTTTGCTGGGTAATTCTTGAAACATAAATTTTCTTACAGTATTTTTTAAGTTTTCTAACTAAATTTCAAAAACAAAACTATTTTTAGCATTATTCTGTTCTTTTTGTTTAACTTTTCCTCCCTTTAACTTCCTCTATACTCCATATGCAATTTGTCTTAAATTCTTGACATTTTTCTCCTCTCTGACTACCATTTGAAACTCTATTAGTTGTCTTACTTCATCAATCTTATTGCCTTTTATCTAAAACTTAATTACTCTCATTTGTAGTGTCGCCTTTTTGCAAGACAATAAAACAAAAATAATAGGAAGTTGATACAACAAGAAAAATACAAAAATAAATGAACAAGTAAAATGTTGTAAAAAAAATACAAGAAACTTCATACAAAGTAAATTTTTACCACTTGTCTATTATTACAACTAGTAACCATAGCTGCCAGATTTGACGATTTATCGTCATTTTGACGATTTTACGTGCTAAAATTACATGTTGACGATTTGACGATTTATGTTATGTTTTTGACGACTTTCAAGAATTCAAGCTTGCAACATTTTTCATTACTTTTATATCAACCTTAAACTGAATAAAAATAATTTGTAACGGGTTTTTATGTTATTAATAATAGAACAGAGTGAAAGAGATAAATCTGTCATTATTTAATGTGTTTGTGTGGATAATTTTTCCACTTTGTTCCTTTTTTAATATAGTATATGCCACATTTTATCAACTGATACCTACAACACGAACAAATATGAATTTGGAAACGCGCTTAAAACAGTTTTAATTTTCTACGTAAATTTATTTAAAAACAAGTGACAAATTAATATGCTATAATACTTTTAAAAAAATTGTAAGTTCTTTTTAATTATACATTAAAACCTTTGACCCAAAAATAAGTTTATGGTCTGAAAAGCGAAACGATGTAGTTTATTTGGCGTTGTGCTCATCTTACCCTTGTCTAAAGCTACTTTAGTCGGTAGAAACTTTAGCAAAGAATGATTATAATTATTTGTCAAATAGTCCAAAAAGATGCAGTCAATTTATTATTTATTATTTTTTGTATTTATATATATACATATACTAATATTTATTATTCGAAATTAATTCTAAATTGTATTATATTTATTGTCATGTTTTTAACTTAAAAGGGTCTAATAAAACCATTTATCTCTTTAGACTTAAAAAGTTTGTTATGTTATGAATTAAATAAAAAATGTTTTGTTTTAAAAAATGCGTTTCTTTATTTTGACGTTTTTATGACGATTTGCGTAAACCATTTGACGATTTTGACGATCTTTTTCCCCAAATTAGACGATTTTACCTCAATTTTATCTGGCAGCTATGCTAGTAACTGTTACCCACGCTAGCATTTACACTACACTTAGACGCCCACAAAACCCCTTGATCTCTAAACTTAGAGTCTAAAGGCATCGGTTACTTTAGGTCGTAATACACTCATATCCCGTCTCAGTTTTTCATACATTTGTATTAATTTTCATTTAATTCGTTACGACACTCATAATTTTAGTTAATAATAGTTTTTATTAAAATAAAAATTTAACATTTCACGAAAAACACAACAAAAATATTAAGATTAAAATTAAAAATAAGAACTTTATAGAATTAAAAAGTAAAGACTATCAGCGTCTCTGGAACAAATTTTTTTTATTGTAGAAGGGGCTGATGCCAGGTTTCTTTCAATATCGACAGTTTTCTCCCCTGATTTAAAGCGCTTTAAAATATCCAGTTTTTGTTCTAAGCTTATTTGCTTCATTTTTTGACTCATTGTTGAAAAATATTAAGGTTAAACTTCACTTCACCAAATGTAATTTGAAACTACCAACCAAGACAAACTTGATGACAACTTTCACATACAAATTTACATTAGACTTAGACGGGAAATCCCCTTTTTCTATCACGGAAATTTTAAAAAGACGCAACTTCGAAACGACGCAAACCGAAGCGATGCAAACCGGGGTATGATTGTATTTAGTTTACACATACATACATATGTATGTATTTGATATACAAACATATATATCGACCCATTTGCACTTTTAAATAAATAAAACCGTAAATAACACTGCTACTTCCGATAAAATGTACGCAATGTTTTCTCCATAACTACAACAGTTATCGCTATAATATTTTATCAGCAGATGGATTAATAGATGTAGAACCAATTTGCATAAAAAAGTCGATTTATAAAAAAAACGTAACATACGATAATTTCGCACACAGTGGTCGATCTGTATAAATATTTTTTTGGGTTTGTTTACATTCTGCTCTATTTATCTTATCCTCATGTACATTTGAAAATATTTTTCAATTACACTGCTCAGCAGCAAAATCCTCCATTAAATAAAACTATGTGGACTATATGGATTTTAATGCGCTGAACTCAAATCCGTTGTCGGTTTTTATACTCTTCACCTGTGGTGCAGAAATTTTTTTTTTAATTTTTTTTATTGTTGTTTTTTTTAAATTTGTTTTTTTTTTTTGAAACACATAAACTCAATTTATAATTCCGCAATGAGATGTTTTGCATATGTATGTACGTATTTCATATGAGATGAATGGTGATACAAACAATTGTTATTGCATGACTACACGTTGTGAAGGGTATATAAGGTTCGGGAAGGCCGAATATAGCACTTTTACTTGTTTTCCAACAGATCGGGATTTTTTATGGGCGTGGCAAATTTTTCCCCCTAAATTAGTCAGGTACGGAGACATATTTCATCCTAACTCGAGAACCAGTCATCCGATTTTCAAAGATAAAACACCAGAAAATGTGTAACAAAATTGTATTTATTTTAGTCGAATAGAACTTTTTTCTATCTCTTATTGTTTTGGAATTATTCAGAAATTAATGGAGAAAAAAATTTTTCGTACAAAATTCGTAATATTTTTCAATTTAAAAATGGAATTAAAAAAACATAAAGCAAATATTCAACATTTTGCACTTATCTTAAAATAAAAAGAAGCCATAAACCATAAAAATCGATTAAAAAATGTAGATTTTATTGTCAATTTACCGCAGGTACCCAATATTGACCAAATATATGTGTAATGCACCAAACAACGTCAGAGTGGGCGCACTAAAGCGCCTTGTAGCATCAATGAATGGCAACAAGTCTGAGCTTCTTGCATCCCAATAAAAAGAATGGATTTTGGTGCAAAAGGACGTTTCGAAATAGAGAACAACCTTTTTTGAGTTATTTTAGCAGAGAGGAAGGTTTGGTATTTTGTGATAATGCTGATGGACTTTTGCGACAACTGTGTTTCATTCATAAATCTGAGAATTGGCGGCTTTTTATTGATTCACCCAAGACAAGTTTGAAAGCATCAAAATCCATATAGTCCACATAGTTTTAATTAACTGGAAGACAAAAAATTATTTTTTGTCGAACAGTGTTATTTATGGAACATCCCATATTTTTCCCCCAGAACTATTTTTGTTTTTCTTACTGTTGTTGTAGACGTACAACAATTTACTTGAATTTGAAAATGTAGCAAAGTTTGATAAAAAAAATTTTACTTTAATATTTAGCTGCGGTTTTTTAAACATTTTTTCTCTCTTTCTCTTGTCCAAACGACCAAGTAACTAGTGAAGTAGTAGTCTCCTATGATATGTGCATAAAAAGGATTTTGTATCTAATATGGTTAACATTTGACATTGAATACATCAGATGCGGAAAGTAGAGAAATGTTAAAAAAAAGCTAAAATCAAATTTGACTACAATTGTTTTTTATTTCATTTGGCAATTCAATAAAATATTTTGACTTTTATTGTTTAGTTTTACGGCTTACAGTACCTTATTATTTAAAGAAAAAAAAGTAGATTACATTGTTAAAATTATAATATTTATTGTAAAATTCTAAATATTGAATGTTTCAGTAAGATTTTCAAAATTTAGTAAAACTTAAAAGAATCTATTATTGAAAACAAAATTAAAAATTTTAACTGACTTATACAACATATTTATACAGACGACAGCGTTAATTTTCATTAACAGTCTTAATTCAAATTAACTTATGAACTATACCCATTCCAATGTGTATTAGATTTCACGTAAATGCACTAAATCATATTGAATTTATTCTGAATTTAGAAATTTTAATATGGAAACACGGTCGGCAATCAATCAAAAAACTAAAAACTCAAAAATGTAAAATTAAAATAGATTCGATATGTTGAACTTTTTTACATATTTTTTGGAATGCCTTTCTGTTTAGGTGAAAGTTTTCCTTAATACTGGTATCGTAACCACGTCACTCTCCTAAAAAGTGCTGTGACGGTCCTTTAAAAAAATACCATATACCTACATACATATGAATTATAGCCTCCATGAAGGGATACCTTTAAACCTACGAATTTCCACAATTTCCTTTCTTTTATTTCAGAGTGGCCTTCTGCCATCCCAACTTGTAGCAACATGTTCAGATTTGTGATTGCTAGTGCATTTACAATTTTTACTAAATGCAAAAACTGTCGTCTGTTACAGCAAAATTTTAATTTGCATTAGTGATATTCTAAAATTAACGCTGTCGTCTGTCTATGGTATTAAATTGGTTTTTAAAATACAGTTATTTTTTATTTTTTCAAAAATTTACACTGGTTAATTCACATTGTCATAATTTCCAAAAATCTAAAAACTGCATAAAATTGTTGCAATAAACAATAAAATATTTTAAAACTTTTTTTACATTAAATTTTCGGAAATTATGACTGCAACAATCCGACAAAATAGCACACCTTGTAAATTCACCAATAATATCAAAAGTACATTTTCTCTAATATTTTATGAAAATATTTGTTTGGGTAAATCTTACCATTTTGAAAATTTTTAGTTTAAAATTAATTTACATGTATTTACAGTTATACCCTGTTCAGACAGATATTTTTAATTTTTTCACTTTAGTGTTGATTGAGCAATTAAAATTAGTGTTCACACATACTCAATTTATCTTACTCTATTAGCATTTGATAGGTGTAAAAATACGATGAATTTATACCAAATCAAATAATGCCTTCGCTTTAGTTTTTTCCTGTCCATAAAATATATTTACAATTATATTTACATATATAAATATGTATTTGATATTATTCAAACATTTTATTAAAAGTTCCATCAACCATTTTCCATTTTCTTACTTGTTTTTTTTTTGTATATTTATTTGTTTGACATTAGAAATGCCACCTATAGAATTTTCTTCTCACTGAACATACTTCTCGAGAGTTGTATTTCGAATTTTGGACAATAAGTGAAGCAATTAAGTATATATTGCTCAATTTAAAAGTAATTTTCAGTATGGTAAATTGAGCTCAATAAAGGCCTTTAATTGCGATAATATTATAAATTGAATATTAAGGCGTGTGTGTGAACATAGTATTAGGTTTTTAAAAACATTTTTATTTATATTGGCAATTATATTTATTTATAATACAATTTATGAAATTTGTCTACTTATAGCGGGTGTTTCGAATATCAGCAATTTGTACTAGCAATATTTTGAAAAGTAAACATGAATTTTTTAGCGAATTTTTAAAAGTAATACTAAAATAGAATTTCGGGCAAATGTCCACCTCTAACATATCTAAAGACTCTCTTTTTTAAAAATATTGAACTACGTTTGACAACAATGCTTCGCTTATCTCTTCAAAGTAGCATCGTTTTTTATTTTTCAAAATATCATGTAAGAGCGGTCTTTTATTTCTATCTCGGAGAAAAAAGCCCGTTCGTCGTTCACTCACAAGAACGCGTTGGTTCAATGATGTGTGAATTAGTTTCTCATGCTATAGCAGAATTATGTGGTTGTGGAGCCATCTTAAGTACTTAAACATAACCCACTAATGTAATCGGTTATCATGCTATGAAATCAGCAGAGAATTTTAATTTTTTAAATACAGACTAAAGATACCTCATGACTATAAACCAATCAGTTAAAAGAAAAAAAAAATTATTGAACTCATTCCTTTGATTTCCTGCTGTCAAGTGACAAATGGACATTTGAAATAGTGTAGTAGCATCCAGTTGTTTTATTTTGTGCATTTTTCTTTGCTTCCAACACACATGCATAGCAATTGTGCATGTTACAACATGAATAAATGAACACGAACATCAACAATAATTTAAGTTTTAGTTTTAAAATAAACTACTGTCACTGCAACGCTCCAACTACTAATACATACATAAGGATATTTAAAAACTATTTCAAGTTCCTTCTACATTTCATTCCATGAATTAATTGCAGTGAGAGTAAGAATAATTAAACAAAGAAAGCAGATAACGTGTTTTTGATAAGAAAATAGCTTGAAAAATTAAAGTTGTTTAAAAATTAATTTTTAAGAAGAAGAAGCAAGAAGTTTGATGTATGCATATATGTATCTATCTATAACATAAAAAAAGGCAAAATCAATTTTAAGGCTAACAATTCTTTCTTTTAACGCAATTTAATTTTTCATAATAAAGTAATTTTTATATATTTTTGGAGATTATACTTGCCACTCTTCTATAGTAGCATTTTCTGATTTGTAATAGTTTTTTTTTTTTAATTTTCCTTTTTTATATGCTTTTGTTTTCTCTTGTTTGGCTTGCTTAAAGATACTCGTATCAGTGAATGACAACGATTACAACTTCGGATATACATTGAGTATTATTAGCAAAACATGTATAAGTGCATACGGTTACAGCTAAAAAAATTACTCTATCCGTACATACTCGTTTGATGTTCGGCATAAGTATATACAAGTAACCGAAATCTAAGTATTTTTCGCATAAATACTCTATATTGTACACAGTACAACAAATTGGACTTAAGTACTTAAGTGTTATCGATTATCCGTAAAAAAAAGCGAGTAAAATGAGTAACCGTTTTTACAATTCAAGCGAGAGCGTCAAGTAGAAATTATGCATGCGTTTTGATTTAATAAAAATGCACTTGCTTGGGTTATGAAAACAGCACAACCATTATGGTACAAACGCACACATGCATTAACATTATTGTTATACATTTATTTGTTGTTTTTTATGATTGTTTGTGTGTATACGGCTTAGCAGCCGTAGTTGCTAGCAGGGATGCCACAAAAAATATTATTCCTAACAAATTTGTCAAAAAATGCACTAAAATCTACCAAAAACTTCAATTTTTGCACATAATTTTTCTAAATACTAACATTTATATTTAAAAAATAAAAACAATAATCAAATGGTAGTAAATGAATATAATTTACCAATTAATATATTAATAATTTATATATATTATTTAATTAGTATTTGAAATATCCAAAATACAGTTTTGTTTACATCAATATTTAAAGAAAAGTGTTACTAAGCCAAAGTATATGCCACTACTTTGGTAATTTATTCGAATCATAATTAATTTCCTATATAAGTATTGATATAATTGGAATATATGTCCTGACTTAACTTTTATTTAGAATATATGGCTTAAGATATCAAAATTGAAGGCATTTCTACATATTTCCTTACAGCGTTTGTTTTCTTTATTTTGTAAAATATTTTCATTGGCATTAAAAGTTATCTACTATAAATCCATGTTTCAAGTTTATATGATAAACTATTTAACATGTAACTTTTATAAAAAAATAAGACGCTTAAATGGAAATATGATTTTTAATTAAAATGTTTATTGGCGAATTATTTGAACTTTGTGTTTTACCACTAAAAATATTGTTCTACAAAAACTTAAACATAACAAAGCAAACAAATGCACAAAATTAAAAAAATTTATACCATAAAAATATCCAGTTTAATTAAACTGGCATCCCTGGTTGCTAGATGAATTATGGACAGAGACATTTTTTTATGATTTTTAATTTAGGGGTTGATAAAACAACGACATGCGTTATTTTTTTAGCAATGCCCAGCGAGCATGTGGGATTTATTTTAAATTTATAAAAAAGAAAAATATCTTATATTAAGATATATTTATTAGTTTTAACAGATATATTTGTTGTTTATTGTTTTTCTTATTGACTTTTTTAGAAAAAATTATATGGTTTTTGTTTGTTTTTCTTTATTAATTTTCCAAAAAACAATAACAGAATATCGTTTTTTTCTGCGGGAAAATAATAATCAGATAATAGCATTATGTTTATTTACTTATAAATAACTATTTAGTGGTTGATAAAAACCTTTTAAAATTGATTTGTCTCGTTATACAGCTTAAAATATTAGCTTAGAATGTATATCACGGCATAATACTTTAATATTTGTGTTTTTGTTTACTGGGTATCAAGTATTTTACAGAAAAAATGACACTCTCTTTGTTGTGTTCCTATCCAGCGTTGTCAACTTTGGCGTTATGCAATATTATTTGTGCTTTTTAAATTTTTGTCGCGCAAAAATTTTGAGTCAGTGCTCGATGTGATTTCTCAAATTCTTTAGTGCATTCTTTTTGCAAGGTAAATTTCTTACGAAACAACGCAACAAAAATGATAAGAATTAATAATAGACAATGCTTTTGTTATAAAGATCCTTAGCTTACATTTTAAAAGCTGTATAAATAGATTATATATTTTATATTATTATTAGTTATAATTTAAATATATATAAAAGTAAATAAAAGAATAATGATATGCATAAAACCAAAAGCTGTAATTATTTTTAAAGTAGCGATTATATGACCAACTGTGAAGTTAAAGTTACAACTTTAACTTAAAATTTATTATTATTATTAATGATATTATATGGAAACTTATTTTAGGCCTAAAGGTTCTAATAACGAAATTTATAATTTTATAAAATAAATAAAATCGAAAATTCAAAATTTTAAACTTTACGCATATTCTTAAAAATCAAAAGTTTTTTCCTGTTTTGATGTTTTTTGAATCTTAAAGTTGACAACACTTGTAATGTAATAGAACCTCTCACTTCACGATGAGAAGTAGATCTTTATACATAAAAAGCAGGGATGGAAAGCTTAATATCTGACTTTGAATACAATTTATGATAATAATTATTCATACTCTCAAATTTCACTGTGTGAACACAAATTCGATTTAAAAATAAAGTTTTAAAAATGTTTCAATGAATGTTCCATTATGTGGTCCAGAACATAAAAACATTTACAGGTTTTTTCTGGCATTAATTTATAGATAGGCTGTCATCACTACCTGTATAAGAGCACCCTTCTTAATGATGGATTTTCCTTGGAAATTTGTGTTTTTTTTTCAATAATTAAGGTCAAAATTCTTACAGATTTTTTCCTAACAAAAAGCAATGTAAATACATACGTAATTATATAAATAGTAAATCAAAATAAAAAATACATTGTTAAATACATATCTATTGCCAGTATCAATTCAACTAAATTTTCACTTTTATTTTCTTTAATTTTTACTTATCTTTTTCTGCTTTTATATCAAAATAATTTTTTTTAAGTTGATAAGCCATACAAATTTCAGGTATAACAGTTGCGTTTCTTAATACTAAAAATAAAATAAATAAAATAAATAAATATAAGTAAATTTATTTTTATTTAAAGAAAACATTTTATTATTATGTGTTAGCTGGTTGCTTATTTAAATTAATAAGCAATAAAAATTATGTTATATATATTTACTATACAAATAGTTCCAACCCTGACCAATTTTCTTTTTGTTTGATAAAAAATGAAAGAGCAGAATAAAGCACTTTTACTTGTTTTTTACTTGTTTTTTTGTTCAAAAGTACTTATAAGTATGTCGCAATACTTATAAGTATTTTGCCAATACTTATAAGTATTTTGCCAATACTTATAAGTATTTTGCCAATACTTATAAGTATTTTGCCAATACTTATAAGTATTTTGCCAATACTTATAAGTAATTTGTTTTCGCACATGTATATCCGAATAATACGTATGTATAGAGAGTATTTTTGAAAATAAGTAATAAATATACTCGTAACCGTAGCAATTCATGCATGTACGAGTAGCTATTTTCTGTGATAAATGCATGGTTATACTTATAACCGAAAAAGATAAGTAAATATTCGAGTTATTTTTTTTTTCGGATAACCGAAGTCAGACTCTGACTCGTATCTAGCTAGGTCCAGTAAAATTTTCATAAATTCAATTTTTTGTACAGCAGATAATATTGGTCCTTTGCTTGTATGGACGTGTGTATTGGCATGTATGCAACATATGCCATCTTTATTCTGTACGTTTTAAAAAGTTTTATGTTTAAGTGTTGTATTGAAAATGTGACATTAGTTGTATTGATACTTGTGTCTGTCTGTCTTTTGTGTACAATATCATTGAATTAATCTGGACAGCATATGAAATACCACATACAAATTAATTGAAACGAGTTTGCTACCCTTAAACGGTGCAACTTTCAAGTTTTGAGAAAAGATTTTGTTGTTTTTGTGGAATATAGAAAAAAAAATTGAAACAATTTTTTTGCAATATTTTAAAACAATCACTAAAATCTATTATGCTGTATAGAAGTTTTAAAATTTATTTTTTTTATTTCCAAACAAATAACAAAAGGATTGCCTTGATGTAGGAACATTAAGCTAAATTGATTTTCTTAATTTGAACATTAATTAAACTAAAATTTTTGTTTTTCAATAAAAATTGATATAAGCTTTATTACCATAAAGTTTTTTAAATTTTCGAAAATTCGTACATAGTTTCGAAAAAATCGAAATATGTTAGAGCATTAGTACAGTCTAATACTAAATGGTAATAAATTTTTTTAATGATTTTCGTAAATTTCAAAGATTTTTGACATTCGAACATTGCTTTTTCTTCCATAAAATTAAATTTTACTTTATTTGAAAAATGATTTGAATAGCCATCTTATTAACAACAAACAACAAAAGTTTGAATTTTGTTGAAAAGTTGGTAGAAAACTCTCAAAAGCTCTTTATAAAATTCCTGTTAAAGACATTCGGTTGAATATAAATTAAATTTCATGTCCTTTAATATATTAACTACTTGTTAAGTGTTTACCTTTTAATATTTCTTTTAAAAATGATTGCCAATATTTAAAACCAATTTGTTTTCTTTCCCTTGAAGTATATGATTTTATTGACCGGTTAGTAACGCCATTTATTGTGTAGATGCTTCCGCTTTACAAAATGTTTTCTTCCTCTTCTATATTGGCAGCATACCAAACCAGCCATACCAAACCGAAATAGTTTTATTATTGGCCAACGATTCCAACTCACTGACTGTAAGGTATTACGCTTGAGTGTCTACTATCGTTGTTGGTTCTGTTCGCTGTGTGTGTGTGTGTGATTATTTTCCGGTAATTTGTTGTTTCCCCGTTGCAGGCAAAGGCTATTAAAAGTTTTTTGCTGTTTCCCTTTTCAGAAAAGAAGTATAATTAAGAATAGGGGTTTTAATTTGCCGACCTTTTAAGCTACTGGAAGTGTAACTAGTAAGCTTTTAGAAATTTTAAAATATAATGCAGCACAGCATTTATTTTTGAAAATATCGAGTTTTGAATTTCTTAAAATTTACACAGAAAAATTCAATTCAAAGGAATTCAAGGGCATCCCCTGGCGAAAGCTTTAGTTCAAACAAAATTAATGTTAAAGTGGTTGTCATTTTCATAAATTTTCGTATAAAAAATTGTATTTTGCGGATTTGCTTTTTGAATAAATTTGTTAATAAAAAATAACTTTAAGTAAAAGTCTGCGTTAATGTGGTAGAAAATCAGTTGAGTTTTTGGTTTGGTCAACATTGAATAATAAAACACAGCTTTGACTTGACAATATTTACGAAGTGCAATTTGAAATTCGTCTCAGAATACAGTAGTGAAATTTATTTTGTTTTGATAGCGGTTTTTATGGTGTAATTTTAAGATACTCTCTCCTTCAGCAATGTCATATATTTTGTAAACAAACCAACATGGGTTTGAAGTTTTGGTGAGCAAAAGATAAAAATAAAACAAAATTAGAAATGAGAGAACTCTGACCTTTTACCCGTGATGAGAACTATCAGCTGTTAGGAAAATCTAGGAAATCTAGCAATATTTGATAACTCACCCTTTAGTTTTTATGAAGCACTACTTTTATTTGTGCAACTTAAACTCATATATCGAATATAAATAGATTTTCCGTTTCCTTTTTTGACTTTATTAATTTAATAAAAAATAGAATAATGCCAACGTTGTTAGTTTTTATTTGTCATCTGTGCATATAATGCTTACGCTCTGGAAACCAACACTGGGAATATAACTAACACTTCTATTAACACACATAATAACTAAACGGCTAAACTTAAGACTAAGAACGAATGACAGAGATCTGTTTTTGTTTTGCTGGCACGTTTTCTAGTCTGTATATGTGAATTTTTAAAAATGACGTAATTTCCGTTTCCGTTATTACCGAAAAGCTAATTCTCCGTTTAGAGAGTATAAAAAAGGAATATATATGAGTGAGTGTATGTGTAAATGACATTAGAAAAATGTGCATAAAAAAAAACTTTTCAAAAAATTAGTTGCTCTGTTTGCTGTTTAATTTTTATTTTCTTAGGAAACAGTAATAAGTGTATAATAAATAGTAGGCAGCAAATATTACAACAAATTACAGTGAATACTTAAACATTTTAATGTCTCGGCTGTCTAACAGCGCATTCTTTAATGCTAATATTTTGCCGTCTTCGCTCCGAGGTTCATTTGGGAAATTTCTATTTTATTTTCTGTTAGTGCATTTTGTGTTTCCTCGTTTCTTTAATCTCTATGTTATGATCCTCGTATTAGGCTTGTTTCCTGCTTTTTCACATTGAAGTTAATCTAATTAGATAACAAAAATCTCATCTTCATTCTGTTTATTACATTTGTAATATTTTTATACACGCCACCCAAAAAAAATGGTGGGAGTATATTCATTTTCTCATTCCGTTTGTAACACATCGAAATATCTAGCATTGCTTTTTGGGTAAAGGATTTGTACTAACGGAAAATATATGTGACAACGTTTTATTTCAAATTCAGATAATTTCTCTATAAATAAAGATTTTGATATAATAAAAAACTATATTGAAATATCTAAGTTGTATTCATTAGCAGCAACAACTTCGACACGCCTACTAACGGGTCCGCCAAATAATTTTTTTTTTGGAAATGTTATAAAAAAAGTGTAGCGCCGTCCTGTTGAAACTAAATGTTGCCAATATCCTCCTCTTCAATTTTTGTGAACAAAAATTCGTGCAACATGGCCCGGTAGGGATCGCCATTGACTACGGCCATTCCTTGCTCATTTTCGAAGAAAAATTACCCATTAACGCCTCTGGACCAAAATCCGCACCAAACAGTGACTCGTTTTGGGTGTATCGGCTTTTCAATGTATGCGTGCGGGTTTTCTGTGCCCCAAATGCGACAATTTTGCTTGTTTACATACCCGCCAGTATCAAAATGAGCTCCATCTGAAAAGATGATTTTTTTTGGCAAAATCGGCGAAAGTAATGCGCCATATTTCCCAGCGTTGTTCAAGCGTATACACAACCATATTCGTTCAGCAGAAGGATAAAACTAATTATCTGTAAAATCAGACATGAGCCATTCACGAAATAAGCACTAATTGAAAAGAAAAAAAACGTTAGATGGCGGATCCTTTATAACGCCCACTTTTCACGTTATCTACTATTAATGAAATTTAAAAGACAGCCCACTTATACGCCTACCTCCCATATAACGGATTATGTTAAATTCATATAATTTTTCTATGGACAAAGTTTTTGGAAGAATAAAGGACTATATTGAAATATCTCAGTTTTATTTATTAGCAGAAACTATATTGATACGCCTACTTTAACGCCCACTTTCATAGAAAGACAAAATTTACGAAAACATTTTACTAGCATATCAAAGTTATACAAAGAATGTGATACATATTTTAGTATAAAGAGATTATTCCATAGCGATTACATTTAATAACAAAATAATAAATTTTGTGCTATAAAAAAAACACAAAATTTGTGGTGGGTATGAAAGATTCGGCACAGCCAAAAATAGTGCTCTTACTTGTTTACTTTGTTTTTTACTTTTGTAAAAAAAAACTGTTAAAATTCAAAGAAATATACGAAAACATTTAAAGAAAACTCTTAAAGTTACTCTGATTCTATTAAGGCATACACGTTTGACTTGATAAGCATTTTAAAATTCTATTTTGAAATTCAGATTAAAAAGGTGTGAAATTTTTAAAATCTGTTATTAATAGGACTTAAGTTAATACATTTTCTTTAAAATGCTGGAAATTTAAAGTTTTTAGGGTCTTTGAACTTTGCAGCGCATTAACACGATATAAAATTTACTAAATTTGTAGGCTTGTTTGTAGACTTGTACGAGTATAATGTGCCATGTGTGTCGCTTATAAAAGCGGCTTTTGCTGTCATGTGTATTTACCGCTTTAACCATCCACCAATTTGTTAGTTTAGTCATTTTGAGTCATTTATTTTGTTTGATTATTTCTTTATTAAATTTGTTCGACGATTCACTGGACTGTTATTTACGTTGGGTTTGTGTAAATTTAACTGTTTTCCATACATAGATGGCAATTCGTAGATGAGGTCAATGTTGTTGATAGTACGCATATGATTAATATGCGTTACACATCAACTTAATTCAAATATCACTATCCAGACTGGTTACCACTACAATAAATTATACCAAATGACACAAGCACTATAATAAATAATCTATATACATATATAAAAGTGAAACTTTGTCTGTCTGTGTGTGTTAGCTATAAACTCCGAAACAGTAAAGCCGATTGGTCTCAAACTTTGGCAAGTTGTTGTACACATTCCAGTGAGTGTTTATGGGTGGTAAAAAGTGGGTAGTGTCACGCCCATAACAAAAATTATCATATTCAGCTACTTGAAAAAATCATTACACTTTATTTAGACATCAGGCGTTGTTAAAAAATAAATCTATACTTATCTGAGCTATATACTAAAGTTGATCTTTATTTTAATACTTTTGTACATTATAAAAAAAATTTTAGCTCAAGTTTTCTAAAAAAAAAAATAAAAATAATATTGTTATTGTTGTTACAATTTATAGAAACTCTTTAACTTCACTAAAAATACAACAAAGTAAGATTGTGCACTGGGGATTTTTGTATACATAGATAAAACTTTAAGCCGAGCTTATTTCTATTTACTTTAAGTCGAATCATAGCATTGTCTTTATCTGACTCGTGGAATTCAAGGTTGTAGAATTTTATGAAATTATTTTTTAAATATCAAAGAAGAATCAAAACTAAAACATAAATATCATTGCAAAAGTGTCAAACTGCAAGAAAAAGTAGATACACACAAAATTTTTTGATGTGACGGTAATCTAAACTGAATTATTATAAATTATTAATTTGTTCGGATAATATGGTTGGTTGGTTATCGTAGTAGTTCGCTGCACGCAAACAGTCAAGTAGAGTCTATATGACTCAGTTTTGACAGGACCACACCACTCGTCAGCTTTTTATGTATCTCAGAATAAAAGAAAGAGTAAGGCTACTAGATCCACCCCGTGGCCGTGAGGTATCTCAGTATATAATTCAGTCCAACTTCAGATATCGCAGAGAGGCCATCCAGTATATGTTCGCTCAGAAATCTGTGTTTTTTAGCCGCCAGTGCAGGACATTCGCAGAGAAGGTGAAAAAGCGATTCCTCCTTCTTTCTATCCAGACAGCTGCGACAATGGTCGTTCGACGGAAGTCCGAGTCGACTTGCATGTTTGCCTAACATCCAGGGACCCGTCAATACCGCCAGCAACCTCGATATGTCCCTCCGACTTCGACAGGTAAGTGGCGATGTACGTCGTGCATCAAAATAGGGCCACGTAAGCCGTGCCACCTTACACGTGCTCAGCCCACTCCACCTGTCATCGGCCTTCCGGAGAAAGTGTCTGGAGATTCTGCTTTTAATAGTCCCTAACGGGATTGCAACTGCAATTGCGTTAGAGATATCCAAAGCAGATCCTCTCTTGGTTAGCTCATCAGTCCGCTCGTTACCATAGTGGCCCTTATGCACAGGAATCTAAACTAGAGTAACGTCAGCCCGCTGACCAAGCCTTGACAGTTCCTTTCTACATTGGCCAACTAAATTAGACGTAGTAATGTACGACCTGAGTGACAAAAGTGCCGCCTGACTGTCAACAAATTAGGATAAAATATATATATTATAATGTTATTTAATGATAAGTTAAATAGTTACGATTTACGAAATTTTAATTTATTAAATTTTTGTTTTTATTTTATGGTTTTTATGTCGCTTATTCCTTAGAATATTATTAGAATATAAATAGTATAAAAAAATTAGGTAGGTACTTACTGACGAAGCGTTGAAAGGCTTTCAATAAGCTGCAGACAGTACAATTCGGATCGTATGATAATTTAAAGTTGTTGGTTTTTTATTTAGATACGTTGTTGTTTTTTTTTTCTTCTTTTATTTTAATTTGCGGAATTTTTGTTTTCGAGTTTTTTTTCTTTTTTAACCTCGACCTTCACTTGTCATATTTTTCACCACAAATTTTAGAAGCAACAATATGTTACTCAGATCTGTGTATGGTATCAATCTTTTGGAAATATCCGGAAATAAATTGCTATTGAAATTCAACACAATCGCCCCATAACTTTCTGAGATATGAGTAAATAAACACGACTGCCTGTTTTTTTCCATATTTCTACCACTAAAATTAAAATTTTTCAGCCATAGAATAATTTGCTACTATTTGTATTAGATATAATATGCCTCTAGAGATATTCGTGAAAAATTTTGGATAAAGCGGGCTCTAATCGGAAAAGTTATAGGCAAAAATTTTTTTTTTAAATATATATTCCAAAAATTTACAAACTAAAATCAAATTTTTCAGCTCCTAGACAACCGAGAAAGCCAATATTGGTAACATCTGAAAGGATTTGACTAGCACAATATAACCATTATAAAGGAATTAAATTCATGTTGGCCGCCACTACAAAATGGCGGACAATAAATTTATATAGGGGTCAAATCTGGTATTTTAAAATGTAACTCCTTCATCCCCCACAATAGTGGTATCAAATGAAAGGGCTTGACCAGTAGAATACAGTTAATTATAAAAAAAATGTAAAATCCAGGATGGCGTCTAAACAAAATGGCGGAACAAATTTTTTTAACCTCATCAATATGGGTGTTAAATGAAAGGGCTTGACTAGCAGAATACAGTTAAATGTGTGGCGTCGGAAATAATAAGGAAAAATGCCGTATAACATGAAATATAGGTAAGGCTTTAATGTGGGATTATACCTATGTACATGATGGTGAAGGGTATTATCAGATTCGGCACGGACGAATATAGTACTCTTACTTGTTTTTTTTTCTGTTTTTTCGCTTCGTTTTCTCAAATTTAAATATATGTTAAATTTTAAGTTTTAATGATTTTTTTCCACTTGAACTCAGCAATTATTTACCTTTATATTTCATTTATTAATTTTTTCTCTACAATTATACTTGTCACTTTTAAACACTGTGCAAATACTACATTACGTAAGCCTCGTGCACTTTGATCTTATATTGTACTAAATTAATACAGATTATTTATTTTTCCTGTTCTATTATTTTTATTTTAACCAGGTATAAGTATAAAACTTTTCACTCACTTAACTGTGTATTTTCGATATTAAATTATTTTCCTACTCGTTTTTGTTTCTTAATATACTCTCGGTAGAAAAGACTGCGATGCCTTCTTTGGCAATCCGAACTTACGAAATGATGTAATTGAAAGGCTAGAATGTTGGTGAGAATTCCAACAACGGTCCTTTTCTTTCTTATCAGTTTCGTTGTATAATGGAAATCTTTTCGTCGATTTTTCTTATTGGAAAACAGAAGGGAGGACAGATCCTATTTAACCCTTTTAGGTGTTTATTAGCCTTTATGAAATATTTTAGGAAAATGTCGTAAAATTCCACTTTTGTTTAACTCCATAATTAAATTCAACGTTGGCCTTTCTTAAAATTTTGCAAATTGATTGAAAATTGCTATGACTTTGTGAACGAAATTTATTTTTGTATTTTTCAAAAGATTTTAGAAATATAATAACTTACTGTATTGCAAATTGCTGAATTTAAAAACTATTTGAAAGTTATAATATCCCTTTACACAGGTTTAAAGTTAAAGTTTTTATTTTACCAACGTGTTGCTGCTACCAGAGTTAAAAAAGGGAAGAAGTTTTATTTTTTTAATATCTCACTACCTTAACTCTATAAAAAAACCTTGGCTTTTTACCTATTTTTATTTGACGATAACATTGGTGTTTTATCGGCCTACATTCGACTTGGCATTTACGTCAATTAATAACACTGCTCAGCAGCAAAATCCTCTATTAAATAAAACTATCTGGACTATGATGCGCTGAACTCAAATCCGTTGTCGGTTTTTTTCCATCAGATCGGGATTTTTTTTATAGGCGTGGCAAATTGTTTCCCCTAAATTAGTCAGGTAGTGAGACATATTTCATCCTAACTCGAGAACAAGTCATCCGATTTTCAAAAATAAAACACAATAGAATACAATGGAATAGCATAGAATTTTTCTCTATCTCTTACCGTTTTTGAATTATTCAAAAATTAATGGAGAAAAAAATTTTTTCGTTCAAAATTCGTAATATTTTTCAATTTAAAAATCAAATTAAAAAAAAAATATAAAACAAATATTCAACATTTTGCACTTTTTTTCTGAGAGCTACTTATCTTAAAAACCATAAGAATCGGTTAAAAATGTAGATTTTATTGTCAATTTACTACAGGTACCCAATATTGACCAAATATGTGTAATGCAGCAAACAACGTCAGAGTGGGCGCGCTAAAGCGCCTTGTAGCACCAATGAATGCCAACTATTTACTTCTATCTATTTTCGTACAACAAAAACAAATACGAGCAAAAGAAGTATATTCGGCCGTGCCGAATCTTATATTCCCTTCACAACGTGTAGTCATGCAATAACAATTGTTTGTATCACCATTCATCTCATATAAAATACGTACATATGTATAAACTGGTTAGAATAAATGTGGCATCGAATCCCAGCTGAGCCAAAAAAATTTTATTTTATTTTATTTAATATATTATTTATATATTATTATTTTTGTTTTATATTTTTTTTTTAATTTTTGTAAATTTTATTTTAATTTTTTTTTATTTTTTTTGTAGTTTTTTTTATTATTTTTTTTTATTTTTAATATATTTTTTTTTGTAATTTTTTTTTTTGGCATGTTTTTACATGTATGTATATATGTTTGTTGTTGTTGTAATTGTAAAAAAACGAGGTGGTCGTGGCTTTTTGCTCATTATGGAGCGATTGGGTTGAATTTCAATAGCGATTCATTCCTGGATATTTGCAAGAGATTGATACTATATACAGATCTGAGGAACATATAGTTGCTTCTAAAAGTTGATTTAAACCAACACACGGACAGACGGGTAGACGGACAGACGGTCAGGGCTTAATCGACTCCTTTATTCATAAGCTTTCAGAAAATATATACTTTATGGGGTCGGAAATGAAAATTGTAGAAATTACAAACGGAATGACAAAGCCATATATACCCTTGTGCACCACAGGTGAAGGGTATACAAATTCGCCAAATTGTAATTTTATAGCAACGCCTCGCTTAAAGCACGCACCCTGTCGTCACCTTCAGATTACAATAAAATTATTTACAGCCTATATATTTTTATACCCGCCACCAAAAAAATGATGGGGGTATATTCATTTTTTTCATTCCGTTTGTAACACATCGAAATATCTATTTTATACCCCATAAAGTATATATATTCTGAATCGGGGTTTGATTTTATGATGATCTAGCTATGTCCGTCTGTCTGTCCGTCTGTTCAAAGCACGATAGAGGTCGCACCGAAAAAGCTAGGGGCTCAAATTTTGGCAGAATCTTCTTATAGACAAGGTTTGTTTGGTTTGTTTGGGCCAAATCGGAATATTAGGAAGAGAGTTATAGCTCCTAAAGCAAGAGAAGGTCGAAAAAACCGTGTCCTTCGAACATCGAATAAAATGGAATTGTGTCCAATCGCATTAACGTAGAGCCATAAACTTCGAGTAAAAGCAATATTTTTCCCCGAAAATTGCCTAAATCTATGCATTAGGAAAGGAGTTATAGATCAAAATGTAAGAAAATTTTTACAGTGTATTTTTCGGTATATTGAAAAACAAAACACGTCATAAAAGCAACAATATTGGATGTCCGACTCTGAAATTTTGCACACATGGCTTTTTGGTCAAATGCTTTGTTTTAAAGGAAAATAAATGTGACACGCCCACTTTAACGCCCACCTCCCATATAACGTCTTACTTCAAATTTATATAATTTCTCTACGAATAAAGATTTTAGAATAATAAAGGACTATAGTGAAACATCTAAGTTGCATTCATCAGAAGAAAAAACTTCAACACGCCTACTTTAACGCCCACTTTCATTGAAAGACTAAATTTACGAAAACATTTTACTAGCATATCGAAGTTATACAAAGAAAGTGATACATATTTTCGTATAAAGAGATTATTGCATAGCGATTACCTGTTAATAACAAACAAATAAATTGGGTTATTTTCCGGGAATTTGAGTTATTTAATCTTCCCGATTTTCCGGAATTATTTTTCGGGATCCCGGGAAATAAAAAAGGTGGCTACGATTCGAAAGCAGATGTTTATATTGTTTATATTGAAATTGAATTCTAATGATTTTATTTTTGATCTCATAGCTAAAGTACCTGTATTTTTGTTTTTTTGTGCTCATATTTGATCTCGTGTCTAGAGAATAATATTTTTTTCAATAAAAATATTCTTACTCAATTTATATTTTAAATTCAAGTTTCATTATTCATTTTTATAGTTTTGAAGTGTTTCTTTTACATTAGAAACTATTTTATGCTTTTTAATAATTTTTTTAATTAAAAACAAATTTACTATTTATTTGTTTTGCTGCGGGATTCAGGGATATTAAAAAATAAATCTCGCATTCCCGGCAAACGAAAAATTCCGGGAAAAAACCCTAGCTACAAAAGAACGGAAAACTGGTGGTGGGTATAAAAGATTCGGCACAGCCGAATATAGTGCTCTTACTTGTTATATTTATATATTTTTATTTAAAATAACACAAAATTTTTGTTAATAATTATAATTTTCATTTAGGAAACATTGTCAAAATAAAAAAGTAGCTTAAGCTGTTCCGTTGTGTGCGGATATTCAACTTAAATCTGCAAGCATTCCTTCCGATGGGTTTCCAGTATAACGCTTCCCTATATGTAACATATCTTGATCGAAGCTTTTATCATGTTCGTCTGATACAGCACCAAGATTATCCGGAAAAAATCTAGATGCGAGTCCAAAAAGTTAACTTTAAGGAACATATTACACTTTAGAGCTTTGTGGGCAGAAAGTAGTTCTTCGATGATTTCATGGTTGTTTTCAGCTTTTCTGTTTACCAAAAAATTGTGGCACACATTCACAAAAGCTGTCCATGCTCTTTCTTCCAAATCATTCAATTTCGTTCTAAAGACCTCGTCTTTCATAAGCTGTCGTATTTGTGGACCTACAAATATGCCTTCTTTTACTTTAGCATTTCTGATTCTAGGAAATTTGCTCTTAATGTATAGACAGCCTTCACCGTCCTTGTTCATTGCTTTCAAAATTTTTTATTAGGCCTAGCTTTATATGAAGAGGAGGCAGAAGAATTTGTTCTTTTTGAATTAAAGGCTCTTCTGCTAAATTTTTTTCTTCTGGAATAAAATTTACTATTTTCGGCCAAATTTTAACATTGTAGTGGTTTTTTTTCGCGCGGCTATCCCATTCACATAAGAAGCAATAAAACTTAGTATATCCACTTTGCAATCCATTTCTTGCATACGCGAGTGGGACCGATGGAAATTTGTTGCCATTGTGAACATTAAGCGCACGAATCGTGCGGCACGATATTCAAATTAAAAGTGACTCACTTATTGTCCATCAGCTTCTATACATACAATTAATACTAGAATCTACCCTAATGTTCTTAATTTGAAATCACAGGTAAATAATTGAAAAATACTTTTATAAATTTTAATTCCAAATACCATGCAAAATACCGTTGTACTTTAGTTCCATTACCTGCTCACCTAACGAAATGATTTATCATATGTAAGGCTGGTTGCATTACAATAGTGGGTACCTTCGGTAAGTTGACAATAAAATCTACATTCTTTAACCGATTTTTATGGTTAATCGCTTTTTTTCATTTTTAAGATAAGTAGCTCTCAGAAAAAAGTTTATAATGTTGAATATTTGCTTTATATTTTTTTTAAATCCATTTTTAATTAAAAAAATATTAGGAATTTTGCACAAAAAAATTTTTTTTCTCCATTAATTTCTAAATAACTTCAAAACGATAATATGTTTCTGTACCTGACTAATTTAGGGGAAAAAATTTGCTACGCCCATAAAAAAAAATCCCGATCTGATGGAAAAAAACCGACAACGGATTTGAGTTCAGTGCATCAAAATCCATATAGGCCGCTACATAGTTTTAATTAACGGGAAGACAAAAAATGATTTTTTGTCGAGCAGAGTAATTTGGCAGCATTTAACTATCCGTGGCGAAAAAGTTCAATAGAAATTGTGGTGTGCCAACTAACGGTTAATTTGATCATTGAACAGCTAATTTTCGTTTCTCTCAATATCTCCCATTGTATTACTAAATATAAACGATTTAATTAACCTTTACAACGTGAACTTATATCAAGGAAATTATCAAATTCCTAATCTTTCTAATTTCGTTACTAACTATATACATAGGTTTAGAATTTGAGAGGATTTTATTGTATTCTACTATATCTGACAATTAAAACTAACAAAATGACAAAACTTTGAGCTGCCGTGGAATTAGTGGTTAAAGGTTCGTAATTAAGAACTCGAAAATAATTAACACTATGCTTACTTATTTTGTCGCTCAATTTATTCTGTAATTCTAAATTACTATTCTAGTTTTCGTGTTCAATTTTCAACAAAAAATTTCAATAGAAGGAGTTGATTTGGCTCTATTACCTCGTTCATGTAATAAATCTCGTTTTTGTTATTTTATTTTTTGACCTTCTCCGAGAAAAGGTCGGAAAAAGAAAAAAAGGAATACGCATAAAAGGTTTATAACGCATTATCACTGTGAGCACACCTTCAGTTGGGAGATGCGATTTGGTATGGTTAATTATGATTGGGTGCCGACTTTGGTTACGTCATGCCTATGTGGTGACGTTTTTTTCGCTTTTAGTGTGACAATACTTTTGCTATTGATGCTGCTCTGTTTGTTATGATCTCGATACTTAAATCTTAAGCAAACTCGTTAAGTCCAAACTCGTTTTTCGACACACTAGGTCCCTTTTCTCGGAGAAGGTCACATATATTTTTTTAATTTCAATAAAAAATATATTTGTGGTTTTTAATATAAATTTGGCAAAAAAAAAAAAGAATTAAAAGTCTATTTATTGAATACTTAACTTCTTTTTAATTGCTAAATATTTTTTCGTTAAATTCATGAAAACTACTTTCTCTGATTCGTTTTACTTAGAAAAAAGGTGCAGTAAGGATATATCGGTATTATATTTTAAATTCAAAAAATGAAAAAATGAGTATAAAAATAATAAAAATTACATTTTGTGCTTCACTATAATCTTCAACTTGGATTATTAGTACATACCTACTTTCAAAATTCTATGTATACATAATATAAAAGTAAAAAATTCAATAAAAATGAGAAGTTTTTTGTCGTCCATAACACTCAGAGTTAGAATTCGTTTTAAAAATCACTAATTTTAAGAATCTTTGTTTAAAAACGTAATAATACAAATACAAAAAGTACAATAAAAATGCGAAAAGGCAAAGGGTACAATAGTAATGCGAAAAGGCACCTTTTGTTTTGCCCTTATAAGTTTTATTCTTTGAACCAATAGTCCCTTATTTCCAAATTCTATCTTCATAAACGTATAACACACAAAGACTACAATAAAAACTAAATATAGAACCTTTTTGGTCGCCCATAACATTTTTAGTCTCACCTGGAACAAATAGTCCTTTATTTTACAATTCTACCTTTTTAAACGTAGAAAATACAAAAAGTACCATACAAATTCAAAAAAGTACCTTTTTGATCGCCCAAAAAATTTTTAGTCTCACCTTGAATCTATAGTCCTTTATTTTACAATTCTTCCTTTATAAACGTAGAAAATATAAAAAGTGCCTTAAAAATTTAAAACATTACTTTTTCAGTCTCACCTTGTATCAATAGTCAGTAATTTCGAAATTCTAGCTTCGCAAACGTTAAAAATACAAAAAGTACCATAAAAATTCAAAAAAATTACCTTTTTGGTCGCCCAAAACATTTTTTGTTTCACCTGGAATCGAAAGTCCTTTATTTTACAATTCTACCTTCATAAACGTTGAAAATGCAAAAAGTACCATAAAAATTCAAAAAAGTACCTTTTCGGTCGCCCATAACATTTTCAGTCTCACCTTGTACCAATAGCCACTAATTTCGAAATTATAGCTTCGCAAACGTAGAAAATACAAAAAGTACCATAAAAATTCAAAAAAGTACCTTTTTGGTCGCACCTAACATTTTCAGTCTCACGTTAAATTAATAGTCCTTGATAGTACAATTCTAGCTTCATAAGCGTAGAAATTAAAAAAGTACCATAAAAATGCAAAAAAGTACCTTTTCGGTCGCCCATAACATTTTCAACCTCAACGCGGATCAATAGTCTCTTATGTCGAAAATCTATCTTTGTAAACGTAGAACATACAAAAAGTACCTAAAAACAGAGAGGTACCTTTTTTGGGTTTTCATATCAATTTAAAAATTTCAAGTTTAAAATGTTTAAATATTTACGCAACAAAAAAATATTATCATAGAAATGATGACTCTATTTTGCATATAAGTAATTATGTTCTAAAAAGTACCAAATTTTTTTCCCGAATTTTTCCCTTTCTATCTTGTTATGAATGTGTTTAAATTTAGACCAAAAAACATTATTTTGTATGTCTGGTGAAATCCCTATTACAAATTTTATGAAAATTGGCCCTATAATTAGGAATTATACACATTTTACAGTGTTTTTTCCTTTTGGTACCTTTTTTGTCCCTCTAAGAGTTTCCAAAAATTTAACCTAAATAATTGTCCATTTTCTATTATGCAAAAATAATAAAGAAATTTTGTCCCATTAAATAATATTAAAAAAGTTTCTTATAAAAAAAGTACCAAAAATAGGGAACATTTTCACCCCTTATACATACGAATTTAAAAAAAGTGTTGAAATCCTCTTGATATTTTTTTTGCGGATTAACTAATACAGTTTAAATTTTTTTCTAGCTTTATGTGTTTGGAAGTTTCATAGGGTACCAAACAAGTACCAAATTATAGTTTTTACCGGTTTTTGCCCCTGAGGGGTTAAAAATTTACAAAAAGGCCAGTCACCTGTCAACTTATTTTCTGTGCAAATTACAAAACTTTTTCAATTTAATCTGTATTATTTTTAATTTAGCAGATATAAGATTACCGATTTTATCCCCTTTAAGTACGAATTTCCAAAAATCCCTTCTTAATGGAGCTATACATTGAAAGACTAACCGATTGTCCAAATACTATGTCTCTAGCTCTTTGCGTTTGGGCTGTTCGATGATGAATCAGTCAGTCAGTTACGTTACTCTTTTATATATAAAGACTAGCCAAGCCCGGCGCGTTGCTACGCCCCTTAATGAATAAAAATGCATACTGAATTTAAATTGAATATATTAAAAATAATATTTTATTGATTTTTATTGTAATGCAAGTGGGTATACAATATTTTTGGGTTTTTCATTTGCTGTAAAAATGGACAAATTTACGAATTTATATAGTCATGACAGCTCAATATGTGTGCAAAGTTTTAGAAAAATCGGTCCAGTGCGAGTACCTCAAAATTATAACTTTTTTGTATGGGCGTGGCCCTGCCCAATTTTCTAATCACGAAATTATATAGTCATAACAGCTTAATATGTGTGCAAAGTTTCAGAAAAATCGGTGCAGTGCAAGTACCTCAAAATTATAACTTTTATGGGCGTGGTTCCGCCCACTTTTCTAATCACGAAATTATATAGTCATGACAGCTCAATATGTGTGCAAAATTTCAGAAAAATCGGTCAAGTGCAAGTAGCTAAAAATGATAACTAATTTTTATAAACACTCCCTGGAATGTGTACAACAACTTGCCAAAGTATGAGTTCGATCGGTTTTACAGTTTCGGAGTCTATAGCTAACACACACACACAGACTTTCACTTTTATATATATAGATTTATGCTTAAGGTTAACCCAAAATTTTAATTTATTTTTAAGTAAAGTAAACTGTTTTTTGCATTAGAACAAATTATAAAAACGGCCTGATATGTTAGGGCAACCGGTTTGTTTGTACATATGCGAGAGCATTAAAGAAGACTTAGGGCCGTTAACAATAAAAAAATTAACCTACAGTTAACACTAAACTCAAAATTTAAACCTTGGTTAGCTAAAAGCTATTAACACAAAGTTCAGTTATCTTATAACTTTTAGATTATTTTGCCAAATTTCAGTTAAATTTAACCGAGTACTACTTGGCGTTTAAAGTTCTTAAATGAAAGAAAATATTTGATGTTTGAATTTAAATATATTATATTTTTGCTATTTTTAAACAATTGAAAGATGCCTCTACGATTAAAAAGATTTACACATTTGTATAATTTATATAATGTAAATATTTCTTATGGTATGAAAAGAAAATATAACCACAGAAGTATAATGGATCATTTTAATTTACCTAATGCAGAGTTTTTCATGAGATATCGTTTATCTAAGAGAATTGTAAAATTTATAGCAAAAATTATTTCAAAATACACTCAATTTTTAATAAATTTATTAGCAGATGGGTGCACATTATGAATTTATATTCATGTATACATTTCTTCTTCTTTTTGAAATTCATTCATAATAATTGGTAACTATAAGTTACCTAACTCTTGCCTATTGTTACCGAACATTTTTAATTTATAGTTAAAACTTCAGTTTAAGCTTACTGAAAGTTAGTAAACTTTTACGTTAAATTTATTTAACTGAATATTATGTTAATAGGCCTTAGGGCTATTATTACAACTTGCCGACAAAGTCAATGTTAACCAAAGCTAACGTTTGTTAACGTGAGCAATAAACTGACCATTAAGTATTTTTTGTAATTACAACCTGTCTGTAAAATAAATTGTATTTTTTATGTATGGTAGCATTAAAGCAAATACAAATTAATTAATTATTTAAAAGCAAATTGGCAACGTCAAACGAATAGTAAACAAAGCTTTTATATCATAGAAAATATGATAACTTTTAACTTATAAACCTCACGTTAAAAGTTAAAGGTAGAGTGATCTTCCCTTTAACATATCGGACACTTTTAGGTTAAAGTGAAGTTGTAATAATAACGACAAACTAGATATCGGTCCGATAACATCTTAACTTTAGTTATCGGTAAGTTATAATGGCCCTTAAAAGAAATTTTAGATATAAAATAGGTAAAAACCTAACACGTGCGTTATACTTTCCACAATTTGCCAAGTAAAAATTTTGAAAAGTAGAACTTTTAAATATATGAAATATTGAGTAAACCTGTTGTGCTTTTCTGTACTAATCCTTTAAAGTAACCATAAACTCTTAAATATATATTTATGTGTTCTGTTTTAAAAACTTTACAATAAAAAATATAAATTTTAGAAAACCCTATTTTCATCTATTAGATTCGATATTTTTGTTACTTGGAATTCAAAACAAAGCCATAAAAACATTATAAATATGTAATTTGCAAAAAAAATTTGATTTCTTTACAGCAATTCATTTTTTTTTTTTGTAAATCATTTTTATTTTTGTGCCCAAAAACCATTTTGGGAATAAAAAAAATTAGTTTTATTGTCAATATTTTGACCACAAAACCAAACGCATATTTAAAAATGTTTAAACGCCAGATGTACCATTATTGTACCTCACGCACATAAAAAGTTTTTTATTTTATTTATATGGGGAAAAGTATTAATGTGGTGGGAGTCAATTTAATTCGTTATAAGGATGTTTATATTTGAAATTGGTTAGTGTATTAAAGCTTTAAATGGAATTTAAATTATATAATCCAAAAAAGTTGAACAAAGCTTAAATCTGGTAAAAAAAAAACAAGGAAATATTTATTTAAAGAGGGGCAAATGAGAAGTTAAACTTTGATAAAATTTTTGGCATATATAAAATTTCAGTGCTTATTTCGGTTATTTTTTGTTGCTCTTCAGCTGTTGTTGTATGTGAGGCAGTCAATATTGAACCTATAAAAATTTGGTATTGAAATTGAGAATACATTATTACAAATAAGGATTGTAATGTTACAGTATAAACAGACAATATACCAGGTATGAGTGCTATATTCGGTCATGCCGAATCTGATAATACTCTTCACCATCGTGTACGTATGGTCTTATCTTTGCACCGCTTACGTTTCAGTTTTATTGTAATACGTCATTTTGCTTCATTATTTTCAACGCCATCTTTGATTTAAAATTTTAACATAGCTAAGTGAATTCTACTAGCCAAGCCCTTTCATTTGATACGTACATCGAGCCTATCAGTTGCATAGGAGTTGGAAAAATAGATTATGGTTTGCAAATGTTTGGAAAAACATATACCTCAATTAGTTTTAAACCGATTTCATTGTTCACAGCAATAACTTTCGAGACTACAGTTTATTAGTTTGTGTCGAAAGTCAAACTAGAAGCTTTAGTTTATTTATTTATTCATTTAATTAAGTCTATGGACATGTAGCCTTACAGACTATTATATAAAATTGAATTTAAACATGTACATATAAAACATTTAATTATTCAAAAACAATATTATATTACGTTTATAACATTAAAATTTAAAGAAAAATCGATCAAATGATACATTTCATTAAAATTCTCACATAATTTTCTAAATGGATCGGCATAAGCATAATTTATATGGGAAAATGGAAGATACCAATGTATAAAGTAACGGGTTGTACGACGTGGAATATTAAAATTAATGTAACTCAAAAGAAAATCAGAAGTAATGTCACCATTTATCAGGTTTAGCAAAAAAGACACACTAAGCATAGATCTACGGCTTTTAAAAGTAGGCAATTTGATTAAAGCTAGCCTGGTTTCGCATGGCGGTAGGTTCATAAGATAGCTTCCAAAAGATCTTCTTAGACAAAACAGGAGAAATTGCTTCTGCACAGATTCGATGCGATCAACATGGACATTACATTTGGGGTCCCAAACAACAGATCCATACTCCAATATTGGTCTTACTAAAGATATGTATAACTGTTAGTTATACCTGGATCGGAAAATTCTTTTGAACATCGTTTTATATAAGCAAGCGCTCCACGCGCTTTGTTAACGATCATGGTTATATGTTTGCGGAAATCTAATTTAGGATCAAGTAAAATTCCAAGATCCATAAATTCATCCACCGATTCCAGGTATATTCCATTTAACGTATAATTAACTGGAGAACAGCAACTTCGGTAGAAGCACATATATTTGCATTTTTTCATATTTAATTCCATCAGATTAATTTTGCACCACTTATTGAAGCGATCCAAATCTTGTTGTAGGTAAACTTGATCATCAGATATCTTATATCTGAAAAATTTTTACATCGTCAGCATACAAAAGGATATTACAGAGTCTTATTACAGCTTGTAGATCATTTATAAACATGGCAAAGAAGAGTGGGCCTAGGTGACTCCCCTGAGGAACTCCAGAATTAACTATAATTTTCTTGGACAGTGTATTCTTTAAATATATGTTTTGTGTTCTACCAGAGAAATACGTTTTTATCCAACTGCAAGTACGTTCAGTAAAACCCATTGATTTTAGCTTAAAAAGAAGGAGGTAACAATGTCGGAAGTATTTATAAGGGAAAATGAAATTGACTGATGTTCAGCAATAAGATAAGGATATGTAATTGTAGAATCGTAAAGTTGATCAGAATATGAGGTTGCAAAAAAATTAGCAAACATATTACTAATAGTTGCATCATCAGTAGATTCTTCATTCAAGTATTTCATCACATTTGGGTAGCCAGAAGGACTTTTAGAATGATTTTGGATCACGTCTAAAATTTAACTTCATTTTTGTAAGATAATTAGAATATAATTTTGAGTTAAGTATATTATATTCAGCACGGGCAACACAGTATTTACCATAATCGAGCGTAGTACCAGATGTTTTGTATATTTTATATCGCTTATTTTTTAGGTTTTTTAGTTTAGATAGATGCTTAGAAATCCACGGAGGACCAGAATAAACACGCTTAACAAATTTAGAAACGAATACTTCAAAATAATTTTGTACGGTTACTAAATATATAACTAAAAATGTATATATATATTTGCCCGAATAATTTTTGCCTATAACTTTGCCAATTAGTGATAAAAATGACTTCAATTGTTTGCGAATAGCCCTTAATGCATATCATATCTAAAAATAGTAGCAAACGTAAACTAAAAATTATCCTTAGATTGCAAAATGGTTATTTTTTATGGTAAATATATGCGAAAAATGGAGGCAGTCGTAATTATTAGCTCATATAACATATACTTGTGGGGTGATTGTGCTACATCTCAATAGTGATTCATTCTCGGATATTTGCAATAGATGGATACCACTTACAGATCTGCGAAATATTTATAAAAGTTGATTTCAACACAAACCGACGATCGGACATTTCTCAACCGCCTCTCATATTCAAAAGCGTTCAGAAAATATATGAAAAGTTTTGATGTATTTTGATTCCTGTGGTACATATATGGTCCAAATTTTAAATTCTATGGGGAGTTTTTGTTTAATTTTTAAGCCAAATTAAAGATTTCTTAGACGCTTCTCCACATAATTAATGATAATTAGAAAAAGGGTAGTCCGATATTATTAAAATGAACTTAAACAAATTTAGATTTACATAGCCTTTGATTGGTTCAAATACTGCGTTTTAAACGGATCAGTAATTTCGGAGTTATAATAAAATATATAAGCAAGAAATATATGTTTTACGTGAAAATAGCAATTTTTTGTTTTCAAAAAATCAAAAAAAAATGAAAACGGGAAAAATTTTTCAGATTTATTGCTTTAAAGCCTCATGCAATAGCAACAAAATAAGATACCGATCATAAAAATCGATTGATTATTATTGAATTTATTCACAATTAAGTGAACTCGCTCATTTTCGCAAAATCTTAGCTTTTTGTTTGATATATATACATAAAATTAAGTAGTTAATGTTCTTCTTTCGATTTATTTAGTTTTGAAAACATTTTTCCCCTGCTATGTACAAATTTTTACATCAAATATTTGTTATATAGTAACATTTGTGTATATTTTGGCTAAATCCTACCTACAATAGTGATTCTATTTTTCGAAAAAACATTTGAATTAGATGAGCTCAAATGTATTAAACAGCAGACAATTTACGTATATTTTATTACTTAAGGTTATTATAAGAAAAAAATAAGAAAACATAACGAAGTGTTACTCTTAATACTCCAGTAAAAATCAGCCATCATGTGAGCGTCCCAGTGACCTTGGTGAAGGTCCTCCATTGTCCGAATATCTTAGTGGAATCGTTCGCCTTGTTCGTCACTCAAGTCTCCTAGATTTTCAGCTAAACGATCTAAGTGACTGTGCAGGTAGTGTACTTTAATGCTCATGTTGCATTCAAGATTCTCGAAGTGAGTTCAAATCTCTTCAACAAGCGTAACGAAATCATCACCCTTTTTATTTCCTAAGAAATTTTTAATAATCCATACAAACAAATCCCATACATTCTTCTTAATTTCTGACATTGAACTGCCAAAATCTGCATCTTTTACCAATTTGCGAATTTGTGGGCCATTAGATATGCCTGTTTTTAGCTTTTCCATACTCAGACTGGGAAACTTAATTGAAATATACTGGAAACATTACCCATCTTTGTTAAGTGCCTTTACATATTGTTTCATCAGACAAAGTTTAATGTGAAGAGGGGGTAATATGATGCGATCTCAGGGCACTTGAGTCACGTTAATAACATTTAGCATACCTGAAACCAGTATTTCCCTAGAAGGCCATTGTTTTCTCTTCTGTTTTAGCTCTGCTATTACATAAGCATATAAAACAAGGATACTTGGTAAAGTCACTTTGTTGATCTAAGAGGAAATTCACTATCTTAAGATTAACATAAATTACCCAGTTATGTTCTTCATGACCAATGTAATTACGGAGTATTCTTCTTTTACTTTAGTGGAATGTGCGATCAGCAAGGAGCGAAATTTATTTTCATTATGCAAAAGGATACACTTCAAGCTGTGTTTTGATGAATCAATAAATAAACGATATTCGTTTAAATCGTAAACAAAAACAAATAAAAGTGCTATATTCGGCCGTGTCGAATCTTATATACCCTTCACAACGTGTAGTCATGCAATAACAATTGTTTGTACATGAAATACGTACATATGTACATATACAAAACATCCCATTGTAGAATTACTTGTGCACCACAGGTGAAGGGTATAATAACAATCGGGTTCGTGGCTCGCTGTTTCTCTCCATAGCATAGACTTTGAAATTTCCAAGTGTCGTCTGTAAAATAGTAAAGAAATCGGAAATAAGCAATATGAAGAATTAACAAGTAACAGTGCTATATTCGGCCGTGCCGAATCTTATATACGCTTCACAACGTGTAGTCATGCAATAACAATCTCATAAAATACGTGCATACGTACAAGTTAGAATAAATGTGGCATCGAATCCCAGCTTAGCCAAAAAAATTTTATTTTATTTTATTTAATATATTATTTAAAATTTTATTATTTTTTTTAAATTTTTTTAAAAAATTTTTTTAGAAAAATTTTTAAAAATTTTTTTAAAATTTTTTTTAAAATTTTTTTAAAATTTTTTTTTTGTAGTTTTTTTTTATTATTTTTTTCTTATTTTAAATATTTTTTTTTTTTTAAATTTTTTTTGTTTGGTATGTTTTTTACATGTATGTATGTATGTTGTTGTTGTAATTGTGAAAAAAAACGAGGTGGTCGTGGTTTTTTGCTCATATCTCAGAAAGTTATGGGGCGATTGTGCTGAATTTCAATAGCGATTCATTCCTGGATATTTCCAAGAGATTGATACCATATACAGATCTGAGGAACATATAGTTGCTTCTAAAAGTTGATTTCAACCAACACACGGACAGACGGGCAGACGGACAGACGGTCAGGGCTTAATCGACTCCTCTATTTATAAGCTTTCAGAAAATATATACTTTATGGGGTCGGAAATGAAAATTGTAGAAATTACAAACGGAATGACAAAGCTATATATACCCTTGTGTACCACAGGTGAAGGGTATAAAAAAATTAGGCTTGTAGTTACACTAGCGATATACTCCACAACTAAAGGATGTAACTATAAGCGATAAGTTCTGTGCTTACTTTGTGTTAGAATACATTACAGTTAAATTCAATCAACATAAAATGCATATGGTACTCGGTGTTCAATGCTGGTTCAAATTGTGCGGATATATATCATAGCAATCTTCATTTGACTTTTGCAATGAAGTTAAGAAGCACCTCACTTTTTTTCGGTGATTGTTTTTACATACAAATGTTCCGGGTTTCTTGTTTATTTTTCTCAAAGCTTGAAAATATATTCTAACTTGTAAGCTAAATGACTATAATCTATCTTTTGAATAAAATAAAAGGGCTCAAGAAGCTATTATAAATACTGATACCATAATTTGGAATAACCCTTTGTGTGGGTTGAGTTTTTTGTGTGTGCTACAAATTTTTTTGTTATCCCCAAGAATTATAAAAAATATTAGGGATTTTTATGCAAAAAAATCATCCGTTACAGGAAGCCAATGGAAAAAGGAGCAACGCAGAGTGCACGCACATTTATGAGCGTTTATAACTCTGCTACCGCAATCGTAAAAATTAAACAACCTTTTGCTTATTACTTTTTTTTATTCTGAGAATAACAATTTTTCTAGGAGAAGAACATTAACTACTCAGTTTTATGATTTTTTGAAAACAAAAAATTGCTATTTTTACGTAAAAAATATATTTTTTGCTTTAATTTTTTATTATAACTCCGAAACTACTGAGCCGATTAAAACGCTTAATAATATCGGACTAACCGTTTTTGAGTTATTATTGATTATGTAGAGAAGCCTCTAAAAAATCAACCATTTTTGCACTTAGATAGCACGTGATGCATCAAATCTTTATAGTGGTTGTAATAGGTAGGTGGGAAGGTAGTAAGGCTGGTGGAAAGTTGTTTTCACACCCTCACCCAGATACCAATACGATTTATTGTGACGACTTAATATAGAATAAAAAGGAGAATAGAAAAAATAATAGAAGAAGGATAAGTGGTGAATTAGTGGACACCAAATCAATACAGAAAAGAGCTAAACCCTACAATGGACCTATTCTCAATCTCGTTTCACGAAGCCATGTCATTCCCATTACGAATCCTATCAGATTTTCGAGTCCACAGCCCGAGACATCCCCCAATTCGTCTAGGAATCTACTACTTAGCTATTTCAACCTGATATTCTGTAGTCTCCTTCGGATCCTCGCACAGCGTGCACATATCCGACAGGTTCGATCCCATTCTCACCGCCATCCTGCCCATCATACAGTGGCCCATAATAATACCTATTATAGTTCTCACGCAGGCCCTACCTCTGTCAAGAAGCAAATTCAAATCAGACTTACTGAGCATAAGCCACAACGTCCGTTCGGTTACTCCAGACCCGATTAGTCTCGCTTAGAACCCATTCGCTGATCCTACCGAAATAATAATCCTAACGGAGGCCTAACCGCCTCCACCCCATCAGGATCCACCATTTCTGAGCCCAGTCTTGCCAACTCATTAGCCATTTCATTGTCTCTTATGTTGGAGTGACCAGGCACCCAGCATAGTCCCAACTTACATTCCCCTAAAATTTATCGCAAAGATCTCCTACAGTAATCGACTATCCTAGAGTTCACATAATAGCCCATCATGGCACTAAGAGCCGCCTTGCTGTCCACGTATACCGTGACCTCCGAGTCCGTAGCGATGTTGCCTCTTGCTAATTCCACGGCCCTCAAGATCCCTAGAACCTCCGCCTGAAACACTGCAGTTGTCAGGAAGTCTATATGAAATATTAATAATAAGACTAGAGTAATTATATACAGAGATATTCATTTCAAAGCAAAATTTGCTATGCCAAAGCATATATTGTTGTTGAAAAGAAGTTTCGCGATTTGCACATTATATTTTTGTTTGCAAATTAAAATTTTTAAAATAATTTTAAATTCGTTAAGGGTTTAACATACAGGATTTTCACATCAAATAGTTTTATAAACCTTTGATAAATTGAATAAGTGTTTATTAATAAGAGGCTAGCTGCCGTATTCATAAAAAATATTGTAGGTTTATTGAAGGCTTATTTGACAAACAACATCTGTCAAATATGCCTTTAATAAACCTATATTATTTACCTTTTCAACTTTAACACAAAATTGACTATATTTATTCAACTTCTCCTTATCTCTCAACTACCACTCTCTATAAAGGCCTTCAGAAAAAAAGAATTACAAACTAAACCGCTAAAAATCAATCCAAATTCTTTTTTGCTGTCAATTTCTCTTCCCCCAAACATGGTTGTTGTTTTTATTAAATGTCTTGTACTGATATACAATTGCAATTCGAATGACCAGCAGCAGAAGTACATTCGTAAAATTTCAAGTTTTTTTCGAGTTCGAAATTTTAATTGTTTGTATGCGGTTGCATGCGGCTACTTTCGTGCCATACAACATTCGATTCCAATGTGAGGGGAGAACAAATAAAAACGTATTACAAATTCACATGCATGCATGTTTTTTATTTTTACTTTATCTATTGTTGGAAATTTATTTATTTTTCCCTTTGTGTGAGTGTGTGTGTTTGTTATTTGTGCGTTTGTGGTTATTTTCACTAGTTATTCAATATTTTTCTATCTGCTCTTGTTTACCCAGCCTGCAAAATGGTCCGACATCTGTCAGATGTCTGTAAGAAATGTCGACAAACAAGTAAGAATTCTATACGAATTCTTTCAGACTTCTGACCGCCAAACATATGAAGTGAAAGATGTTTGTCTGAAATATTTAATAAAATAAAACTCAGTTTTATGTTATATATTTTTATTCATTTAATTTATTACTTAATTACATATACATTGTTTATATATTGTACATTGTTTATATGCCACATATAATAGTTAAAACAATTCTTTTAAATATTTTAAGCTAACTTGAAAAACCAAATACGCATCTTTTTGAACATTTATCCGACACTCTTTTTATATATTGTTTATTAATCACAAAACAATCACTTTCTATATTACTTTTAAAATTTTTTAACACACCAATAAATTAAATTTTTTAATATCACCCATTTTGTTGCACTTTATGACTTAAATAAACAATTTGTAAAACAAACAAAATCAAGATTACAAAATTGGTAAAGGCAAAGAAAGAAAAGAAAGTAAAGTAAAGAAAAAAACAAAAAATCCTTAACAAAAGGAATGAAAACAACTTAGACATTTCTGTACGAAATCAGTCAGATATCTATCAGACATGTCGGTAAACAAAAAAGAATAAAATCCCTTCGACATATCGGTACGAAATTAGTCAGAAATCTATCAGACGTGTCGTACATTAAATTTCCCAGACATGTCTTACAGAAATCTGTACGAAATGTCCGTAAAACAAGTCAGATATTTGTAAGACTTGTCTGATTCAGACATTGTCGTACTTTTGTGCAGGCTGGGTAATTTGCATTTGACTATTTGTTAATTTAGTATATTTACGAAACGCAAAAAAAACATTTTTATGCGTAAGTGGTGTTGTATGTGAAATTGAATGTAAATGTATTGATTGTGGTTCTTTATTACTGTTTGTTCCAAAACAGGGGGAATAAAGTGACCAGCGTATGTTCAATTTCTAAAGGGAAAATTTTGTTGGAAAAATATAAATAGCAATAGAATCAGGTCACGTTCAATAAAGCATATTTTGGCATATTTTAACACATTGTAAAAGAAATTTCCTTAAATATAAATTTTTGAATTGTCGCTGACCGTAAAAATTTAATTAAATTAAATAAAAATTAAGAACATTTTTGGTTTATTCATGAAGTAATGACAGCTCAATATGTGCGCAAAGTTTCAGAAAAATCGGTCAAGTGCAAGTAGCTAAAAATTATAGCTAATATTTTATGGGCGTGACCCGCCCACTTTTTCCACCCATAAACACTGCCTGGAATGTGTACAGCATTTTGCCAAAGTTAAAGTCCGATCGGTTTTACAGTTTCGGAGTCTATAGCTAACACACACACACAGAGTTTAACTTTTATATATATAGATAGATGAACTTTGAAAGCTGAAGTTCAAAATAAGTGAATAAAAAAATAATCAGCTGACGAATAAATGAATAAATACGCCTTGATGTAGTATTAATACATATGTATATAACCCCCAATAAAATTTCAGTATTTTATATTACACAGGTTGACCCAGAGGTCATCATGGACTTAAAAATTTAAGAACTTTCTCGTTTATATATATTTTTTTAATTTTATTTAATTTTTTATATTATTTGCATAAATAACACCTAGAGAATAAATATTGGAGAGATTTACAACTTAGCAAACATCCAGAATAACAGCATTTATCATTATTAAAATCAGCAATTAAATATTTAAACACAAGTAGCACATCGATTCGTTGCTAAGTTCATCGTCACCACCAACCAATGTAGCACATTGAATTTTCATGGCGGCTAATATTGAACGTGTTAAGTGTTAACGAAACTCCAGAAATATCTACTAAAAAGGCGTTTGCTCAGCCGGAAATGACTAGAACGTCACTAAGGCGCCATTTAAAAAAAAATATTACTGTTATTTCCATATAAGGTGAAATTGATGATTTAATTAAAACCCGCAGATCACCGACAACGTTCAAATTTTGTAGGTTCTAGGGTCCTGCAAATCCAAGAGCCTTCTATCAACGCCAATTGCACCCTATTAGGTGTGCAGTTTGGTGTGGCATTACATCTGAAAATATCATTGTGTCATACTTCTTCGAAAGTGAAGATGTTAGTGCTATTACCGTAAATGGATTTCAAGTAGGATATAGCCACTGCCCACACTGCCCGAGACACAGTGGCATTTTTAGGTAAAATTTTTAAAGTGAATGATTATCTGAAACTATGAAATTAATATGAAAACGTGTTCGCCAGATTAGTCAGCACCCGACTATTTACTTTGGTGTTATTTGAAGAAGCAGGCATCTGTAAACAAGCCCGAGACAATCCTTGAACACAAGGCTAACATTGTTGCAAAAATTCGAGCGCTAAAGCCACAATGTTAAAATATGTTATGAAAATGCTTTTAAAACGATCCCATCTGTGCGAAGCTTAAAACAAGGGTCATTTAAGGGACATTATTTTCCATACTTAATGTAAAAAAAATTATAATAATAAAAAAATATATAAACGAAAAGGTTATAAAATTTTTAAACCGCATGGTGACCTTTGCCCCACCTTGTACATTTAATTGCGCAAATATGAAATAAAGTAAAATTTTTATCAAATACAAAAACTGTAGATATAACATGATTTAAATATGTATATTTTTTTAACAATCAAAACGTTAAGCTTCCCACTTCTCACGCAAATAAGAAAACAAATTTTAACCCCCCTCAGATTTGTGTAATAAATTGAATATATGTACTTACTATCAAGCGATTGGCAGCTATGAAATAAATAAATAAATGAAAATATTGTGAAAAGTTCGAAAACAAATAGATTGACTTTATACATGTGTAAATACACTCTCTTCCTCTCTTTTAGCTGATAAAAGTCAATAATATTGTAATTAAATTCATTTGCAAAAACAAAAAAAAAACAAGTAAGAGTGCTATATTCGGCCGTGCCGAATCTTATATACCCTTCACAACGTGTAGTCATGCAATAACAGTAGTTTGTATCACCATTCATCCCATATAAAATACGTACATACATATAAAAAACATACATATATAAAAACATCCCATTGTAAAATTATAAATTTACGTATGTATGTTTAAAAAAAAATAAAAAAAAAAATTTAAAAAAAATTTAAAAAAAATTTAAAAAAAAATTTAAAAAAAAATAATAATAATATAAATAATATTAAATTTTAATGTGAACCATTTTTTATTTTGGCTTAAGTTCATTTGTTCTTTTTTTTTTTTTATTTAATTTTATAATTCAAATTAAATTAAATTGTAACCATTTTAGGAATATTCTTTCTAAAAATTATTTCCGATATTAGCCGAGTGGAATGCATTTTCGAAATCAGCTACGATTTCATCATCAGCACTCTTTTTCGGTATACTACTATGTAACTTAAAATTCCTATTTATGTTACAATTGAATGAAATTTGAATTAGTGAATCTTAGTATTAATTTTCATATTTTCATATTCCTAAAATGGTTACATTTTAATTTAATTTGAATTATAAAATTAAATAAAAAAAAAAGAACAAATGAACTTAAGCCAAAATAAAAAATGGTTCACATTAAAATTTAATATATAGAAAAAAAAAAAAAATATAAAAAAATTTTTTTTTTTGGCTCAGCTGGGATTCGATGCCACGTTTTCTCTAACCAGTATACACGTTTGTATGTATGTATGTTGTTTTTGTGAATAAAAAATCGAGGTGGTCGTGGGTTTTTTCTCATATCTCAGTTGTTTATGTACCGATGTTTCTGATTTTCAATCCCGTTCTACTCCCGAATATTTCTGATATTTTGATACCTCACCCGGGTCCAAGCGATATCGGTGGGCTTCAAAAAGTTGATTTCAACATACACACGGACAGACTGACAGAGCTTAATCGACTCCCCTATTCATAAGCTTTCAGAAAATATATACTTTATGGGGTCGAAAATGAAAATTGTAGAAATTTCACACGGAATGACAAACCTGTATATACCCTTTTTATACCCTTCACCTGTGGTGCACAAGGGTATATATAGCTTTGTCATTCCGTTTGTAATTTCTACAATTTTTATTTCCGACCCCATAAAGTATATATTTTCTGAAAGCTTATGAATAGAGGATTCGATTAAGCTCTGACCGTCTGTCCGTGTGTTGGTTGAAATCAACTTTTAGAAGCAACTATATGTTCCTCAGATCTGTATATGGTATCAATCTCTTGGAAATATCCAGGAATGAACTTTCTGAGATATGAGCAAAAAACCACGACCACCTCGTTTTTTTGCACAATTACAACAACAACATACATACATACATGTAAAAAACATACCAAACAAAAAAAATTAAAAAAAAAAAATATTAAAAATAAGAAAAAAATAATAAAAAAAACTACAAAAAAAAATTTAAAAAAAAATTTAAAAAAATTTTTTAAAAAAATTTAAAAAAAATATAAAAAAAAATAATAAAATATAAATAATATATTAAATAAAATAAAATTTTTTTGGCTCAGCTGGGATTCGATGCCACATTTATTCTAACGTGTACGTATGCACGTATTTTATATGGGATGAATGGTGATACAAACAATTGTTATTGCATGACTACACGTTGTGAAGGGTATATAAGATTCGGCACGGCCGAATATAGCGCTCTTACTTGTTCACTGTGTAAAGGGTATAAAAACGCAATTTGAAAATAGAATAAAACCTTCAATTAATTTTTAGAAAATTACAAAAATCCATTAAATAAAATACAATTTAAAAATTGCCAAAATAAAATTTTAAGTTAAACTAAAATAAAACAAAACATTTGTAAAATTGCTTATTAAAGGGTTGCTCCCGGTTTTCCCGACACTAGAACTTGTCTTTTGCATCAAAAATTGCAAATGTTAAATGTTTGCATGGAGCGACGAATGCGACGAGGAGAGGGCTTTAAAGCTGTCAAAGGTCATTGGTCGGAATCTTGTGAAATTATCTCCGAAGATGAGGATGAAGAGAATGAAACCGATGAAGAGTTCTACGACTGCGATGGAGATGATGGCAATCGTTCTGCATCACCCAATAAGGGTGTAGAGGCCAATAAATTCGAAGGTCGCTTAAAACGTTTACGTAACTTAAGGCTGTTAGATTCTGAAGAATATTTATATGTGCCCATTACTCAAGAGCCAGTACCTAAGACTGAAGATCAATTACAAGATGACGCAGACGTTATGTTAAAATTGGGTCCCACGTCAGGTAAGTTTGGACTATTTTGCTTAACTTAGCATATATTTTTTAAATTAAAATGTTTTTTTTTTTGTTAGATCATGTAACCGCCATGATGTGTTCGACTTTGCAGTCCGATGCTGAAGCTTTTAAAGCTGCCAATTTAAATGCTTGTTTTGAAGATTTTATACGTTGGTATAGTCCCAATGATTGGGAGGAGTTTGTTGATAATGAAGGCGTTAAAAATCATAAACTTAGTGCTCGCATGAGGGCTGAAGGCAACACATGGAAAAATGTGTGGGAGGAGGCAAAACCAGTGCCCGTTAGCAGACAGGTATGTATTAACAAAAACATTTAACAATAATAAAAGAACATTGGAATGTAATAAAAAAAGATTTTTTTTCGATGTTCTATATAAAACTTTTCAATTTAGAGTTTGAACGCTATATACTTTTGAACTTTTCTAAAGCCCCTCCTTTTTTTTTAGAGAATTTAAATTATTGTAACAATTTGAAATTTATAAAAACATTAATGAGAAGCTTATCAGCATACACTCTAAACTAATTAAATTTTTCATTCTTTACTTACTAATTAATTTCTAGAAATGTGTTTTTTTAAGTTTGCACTCAAAGCACTGTCTTGTTATATTAAGGGTGTCCCAGTAAGAATACATTTATTAATTTTATAAATAAAACACGTATTTTTTGAGCTAGTTGTAGTTTTTTAATTGGATTGTAAAGAAGACATGTTTCGATAAAGTATGGAATAAAATACGCCACGGGGGCATGTTACCCTAGCGAAGTATCCGCGTCCAGGGTGTAGAGGTATTACCAGCTCTTCTGACTGGGGCATAGGAAAATCCTAGACCTTGTATATAAAGTTAGAGAGACTCAGATGCCGATGGAGCACATGAGTCTAATAAATGTGGACGAGGGGCGGGATCGCGGATAGATCTATTTACAGCGAGGATATGGATACTAACTTAAGTATTTTGACTGATGGATCGTAGGAGGTTAGGGAAACCCTGATGCCTGTAGAGCGCATGAGTCGAGTGAAGGTGATCAGAGGCCGCATCGCACGTTCAGAGCCAATGAATCTATGCACAACGAGGGCAAAGATAGCGACACGAGTATCTTTACTGATCATGGACCTCGTATTTAAACGAGACTTAGGTCGCGGTAGACAAAGGATCACAGCCACGCATTAATTGCAAGTATTTCGAAAAGGTCGCCGAAATATTAGTGGTCAGCTTCGATATTCCGCCAAGACACATGGAATAAAATATCATTCAAATATCCCCCAAGGTTCTAATGACAGACCATTATACTTTTCATAAAATTTTCCATGATTTTTTCATAGAGATGTGGCTGGATGCTATTGATGACGCATTGTATCGTGGATCTGAACTCAGAGATTGTTTCTCAAACCCAAAAAAGATTACACGGCGTTAAATCGTATAATTTTGTATCGTATCGTATAAGATTGCGCTTCATCCGAGATGATTTTTTTTTCGAAAAATTGGCATTGACTTTACAGTACATATTAAACGAATTGCCGGCGCTTTTTATAAAGTGCTTACTTTTTATTAATTCGTCTAAACATCTGTTATATCAGTTAAACTTAGGAGTTGCCACTTGTAAAAGATATTAAATTTAAAAAGTGCGTTCCTACTGAGACACCATTTAAAATTAATTGTTTACCTTAAAATGAGTATATAAAACGTTAATATATATATTTTTATTTAGAAACGTTTATTCGATGACACTCATGAAGGTTTTAAGGTTCTAAACTATTTGGAAACACGTAATCTGTGTGAAATTTATGGTCTGACTATTGTGCCACTGCTACATAGCAGCATATTAAAAATAAAGGTAAATTTTGAAAAACTGTGATTTTAAATCATTTTAAGTGAATTTTTATATAAAATAAAATATTAAATAATTTACTAAATTATTCGGGATATGCTCCCAACTAATTTTTCAATATTTTATTTGGTTGTTGGGTTTAAGCTGGTCTATATGCATTTCACTGGTGCTTATACCAGATCATCAGTAGACCTTTTACTCAAATTCTTGAAAAAGTTTTAAAAAGTTATAAGTTTTATTTCTAAATTCTTATTAACAAAATAAGAATTCAAAAACAAAACGAAAAACTATAAAAAAAAACTTCCTCAAAAACCCAACCAACATTTTTTCCTTATTAAAGTATTTTATAATGTAATGGATAAGAAAAATAAAAAAAAACTTAAAACTTAAAAACTAAAACTTTTTAAAACTTTTTCAAGAATTTGGGTAAAAGGTCTACTGATGATCTGGTATAAGCACCAGTGAAATGCATATAGACCAGCTTAAACCCAACAACCAAATAAAATATTAAATATACAAAATATTTAAATTAAATTATTAACTTTTAAATGAAAATAAATTATTTTTCTTATAGAACATTTTTGAGGTTTCCGATGTCATGGAACTGTTCTCCGATTCCCTGCATGAGATTCTTGCTGATCTCAGTCGTTTTGCGCGGGATATAGAAATAGTTGCAGAAACTCCAACTGCTACTGCATCAATATGTTCAACCAGCGCAACAAATTATGTCCTTCAGTTACCCAACCCATTCGCTATTACGAAAAAAATCGAACAGTTGGAAATGCAGTTTTATCAGTACGAATGTTTTAAACAAATGCCTGAATTAAAAAATATAGATTTATCGATAATAAAAGCAAAGTTTAAAGAGATATTGAAAAATCGAGGAGTTTGTTCTATATTTGCAAAGAGTTTTAAAGAAGACGTTGACACTGCTGAGGTAGAAGAACGTTTGATGGCCTCTTTTGAAGGCGAAATGCTAGATAAACTGTTAAGTAAAGATTATGTTATACGCTTGGGAGAGAACTTAACTAAAGTTAGTAAAAGTGAGAGTGGCAATGAGAATATTAAGCCGATAATGCCACAATTCATGAGAGCTATTGTAACGGGAGAAAAGCTGCGGTTATGTAGTGCTTTTACCGAGAACACCACATTTTTGGATTGAATTTAAAATAATTTTTATTGTGAGTTAATTGTAAGCATTTAATTCATATTTATGGTAATCGGTGTAATCTCTATTAAATTATATATAAAATAAAATTTCTTAAAAGCATTTTTAATTTCATTTTTATATATTACTAGCTTGTGCTCGCGACTTCGTCTGCGTAGTTATTGGGATAAAAGGTAGACTTAGTATTAACCTAGGTTGTTATTTATATGTTTGTCAAATTTAATTCCACTCAGCCATTTTTGAAAATGATGAGTTTGCCAACGACTTCGCCTGATTATCGCGATAAAAAGAAGCCTATGTGTTAATCTAAATTGTTATCTATCTATGTGCCGGTTTTCATTTAGTTCTGTTCAGCCGTTTTTGCGTGATTGAGTAACAAATATCCAAACATACAAACATTCACATTTATTTTATTAGTAGGATAAATTTGTTGCTTAATTTTGTTTGTTTTTTTTTTATTAGTTATTATTATTTTTTGTTGTTCTTTAATCTATGAGGATTTCAAAAGTTTTTTTTTTTTTTTTTTTTTTTTTTTTTTTTTCAAACTAATATTTATTGTATCTTCATATATGTTTATGAACTAACAATAAGTAATCAAATCTTAAATCTATAATTAGTAGATGAAAGTCCAGCCAATGCCAGACAAAATCTGGTTTTCGAAATTAAAATAAATTGTAGAGATTGCGATTATTTAGTTCATCCAAGAGAGATGGTGTCCCTTCTTCTCAAACGAACATGTCCGCGATATTGTAAGATGTTTCGGCCAAGTGGGTTGGGATGAGTTTCCAGCTTTTTTAAGTAGCGGCCAACGTGTCTAGTGATTTCGCTTTTTATCAACGGAACATCAAGATCTTTATGTAAATTGCTGTTTTTTATGTACCAAGGGGCAACGGTTATCATTCGTAGTATTTTATTTTGACGTCGTTGAATTTTTTCTATGTTGGAGGAGGATGCAGTTCCCCATAATTGAATACCGTAACACCAAATTGGCTTCAAAATTGAGTTGTAGAGCAAAAGTTTGCAATCGAGCCTTAATATCGAATTTCGACCTATAAGCCAATGTATTTGAGCAGTCCTTAATTTCAATTGGGTCAACTTTGCATCTATATGATTTTTCCATGTGAGACGGCGATCCAAGTGAATACCAAGGTATTTAACGTGAGAGTGTTGTGGCACCACCTGGTTATTAATAAAAATGGGGGGACAAGATTCCCGACGTAAAGTGAATGTTATATGTGAACATTTAAGTTCATTTATTTTTATTCCCCATTTTTTAGCCCACTTCTCAACATCGGTTATATGGTGCTGTAGTTGGCTTGAGGCATCTTTTGGATCTTTATGAGTGCTGAGAAAAGCCGTGTCGTCAGCGAATGTTGAAGTATGGGTTAAACTGCTTGTTGGCATGTCAGCTGAATATATTAAATATAACATTGGACCTAAAATACTCCCCTGCGGTACTCCAGCCAGGATTGGTTGGGGGCAGCTAACAACGTCTCCTTCTTTTATAAGAAACTGGCGACCGATAGTGTATGTTTGTAGAAGATTGAGAACATTAACTGGGAAGTTATGCTTCAATTTATGTAAGAGGCCTTCATGCCAAACTTTGTCGAAGGCTTGAGAAACATCAATAAATAGACCCGAACAGTACTTCTTTTCTTCAAAGGCTTTTCTTATAACTTGTACCAGTCGGTGAGTTTGTTCGATAGTACTATGTTGTTTTCTGAAGCCAAACTGGTGATCTGGAATGCAGTTGTTAACATTCAATATCGGTATCAATTTCGCTATTATCATCTTTTCGAACAATTTTGACATTGTTGGCAATAGACTAATTGGCCTATACGACTCAACTTTTGAGGGATCTTTACCCGGCTTAGGGATCATCTTGACCAATGCAACTTTCCATTCTGACGGGTAGTAATCAAGGCGAAGCTTAAAAATGTTTTATTTATTTTAACCGAAACGTCAACAACATACTCAACCGAACTTTTTCTTTTACTAACTACTCCCATTGGTACGAGTACAACCTGATAGGGTTCCTATAATGATACTGTTATTGCTATCTTTCAAAGGTGAAAAATAACTTGTACACATAGCATAGTGGTTAAAAGTAGTTGCTTTTATGCAATTAGCAAATTTGTTAAGATTGTTTTTAAAAAATTTGCGTTCTGAAATCTTTTTAATTGTTCGAAGAATATTTGATATCAGCATTATATTATATTATATTGAAATTACATTTAGTAAACAAATGCATTAAATTAAAAAAAAATCTTATCTTATGATTTGAAATAATCTAAATTTTTTTTACTCGTTGAGTATGTCTGGAGATCAAGAACAATTAATAATCTTTTTCTTAATTTCAATGATGAAGTATGCGTTATTGTTTATGATTAATTTTTGGCTTACATTCGAATAAAAAGAAACAAATTTATATACATATATATGTATATATATATAAACATATACATATGTTTTTTAAATTTGGAAAATTGGAACTTAAGTTAGAAATATTTGTTTTACGTAGAAATATTGTTTGAGAACAAAAGATTGAGGATATATAACCATTTTCTTAATTCTACTTATATTTTTTAAATTTTTAGTTTTTATCATAAACTGAAAAGCAAACTGACGATTTAATTTTCATGTAAAAATAATTTGCTACTATTTTATAGTTTAATGAACATTGCAAAGAAATCTATGGACGAGAAACTGTTGATAAAAAATAGGAAAAAAAACATTAAAAAGAATGCTACTGCGTTGAGAAGCAAAATATTTTATGAAATGCCACAGGTAATTTTTTCTTATATTTTTCATAAACAGAGAAACACTCACGAAATGTCTGCAAAACCTTCATTAGTTAAGCCTTTGTTTGAGTCTTTGTTCATGCTCTTATTTTTGTTTAATATACTTTATGTTCATTTCCTAACTGACTAACTGCCTGCCAGCTAACCAAGCAGCCAGCCACTACCAACGCCCGTTGTTTCCATTCACTCTATATCATGCATTGGTAATTTAAAATATTTAACTAAAATTACTTTAAGTATTTTGTGTGTTGTTTTTATTAATATTATTTTTTGTTATATTCTATTTAAACTGTTCCAATTTTAAAAGGAAACTGCCTGCCAGCACAATCGTATAGCGCAACAATTGTTATTTGCTAGGCTTATGGGGTGATTGGATGTATGAAAGAGTATCAAGGATGTTGAGCCTAAATCAAGCGAATAGTGCAAGACAAATTGAATAGAGACACAATTGCTTAAACATTATCGGTATCTATCTTCTTCTTCTATATATATAAAAAAGGATGTATGTATGTAGCGTATGGACTCCAAACTCATAAATCGGTTGCTTAGTTCCGAAGATACTTACAAAAAACCTATGTTAATAGATAATAATCCAATATCAAAATTTTAAAACTTTCGAAATGTTGTTTTTAAATCCGAGTTTTCGGTTTATTTACAAAAAATATTGCTCAATGAGCAAATTCAATCGAAACCAGTTGCATGTGGCTTGCTCTCAAGTTGGCACGCCAAAAAATTTATACGTTTTAACACCAAATAAAAAAACAAACAACATTGTCTCTCCGCTGGCCTAAAGATGAAGTAATAAATAAATATAATTTCCAATTTGCCTTAAATACATGCGTTTAATGATAGGTATTCCATGGATTTTTATTTGAAGGCCGTAAATTTCGTTACAAGCTCAATTTAAATCGTGTGGTAATACAACACTAATGTTTGCTTAGGGCCAGCAACACGGACCGGGTCAGCTAGTAATTCATAAAAATTAAAAGGTAAAAGTGCTATAGAAGTATGTAAATATAATTACCATAATATATTTACATTTGCATAATTGCTACCTCGTAGCGTAGCGTAGATTTAATATTTAATGTTATACGTCATTATACTTTATTATTTCGCGATTTTTGATTTTAAAGTTTGACATAGTTAGCTGTATTCTAATAGTCTAGACCATATTGGTGGGTTTCGGACGCCATCTTGAATTTATGGATTTCACAACTTTGTACAGCTAAGTGTATTTTTCTGGCCAAGTCCTTTCATTGCATACATATATTTAATATTGTGAAGGTTGAATGGTGGAAAGGCCGTAGTTGCTATTTGTGACCAATATATTTGTCATTTTATTATGGACGCCATCTTAAATTTTAACTTTTTCGTTCATTAAATCTTGCTGGTAAAGCCCTATGAGAGGTTTTGAAGAGGGTACATTTTTAAGTACTAGATTTGACCCATATTTTAATTAATTGTATGCCATTTTCAAACCCTTTCATTTGATACCCATATTGACTCTATGGTTGTCTTAAAGCTTATCTTTTAGCTTTACATTATTGTTTGTAAATTTTAGGGAACACGCCGAAGAAGTTGCATTCTAATGCTTATATCGGGTGTCCCAACTAGAACGCAATTTTTAAATAAAACACAGATATTTAAAAAAAAATCGTGAAACTTTATTATATCGTAAAGTACACAGAATGAGGTTATGTATGGAACAATATATCGTGCAGATGGCCGCCGCGGCTTTGCTGGCACACACGCTAACTTTTAATGAAATTTTAATGACCTTTTTGCATTAATGCTGCGGTATTTCATTAATGCAGCGTCCAAATTCTTTTTTTAAGGCTTGAGTCATCGTCGGCTTATTCGCGTAAACCATTGACTTCAAAAACCCCCAAAGAAAAAAATCTAAAGGTGTTAAATCACACGATCTAGTTGGCCAATTCTGGTCTCCAAAACGCGAAATAACACGACAGGGAAAATTACTGATGCAGCAATTAAATTGTTTCTCTGGCTGTATGACATGTGGCGCCATCTTGTTGAAACCACATGCCCTCCACATTCATTTCACGATACCGAACACCATTGACTGTTTGCGCTTGACCTGCCTCATTTTCATAAAAAAAGATCCAATGATTCCTCCAGCCTAAAAACCACACCACACAGCGACACGTTGAGGATGCACTTGCTTCTCGTGAATTACTCGAGGATTTTCCTCACCCCAAATTCGACCGTTCTGCCTATTGACGAAGCCATCAAGATGGAAATGGGATGAACGCAATTTGCGAAATGTAGCCGCAAAACTTTCACCATTTTGGTAAAACAATTTCACAATGAGAATACGTGGTTCATTCGTGTAGCGCTCCATTTTTACTAACCTCGTACCTTCTACTAGCAAACAATAACAATTGTTCAAATGTCAAACAATGACACTTCGAATGGCGCCAAATTTAAAAATTGCGTTGTAGTTGGGACACCCGATATTTCAGTAAGTTTTGAACCAATTAGTTCTTTTCGAAAAATATATTCAAGTCTACTATTTATAATTTAGTTTCTTTAGCGTGTCCAAAAATTAATTAGGAGCTTTATTAACTTGATATATTCAAAAAAATATATATTTTTCGAAATAACTTTTGTCGATTAGTGACTGATTTGTCCTAAATTTTATATCTATAATTGTAACAAATATGTCAACATATTGTTCTTATGCTGAAAATATTTATTTGCTAGAAATATTGTTTATTTGTTCATATCTTTGAGGCGACTGTGGCGGATTTCAATAGCGTTTTATTCGTGAATATTCCCAAAATATTGATACCACATAAAGTACAGTGCAACATGTGATTGCGGTGGTTGTGGTTTTAACCAACACATGGACTGGCGAATATAGTTAACTGTTCGACTCCTCTATTCACATGCCCTTAGAAAATATATACTTTATAGTGTCGCAAACGAATGTTTCAAAAATCACTAACGGAATGACAAAGCGAAAATTAAAAAAAAAACAATATCCCCTTAAATAGTACCTTTCCGCATTCACTTGTTACATAGTGTAAATAAAATCATCTTCTTCTGCAGCCCTCTTTCCCTCTCTCATTATCTTATCACCATTGGAAGATTTGTAAGTATGTAAAACAATAAGTGAATAGAGACAGTGCATGAATGAGTGTTTGAATATGAGTATTATGAGTTCATGACGGATTTTACAAACTATAAAAGAGGAAATATTCCCTTTTTTGTTTTACTTTTTTTGGATTGCTTATTGCAAACCAATAAAAAATAATGACAAAAATTAAGTTTGCTAAAAAATTTAACTTTTTAATATAAAAGAAAATTTTTTGCTTGTGCACGGTATTAAGAATCCAAGAATAATTAAAATAAAATTCTGTTATTTAATAAATCAATTTATAAAATAAAAAAAATGTTTCTACTTTTTACATTTTTTACTTCGTTAGGATGGATGTCTGCTAAAGATGTTATGAGAGTATGAAAAATAAAATAAAAAAATATTGAAATAATGCAGAGATATGTTAAGACTTTTTCAAAAACATCTTTATTAATATTTAAATCAAAAAATGAAACCTTGAAAATCTTGAACTTGAAAAAAAATTTGGCCTGAAAAGCTGGCCAAAATTATTAAACTTGTTTTTTGAATTAAAAGTTCTGGTTTTTGATAGTTTTAGTTGTGGTATGATATAAGAAATCCAGTAGCAGATTTTGAAAAAATTACACTGCGCAACAAAAGAACACTGCGCAACAAAAAAAATTTTTTTCCGTAGAAATAAAAGTATGTGGAATATATGGATTTTGATGCCCTTATTTAATTCAAATCTGTTTTCCGTTTTTCTCTAGTACGTTAGGATTTTCTGTTAAAGGCGTGGCATATTTCACTCTCTAAATCGTTGGGTTGCCTAATATATTTTGTCATAACTTGAAAATGGGTTTTTCTTTTCTATTTATTACTATTTCGGAGTTATTAAAAATTAAATTAAATTTCCTGCAAAATTCGTCAAATTTTTTGTTTTCAAAATTCCATAAAAAAAATTTAAGAACCAAAAATTTAAATTTTTAAAATGTTTCCAAAAGCCACATTCCTAAGGAATAAAAGTCGGTATAAATAGTAAAACTCAATTAACAAATGTTGATTTTAAAGTTTTAAACTCATTTTTAACAGACTGTATGTACATGCATACGGTCTAATTAAAAAAATTTTTTTTTTTAAATTGTAAGGCTCTTATAAAACAGTATTGTTTTTATGAAAAAAGGCTTTATTATATTTATTTTATATTATTTAATACTTAATATACGGAAAAGTTAAACTAATAAAAATTCCTTAATAACTATTATGTCGTATGTATATCCTTATTAGCTGCATTATCGGTGTCAGGAAGAAGAAGTGTGATGGTTTCTGATGAAAAAGATATTTTTAATTACCCGTTCTCTTTGCGTACTTCTGCTTATAAAAGGGTCACTGCTCAGAAATAACCTATTCAAGACATCTCGATTTGTATCGCTTCTGCTGAATTTCCTCGAATAATTCGTAATATATAATCGTTAGTGCTTATTTCTGGCCTCGGCAGCTTATTCGGACAATTGGATGGTAGCCTGATACCAGGATGCCCATGTATTTTTTATGTACCTGTATTTATTTTTTGCAAACTTATTTTTGTGATTAATGCTTTAACAATTATTCTTATTAGGTACCTATATTTATTTTTTTAACATTTAATGTTTTGTAGAGAAGGTATATAAAAATATTCTTTATGTGGATGCGTGGGACATTCCCTTATAACTATTATGGGTAATAAAGAATTTTTCATATTTATAATTATAGACAGGTATTAACATTGTAAAGTGTTAAAAGTGATGTGAATAACAGTTGAAATCAATAATTCAAAATACATAAAACTTTATGACGATATGAATGTATAAGAAAAAGTGCCTGATAAGCAAATATGGAAGAAATTTAAAAATTTAAAAAAATCGTCAAAAATAATGGCGCAAACTTGCGCACACTTTTTTTTTTGTTTCTAAAATTAGAGATTCCAAATTTTATTGTGTTATCAAAGAGAATTCGTAGAGATGCTAACCTCACTTTCAAAAACCTCTTCTTTTTCTTTTTTTGCAAAAAAAGTGCATATTTTTTTTTTTAGCTTTTGTACTATATGTTTCAACATGAATATTCAACATATTTCAAATTTTTTTAACTTTTTTAAATAACTTTTGATCGAACCTTTCAGCAAAAAAAAATTATTGTTCAACCTTTATTCGTTTAGCTGCAAAAAAAATATCATAAAAATATCCAGAAACCGAAAAAAACATTTAAATCTCATATAATTTTCTTCACTTTCCTGACTTTAGCAGGGTCTCAGAGCTACAAATCGCAACTAAAAGTTTTGAAAATTTACAATATAATGTAAAATATTGTTGTCTGTCGAGCTGCGTACTTAGTTTTTAAGATTTCTTAAAATTCAGTTTTGCCTTTTTGGCCAGCTTTTCAGGTCAAATACTCCTCTGTGCGACATTAGAAACTCCAAAGAATAAAAATAATATTACCTGTGACGCAAAGTGAAGCTTTGTCATTCAGTTCGTAATTTCTAAAATATGAATTTCCAACCCCATAAAATACATACGTATTGTATATTTCCTGAATACTTATAAATAGGGTAGTCGATTAAACGATGTCCGTCTGTCCGTATGAAGGGTATATAAAATTTGGTTTAGCCGAATACAGCGCTGTTTATTGTTTTTATCTACTTATATTGGTTTATTATATGTGTGGAGGTTAACGTTTTTCATGACATTAGTTCGACAGTTAAATACCTTAATTCTTTTAACCGCTTATGATTTATAAGAAATTTGTTTTACTTTTATTGTTTTTGTTCATTTGAAGAAATCTCGGTACTTACTTCCTCTTCATATTCCTACCGAAGTTTCTGTATAGTTTTGTTTTAAAATCTTTTCCGCTTTCTATTTTTTTTTTGCTCTACTTCGTCTTTTCTTTGTTCTATTTTGTTTAATAATGTCAATTGAAATGTTCCGTTTTGTGTGTGTTTGTATGCGTATAAAAGTAAACTGTAACTTAAAGAATCCTGTGTTTTATTTATTATTGGGTCATAATTTTATTTTTATTTTCATTTAAAAATATGTATGTATGTACATACATATGTATTTATATGCACATATTTTGCTGGGCTCCATTTTTTGGTTTGGTATAATTTTTCTTTTTTTTATTTTGTTAAAGTTTTTGTTCTATACAAAGCTTTTTTAAATAAAGCAGGCACTTGCATGTCAACGACATGTGTATGGAAAACGAAATGAAAACGATAAATGTACAGAAAAAACAAAAACGATAAGGGAACAACACTGTTGTTCTTTATGGTTTTTGTGCCCACGTTAAACATGAAATGCGGATGCAAAAATTATGAAAAATAAATGTATTTTAATGTTTTTATACTTAACAACCAACAGATATAAAGGTTCACATATAGTGTTTTGAACTTTGAGGTGCGGGTACCAATGGAAGTAAATTATTCAATGAATTCTACATTAAGTTTTTATTTATTTTTTTATGATAATTATCGACCAAAATTCTGTCTCTATAAAGCTTTTAAAAAAATTTCAGATGATAAAATTTTATATAACCACTATTTTATATAAATTGTTAAAAATTAACCAGTCAATTCTTTATTAAATGAGTTTTGGAAAGGTTTGGAGTTAAGTTTAACAATTTAAAATGAATTACCTTAGGCCGAAATAACATTTGTAACATAATTGAAAATTCATTTAAAATAATATCATTCGAAAAACTCATCTGGCAGATTCTATCATCGATTTTCCTCACTTCAAGTGTGGACATTTTGCTTACAAAACAACAACAACAAACATGAATAGAAAATGCTAAATATGTTTGCATACGAAAGGTGCTTTTTATCTCAGGAGTAGAAGAAAGGGAAACATTTATTTTAAAAGTTATTTTTTTTAGTTTCTCCTTTACTTGATGCTACGTTTTTAGCACTGTTTAAAGCCTTGTATTCTGTTTCAATTTGCGAAATACGTTGAGCAACCTCAGTTCTTTCACACAAAGAATCCGACATACAAAAATAAAAAAAGCTCTTGCTTTGAATTTCGTACGAAATAACTATTGTTCATACAAAATAAAGTAATTGACTGAATGTTATAAGAAACATTTTATATGTTTTTTACGTTATAAACAGAGTACTGATTAGGCAACATTATTCCATAAGTATTTCTTATGAATTTAAATATATGGAGTTTGACAATAGTTCGCATTAAATATTGAACAGAATACTAGGCTTAAGCTTAAATTAGACGTGACAAAACCATAATGCCATAGCCATAAGAAACCACAATTCAATTTGTTGCTTTGGTTTCTATTCTCAACTCAAGTGACAGTTGACTATTCAGTTTTTTTTGTAATGCAAGTGGGAATACAATATTTTTGGTTTTTCAATTTGCTGTAAAAATAAACAAATTTTTTGGTGTTCCTTCTCTAGAGCATGCGACGTACAGCTGGCCATGTGAAAAGCATGGATTTTCCAAATTCAAATTCCAACTCAAAATGTGTGCAAAGTTTTAGAAAAATCGGTAAAGTTGAAAATGATAACTTTTTTATAGGAGTGACACTGCCCATTTTCTAATATAGTCATGACAGCTCAATATGTGTGAAAAGTTGCAGAGCAAGTACCTCAAAATTATAATTTTTTTTATGGGCGTGGCCCTGCCCACTTTTCTAATCACGAAATTATATAGTCATGACAGCTCAATATGTGTGCAATGTTTCAAAAAATCGGTCCAGTGCAAGTACCTCAAAACCCTGCTCACTTTTTTAATCACGAAATTATATAGTCATGACAGCTTAATATCTGTGCAAAGTTTCAGAAAAATCGATCCCGTGCAAATAGCTAAAAATGAAAACTTATTTTTTATGGGCGCAGCCCCTCCAAATTTTTACCACCAATATACACTCCCTGAAATGTGTACAACAACTTGCCAAAGTTTGAGTCCGATAGGATTTACTAACACACACACACAGAGTTTCACTTTTATATATATAGATTTCAAGAAAAGAAATGAAAAAGTACCGTTATTTTTTTCTTTTTGCATAAGCTCGACATTATACAAATCGCGTGTGGTAAAAATATTGTGCGAATTCTTGAACAAAAATCAAATAAATACCTAAATATAATAAATAATAAAAAAACTTTCAAAGTCCACAGAGGAGAGCATCCGGGCCATTACTGAAAGAGGCTGCTATACCCGGGAAATTGTAAAAGAACTTAAAGTGAGCCAATCAGTGGTCATAAGGGTACAAAAACGGTGTTCTGTTGTTCCCAAGCTTTAAGTTAGAGCTCGTAAAAAACTTCTAACTTCTAATGCGGACGCCCGTCTTATGATAAGTGAAATGAAAACAGATAACTTTTTAACATCAAAAGATGCATCGTTTGCAATCGGAAGACCTGTTAGTCGGTGACCGCCATATAGATACCATCGCGACATGGGTTATATTGCAGCAGTAAAAAAACAAAAACCTGCATTGTCAGAAAAAAATGTAAAGGCACGGTTAAAATTTGCCAAAGAGCTCAAAACTTGGACAGTGGACGACTGGAAAGATGTGATCTGGTCAGACGAATTCAAACTCAATCGTTTCCAATCCAACGGTAAACAATATTTCTAATGCCGTCCTGGTAAAAAAAAATTTAAAAACGCCATGCGAACCACGGTGGAGGAAATGTCATGGTATTGGGTTGCTCTACGTGGTGAGACCTTGGACCACTGCAAAAAATTGATAATATTGTTACGTTTATACCTTTTATAAACGTTGGATTATTTCCTTTAAATACACTTTGAGTTCTTTTATTGCAGTCAAAAACAGTTGAAATTAGTTATAAAATTAAGAGCACTTTATTTATTTAAATACACTCAGATATTGTTTTACTTTACTTATTACACTTATGGTTATACACTTTTATTATCAAACACACTTTGAGACGCACTTTACAAGCTCTACTGTAATACTGATCATGTTAGCTGTGTTGTTCGGCTATTTATAGTAACATAGTGGTGTTCGGTAACATTCGACAAAGTTCTCGTATGTACATTCTAGTACATTCGAAAACCGTTACATTTAAATTAACACGTTAAGTAATATGCACAAATAATGGAAGTGCCTAAAAGTATGCTACACATAATAACAAACATCATTTACGAACAACCAGCGAAATAAACTAATACAAATAAGACTACAGTAACTTAAACTACTACAACTAAAATAAATTATAATGTAAATTAAGCTACTTAAAAATAAATCTGTAACACTACCGCCCGCTTAAGCCTGTTCGTCCCGAATAGGCACAAATTCACATTTTCCGTAGTTAGCGAGGCGCTCGAGATGAACCACTTTCATCTTTGATCTTGGCTATTGTACTTCTGTATTCTATACACGACATCTTTTATTCTTTTTATAACCTTATACGGCCCATCCCAATGAGTTTGCAGTTTAGGAGACAGTCCTTTTTTCCGTTGTGGGTTATATAGTAGAACTAGCTGACCCTCATTAAAGCCTTCAGAATTAGCTGCTCTGTCATATCTGGCCTTCATCTTGTCGCTGGTCATTTTTATTCGGCCACGAACGAATTCATGAATTTCGTCTAGATCTTTTTGTCCCCTTGAAGTGTCTTCTTCGTGCTCATCTATTGTCGTGGGATTAATACCGAATTGTAGATCACCTGGCAGTTTCAGCTCGGTTCCAAACATAACTTTTGCAGGTGTTCGGGAGGTAGAGTCATGAACGGCTGACCTGTATGCCAACAGAAATTTTGGTATGTGCTCATCCCAGTCCCTTTGGTGTGCGCCGACCACTTTTCTTAAGTGTTCCTCCAACGTGCGGTTAAATCTCTCGACCATTCCATCAGATTGTGGATGCAGTGGCGTAGTCCTCGTTTTTCGGATACCGTATAGTTCGCACATTTCTTGGAATATCGCAGATTCAAAATTTCTTCCCTGATCAGAATGTAGCTCAAGCGGAACTCCATAGCGGCACACCCAGACGTTCACAAATGCGTTTACGACAGTTTTAGCTTCTTGGTTTGGTATTGCGTATACCTCTGGCCATTTGCTAAAATAGTCGATTACAACTAGAACGTAACGGTTTCCAGCCTCACTGACAGGAAAAGGGCCTGCTATATCCATCGCTATTCGCTCAAACGGAGCACCTGAATTGTACTGCTGCAGCGCTCCTCGACTCCGTCTTTCTGGGCCCTTGGCTGCGATACATTGTGCGCAATTTGCTATCCAATCAGCTACAGATAGTTGGCATCCAAGCCAATAGAAACGTTGCTTTACCTTTTCTATGGTTTTTGTTAAACCAAGATGACCACCACTTGAACCATTATGAAACTCCTTCAATACCTCTTTTACTTTAGAGGATGGCACCACAATCAGATTTGTTGTCGATTTACCATCAGTACTTTCCCATTTTCGATAAAGGCATCCGTTAATAACCTGCAGACTATTCCATAGCGCCCAGTATGATTTCATCAGTGGACTCTCCGCTGATATTTGGTTACGGTTTGTCTTCCTCTTTTGCTGACATAATTTTTTCCAGTATTGGATCGTCTCTTTGCGCCGCTGACCAGTCACCACTTGTCTCTATATGTGTTAGCCGAACGTCAACGACACATTCTTTGCCTTCAGCTTTCGCACAATGTTTGCACTCCAATCTGCACGGTCTTCGGGAGAGTGCATCTGCATTTCCATGTTTAGTGCCCTTTCTGTGCTCAATACTGAAATCGTAGCTCTGGAGACGTTCAATCCAACGGGCTAGCTGTGCTTCAGGTTGTTTCAATTGTAGTAACCATCCGAGTGCAGAGTGATCGGTTCTTAGTTCAAAGTGTTGTCCATACAGGTATTTGTGGTAATGCTTTACACACTCTACAACTGCCAGAAGCTCTAGACGTGTTACACAATAATTTCTTTCAGGCTTCGAGAGTGTTCGACTGTAGTAGCCTATCACCTTTTCTGTTCCATTACCAACCTGCGAAAGAACACCACCTATCCCGTATCCACTCGCATCGCTATCCAATACAAATTTCTCTCCAGCGATAAGATATGCCAAAACTGGTGCTATGCATAACAACTCCTTCAGCTTTTTGAATGCTTGTTCTTGTGCTTCAGCCCACAAGAATGGTCGTGACTTCTTGGTGAGCTCATGTAGATTGGCAGCGACACTGGCAAAATTCGGCACAAATCGCCTGTAGTAGGTACAGAGGCCTAGAAAACTACGTAGCTCATGAAGATTTTTCGGGCGAGGCCAGTCCTTCACAGCTTGAATTTTATCTTCGTCAGTTGATATACCATCCTCTGCGACTCGATCCCCCAGGTATTTAACCTCTTTTTGGAACAATGCACATTTCTTTGCACTTAATTTAAGTCCAGCCACTGATATTCGTTTAAGAACTTCTTCTAGATTTTTCAGGTGATCGTCAAAACTTTTACCCATGACAATTATGTCATCAAGATACACCAGGCATGTCTTCCAATGAAGTCCCTTTAGTACGCGTTCCATTAATCGCTCGAATGTGGCTGGAGCGTTGCATAGTCCAAATGGCATCACGTTAAATTGCCACAGCCCGTCACTTGCAGTAAAAGCTGTTTTCTCCTTATCTCTATCAGATATTTCTACTTGCCAATAACCACTTTGCAGGTCTAAAGTAGAGAACCATTTTGTTCCAGCTAGCGTGTCCAGAGTGTCATCTATCCTTGGTAATGGATAACTGTCCTTCTTAGTGACGTCATTCAGTTTTCTATAATCGACGCAAAATCTTGTGCTGCCATCTTTATTTTTAACCAAAACTACCGGTGAGCTCCAAGGATTTCAAGAAGGTTCTATTACTCCATTCTGCTCCATTTCGTTGATAACCTCTTTGACTTCATTACGTTTCGCTAGAGGAATACTTCTTGCATCGCCGGTATTTATCTGATGTTTCACAAGTGATGTTCTACATTGATGTTGACCTTTCAGAGCGAAGATGGATGCATGTTTTCTGAGTAGCTGTTTTGCTTTATTCCTATAGGACGGCGATAATCCTTTAACCCACTTCTCTACGTATTCTGCTAGCATCTCCTGCTCTTTGTTTGACATACTGACAGGACCCGATTTCATTTCGCAATTAATTATTACCTCAGCTTTAGCACATTTACCTAATTCGGATTTTGGCTTGACGACTTTTTCACAGGCGGAAAGGTTAAGCACTCTTGCAGGGAATCTTCCATCGTTGCTGGTTTTGACAAGGGCTTTTGCTGTTATTAAGTCACTTTTTATATCTGTTTGCTCTACCACCCACAACCGGTTGTCCACACAATCTCCCTCTATACGCGCCCATACTACACTTTCTGACTGGTGGTATTTTCTCATATTCTGTAGCAACTAGTTTCCTTACATGCATTTTATTTTCATAACCAACATCAAGGGGTATTTCAACATTTCTCCAAATCATTATCTTCTGCCCATGTGCAGATTAATGCCATGAGTAATCATAAAATCTGCACCGATGATTACTTCGTCCACAATGTCGGCAACGATGAATACATGATTGACAGTTATGTTGGCAATAGTTACTTTTACGATTATTTTACCATAGACAGTAGCAGGCTCCCCAGTAGCTGTTCGCAGACTTACGCCACATAACGGTTCGATTGTTTTCTTTACTAAATCAGGCCTGATAATAGACTGCGATGCTCCTGTGTCTATGATAAAAATATGCCTTCGACCATTGATATACCCACAAGCAGTAAGGTTGCTATTTTTCTGCTGCATAACTGATATGGAGATTGTGGGGCCCTCGGTTATGGGAGCTAGCTCTTGCCCCGTAGTGCTAGCTCGTTTTAGTTTAACGGTGACTCATTTGATGATTTCGTGTTTGCCCGTTTGCTGTTTCCAGGTGGCGAAACAGATCTAGCCCTCTTCCTTGGTTGAAAATGTCCAGTTTTACCACAATTATAGCATTTGGCTCTGGCTTTACCTGGCTTCTCCTCTAACGCCTGTATAACTGCATTTTTAATTTCGGTGAATATATCTCCGTCTTTTTCTGCGGTAATTTCGAGATTTCTCACCTTACATATTTGCGGCTTAGAGAGTAATTTTGCGGTCTCCTGTGTCAGAGCGTATGATATGGTTTCTGCAAACGTTGATTTGTGTGTGCCAAACACCGCGTGCTTTATTTCTGGATCACGTATTCCATTTACAAATGTTTCAATTTTAAACTGATCCAAAAATGGGTGATTTTCACCAGGATATGTCAGCTGCACCAAACGCTCGATCTCCGTTGCGAAATCTTGTAACGACTCATTTGTTTCGTTCATTGTTCTGCCTCGTAGTTTCATTCGGTATATATCTCGTTTGTGCTCGCCGCCATACTTACGTTGTAGTGCAACCATTATGTCATCATAGTTTTCTCTGCAGCCAATAGGTATGCTTTCCAAGACTTGCGCTGCGTTTCTTTTTAACGCCAAAATCAACTCTATAGCCTTTTCTTCATTGCTCCACATATTTCTATTGGCAACTGTCTCAAATTGAAATTTAAAAACATTAAATGGTGCACTGCCGTCAAAAGTAGGCGCCTTTATTCTACTTGATATTTTTTTGGAATTATTCGCACTGGTCCCTCATGACATTGAAGATAATTAATTTTTATTTCCAAATTTTTAAATTTTTCGTCAACATTTTTAACTTGTGACTGCAATTTTTCGTCAACATCTTTGACTTGTAGTTGTAATTTGCTATTGAAGTCACTTGCTTGAGTAACTATGCAATCTTCAAGGTCAGATATTTTTTTTATCAATTTTATTAACTTGCTTTTCAATGCCCTCTACTCTGTTATTGACAGCTTCAGAAATTTCTTGAAGTTTTTCGCTCGTAGCTCTAGCTGTTCAGCTAATAACTTTTCATTATTAGCTCTAGAATTTTCTTGAACTTCTGCTAATAATTTTTCATTATTAGCTCTAGAAGATTCTTGAACTTCTACTTTAACTTCTTGAACTTCAACTTTAACTTCGGCTAATAATTTTTCATTATTAGCTCTAGAAGTTTCTTGAGCTTCCTGGAATTTAATTTCCATCTTTTCCATCATAGCAGCAAGCATTGTACTTAAATCTATGTTGTTTGTAGTTGCACGAGTAGAAACTTCCATTTCTCCATTTTCGTCAAACTCGTAACCATCAATTTCAATATTACGCCGCTTAAATTCATCTGGAAGTCTTTTCTGCAATTCTACTTTATTACCTGTTGTCAACAATGCCAGCTTACTCAATTCCTTTTTGAGTTGTTCTACTTTAAGCTGCTCAAATTTCATGTCTGCTTTTTTTTTAAACACAATTTCACTTCTGACATCAATTGTTACGTTTATACCTTTTATATTTCCTTTAAATACACCTTGAGTTCTTTTATTGCAGTTAAAAACAGTTGAAATTAGTTTATTTATTTAAATACACTCAGATATTGTTTTTATATCACTTTACTTATTACACTTATGGTTATACGCTTTTATTATCAAACACACTTTGATACGCACTTTACAAGCTCTACTGTAATACTGATCATGTTAGCTGTGTTGTTCGGCTATTTATAGTAACATAGTGGTGTTCGGTAACATTTGACAAAGTTCTCGTATGTACATTCTAGTACATTCGAAAACCGTTACATTTAAATTAACACGTTAAGTAATATGCACAAATAATAGAAGTGCCTAAAAGTATGCTACACATAATAACAAACATCATTTTCGAACAACCAGCGAAATAAACTAATACAAATAAGACTACAGTAACTTAAACTACTACAACTAAAATAAATTATAATGTAAATTAAGCTACTTAAAAATAAATCTGTAACAATATAATAAAGAAAATAGACTATTTGAGGATTTTGCCGACTCATCTTGGTGAGCAACATTTTCAATTAATGCAGTGGCCAGCACAAAGTCCCAACCTCAATCCGATTGAGAATTTGTGGTCAATCGTGAAGAGACGGTTGGGACAGTACCAATCAAAATTGTGTAAATACATTGGAGTGGTTTTCGTTTTCTTTATTTTGTTCTTAGTGATTGATGCTTTATTTATATGCTTTTATTTATACCAAATCAAATAATTCCTTCGCTTCAGTTTTTTCCTGTTCATAAAATATTCTTACAATTATATTTACATATGTATACATATGTATGTATATTAGTGTAGTCCAAAAAAATTTTTTTTTGTTTTTCAGATTGCATAATTTCAGTTGGCTAGCTGTACTGGAAGAGGGTGCTCAATCGAGAGCTTTTTTTTTGAAATTTTTGAGAAAAATGCTTAGTTTTTATTTTTAAATGTTTTTATTTAACAATCCTTGTCTGTTTGTTTTTATGTTTGTACCGGATTCTTACGATCGAATTTTCACTACCTTCCCGACTAGCTAGACAATGATAATGCAGTACACCTAATTCTGTTTTGACACGGTTTTGATTTAACACGGTTTGAAAATAAAAATGTTTTAATTTTTTTAACCGATTTTATTCCATTAAGCACGATTCAAAATAACACAGCACAAATAAATAAAAACGGAAACTGCTAGAAACCATACGAAAACAAGAAAGAGCACGAAGTTTCTCTTTCGTTTCTTTTGTGTATAAATACATGCAAGAAAATTTACTGGTCAGAGCATTTGTAAATAGCACAAATTTAGAGGAATTCCCTTTTTGTGTGAACAAGCAAATTTACTTGCCAGAGCAATTGAAATGTTTAGTATGTTGTGAACTATTAATGCAATCATATATGTTTGGTCAGACTCAGTGAATCAGTGCAATAAAATAAGTTCATAAACTCGAAAAAAGACGATATTTTTCTTCTTGGATGTCGGGATCTTGAGTCATTGGTAAGGATTAACCAACTTCAAACACTTCGGCAAGTTATACGACGTTATCACCACACATTAAATGAATCTTAGAAGTGTGGAGCAAATCTGGTATTCCAACCAGGCAACCAAATCACTGCGTTGAAAAACTTATAAAAATTCATAAGAACTGGCTGCTTTTAAAGAAAAATAAAACAAGAGATTCGCAAGCACAGAAAAATAGAGAGCATTTGTTTACAGAAGAGCTTTACAAACTTTTCGATATCGCCCATGCAAAAGTTATGAATTTAATCAAAATTGTAGAAGACAGAGAGTTTCTCATGGATCAAAGAAGTGAGCGTAAGATGATCATGACGTCGATTGCCAAGAAACTAGCAAAGACCAAACACCGTTCTCTCAAACGAAAATGCTGTTTTTGATACAATGGAACAGTGGAATGTCACAAATAAAGTCCGAGGTATGAGTTTTGACACCACTGCTTCTAACACCGGTGCCAAAGAAGGAGCGTGCACCCTCCTCGAAGCAAAGACGGGTCGTGATCTTGTATGGCTTGCTTGTCGTCATCACGTGTTTGAAATAATGCTTTCAAAAACATTTGTACTATTTGGGCCATCAAAATTTCCTAAGATTCCATTATTCAAAAGATTCAGCGATGTTTGGGATACATTACCAAAAGACGACTACGTTTGTCTTGACTTTAGTACTAGCACGAAACAGTTTGCCGAAAATACTCTTGAGAGTCTTACGACTAAAATAGTAGAAAAAAACAAGTTCGAGGTGACTACAACGAGCTAATAGAGCTCACAATGATTGTTCTGAACAAACCACCTGCTAGGATTAGTTGGCGTACTCCGAGACCAATACATCATTCTCGATGGATGGCAAAACTGCTCTATGCAATGAAATTTTTTCTTTTTCGAAATAATTCTTAAGCATTTAAGCTAACCAAAAGAGAAGAAAAACAAATTGTTCGATTTGTTAGTTTCGGTGCACCATTAATGACTTCCAACTTTGGAAGAGATCAAAATCATAAGAAGTCATTGATCCCGTGCAGCAGCAAGGGTTGTCTTAGAGCGTGGTGGTACTTATCTGATGAGCTAGTTGCCTTTGCCTTGTTTTCCGACAAGCTGTCTTATGACGAGAAGATGACCATTGTTCAAAGAATGGATGTTGACGGCGGTTCTCGTTTAGTAAGAGGTGACTCTGCCAAATTATCCACGGAAGCCACATTAGAAGCCTTTGCATCGCAAAGAACGCTGAAATGCTCTCAGTTCTAGAAATCATGAACTCTTTCTTGCAATTACCTCCTGAGACTTGGGATGACAATGTTGATTACCTTCAAGGTAAAAGTTGCATAAGAAATTTGCGTGTGGTTAATGACACTGCAGAGAGGGGTGTAAAACAATTCGAAGATTACAATAAGATACTCACTAACAATGAGGAGAAAAAACGATTTTTACTTCATGTCGTTGAACAGAACAGAAAGATCATTTCTACTGAAACTTCAAAAACGATGCTAACAAACGTAGTTTTAAGTTGAAAAAAAAAATTAATTAATACTATTTTTAAGTATTTCTTTATTTATATTATTTTGTGTGTGTTTTAATACTATATCTGAATAAACAAAATTATTTTTGATACATTGTTTACCTTTTTTACTTAATATTCTGACTAGTTCTTTCTCAGGATTTTTTCATAAAATTCAAATATTTTAGATCGATGAGCACCTCTTGTAGATAAAATAAGTTGCTGAACTTTTGAAGACATAATATGAATGGTAGGTGTAACAAAACTAGAGAGTGGCGTAACTTCTTCTTGGAAGTTTTTTTTTTCTATTTAAGCATGGACCACTCTAATGTATATACATATGTGTATTTGACTTTATTCAAACACTAGCTTGTGCCCGCGACTTCGTCTGCGTAGTTATAGAGCTAAAAGGAAGATTTAGTATTAACCTAGATTGTTATTTATATGTTTGTCGAATTTATCCAAACATTCACATTTATTATACCTATTTGAATTTGAAAATCAAAAACAAAAGTCAAACTTTTAAAACATTACTTCTGTAAACAACATGTGGTAAGACATCTGACAAATTTAAATTTCATTCAAAGCAAATTTAAATTTTATTTAAAGCGTGCTCTATTTTCTTCTGTCAAAACATGTGAAATCAGCCGTTGGCAGAAATCTCTGCTGCTGCAAATCAGTCAGCGACGCACTATGCTAGACAGACGGATCAATGATTCCATCGGTTCACTATGACTATTTTGCTATAAGAAATAGATGGTTTGATTAAATGAGCAGAATAACATATGTACATATTAATCCTCAAAAAAAATAAATTTTTAAAAAATTTCTATTTACAACAGATCTTTAAGGAGTGGTAATTTTATAGTAGTATCACGTCCAGAGTTTTCGTAATTTTTTGTTAACTATTAAAGGCTTATTAAGAAATTTCTTTTTACAAAAGTTGTACATTAATTAAAAAAATATATATGTATATCTTCTTTTAGTTTAATGCATAAATAATTGAATTTACTTACCAACATTAATATACTTTTATGTTTTTTCACAAAAAACTTCAACTCAGAGAAGGAACGTCCTCCTTGAAATGTTGCAAAAGGGATCTGTGAGAAAAAAACATGGTAAAAAGTTGACTTTAGTCTTAAATACTCGCAATTCAAACAAAGAAAATTAATTTTTTTAAGAAAAACTATACTTCTACATATAAATCATTTTATCTTTGTGTTTTTGTTCTCAACTCTTCTACGTTAAAAGAAAAATATTTAACCAGTAGCAATAAAAAAGTAACAGTCACAAAAATAAATGTTCTATCACTTGCCATGGTAAAGTAAAAGTTTAATTGATTTAAAGGGGAGATTTAATTGCATTAATGTAGTGTAAATGTACTTGCACAGTTAAGAAACAACTTCCTAAGAAGTGCAACAGACGGAGCAACGATTGAAATAATGTTGTGCTATTGGAAGGAAGTTATTTAAAAAAAATTTAATTTTTGTTATAATATAACAAATTATTATTAAAATACAACAAATTATTATTGAAATACAACAAATTAAATTTTTCTAAATTCTGTAAAATTTATAAAAAAATATTAACCCTTAAATGCGCAACAGCTCCAATTTTAATTAAAAAAATATATATAATGTAATATTGTAAAGAAATAATAACTGCGTACCAGGTTTTATTTTAAAAATTTTTTAACGAGTTTTTTTTTTTTAAAAAGGGGTTGTATCTTAAAAGATACAATACGCACTATCACACATTTTACTTTTAAAAGAAAACTATGGGTATTTTAATTATTGAAAGTAGCAAAATGCATTTTTATTTATAAAAATAATTTTTAATTTTAATAAAAACAGTAAATTTAATTTACAATAAAATAAACTTATAAAATTCATGTTACAAAAACAAAAAACAATTCAACGAAGTAGGCTAATAAGCTACATAAGTAATAAAAGTTATGTTAATCATAAAAGCAATTTTTTTCATTTGTGACGCATAAATTCACTTTGCATTTTAAACAAAACATTTTGGTTTGACCTGAGCATTTGGGTAGCTCTTTTTCCCATTGCAATCCAATGACTCGTTGCATCTAGCCGGGTGCCCTTCGGGGGCGCTGGGTATGTATTTGGCTTTCGCCGTTTTTCTTCTATTTGTTTTTCCAAATTTGGGCGTCATCTTACTGGAACAGTTTTTGTTTTATAAGAAAACATTGCATCAGCGACTTCTAACTTGAAATCCACTAATCGCATATCAGATCCTGGTTTATCTTTCTTTATTGTTCTATCCAGGCATTTACACATGTCATATCAAGAAGGTGGTAAAATATTTTAGTTGTCCACTTACGGCTTTTCATTGATATTTTGTGTCGGCCTATTGAGCTCTATTGTCTTTCCAAGATAATGTTGTCACTTCAATACCGTATATGTTGTCAACAAATTCCTGACTTGCTCCTTTTTTGAATTTCATCATAATTTTTTTTCTGGTAACTTACAATTCTTTATTCTATTGCGTCTGATAGTACCAACAACCAGAATTCCCTGTGTGCGTAAATATACTATAAGGGGTGCTGTTGTATAAAAATTATCAAAGTATCCAACAAAGTTTTGATAACGGGGTACTGGCTCATCTTGAGCCAAATTTTCAGTTTCTCCACTATATAGGTTAATTTGTATGCGTATTCCATTGTATCGCACAGTACAAACAGTTTAAATCTCCATTTTTTAGGTTTGTTTGGTAAGTACTATTTCATATAACTTCCCATTTTTGTAGAGCACATTTGCTCATCTACACTCAATCTGTCAAGTTTCGGTACGGTAGAAAAAGTTTGATTTAGAGTATCGATAACTGGTCGAATTAGATAAAGCCTGTCGCGATTTTTATCCGGCATTTTGCTTTTGTCGTTAAAATGCAGGAGTTCCGAATTTTTTCAAAGCGTTTCATAGGCATTTGGCTTTGTATTATATGAACACTTAATACGTCATGTAAAATAGAACTCCTATAAATTTGCGAAGATCTGACACTGCAAAATTAAAGGATTGATTTACACCAGCATATCTTAGCGTTTCCATGACTATTTCTTCCTCCAATGAATGTGGAAATAAATGACACCAAACTTTGAAAGGGGTTTGTAAATCATTTATATCACCTGTAAGGTCGGTATCGCCTTCAAACTGAACTTGCTTAGAATTAAATTGAAGATGTCCTGTTTTCCAAAATTTTTTTTTTAAATTCCGACGACTTAGGATTTATAAAAACCCCACTGAATTTAGAAGCAAAAGAACTCCAAATATTTGTCTTTGATTTAGAAGTAGAAGGTGTTACATCTAACGGTTCATAGCGGCCTAAATCAGCTGATATCTGAATTCAACATCACTTTCTATATTAGCTTCGTCCTGTATCAATAGCAATATAGTAGCTTCTTGGAGCAGTGCTTTATTTTTACAAGAATTTGTAACTTGCATGTCATCCTCATCTAAGTCACTGCTATCGGTTGTAACGGCAAAAGTCAGTGCCTTCGTTTTTGCCAACACCTAACAATGTTGGCCTTGGTCATTGTTTATTTAACTTTTTACCGTATAAATTAGTAGTTATTATATTATTATTTTTTCTTTAAAATAATTATTACCCTATTAATTGGTTAGTAATGTATTATTATAATCAGTAATATTGAATTCTATTGTTTATCTATATTTATATTATATCTATACTTATAAAACGAAATTATTTGTAAAATAAATTTAATCTGAATTAATTTAAGAATATTAATTTAAATTCAAACCTAACGGTTGGCCTACTGGTAGCGCGCCCTACATTTCGGTTATAGAGTCACACTAATATAAATTACAAACACTTCCTCAGCACAGCTGTTTGTGTTTCTTGACAACACACAAGCGACCAATGTGTATGAATGAGTGTGTGTACCCAAGCAAAGGGTATAAAAGCACGAACATTATGAAGAAAAAGTCAGTCTGCGAGCAGGCTGCCTAAAGGTAAGACATTATTTGTTGTGGAGTTGCTAACTCTCCAAATAAACTCTTATTTTTTAGGTATTGCAGTAGTTCGAGGGTATTTGTCGTGGAGTTGCTAACTCCCCAAAGCTTTCGCACTACAAGCTCTTAGGACGTAGTAAGAGGGTGGTTTGTCGTGGAGTTGCTAACTCCCTCAAAGAGGGCGCGGAGTTGCTAACTTCCCAAGTAGCCTCCTGACTAACGATCACCTGGCGTAAGGATATAGTGAACTGAGAAGCCCCGGCCGAGGAGTTGAGAACTCCCGCGGAAAGCCCTCAATCTCTTATCCATTGACGGGGTGGAAGAGAAGTGGCGAGGAGTTGCTAATTCCCCACGTAACTTCCTCCCTCACGCTTTTTGGTGGAATAAAGAGCTATTGTCTGCATATCTGACAGTACGTGGTAGTGTGCGCGTGGCGTTACCATTACGTCTAACCGGCCGGTGTAAATTAGGCTAGTGAGATAAAATAAAGAAATTTTTAACGCTAAGCGAATAACCAAAATCACGATTTTATTTTATCCCTTTTTACAAATTTTTGTACGACCCTGGACACCGGTGAGCCTACCCCACCAACCAGCGGTAAACGTGTCGTTACATCGTGCTATCGTAAGTAATACCCCCGATATTGCACATTAATTCACAAACTTCCTCATCAGTCATATTGACCCCATCAACCTTTCTAAATCCTGACATGACTTAAAAATTTTGAGTACTAAATTATAGAATCAATGAACAATAGACTGTCGTTTAATACAACTAGGGTTTGGGAGCCACTTAATATTCCCGGAAAATTTTTGCTCTTATTCCCGGGAAAACGAGAAATAAAAAATATGTAGTATATTAGGAAATATATTTGATTTTATTTTTAATTAAATTTCTGTAAATTTAAAGAATATTTGAATAAAAAGTAAGGTTTTTAATTTTTTAGCGTTTTTTGTTTGTTAAGTATTTACAACTTTTCTCAAATCCGAATATGTAAAAGAAAAACAAACATCATCGGTCAAAAATATTTCACGCCAAAGTTACCGACTTTCTGGAATTATTTTTAATAAGTGCTTATAAATTTCAAGTGAATTAATTATATTCATACATAATTAAATGTTTTCTTGTATAAAAATGTTTTTTATAACAACCGTAAAACCAGCAGTAGTTTCCGTGGTTTATTTTTTATAAATATAATCGTATGTACAAATTGTTATTAAAAGTGGTCACAGAATTTGTAAGTATAATTTTTTAACTTATGATTGAATTTTTCTAATAATACTTCTTTTGAAAATTCACTTTGTTTAGAAGCAAAATGTGTGAAGTTTGGAGCTATTTGCAAAAAGTAGACAACGCAGCACAATGTAATATTTGCCCGAAAAGGTTAATATTCAAGGGCGGTCTCATACGGCACCTTCTTTTGGTTCACAAAATAAAATTTAAAAACGATTCTTCAACACCTGCACCAAATAAAAAAAATAATTCCACCATTAAACGTTTTTTAGACACCCAAACATTACCAGAAATTGTTTCAAAATTAGCAGCAGTCGATGGAATATCTATTCGAACAATTACACAAGGTTCTCTTATTCGTCAAAGTTTTTTCATAAAAAATATGACGTTACCAAAATATGAAACTTGTGCTAAAAATATTGTAATAAAATATTACAACGCCGTTAAAAATACGATGGTGAAAACAATATCGAGTCAAATTTGCGACAATTTGAGGTTTGCTCTTGTATTAGACGAGTGGAGTAGTGTTGCCCAAAAAAGATATCTGTTTACATGGCAATGATTATTTTTATAATTTGGGTTTAGTTTATATTGCCGGAAGATATACTGCTGACACAATAAGGACTCTAATGGAAAATAAACTACTACTAAAACAATGAATTATTAACCAAATCGTGATTTTAAAGTTAATAAATATTATTTATTTTAAAAAAATATTATTTTCGGGATTCCCGGGAATTCCCGGGAAGACGATTTTTTAATTCCCGTTTCTCGGGAAAATTAAAAGACCGGGAAATCCCAAACCCTAAATACAATACTCAAAATAATTATTAATCTAAACACAGCGAAACGCCGAACATAGAACCTGCTTGTTCAAATCAAAAATATAAATGAACTTGCACCACAACGCAGTACATAATTCAAATAAAAACGAATATATGGTTTGTATAAGAATGCGCAGTGTATCTTTAAAGATACAACCATTTAATAAAGCTCTGTAGCCAAATTCTATAACAAAAAGCTTTTGTAAATAGTTATTACCCATTAATAAATATTTTTACACCATCCTAAATTTTTTCAAGTCCTTATTTTGGCCGACTTCCTAAACGCAATTTGCAATTCATAATTTAAAAAAATGCGTATGCAATGCTTAACATGTCTTAAGTGCAACCTTGCGTTGCAGAGATTTTTTTTTGCATTTTATCGGCATTTAGGAACTCTCATGGATCCATTTTTTGTCTCTGCAATATAAAGTGTTTAATTATTTAAATTATTAGTCTATGATTTAAATAAACTCTATCAATTATAAATAATTTATTAAAAATAAACAAAGAAGGTACTAACTCAGCCATTGCAGCTCAAATGTTTGCATACAAAATAAAAATGATGCGCGATTTTGACAGCTGATACTTAGTAAAATGAGTTGCCAAACGATTAGGAACATTGGACATTGCTAGAAAGTTTAAATATGCGTTTACGAAGTGTATGCATTGTAAATATGCATTGCAACTTGCGTTTAGGAAGTCGGCCTTTATCCCCGCTTAATATTATGTTAAATCCAATTACCAGTTTTTTTATTTTTGCACAAAATTTAATTTTTAACTTTGACTGTAAATGAAACCCAAGTATTAAACACTTTCTTGAAAAAGATATTTTTAAAATATTAGTTGTAATGTCTAAAATACGTCTAATTTATTCTTACTCAATTTGGACCAAAATTATAACCGTTAGAATTTTATTTTTGGCTGTATCTTAAAAGATACAGTGCGCATTTAAGGGTTAAAATAATTAATAATTTTTGTTTTTGGTCAAGAATTCATAAAAAGGAAAAACCGGACAGTAAATTATATTCTGGGGCATGTTACTTATACGTTCTTATATCTCTGGGAGCAAAGGTGATGCCAATACAACTGCCTGCATGTACTATGAAAATTATTGGACATTAGGTTTAGTCCTGCACTGTTATTCGATAAGATCTTTTCGAAAACCATGTAGTGGTTGCGGTTGGTACCTAAATGGTGGCTAAAACAGACTGCTGTTTAAACATCTGATGTATGTTCTAGTAACGGACTCGGCCAACAATTATTAGCTCTGAGTGTGGTTCTGTGTCCATCGGTAAGTAAGGCTGGAGTGTTCTCCTATCTAGGCTTGTGTCCGTCTTGTTAGTTAATTTTTTCCAAAAACCTTATACATTTATTCCACCAACCAGATTTCAATTACATTGTGGTTATTTTCGAAAAGAACTATAGAATCCAATTAACCCAACTGTATTTGTATCTCCCAGCTGCTAAGTCCAGTCCTGTAGCTGATTAACCCTACAGTTCGCATCAAGAGATTATATTAAAATCGGGAGGGTGTGTTGTTTTGCTTTGCTTATAGGGGCAATTGTTGAACGCAAATAATTTAACTAGTGGTAAGGTCACCATCGAATAAAACAATCAAAGTAAGCACTGCAGTTAATCTTTCTATGTACATCTGATCGAGGAATTTAAAGTTATTAAGCATAGAGTCTGAGAGTGAATTGAAAAATAACGCTATGCAATGAGGCGAATTTTTTGATGAATGACTCAAAAACAAAAATGAAGTTCGACGTTAAACCACAAAAGGTAGACGAGAAGCAAGATCATCTCACTAGAAGGTGATGTGAACTTGCCACTGAGGTCATACGATTTTATCCCTTTAGATTTATCCATATTTGCAAAATTTCTTTAAAATTTGTATTATTATTTTTTTACAAAATTAAAATGAGTGACCTGTGCTGTTTATTTTAATGATGTTTATATTAATCTTATTCAATGTTATTTTTATTTTAATAGAAAAACTTTTTCAATTAAAATCTTTCGAATATTGCGGAATAAAACATTTTTGCTTTTTGTTTTAGGTCCTGTATATCAGGATCCAGTTCTATTTTTCATTTATACAAATTTGAAGCTGTCTAATGTCATAATTTTGCACTGAGTACAGACGATTCCATTTGAGTTGTATTCTTTTTTAGTTCTATTTATTGCTGAATTTCTTGTAAATTTTTGTGTGTCTTTAGGACGTTTTTTCATATAATTGCATTTTATTACGTTAAAGACGTTTGGGTTCACATACTTAAGGTTATGAATTATTCAAAAAGTAGAATGGCAAACTGTAAAATAAGTTTTCATTATTATTTTTTTTCCGGTTGTTACTCCATAATATTTTATGACTGAATGTAGTTTTGTATAATGCAGTAGAACAAACTTTCAATTGTATTTGAACACGTTTTTTTTTTTTTTTAAATTAATCTTTTATATGAGTTTAAAAAGAGTTTTATTCACTTTTGACTTTAGTTTACTTTTTTTTAAATGCTTAAATATAATTTAGATTTTGTTTTAATTAGAGATTAAAAAGAAAGAACTATAAACCGTATTATTGTTTCTAACTGTACCTAGACTTTTAAACTCTCAAAGGAAGTCAGGATCGTTTTTGCCAAATTCAATGTTAAAAATAGTTAGAATCGCCAAATGATTTTTAAAAATTAAATAAAAAAAAAATAAATTTGATCCGAATCACTAAAATTCGTCTAAAATGGAAAATTTAGATAAAAAGATAAGAGATAAAAAGGGTGGCCTAACCGTAATGCACGATGCTGGTTGTGAGCCACACCCTAACGTCAAGTTTTTTGTCCAACTTAATCAAACATTTCTCTGTTTCAGGTCGGCTAAGCATTTCCAGAAATTGAGAATTGAGGACAATATGTACTTCCAACAGGAAAGTGGTACTTGATGCACAGCCAATGAAACAATGGCTTATTTGCGCGAGAAATTCAATGTTCGTGTTATTTCACGTCGTTTCAAAAATTTAAGCTTTTAAACCAAAATGAGATAATCAAATGGGTATTTAAAAAGATCCTACGCCATTTAGGTGCCTACTTATTGGTTAGTAGAGTTGAAATTTGCGTAAAAATCAACTTTCCATTAAAGGAAAATAAAATTTATTTTAAAATTTATGATTTTTCATGTTGATTTTTAAAGGATTTTATAATATACAATATAATTAATCCAGAAAAGATATAAACTGTTCTCTGTTTTATTAATTTTTAAAATATTTTTGTAAAATAATGTTTACATTCCGTAAAAACAGGTAAATCTAAAAGACTAATAATTTCTGAACTATAATTATTTTCTAACCCTTTTTGTGACTTTACACGCCGCAGTGATGAAATAAGTGGCTCAGAAGATGCTGCTAACATTTTGCCTCACCCCATTTTATGAACTGCTAACTTTTTTCTTGCATTTAAAAACATTCAACTTCGTTCCCAATATCTTAACGGTTTGATTGTTTATTCCAGCATTTAAAATTACAGCCTCATCTTAAAAAAAAATCCTTGAAGTGTTTCCACTTGAGTTTCCGAATCCGTACTTGGGGCAGTCAACTTTTAGTCCAACTTGCTTGAAAAAAAACTTCATGTATTCGATTCTTTTTAATCCTTTCCTTATTTTTGTTTGATATATTTTTATCAATGCGTCCATCTTGTGGAAGCGTATACGCTTTGCAATTTCGATATCATGCACGTGGCCGAATAAGACTTGTGCCTACTATTGAATATTTGTACGCTAACGCATCGAACATTCACTTGTACATACTGTATCTGCATCTGAATTTAGGTATCAACATTTAATGGAGGACCTCAGGTAAGCATAACAGAATGAAAAACAAAAATCATGTATTTTAATAATAAAGAACGAAACCATAAAAATAAGAATATTTAGGTTTTCAGTTTTGGCACCATGTTGTTTTCAAAATTTTAACTCTAGCAAGAAATGGAATAAGGACGGACAGCTGTAAATTGTTGCATTAGGTAAGGGAATAATCATAGAACTTATTTTGAAAATAGGACAAAAATAGAAAATTATGGTTTTTTCTTATTTACCTGGACAAACACAAGGCATAGAGAACATTTTACCCGTTACCTACTTTTCGCGATACTGACGTCTGTAAGCGGACCAAATTACCTAAAATGGTATGTTTTTTGAACACTAAAAATCAATCAGCTTTGAAGGGCTATCTTCTAAACAAAAAATCTAATTGCGATATGAGTAGCATATGTATGTATATCAAATCGTTGGACAAAAGGCTTATTCAATATATTTAAGGATCACATAAAATTTTTGATTTTTGCAACCTCACTTGTTCTTTAGACGCAACTGTGTATCGTTGCAATGTAAATTGGCCACCGCGGTCATGCGATTTGACATCGTTGGACTTTTTTCTTTGGGGGTATTAAAAGAAAAAGTGAACGTCATTAAGTCAAGAACAAATCAAGGGCTAATGTATAAGATAATTCGACACATTAACGATATTGAAAATATGGACAATCGAAAAGAAGTATGCCACCGAAGCCGTGGCGAGCATTTGGCCGATATTTGGTTAAAAGTATAGTTGTCATAGATTCTTTTATATTGATAAAAACCTGTGACTTGGTTACTGGGTAAACACGCACATATAATATATGTATAATATATATAAAATAATATAATAATAGTCATAAGGAAATTTGTATAATACGTATGATAGGAATACTCCTACTACTACGGGTTACATTGAACACTCTTAATGTCTTTTCATTTTTCTTTGTATTTAGAATTCTCATTTGGTTGATGCATCGATATGTATAAGTATGCCAACTTAACAGGCAGTAGGGGCGGTTCAAACAAGACAAGAATTTGCTCAACTTGGTGTTACGAAAGTAATACCATCCAGGTCCTCGAATTTATATTTGAGTGCCACTTCACACAGCGGCTTCGGCTGACTGTTTAGGACACAGCGGCTTCGGCTGACTGTTAGAAACACAGCGGCTTCGGCTGACTGTTAGAAACACAGCGGCTTCGGCTGACTGTTTCCACACACAGCGGCTTCGGCTGACTGTTAGAAACATAGCGGCTTCGGCTGACTGTTAGAATCACAGCGGCTTCGGCTGACTGTTTTCGTTAAGTTAGATATTTATAAGAACGTTTGTAGTATTGTAAGAATCATAATGATAACATGATTGTAATATCGTAAGAATCATAGTGATAAGACGATTGTAGTATTGTAAGAATCATAGCGATAAGAAGATTGTAATATTGTAAGAAGCGTAGAACTAAGACGATTGTAATATTATAAGTATTAACTATAACACCATTACCGAACCGTTTACCAAGTGAGTACGCCACGTCACCGTTACCGATCTTATTCATCAGGCGACTCACGAATCATCACCGTTACCGAACCCGTTTACCGAGTGAGTACGCCTCGTCACCGTTACCAATCTTATTCATCAGGCGACTCACGAATCATCACCGTTACCGAACCCGTTTACCGAGTGAGTACGCCACGTCACCGTTACCAATCTTATTCATCAGGCGACTCACGAATCATCACCGTTACCGAGCCCGTTTACCGAGTGAGTACGCCACGTCACCGTTACTGATCTTATTCATCAGGCGACTCACGAATCATCACCGTTACCGAACCCGTTTACCAAGTGAGTACGCCTCGTCACCGTTACCAATCTTATTCATCAGGCGACTCACGAATCATCACCGTTACCGAACCCATTTACCAAGTGAGTACACCACCAGCTTACTCAACCCCTCCCGACATATCATCATTGCCATCCATAACTCGTTGTATTAATATTTTATTATAAATCGAAACGAATAAATAAATTAAATTCTATTGTCAACCCCGAATAAGGGTAAATAATTGGTCTTTCATTATACTTAAGGTTCGTGGATCCTTAAGTTGACCCTGGACACGACTGAACTACCTTAGCCTTTGACAAAACCACGTTACAAATGGCGCCCAAGCAGGGACCCGATTCAAAGGCGCAACTCGACAAAACAGAAACCATCGCCAACGACGAAGAATCGACCCGAAACAACGAAAGTAGCAAAGGTGATAATCCATCCACCACGAATTGCTCATCCCGTACCAGCCACCACCAGAAACCCGACCAAAGATTACGAGCAATGTTCAGTGCGACCACCAATTCACCGCGAACAACCACCACCGCTCGTGCACTATCCATCCAGAAAGGTGACGATCAACACCGACTCGGCGACACCAGTAGCAGTGAGATCGGAAGGTAACCCCAAGAAAGTAACGAGCAGCGAGCCCTCAACACCGGCATCCGAAGAACCTTCATCATCAGGTTGTACACAGGCGCAACCCAACACCGCCAGGGCCAAGCAGCTCGCATCTAAGGGTCAGATAGAGGAGCCGGGGTAAAAAAAACTGTGCTTTCAAGGAAGGTGGTATACCGAGAAAGAAATTTGGGAAGGAATCCACGTCGCCAAGTCCCGCAAATATGTTCGGCATCGACAATTTTTGATAAGACGGTCAGTCCGACCACCAGTAAAGGTCGCAGTAAAGCTGCATACCCCAACTCACCACGATCAAGCAACACCACTCGTATCATACTACCCTCAACCAGAACAGGTACTTACAAACCCGATTACGACCATACCGGTATCAGCAAAATATCATGTGGCGACTGGCCGTCCATTAAATAAACCACCGCATTACCATCAGTATCAAAACCAATTGAGACTACTTACATATAAACGTCCATAGTAAATCTTTTTTATTAAAAGTAAAAAGTAAAAGCTTACGGAAGACATGAAATTGGAATTGCGAGTTCAAGCTATCATACATTACTTTCTTAGCACAAGATTGTATCTTATTTTTTCCTTACAAACCTGCTTCGTAGTATGGAAAGGATGGATGCACTTCTAATTGATTTATTTCTACCATTTTCCCTTAAATATTCACTTACAAAACTGCATAAAAGTAAAGCTTGTTTGCAAAACGTGTTTATATTTTAAAACTAAATGTTAGTGTTTCGGAAAACTCGACTTTTTTTACCGGAAAGTATTTCGACCTTTGAAATTATATATGCAATAATTGGAAGTAAAGAGTGAGAGGCACATCATAATCTTGGTTAGAGCAAGATGAGTAAACTAGCTAAAGGAAACTATTGAAAGAAAAGACTATCTGTGAGTACCTACGGTTGGGATCACTTTCCGCAAAGAGCATATGAATGAAATTGGTTGAAATTTTAATATATGCTGATGAATCGAAGAAAAGTCTGAAACTTGAGCAGGTATTACCAGCACTCTGCTAGGGATCCTGTAGACAAAGTGAGCAATGTAGTGTAATTAAAGCTGATTTTCTTTTCAATTAAGAAAACTAATAACCTTGTTTAGACAATGAATCCACCCGAGATGGATGCCAACAGTCAAGATACTCTGAAATCTAACGTAGTCGAGTCAGTAATTGGCAGTCCCCTTACGCTCAACATGCACAATCTAAGAGAAATATTGACCTTCTCTGGTGGTCTAAAACTGTTCACGGTGCAGAAGATCTAGATATATCGCATTTGCATTTTTATCTCTGACTTTTTGGGACTTTGACTGAATGTCTATCTCTCTATCTCATTCAATGTATTTTTATTTAATTTATATTTTTCTTTTTACTAATTTGCATGTCGGTCACAATGGATTTATTGGTCTTTGGGATGAGCAGGCAATAACTGTGAATTATCGCCATACTAACCGATAAGTATTCGATACATTTTTTGTGAAGGGTATTAAAGATGCAACTAAACTGAGTATAGCATTATTATTTATTTTCTTTTTTTTTTTTTTAATGTGACACCATAACACTTGAGTATATATTCCTCGTTTTAGCTAAAATATTATCATGATTACACGTATAAAATTTCATCATAGATGATGCTCATACCATATGCCTTAAGAATCAACTTCATCATCAACTTTATCATGGGCTATAGAAGCAAAAATTCAATACCATCATTCTTTCCCAAACACTCAGTTGTTGTTGCAGTCATTGTAAGTATGTTCTTGATGTGGAGTATCTGATATTGTGGCTACAATAATAAAAGCTGTGGTAGTTTTGTGGATACAATACGGTCATGTAAAATTTATTCTTTTTTTGAAAAGTTGTAAGCCCAAGTATATTTAATGTTGTATGTACGTGGTATGTGGAGGTTTATGTGGTTTAATTTTATGTACATACATAAATGACTAATATGTGGTAATGATTGACGATGACAAGTTCGTGAAACGTTTTTTAAACTGTGATCGTTTTCATTAATTTGCATGCCCTTAAGGTAGTTGCTGTGAGCTACACACTGTTTCTGTGGAAAAGAAATTGTGAATTTAAAAGAAGAATATTGTTTAGGAGTACAACATACATAAAAACGTTAGTATTTTAAAATTGAATAGTCAAATAATGGAAGTCGCGAAATAAATGATAGATTCGATTTGGCCGGCAGAAAGAAAAAACAATCAAAAAGCTCTCTGCAGCGAATATTCACTCAAGAAACGCGTCTCCTACAATTGACATATGTAGATTTGGGAATAGACAAAACTTCCGCATTTGGGCTTCAAAACAAATGTAACACCAATAAACAGTAGTTTGGTGACTTTTGTAAGTATACTTCTTAAAATCTGAGACCAGTTCTTTCTGCCCAAATTGGAAGATAAGAAGTTATTGTATCCCGTATGGTACTTCAGCAATTGTCAGATTGATTTTTTACAACAGTTTATCTGCACATAAACACGAAAAGTGTAAAAGAGATGTAGGCATGCATATAAAACAGAAGACAAAGAATTTTAAAGCAATTATAATTATTTTGGTTAAGTTAATAATGTCTATCCTTTTTGACGACCATGCTTAAAACAAGTAAGAGTTCTTTATTCGACCATGCCGAATCTTATATACCCTTCACAACGTGTAGTCATGCAATAACAATTGTTTGTATCACCATTCATCTCATATGAAATACGTGCAAACATATAAAAAACTCACATAAATTTACGTATGGAAGTTAAAAAAAAAATAATTAAAATATAAATAATAAAAATAAAACAAAAAAAAAATAAAAAAAAAATTTTTAAAAAATAATTAAAGTATAAATAATATATTAAATAAAAAATAAAAAAAAATAAAAAAAAAGAAGTAACAGTGCTATATTCTGCCGTGCCGAATCTTTATACCCTTCACAACGTGTAGTCATGCAATAACAATTGTTTCTATCAGGGTTGCAAAATGAGAACATCAAAATTGTACCAATAAGCTCATAAAATTGTACTTTTTCGACCCCAATTGTACCAAAAAATTTTATTTTAACAATTTTTTTAATTTTTTTATTTTAAATAGAAGCCAGAAAAAAAAACATAAATATAACATAAAATTGTACAAAAAAATTCATTTTTGTAATATTAAAATTAACATTTGTACTTAAAAATTCATTTATACTTTAAAAGTATTTCTTTAAAAAAAAGAAACTGCACTAAGATATATGTATACATATATATGTACATATTTAAACATAAAATAAATTACATAAAAAGTCCAAAAGTAGTTTGAAAATAAACAGGTGAATGCAAACAATCACAAAGAAATGATAGCAACAATGAGTTACCATCGTAAATCAATTAAGACGATAAACCAAGGCATATTCATACAGGTATATGCAACGGCGAACTCGCTGTCAGACGCCACATAAATATAAAAAATACACAATAATTTTTTATACATGGAGTTTGACTGTAGCAATCCCCATCAGCTGGGCTGATAATTTCACCTGTATGAATTCGCCTTGCGATAAACAAGAAAAATTCTATAAAAAAACATCAACTGCGAAAGTTAGTAAATTGTACTAAATGGGTAATTGGTGTACTATTGTACTTTTGAGGTTTAAATTGTACCACAAATAGTACAATTGTACCAACTTTTGCAACCCTGGTTTCTATCACCATTCATCTCATATAAAATACATACATATGTATTTACTGGTTAGAATAAATGTGGCATCGAATCCCAGCTGAGGCAAAAAAATTTTATTTTATTTGATTTAATATATTATTTATATTTTAAAAATTTTTTTTTTGTAATTTTTTTTATTATTATTTTTTTTATTTTTAATATTTTTTTTTTGTAATTTCTTTTTTTTGTATGTTTTTTACATGTATGTGTGTATGTATGTTGTTGTTGTAATTGTGTAAAAAAACGAGGTGGTCGGGGTTTTTTGCTCATATCTCAGTTGTTTATGTACCGATATTTCTGATTTTCAATACCGTTCTACTCCCGAATATTTCTGATATTTTAATACCTCACCCGGGTCCGAGCGATGTCGGGGGTCTTCAAAAAGTTGATTTCAACATACACACGGACAGACGGTCAGACGGACAGACTGACAGAGCTTAATCGACTCCCCTATTCATAAGCTTTCAAAAAATATATACTTTATGGGGTCGGAAATGAAAATTGTAGAAATTTCACACGGAATGACAAACCTATATATACCCTTTTTCACTGTGTGAAGGGTATAAAAAATCAAATATAAAAAAATCAAAAAAAAATGTATGTGTCCAATTGCGTTTAAATATAGATTTTTTGAAAGATAAGAAGGTATCTCAAATAAATATTTACGAAAATATTTTTTTTGTTTGCTTTTGCCGCCACGAGGCGCCAAACTCAGATAATATTATGCAAAAATGACTTAACAGAAAAATGCTTTTTAGTTGTTTCACAAAAACTATTCTCAAAAATTCATTTTTTCAAAGACTGGTACGAAATTTTGTTTTCAAGTACTTTGATATATTTGTAATTAAACTAAAATAAAGGATTTAGTATATGTTTACAAAATCACTTTTTTTTATTGCATCGAAAAAATAATATAAAAGTAGATATTTTTTTCCTTATTTTGTAAGTTTATACTCTTATCTAACAAAGATTTTTAAAATTAGTGCCTAATTTTTACCACAACTTAAAAAAATTCATTTTTTTAAATGCCTAAATTCATGATTTTTACTTAAATACTAAGCAATTATTACGCGTCGTGTTTAATATCATTGTGCAACACGATTTAATATTTTGAATGTTTAAAAAAATTAATGTATACCATTAATAGACCAAATCCCCCGAAGGATTTTGAAAATTTTGCTCTAGTTTTTTTAAGGTCCACTGAAATTTTTTAATTTTTTTAAAAGGCGTATAACTCTATGAAAAAAAAAAATATGAAATCTATTTCTGTGTTAATAAATGAGTTAATAAATGTTTTAGTGAAATTTGAATATACAGTGTTTTCCGGCAAGTAATTAATGAATTAAATCCAAATTGTTTTCCATTTTTTTATGCGTTGCGAACCGAAAAGAAAAAATTAGTACCACCCATTTTAACGACGGAAATTTCGGTAGAAGTGGACTTAAAAAGCGTAATGCATACAACAGCAACAAGTATATTTATACTTTGTGATGTTAAATAAGAAATAAGTAAAATATCGTTAGTTTGTAAGTGGGGTATGGATGGTAGCTCCGGTCATAGCCGCTACAAGCAAAAATTTTAAAACGAAAACCATACAGATGAGTTTATGCTTTTTGTAGCTCTGTGTTACTAAAGTAAGTACATTCGAGTATTTACTTAGTTATAGATATTTGCTATTTTAATTAATTTTAAATTAAAATTAATTTATATTTGTAAGAATTGTATACATGACAAAAAAAAAATAATATGAGATAATAAAACAACGCTGTATTTTAAGCCTATTAAATTTGTTTTAGAAAAGGAGAAGCCTGATCTAGTGAAAAACTTTTCGACGAAATTGATGAGAAAATTAAAAATATAGAATGTGAAATGTGAAATGCAATTTACAATAATATATGGTGCAGTTATAAATATTTTAAGCGATACAAATTCATCAAGTAGGTGTTTTATTTGCAATGCAAGTACGACGGAAATGAACAGCATAAACCTTCAAATGTGGACAATTACATATATGGACTTTAAACGCTTCATTGTTGGATAAGATTCTTTAAATGTTTGCTACATATCGCTTACCGAATCCCCATTAAACTTTGGCGGGTAGGTAAATTAAACAACAAATAGTTTTTGGAAAACAAAAAAATAATTCAAATTGCATTCAAAAAAAGAACCGGATTAATAATAGACCAAGCCAAGTCTGGATTTGGCAAAACTAATGACAGAAAAACGTCTCGCTGATTTTTTTTCTTACAGTGAAGTAGCGGCGGAAATAAAAGGAATTGATAAGCGACTTATTGATAATTTTGCATTAATATTGAGAGTGTTTTCTTGTGGGTCGCCAATTAATGTACAAACTTTCAAGGGACTAATAATAATTACTAGAAATATGTATTAAATACACTATGGGTGGTATTATATGCCTAGCATTGTTCATAAGGTTTTAGTTCATGGATGTGATGTTATCGAGTTTTTCAATTTACCAATAGGTATTTTAACATTTTGTTTTACTTACAAAAAATTACATTAGAAACTGATTAGCTTTTTTCATTCCATGGTGTTTGTCTGAAGAAGCATTGGAAGCCATAAAAATGTAAGATAGCGCGACTGTCTCATACCAGTAAAACGTCTCGAGAAACCACAAATAAAAATTTAATGCCACATTTTTTGCTGTCTTCAGATATAGTATTATCATCAAAGAGAATCATTAAGTTTAAAAATAAAATAATAGACGCTGAAATTGAGAAATATATTCTTAAGGAAAGTTCTGAAATCAAAGATGATATAATAGAAGGCGAGATGAATTCTTCATTAAGCAAAACTTGGTTTTGGGAAGAATAAAGAAGCGATGATGCTTTTTTAAAAGATTGCATTTATATTTTTTTCTTTAAACGTTTTTTTATTTTAGATGTGATAATATAAAATTACTAAGTTAATTATTATAACATTATATAACATTGTTTTAAAATCAAAAATTTTCAAATTCTAATACAAATAAAAATGTTTTTTTATTAAAACATTTTCTTTTTTATGGTTTTTTAATGACGCTAACACATTGCTAGTTTTCCCCTTTAATTTTGTTCATTTATTTTATCTTTAAAATACCCTTATATTTTTTATTTTTGCTACAGCATTTTAAGCATTTTTAACCTATTTTTCAATAAATGATGTTGTATAATGATGTATTTTCCACATTAATAATCCGAATCAAAAAAAATTTGGCATAAATATCAATTTAAGTACCAAATTTGATTACGATTGGACAAATTTTGTAGCTGTTTTAGCGTTTTTAAGAAAAAGAATATATGACAGGACCTTGAGTCCTTGGTGCGATTTGAATAAAAAATTACACACACGTTGCTAGTTGTATGTGTATTATTATGACCCCTTTTTGTAATTTTCTACACATTATTGAAGCTAAAATTACATTTTTTTCATTTCAGGACACATGGGAGGTAGTCGTGTCCTTGGGCCGATTTTTTTAAAAAATATCTGATGATTCCTTCTAATTTTGTCCATTGGTTTAGTGGAAAACCCAAAAGTTGTTGATGGATTAAAGGCGTTTTAATTTTATGTTAATGTAAATGTAATTGTCACAAAATTATTACATTTGTTAAAATATTTGCTTGCATTGGAAAGAAAAATTAAGAAGTGGATCAAAATGTTTTATGTAGATTGATAGCTTAATTATGCTAAACTTTACTATTAAATCTCAAACTGCAGTTACGAAAATAATGTGTGTGTGAAGACTTAAGAAAAGGTTTTTCTTTTTTCATAAAAATTTGAAAAACTTGAGTTTTGTTTTTGTAAGACATCTTAAGAAAAAAAGTAGCACAATATATGAACTAAATTTGCGCGCAAATATTATTGGGTGGTTCACAAGGTGTCTTATCATGTCATATTGTTTTAAAATTTTACAATGGTTTAAAAATTTTGTTGTTGCTTTTCAAACAAAAAGTGTCTTATAATAATAGAACTTTGTACGCTATGTTTATTGTAATGTCGTATTTAATAAGCAGAGACCTGTGCTAATCGGCTAAGCAAAGCCGCAATAGTTTATGTAAGCCGTCGCCGTTCATTGTATAATTTCATCGGGCCGACATCAAAATTTAAGCGCAGTTGCTAATTTTTGATAACAAATCACTGGTGGCGTCAAATAAGATCGGCTAAGGACTCTGCTTAATTTATTTTTGATTTATTTACTTGAGTCTGTCATTACAACATCTAAAATGTACTTTTCGTATAAGCCGGCCATTATTTTAAGAGGTAGGTACTATTGAATTTGTTTCTCCCATTATAACTTTTTCTGGAGTAAACTTATCGAACCATTTTAGTACTTTATTATTATAGTCCAGCATACATGCTTACGAACAGCGTTGTCAACTTTAAAATTTCAAAAAGCACCATAACCCAGGAAAAAACGCGTCATTCTCAAAAAAAAGCACAAAATTTATAATTTTTAAATTATTTTTTTATTTATTTAATAAAATTATACATTTTTATAAATTTCTTTAAAACTAAGACATTTTTAAATGTATATCAGAATAAATAACAAAAAAATTTACAAAAATCAAACAACGAATATCTTTTAGTCAGTCAGTAGAGATTTAAATAGATACATATATTTATATGAAAATAAAAATAAACAAAAACATTGGAAAAATTATTATAGTAATTATCAATTCACAATATATCTCAGGAGTGATGCATTGTAAGGAATTTATTTCAACATTGAGAAAAAATTACGACAGGATTAATTTTTCCATACCTGATGCATTTAAACGACGTTTAATAAACATATGTGAATTTGTTGTACAAAATATTAAAGAAATTATTCACCAAATAAGTAAAACTATTATTTAATATTTAAATATTTTTATATTACATATTAGAGTAATTAAATAGAAATATTTCTAACTAAAAATTATGAAAAATTTTAATATACTTGCAGTTTAATAATTCGATTCGGATTTAAGCTTTTCTCTGTGTAAATAATATCAAATATCAATGATAAAGTCAATTATTTCTTCATTATTATCACTATCATCTGGCCACAACACAGTCTTAATTTCAAATTGTAATGCTTTATAAATATTATTGCTATTAATCAGAATATTTACTTCATCAGCTATTTGGTAGGTTTCGCAACAGAAATTTTCCCGTTTAAACCCATTTTTAATGTGAAGTAAGGCATTAAATGAATTTAAAGACATTCGGTTGCGTATTTTAGATTTAAACACATTCATGGGAGCGATAAAAGTTTAACGGCAATATTAGCTAATGCTTCAAAGGGATTAAAGTTAACTTCATGTTTGTACGATTTAACTTCAATCCAAAAATCGACTGGATTCGATATTTTGCCATTGGTAATGGTAAAATATTTTCTTTTGTACGTTATAAAACATTTCTAACATTAATTATGTTAATTTTACTCAAAAATTCAAAGTTTTCTGGTAAAATTTTTAAACGTTTAAAGTTGTGGGACGCTAAAAGTCATTTATAAGATGATAGAAAGAGGAATTTATTTTATTCACAATTACCTCATATGCATATATGTATAAAGTTAGACATTTTGAAACAAAAACTTTCTGGGCAATCAATACCATCTTATAAATAATTAAATTTTTAGTGTAATATTATTTTTTTGCCGAGTTGCATGTAATTGTACTATAAGTTACATTTTGGTAGTATGTATATAAATTTACACTTACAAAAAATTTTTTTTAATTAATATATTTTAATTTTAGTGTTTGGTGTCACCGAAATAAAAAGAAAAGCACTAAAAACTAAAAAAAAAATCACCAAGCACTGACTCACAATTTTTCCGCTTTCGAATTGTTAAAAATCACCAAAAACGGTGATAAAATCACCGAGTTGACAACGCTGCTTACGAACCATAAGTAAAATAAAATACATATACAGCCAAGTCGAATTTATGTACCAGGTGGTGCCAAATTAACAGGTGATTTTTGTAAGAAGTTTGCTATAGACTTGACACCACCAGGTGCATGAATTCGCTTTGAAAACAGTATTGCAATAAAAACAGATAAGCTGACAGAATAAAATATAACACACGCAAACAAAATAAAAGAGAACATGGACAAATTTTTAAATTGTACCAACCATAAAAAGTACAATTGTACCATGATTTCTATCCGTGTTCTGTAATAATAAAAACTTGTTTACATATACATAAGCAAACGTTTGCAAAGAATGTCGTGAGTACGTGCATTAAACAATAATAAAAATTGTGTTTGTGTATAACAGCTAATAGTGTGACCATATGAAAAAAAGATCACTTAATAAACTTAAACATTTGCAAAAACACAAATAAAAACAAATTTTTGTACTTAACTTTTTTATACTTATTTTAAATGTTTAAAAAAAATTAAGCCATTATCAAAGTAAAAACTAACTTTATTTTCTTGAAAAGTTGAGAAGTAAACCCAAATTTAATAAAAAATGGTCACCATGTATCAATTTGTTCGTCGTTCGCCGCCGCACAGAGGAAAAGCTGGCCAAAAAGGCAAAAATGAATTTTAAGAAAACTTAAAAACTAAGTACTCAGCTCGATAGACAACAATATTTTACATTATATTGTAAATTTTGAAGACTTTTATTTGTAGCTCTGAGAACCTGCTAAATTCAGAAAAGTGTAGAAAATTATATGAGATTTAAATGTTTTTTTCGGTTTCTGGATGTTTATATGATATTTTTTTTGCAGCTAAACGAATAAAGGTTTAACATTAATTTTTTTTAGCTGAAAGGTTTGATCAAAAGTTATTTAAACAAGTAAGAGTGCTATATTCGGCCGTGCCGAATCTTATATACCCTTCACAACGTGTAGTCATGCAATAACAGTAGTTTGTATCACCATTCATCCCATATGAAATACGTACATACATATAAAAAACATACATATATAAAAACATCCCATTGTAAAATTATAAAAAAAAAATTAAAAAAAAAAATTAAAAAAAATTTAAATAAAAATTTAAAAAAAAAAAATTAAAATATAAATAATAAATAAAAAACAAAATAAATTAAAAAAAATTATAAAAAAAAATTAACAAAAAAAAATAAAAAACATAAATAATGTATAAAATAAAAAATAAAAAAAAAAAAAAAAAAAATTTAAAAAAAATATAAAAAAATAAAAAAAAAATTGTTTGGCTCAGCTGGGATTTGATCCCACGTTTACTTTAACCAATATATAAGTTTGTATGTATGTATGTATGTATGTATGTTGTTGTTGTAATGTTGTTTTTGTGAAAAAAAAATCGAGGTGGTCGTGGGTTTTTGCTCATATCTCAGTTGTTTATGAACCGATGTTTCTGATTTTCAATACCGATCTACTCCCGAATATTTCTGATATTTAAATACCTCACCCTGGTCCAAGCGATTTCGGAGGGCTTCAAAAAGTTGATTTCAACATACACACGGACAGACTGACAGATCGACTCCCCTATTCATAAGCTTTCAGAAAATATATACTTTATGGGGTCGGAAATGAAAATTGTAGAAATTTCACACGGAATGACAAACCTATATATATGTATGTACCCTTTTTCACTGTGTGAAGGGTATAAAATGAAGAAAATGTTTAAATATGTAGAATATTCATGTTGAAACAATTCATTCAAAAGCAAAAAAAAAAGATAATTATGCACTTTTTTTGCAAAAAAAAGAAAAAGAAGAGGTTTTTGAGAGTGAGGTTAGATCTCTACAAATTATGTTTGATACCACAATAAAATTTGGAATCTCTAATTTTAGAAACAAAAAAAAAGCTTGCGTCATTATTTTTGAGATTTTTTTAAATTTTCATATTTCTTCCATATTTGCTCATCAGGCACTTTTTCTTATACATTCATATCGTCATAAAGTTTTATGTATTTTGAATTATTGATTTCAACTGTTATTCACATCACTTTTAACACTTTACAATGTTAATACCTGTCTATAATTATAAATTTCAAAAATTCTTTATTGTCGATAATAGTTATAATGGAATGTCCCACGCATCCCCATAAAGGATATTTTTATATACCTGCTCTACAAAGCATTATTTGTTTACAAAAAATAAATACAGGTACATAAAAAATACATGGGCACCCAGGTATCAGGCTACCATCCAATTGTCAGAAGAAGCTGCCGAGGCCAGAAATAAGCATTTACGATTATATCGTACGAACTATACGAGGAAATTCAGCAGAAGCGATACAAATCGAGATGTCTTGAATAGGTTATTTCTGAGCAGTGACCCTTTTTTAAGCTGCAGTACGCAAAGAGAACGGATTTATAAAAAAGCTTTTTCATCAGAAACCATCACACTTCTTCTTCCTGATACCGATGATGCAGCTTATGAGAATATACATACGACATAATAATTATTAAGGAATTTTTATTTTTATACCCTTCACACAGTGAAAAAGGGTATATATAGGTTTGTCATTCCGTGTGAAATTTCTACAATTTTCATTTCCGACCCCATAAAGTATATATTTTCTCAAAGCTTATGAATAGGGGAGTCGATTAAGCCCTGTCAGTCTGTCCGTCTGACCGTCTGTCCGTGTGTATGTTGAAATCAACTTTTTGAAGCCCCCCGACATAGGTTGGACCCGGGTAAGGTATTAAAATATCAGAAATATTCGGGAGTAGATCGGTATTGAAAATCAGAAACATCGGTACATAAACAACTGAGATATGAGCAAAAACCCACGACCACCTCGATTTTTTTTTCACAAAAACAACATTACAACAACAACATACATACATACATACATACAAACGTGTATACTGGTTAGAGAAAACGTGGCATCGAATCCCAGCTGAGCCAAAAAAAATTTTTTTTTTAATTTTTTTAAAAATTTTTTTTTTAATTTTTTTTTTAATTTTTTTTTTTATTTTTTTTTTTTATTTTTGATTTAATATATTATTTACATTTTTATTATTATTTTTTTTTAATTTATTTTTATTTTTTTTTAATTTATTTTTTATTTTTTTTTTTTGTTTTATATATATTATATATATAATAATTTTTTTTTTTTAATTTTTTTTTTATTTTTCTTTTTTTTAACATACATACGTGAATTTATAATTTTACAATGGGATGTTTTTATATATGTATGTACGTATTTCATATGGGATGAATGGTGACACAAACTACTGTTATTGCATGACTACACGTTGTGAAGGGTATATAAGATTCGGCACGGCCGAATATAGCGCTGTTACTTGTTTATATTATATTATATTTTTTCGTATATTAAGTATTATATAATATAAAATATATATAATAAAGCATTTTTTCATAAAAAAATACTGTTTTATAAGAGCCTTACAATTCTTAAATTTTTTTTTTAATTAGATCGTAAATCATATGTATGCATGTACATACAGTCTGTCAAGAATGAGTTTAAACCTTTGAAATCAACATTTTTTAATTGAGTTTTACTATTTATACCGTCTTTTATTCCCTAGGAATGTGGCTTTTGGAAAACTCTTTAAACTTTTTGGTTATTTAATTTTTTTGATTGCATTTTGAAAACAAAAAATTTGACGAATTTTGCAGGAAAATTTGTTTTTTTCGCCATTAAATTTTTAATAACTCCGAAATAGTAATAGATAGAAATAAAATGTTTAGTAAGTTTAAGCAAAAATTTCCTGCTCTTAAAATCGGAGAACCCGTTTTCAAGTTATGACAAAATATTTAAGGCAACCCAACGATTTAGGGGGTGAAATATCCCACGCCTTTAAAAGAAAATCCTTACGTACTAGAGAAATTCACCGATTTTTCTGAAGCTTTGCACACACATATTGAGCGGTCATGACTGTATAAGTTCGTGATTAGAAAAGTGGGCAGGGCCACGCCAGTAAAAAAAAATTTATATTTTGAAATACTTGCACTGGACTGATTTTTCCAAAACTTTACACACATATTGAGCTATCATGACTTTACAATTTCGTGATTAGAAAAGTGGCAGTGCCACGCCCATAAAAAAAGTTATAACTTTGAGGTACTTGCACTGGACTGATTTTTTTAAAACTTTGCACACATATTGAGCTATCATGACTTTACAATTTCGTGATTAGAAAAGTGGGCAGTGCCACGCCCATAAAAAAAGTTATAATTTTGAGGTACTTGCACCGGACCGATTTTTTTGAAACTTTGCTCACATGTTGAGCTGTCATGACTTTTGCAATTTCCTGATTAGAAAAGTTGGCCGTGCCACGCCCTTAAAAAAAAGTTGTCTTTTTCAGCTACTTAAACTTCACCGATTTTTCTAAAACTTTTCACACACATATTGAGGTCTCATGATTATACAATTTCGTGATTAGAAAAGTGGGCCCATACAAAAAGTTATAATTTTAAGGTACTTGCATTGGACCGATTTTTCTGAAACTTTGCACTATATTGAGCTGTCATGACTAAACAGTTTCGTAATAAGAAAAGTGGGAAGTGCCACGCCCACTTGATATGCAATTTAAATTCAGAATGCATTTTTATTCATTAAGGGGCGTAGCAACGCGCGCCGGACTTTTCTAGTAAATGTATAAGAAAAAGTGACTGATGAGCAAAAATAGAAGAAATATGAAAATTTAAAAAAAATTGTCAAAAATAATGGCGCAAACTTGCGCAAACTTTTTTTTGTTTCTAAAAGTAGAGATTCCAAATTTTATTGTGGTATCAAACATAATTCGTAGAGATGCTAACCTCACTTTCAAAAACCTCTTCTTTTTCTTTTTTTGAAAAAACAAGTGTATAATTTTCTTTTTTTTTGCTTTTGAACGAATTGTTTCAACATGAATATTCTACTTATTAATTTTTTTTTCATTTTTTAAATAACTTTTGATCAAACTTTTCAGCGAAAAAAAAAAATAATTGTTAAACCTTTATTCGTTTAGCCGTAAAAAAAAAATTATATAAACATCCAGAAACCGAAAAAAACTATAAATCTCATATAATTTTCTTCACTTTCCTAACTTTATCAGGGTCTCAGAGCTACAAATCGCAACTAAAAGTCTTAAAAATTTACAGTATAATGTAATATATTGTTGTCTGTCGAGATGCGTACTTAGTTTTTAAGAGTTCTTAAAATTCAGTTTTGGCTTTTCAGGCCAAATACTCCTCTGTGGGACGTCCAATAGTACATACCATCGTTTATACGAATCTCCAATAGTACGAATGGCAAATTTTTTGCATTGGTAGTTCTGCAGTACGAATATATTCTTTTTTTGCTATTCGATAATACGAATAACTGTATTTTTTGTAAGAATATGCTTGTTTAAAGTTTTACCTTGAAGTTTTTTACTTGTTTTTTTTTGCGGTCAACTGCCAAATACAGTTGGTACAAAATTTAATACATACATACATACAATGTTTAATGACTGATTTTTTTTAACAAACTAATTATATAGTTTATGTTACTACATATTTACATACATATGTACAAATGTATGATTTAAATCCTATTGTCTTGACTTGAATTTGTTTATCTTTTGAGTTTTTTCTTGTTTTTTGTTTTAAATAAAAAACTAATTTAAGTTAAACTATCTGCATGTGTTTTATTTAACATAAAAGGAAGAAAAACTGTTGTCCAATAATACGAATTTTCCAATATTACGAATAGGCCTGATATTATATAATTCGTATTATTGGACGTCCACTGTAAATCTAATGCAGAGTTCGCCGCGTATAGCGAACTTCGACTGACGCCAAATGTACATAACTAATACAAACCAAACTACTGTAACTTAAACTACTGTAGGTAGGAGGTAGGTAGGTAAGGCTGGTGCAAAGTTACCCTCACACCTTCACTCGGAGACCATTACGGTCCAATGTGACGCCTTAATAGAGAGAAGAATAGAATAAGAATAGAAATATTTAGGATAGAAGAGAAAGAGAAGCAGACACTTCCAGAGTCTCCGGCGGGAATCGAACCCGCAACCCCCAAACAACTGACTTGTCCTTTACTGACTAGTCCACAGGGGCATTCTTAAACTACTGTAAATATAACTAAAATAAAATTATAATGTAAATTAAGCTATTTATAATAAATCTGTAACAATACATATAAAATTAACTCAGTTTAAGAATTTGCGAGAAAAATTTGCAGTTACGCCAATGAAATTATTGAGTACAACAGTTTTTAACTTTTTCAAAAATTACGGGGTTCTAACACTGGATTCTGGTAAAGGAAAGCAAAACAAAAATATATAAATGTCGACGCTGGTTAAAGTTTTTCCTCTTAGATGTATTCGTGCAATATATCGGCATATGAAATTATATGGGTGTTTTCATAAATGCAATGTTGTATTGCAGTATGGAATTAAGGCAACCCTTAAATTTTTGGCAATGTTTTCTGATGCTAACGCAATACGGTTGCTATCGATACTAGTTTGGGAACAAAATATATTGTCAAACAAATTTAAGAATTGTTATTTCATACTGCAATGCAACATTGAATTTATAAAAACATCCTATGTGATATTTACATCTGAGGAGTAGGGTATGTTTTGCAACTTTGTAGAAAATATTAAGGCAAATATTTTTTGGAATTTAATATCCTTTTAACTGCACTAAAAAATGTTAATAATTGGCTGACAGAAACCCCAATTTTAACACAAACAAAAAAATCAGCAAAAACTCATATAAACACGAATACCTTGCTAAAAGAGGTCTGGTTTTTGCTGTTTGTGTTGATTTTGGGATGGAAGTGTTCTGACATATGAAGCAAAACTTTCAGAATAGAGCCAAAATTTACCGCTATGTTTTAGAGTTAAAATGCCCCACAAAAATTTTCCTCAGCCTACCCTACACCTCAGATGTAAAGAGCACTTAGTTAAATTTACCGATATACTGTATGAACACGCCAAAGCGGTAAAACTTTAACAACACCTTTTAAATATAATTCAAAACGGAGTTACACGTATATATTTTTAGATCTCCTCTACTTGAATCAATTATTAGCACCTAGTATATTTTTGTACTATTTTTTACTTAAGTATTTTAGATATTTCTAATACACAAATCTTAATTTCAAACAACATTTGAATGTAATATTCAACATTTGCAAAGATTTCCTAGGTATTAAAGTTAGTCAATTAACCTCAATAAATATCCCATTAAATATGTTTTATAACACGTTCTTTCTTATAGTGCATCCATGCCTTCAGCCATTTAATTTTTTGTAATATTTAATCCATTTGCATTTGCCTGATTATTTCTCAGTTTTTCTAAGAAACAGAACTGTAGGTAAATTTAATTGCAAACCTTTGTTAAAAGTTTAACTACAGTTGGAAACTACTAACTAAAGTTCAAACGTACAATTTGAGAATTTATTAATGATTTATAAATTAATTAAATACTTTTAGCAAAATTTCATTTAGATTTGGCTTTAGTACTTGAGTAGACAAGTGTATCTACATAAGTATTTGTAAACATATGTTGTTGCATTACAAATAGAATTATTGTTGCATTTGTGATATAACAAACCTTGATAATTTCAGTAATTATGAATGTGAATAGAAGCAAATTTGTAGATATGTAAATGGAATGGAAACATTGGGCTAAATTACACTGCTCAGCAGCAAAATCCTCCATTAAATAAAACTATGTGGACTATATGGATTTTGATGCGCTGAACTTAAATCCGTTGTCGGGTTTTTTCCATCAGATCGGGATTTTTTTTATGGGCGTGGTAAATTTTTTCCCCTAAATTAATCAGGTACTGAGACATATTTCATCCTATCTCAAGAACCAGTCATCCGATTTTCAAAAATTAAACACAATAGAATACAATGGAATAGAATAGAATTTTTCTCTATCTCTTATCGTATTGGAATTATTCAAAACTTAATGGAGAAAAAAATTTTTTTTGTGCATAATTCGTAATATTTTTCAATTTAAAAATTAAATTAAAAAAATATAAAACAAATATTCAACATTTTGCACTTTTTTCTGAGAGCTACTTATCTTAAAAATAAAAAAAGCCATAAACCATAAGAATCGGCGCACTAAAGCGCCTTGTAGCAACAATGAATGCCAACTATTTACTTATATCTATTTTCGTACAACAAAAACAAATACAAGCAAAAAAATTCGCGAGATTGTAATTTTATAGCAACTAGGGTGATCGATTCGGTTTTACAACCGGTGGAAAACCCGGTTTTTTCCTATTTCAGCTGGCGGTTTTTTCTAAATTTTAGTTTTTCGAATATCGAATACACCGGTTTTTTTATCCGAAAAAGCCGTTTTTTTATTTTTTTAAGTTTATTTTCACATATCTTTGTAACCAATCGTACCATACTATATTTAGTACGCGAAAAGTTCACAAAAATCAAAAAATAAAAACTATTAAATATTTTTCCATAATATTGTAAGAAATTAATTTGTTGTTTAAAAAACAAATGTAAAATAAGAAAAATAATTGAGCTTAAATATTATTTTTTTATAGGATAAACTTAGCTGATCGGTCACCTTTAGGTAAAAAGTGTAGTTACAATAAAGAAAAACCAATAATCTCTCCTTCCAGATCCTAATTTTAATTAATGGAGTTGAGTGTCTGTCAACTTAAATTTCAATTAAACCATCGAACAAACTAGTTTATGCCTATATTTGTATGTGTGTCAGGGGTATGAGAAAGAATTTTTAAAATGAATTTTTAAAGATTTTTTTCCCTAGCCTTTAAAATGTATTTCAAATTACAGAAATCATTTTGAACAAAATACGTTAGTGCATATTAGTTTAAAAGATCTATTTAACATTAAAAAAATTTACAGAAGGAGATACAAAAATTTATAACAGCCTTATAAAAAGTCTTTTTTATTTATGTACTAACTGACCCGGCGAACTTCGTACCGCCCTATAATTAAAAAATATCTTTTACCTTTTTATCTGAATTAAGTTAATTTCTTTATTAAGTATTGCTGTTGGTATATTAATAAATCAAAATTATTCCAAAAACAAAGTGCTTATTATTATAATGCTTTATGATACACAATATTTTTAGTTTTATTTTCTGGCGCGACTTAAGTTTGTACGTCTAATTGCCGGCATTTTTAGAAACAAAAATTCAACTGAAAATAAAAAAAAACTATAGTACCTATTCTTTTGTAAAAGTATCAAAATGGTCTATTAAAAGTTTCCAACACTATATTAATTTGACTAACCTTGCTGAACAAACACTTCAGAAAACAAGTAAGAGCGCTATATTCGGCCGTGCCGAACCTTATATACCCTTCACAACGTGTTGTCATGCAATAACAGTAGTTTGTATTACCATTCATCCCATATGAAATACGTACATACATATAAAAAACATACATATATAAAAACAACCAATTTTTAAATTATAACTTTACGTATGTATGTTAAAAGAAAAAAAAAATAAAAAAAAATGTAAAAAAAAATTTAAAAAAAAATAAAAATATATATAATATAATAAATAAAAAATAAAAAAAAATAAAAAAAAAAATTAAAAAAAAAATATAAAAAAAAATAAAAAAAAATTTTTGGCTCAGCTGGGATTCGATGCCACGTTTTCTCTATCCAGTATACACGTTTGTATGTATGTATGTTGTTGTTGTAATGTTGTTTTTGTGAAAAAAAAAATCGAGGTGGTCGTGGGTTTTTGCTCATATCTCAGTTGTTTATGTACCGATATTTCTGAAGGGTATAAAAACACACAGTACAAATTATCCTGTAGAAACCAATGTTAAAATTACACTAAGAAATGGTAAATGAATTATGTAGGTATTTTGTTATTATAACTCCGACCACAGACCAACTCCGACCGATATATTTGCAAAGAGCATGTAAACTACGTTTCTTTGTTTTAATGTCAACTACGTGAATATTACTGCCAGTGACACATTATTATTATTTTCTTACATAAGAACCTTCTCCTAATAATACCAAATACAACAAAAAAAAGAATTAGTGAAATCAGTCCAGCCATTCACGCGTGATGCCGTGACCAAGGGAAAAAGGGATTCATTTTTATATATATAGATAAATTTGATGTATTTATTTATTTTACTTCTAAAGAGTAACTTTTATCCTTAAATTGAGCTAATTAAAACCAAATTAGTCAACTGCATTCATGTCATTAATTGTGTAGCCAAACGTATATAAATTGTAAAATTTTTTATTATAATTAAAAAAAAAAAAGATTATTTTTTTACAATATTTTTTAATTTTTTCTTTAAATATTATATTTTATATATTCGAACCGGTTAACCGGTATTTTCTCAATTTTCAAAATAGGAACCGGTTTTTTTTAAATCCTCAATTTCAAACTATTTGAAAACCGGTTTGAAAATTTTGATTATATTATGCTGGCAAAACAAATATCATCAATTTAATTTTCAAGTCAATATGGTTTTAAAAAATCTTGCTCTAGTTTTACAGACCTTCTTGAGCTAACTACTCCTGTAGATGATGGATTCTATAAGCATCAACAAATGAATGTCATCTATTTTGATTTTAGTAAGGCATTCGATAAAATAAATTACAATCTTTTATTATTAAATTACATAAAATGTGTTTCGCACCTCATCTACTGAGATGGATTGATTCTTATTCAAGAAAGTAATTCAAAAAACATTTTTGTCTTGTTGGGTATTATACAAGGTACTAATTTTGAACCATTTTTATGATAAATAACTCCAACTTTATTTTGAAGATTGCGTCCTTCATAAGCTCTCGTATTTATGAACCTACTAAGATTCCTTCTTTCAGTTTTATGTTACTGATTCGATGGCATTTAGTTTAAAGGTATTGAAAGCTTGCAACATACTTTTGGTGAAAAGGTGGTGGAAATATGTTTTCTTTTTTAAATAAAGGTTACGCTATACGTGGTTAATTTTTTTCTTTGTAGTGTTGATTTTTTCTCGACGATTCCATTCGCATAAAAAACAACAAAACTTGGTAAACTTAATATTTCTTAAGGCATATCCACTCTCTTTAACTCCAACGATTAAACCAGGGAGAAAGATTCTGGGACTTCTAGTCTCAATGGTACCAAATTGAGAAAAATCTCCGATAAGGACCTTTTTTTAATCTCAATGGTACCGAATTGAGAAAAAGGTATTTTTTTCTTAAATTTTCTTTTCTACATCAAATATTTATTCAAAGTGATTGCAAAGAATATCAATGTGATTCACTACAGTATAATTTTTCTTAAGTAAGTAGATACCGAAGGAACCATCAAAAAGTTTCCACACAAGGAGGTTGTCCGGTCAAGAGAATGCAATTTTTTTCTAATATGACGTTGCGGGAACCGCCCAACATTGACATGATTCTACGCAAAAAAGGTTCTTCGGGTGAAGAATGTTTTGTAAGGGAGAAATGTAAAAGTATCACCTTAAATCTAGCTTACGGAAGGTATAAAATGTTTGGAGCAAGTTTAAACCTTTTTTAACACAAAACGCGCGTTTTTTTAAAAACTTTTATGGTATGTAAATGATAGGCTTAGGCATAGCCTGTTTCTAATTTTCTTCCTCACATTGCTGCACTTGCAATTGATTACCTTCTCATTAAGTTATTCACATTCCCTGCTACATCAAAGTAAAGCTTTCTTCAACGCACTTATACACGTGAGTCCATTTTAAAATTTAATATTAGTGCTTTCAAAAAGTCGATTTTTTGACTGGTTTGAATTTTTCCATTAATAGAAGGCAGCCGAATCTCCGTTTCGTTAATAACACTGTTTGACAAAAAATCACCTTTTATGTTTCCGTTAATTATAACTATGTGGACTATATGGATTTTGATACGCTGAACTCAAATCCGTGGTCGGTTTTTTTTCCATCAGATCGGGATTTTTAAGGGAGTGGCAATTTTTTCCCGTAAATTAGTCAGGTACGGAGACATATTTCATCCTAACTCGAGAACCAGTCATTCGGTTTTCAAAAATAAAACACAAGAAGATGTGTAACAAAATTGTGTTTGTTAAGGTAGAATAGAATTTTTCTTTATCTATAGTTTTGGAATTATTCAGAAATTAATGGAGAAAAAAATTTTTTTGTGCAAAATTCGTAATATTTTTCAATTTAAAAATGGAACTAAAAATAATGCAAATATTTAACATTTTAAACTTTTTCCTGAAAGCTTCTTATCTTAGAAATAAAAAAAGCGATTAACCATAAAAATCGGTTAAAAAATATAGATTTTATTGTCAATTTACCGAAGGTACCCAATATTGTATTGCAACCAGCCCTACATATCATAAATCATTTCGTTAGGTGAGCAGGTAATAGAACTAAAGTACGACGGTATTTTGCATGGTTCTTGGAATTAAAAATTATAACATAGTATTTTTCAATTACCTGTGATTTCAAATTAAGAACATTAGGGTAGATTCTAGTATTAATTGTATGTATAGAAGCTGATGGACAATAAGTGAGTCACTTTTAATTTGAATATCGAGCGTTTAAAATTGGCAGCAGTAAATAGATCTTATAATGTACTTTGTTATTGGGTAAAGAAATAAAGCAATTAAAGAATCCACAAACGCTTTCATATTACAAAATGTCGAGGATTTGTAACAAATCTCCAAATTTATTTTGTTACGTATGTGGCAATCTAACCTTATTCTGGGATTCATATCGATGATAGAGAAATATGTTGTAGTAGCTGTGCAAGGTCTTTAAGAGGTTGGTTTAAAGGAAGCTATTTGGAGTGAACCACAAATCAACAAAATAATTGCTACTTTTGCCATACTAAAAAGTTACATATCCAAATACTTCATGCGCCAAACAACCAGTTTACAAGTAAATTTTTACCTCCATTGCCTCCTACAGACGATGAAGAAGATGGGCTTTCTGCAGCAACTGAATCCACTTTCGCCAGCATGGGTGTTTCTTCGCATTCATTTGGAAGTCCAACGAGTAAACCTTTTTTCCGAATCCAACTTATATGAATAACTTAGTTCGTAAATTAGGGCTATAAAAAACTTCTTGCATCCCTGTTAAAATAATGGAATTTGGTGCAAAAGGACGTTAACGTCTCGTACTTTCGAAATAGAGAACAACCTTTTTTGAATTATTTCAGCAAAGAGGAAGGTTTGATATTTTGTGATAATGCTGATGGACTTTTGCGACAACTGTGTTTCAGTCATAAATCTTAGGATTGTCGGCTTTTTATTGATTCATCCAAGACAAGTTTGAAAGCCGTTTTACTTCACAATGGCAACAAATTTCCATTGGTCCCACTCGCGTATGCAAGAAATATGAAAGAAAACTACTGTAGCATAAAGATGATACTACAAAAAATTTTATTCCAGAAGAAAAAAATTTAGCGGAAGAGCCTTTAATTCAAAAAGAACAAATTCTTTTGCCTCCTCTTCATATAAAGCTAGGCCTAATAAAAAATTTTGAAAGCAATGAACAAGGACGGTGAAGGCTGTCTATACATTAAGAGCAAATTTCCTAGAATCAGAAATGCTAAAGTAAAAGAAGGCATATTTGTAGGTCCACAAATACGACAGTTTATGAAAGACGAGGTCTTTAGAACGAAATTGAATGATGTGGAAGAAAGAGCATGGACAGCTTTTGTGAATGTGTGCCACAATTTTTTGGGAAACAGAAAAGCTGAAAACAACCATGAAATCATCGAAGAACTACTTTCTGCCCACAAAGCTCTAAAGTGTAATAGATTCCTTAAAGTTAACTTTTTGGACTCGCATCTAGATTTTTTCCGGATAATCTTGGTGCTGTATCAGACGAACATGATAAAAGCTTCCATCAAGATATGTTACATATAGGGAAGCGTTATACTGGAAACCCATCGGAAGGAATGCTTGCAGATTTAAGTTGAATATCCGCACACAACGGAACAGCTTAAGCTACTTTTTTATTTTGACAATGTTTCCTAAATGAAAATTATAATTATTAACAACAATTTTGTGTTATTTTAAATAAAAATATATAAATATAACAAGTAAGAGCACTATATTCGGCTGTGCCGAATCTTTTATACCCACCGCCAATTTTGTGTACATTTAAAGCACAATATTTATTATTTTGTTAATCGCTATGGAATAATATCTTTATAATAAAATATGTATCACTTTCTTTGTAGAGGGTGGTTAACTATTAAGGGCACATGTTGAAGGTGAACTGCACCTAGTCTTTAAATTTGTTTTCTGCATTTCATTTGACATATTTCAATCTCAAACTGAATTTACTGAATTTTTTATAAAGGTTTTTTATAAAAATGGGCGTTCAAATCAAAATGCATTTTGTGCACTTCGTAATTCCATTGATAAACATAATCGTTCAAATTCGTCCACAATCGGGAGAATTGAAAAAATATTTAAATTTCTGCAAAACAGGTCTGTAGAAAATGTTAGAAAATCTGTGAATGCCTTCTTAGTTCGTTGAATGGGAACCATTGCTGTTTTTTGTGATAGTGTGGCAAAAGAGCAGTCAACCTCGACTCATCATCATCCCCAACAATTGAGCATCAACATTTTCATTAAAAATTTGGACCATCAGATAGAGGAGTGGCACCGAGGATGGGGGAATTCATTTGGCCGATATTGTGTTCCATACATAATTGAACCGTACAAATATTATCATTATAAAAAGAAATGATAATAATTTCTTAAATAATTTGTGTTTTATTTAAAATCAACATCAGCCCTTCGATATGATAGTAAAATGTTTTCGTAAATCTAGTCTTTTAGTAAAAGTGGGTGTTAAAGTAGGCGTGTCAATAAAGTTTCTGCTAATAAATACAATTTAGATATTTCAATATAGTCCTTTATTTTCCCAAAAACTTTGTCAATAGAGAAATTACATGAATTTAGGATAAAACGTTATATGGGAGGTGGGCTTGGCATCTTAATTTTCTGGCCCAGTAATGACATTAACTAGAAGGATATATGTAGCAAATTTCATCATAATACCTCTAATCTTGGCGGTTTTATGGTCTTTTAAATTTCATTAACTGTAGACAACGTGAAAAGTGGGCGTTACAGTTAGGCGTGTCAAAGTTATTTTTGCTAATGAGTACAACTTAGATGTTTCAATATTGTCCTTTATTATTCCAAAATCTTTATTGATAGAGAAATTATATGAATTTTAGGTAAAACGTTATATAGGAGGTGGGCGTAAAAATGGACGTGGCACCTTAATTTTCTGGCACAGTAATGACATTGTCTAGTAG